>CM076571.1:795827561-796415061 GCA_034641835.2 Pinus albicaulis
GAGCCTCAAATTTGTACCTTCCTTCACCTCATTTTACCCCATTTTTCCCTTGTCCTTTTCTATTTTAAACCCAATTGATCAATAAAAATAGTTAAAATTACTTCTAGAATGGTTTACATGACTGACTTGTTGAATTTTGTGATTGTTGCCATTGTTAAGCTTTTTGACCGGAACTAGCTGCAGAATGCAGGCATTCTGTAGCTAACCGGCGATTCTGCAGCTACCTTTATGTTTGAGCATGTTCCAGGTGGCCTCTTGAGGAAAAACGCATATGGGCATGATCCACGTCGTGCCTACATGGTGTTTTGCTCGTCATGGAAGAGGAAATGAATTCTGGGTACGGTTATGCACGTGGGAACACATTTGTGAAGGAAGACTCCTACTAGGACTGTCTCAGTCCAGGTGTCTTTTCTCTTTCACGCAGCCACCTCAAAGACTCCTAGAATGATTTGGATAAGGAAAGACATCATTCCTAAATTATTTTAATTATTGTTACTTGCATTTATTTTATAAACTCTTGAGTAGGCCGAGAGCTTAGTTAGAAATTTTGTATTAGATTTGCTGCTAGATTTTGTGAAAACTCTGTGTTACGTCTTTGAAGACACAGAGCATTATGTTCAAACTATTGCATCATTAATGGAGCAGACAAAATTATCTTGAAGGCGTGATTTAATTTGGAGTTGAATGCCGTCAAGTGGTAGAGGGCCCCTGCCCCTTGAACGGATTTCTTTTTGCGTAAACTAGATAAGTTTTTCCTAGCTGTCTTTACGTTCTGCATTTGAATTCGTAGTTGTTTTGTTTTATCTACTGTAGTCGTACTCATTCTAGTTCTTCCATAAGAAGACACTCTTCCAACAGACTAAAATGATGAATGTTTAAATGACTATGGTATTGTAAGATAGGAGTTAAATTTGTATTTGTTTTAACTAGCTACTGTAGTCATATTCGTTCCAGTTCTTCCACAAGAAGACACTCTTCCAATAGACTAAAATGATGAATGTTTAATGACTATGGTACCGTAGGATAGGAGTTGAATTTGTATTTGCTTTTAACTAGATACTGTAGTTATATTCATTCCAGTTCTTTCACAAGAAGAAATTCTTCCAACAGATCATAACAACGAATGATGAATAGCTATAGTATTGTAGGAATTAGTTGTAGTTTTTAGTCTTCACTATCACAGTTGCACTTGTCCTAATCACTCTTCCACAAGAAGAAATTCTTCCAAGACATCCTTAAGAATCTCAAGATATGACTGTGATGTGACAACTTAGTTTCATTTGCTTTCAGTTCATTTTCTTTCAATTGCATACAAGTCCATAGTCAAAATTGTTCTACCTCTTCCACAAGAAGGAACTCTTCCAAAATATCCCTCATGATGAACAAACCGATTGTGTAACTTCATAGAATAGTGCATGTTAATTAGAATGCTCCGGAGTTTAATTTTGCATTTAATTCATGTCCAGCTACTTCGTTTCAAAGTTTGATGATGGCTTATGGTTTAACATTGTTCTAGTTTAGAAGCATCTTAAGCTCATGTTTAAATCAATTAATTGCACTTATATCTCATAGTCACATTGTCACCCTTTGCACAGTAAATCACTTTAGTTGATAGGACTCATAAGACAGCCTTCATTATTTACAAATATCTTTTTGTTCTGAAAACCATCAGTGATCCATAACTTTAGGAACAGAAGATAACATCATTTCAAGGTCTGAAATATCTCTGCAAATCCATCACCATAAACAGAGCTCTTCCTCAACAGAATTACCCTGAAAAGAAACCAATAAATCTTTGAGTATAGGCTCTGTGACATTCAAATGAAATTGCAGAATAGAACTAGGAATTAGTCATGGAATAGATGAGCTTAGAATAGAATGTTGCATCATGATTAGTGTCTAACTATTTAGTTAGAAAATTTGCATATTTAAGTGATCATTTCTCAAAGTCTAGTTTGTGTCATTTGTTTAAGAAGTCATCATTAAGCTTTTGTTTCTATTCAGTCATAGTTTAGATGTTGCTTTAGTATTTTTGATTACATTTGCCATTCCATACATTAGGCTCAACCGTGTTTTTGACCACCAATTTCTTTTCATTAGTTTCCTAGGCACTTTCATTGTAAACACAAAACTTCAAAAGACCAAAAACATCATAAATCAACATAAAAAAAAACCAAAACATCACAAAACACTACACACAACGCACTAGGAAACAAGCACCTAGGTACATATGGTACATTTCACTTCAGCAGTTTACAAATCCTGGTTGACAATTAAATGAACTCAGTTTAGGAGACTAGATTGAGACACAACATTTTGGCGCCGTTGCCGGGAAAGTGAAAACTAGGTAACCTTTGTTTCTTAGCATCCAAAAACAATTTTATGCGTAGGGAGAGAGATTCAAGGGGAAGATTTATAAGCAGCAGAGGCAGAAGTTTGACATCTAGAACACCACTTGTTTCATCTAGATCCAGAACTAGTACACCTTCAACTCAAACCCATCTTCCATCCTTTACCGATCCTGGACTTCTAGAAGATCTAAGGTCACCTATTCCATTAGAGAAACCTTCCACTTCATCCATTGAACCTGCCATAGAAGAGGATCCAAAAACTTTTGTTGAGGATACAAATCTTTCTACTTCCACAGGAGAGTCAACCATGGCAGAAGGAGGAGGAGGAGGAGTTGTTAATGGAGAAAACACATTTGGAGGAGGTAGAGGTAGAGGTAGAGGAGAAGGAGGAAGAGGAGGTAGAGGTGCAGATGGAGGAAGAGGTAGAATAGGAAGCTCTTTTGGGTTCCCTATACTTGATGGAGAAACCAATACAACCATGAAAAACATTTCACCTTCTGTCCTTCCGAACTTCTATGGACTTAAAACCGAGGATCCTGAAACTTTCTTATTCGAATTTGAAGTGCTGTGTAGGACTTATGACTATCTTCAAGATGCTCAAAAATTGAAATTATTTCCTTCAACTCTGAAAGGAGCAGCATGGAAGTGGTTTATGAGCTTAAACAGTAGTTCCATTAGGACATGGGAAGACATGAAACAAGCATTTCTAGAGAGATACTTGGATTATTGTATGCCGGTTAATCATAAGGAAGAAGTGTTCAAGATGTTACAAAAAGAAGATGAAAACTTAGAAGATTTGCTGGAAAGATTTAAATACAACATAAAAAGGGCACAAATGGAAAACCTAGATCAAGACACTTTAAAATCTCTTTTGTTGAAAACCATTAGGGATGAATGGTTGGATATCCTTAAAATGATGGGAAAAGGGGATATATCACAACTCACATTACTTGAAATATCTGAGTTATGTATCAACCTTTCCAGAGGGAAATCTAAAACTGTCAAAGGTCCAAGAGATCCTGCTCTTGCAAGAGCAAGTAAATCTGCTTCTGGGACAGTAAGTAGATCAGAAATAGGACACATGCTTGATGATTTTAAATCTGACATCTTAGGGAGTCTTAGTGAACAAATAGACACCCTCAAGATACAAAACAAGCAAAAGGCTGAATCTGATGCCTTGGCAATCTTTTGTCCCAAATGTAGGAAGAAACATGCCTTGAGAGAGTGTCCTCTAAATGTAAAAGTTGTAGAAACCTGTGCTATTTGTTCTGAGAAACATGAGACCAAGAGTTGTCCTTCTCTTCCTGGTCTCAAGGCTGTTTTTCAAGAAGAAACTCCTACATACTCCACAGAATCTCTTAACTTTGTATCTAGAAGACCTTGGCAGGGATCTCAGACACAAGGATTCCATGATCAAATGTATAATCAACCTCCACCTTGGAATTCTTGGCAGCAACCTTGGCCCCAATTTAAAAATCAATCTCAAGCTTGGGCACAAGGATCACAAGGTCCCTATGGAAGATACTCTCCATATTATCAGTATCCACCATCCTATCCGCCATATCCACAAAATTTTCCTCAAAATCTTCAACAAAATTTTCAACAAAATTCTCAACAACATCATCTGAACCAACCTCATCAAAATCAACCACTTCCATTACCATTCCCTCAAAAATCCAATCAATTACCAGCTCAACCCATACCAAACCCCAATAATAAGAACCCTCAGAATACATACATGATAGAAGGACAACAATTTCCAACTTATTTAATTACTCCTCTAGACCTTAGTGATGTTCAACTTAGGTCTGGAAGGATACTTGAGAAGAGGAAACCTTCTGTGATCATACAAGAACAAGATAATTCTGAGGAAGACTCCCTACGGGTTAATAAAAGTCTTGAGGAAGAAACATCCTTTCAAGGCCAAAACATTGAAAAACTGAAACAAAAAGATCCAATAAGCCCAACTCCAGTATTAGAGCAACCATCCACATCTACTTCTATACCTCCCTTTCCGGAAAGATTACAAATCGACAAAGGTGTAGAAAAACAAATAATGGTGCCTAATTATGATTTCTTGGATGAATTGAGAAATGTTTGCATTAAAATTCCATTATTGCAAGCCATCAAGGAAATCCCAATTTTAGCCAAAACAATAAAGGAGTTGAGTATGAAGACAACAAAGAAAAGAATAAGAGAAACCAAGAAAATTCAACTGGTAGGACAAATAGCAGATATTATGATGGGTAAGACTACTATTCCAAAGTACCTTGACCTAGGAAATCCAGTTGTCAAAATTCACATCAATGGAATTGAAATTCAAAACACACTCATTGACTTAGGAGCAGCAATAAATATCATGAGTAGACAAATCATGGACAAACTGAAACTTCCTAATCTTTTCTTTACACCCACACTATTACAACTAGCAGATAGATCCGTGATCAGACCAGATGGGGTAATAGAAGACATTCCAGTGTCCCTAGACTCTTGGGAGTACCCTGTGGATTTCATGATCCTGACACCCAAGAATAATCTAGGAGGCCATCCTGTCATACTAGGAAGACCTTGGTTGGCTACAGCTGATGCTTTTATTAGTTGTAGGTCCGGTGATATGTATATTTCCGATGGAAGTTCAACAAAGAAATTCACTTTATATCCTCCAGCTAGGACAATTACAGATCTAGATGACACTCAATGGATAGAGGATGAAGAATATTTGCAACCACTGTTCACAATTTCAGAAATTAGTGAAGATAATCAAATTCTGAATACTCTAGAAAATTTTGAATCTTCTCCAGATCACAAACAAGAATCATTTCAAGAGAAATCCAATATTGAGTTCTTGTCATCTAGACAGATGTCTCTTCATTTTATGGACAAATTTGGCAGTTCTACAAGTGAAATTTTTCCAGGCAAGACCTTGAATATAAACAAAAACCTGGAAAAATCTCAACAAGAAGAACTAGTCAAAGTATTACAGAGACATTCTTCTGCATATGCATGGGAATACATTGACATGAAAGGGATAAGTCCTAAGACTTGTACTCATCACATCTATATAGAGGCAAATTGCAAACCAATCAGACAACCTCAAAGACGGATGAATCCAAATCTTAGGGAAATTGTCAAGGAAGAATTACAAAAATTGTTAAATGTTAACTTCATCTATCCTATTTCAGATAGTCAGTGGGTTTCCCCTTTAGTAATAGTACCTAAGAAAAATGGAAAATGGAGGGTGTGTGTTGACTACCGAGAACTGAATAAAGCTACTCTTAAAGACCATTTTCCCTTACCTTTCATAGATCAAGTATTAGATGCATTAGCAGGTAAAAAGTACTTTTCATTCCTGGATGGGTTTAGTGGTTACAATCAAATCCAAGTAGCACTTGAAGACCAAGATAAAACCACATTTACTTGTCCTTGGGGTACCTATGCCTACCGAGTATTGCCATTTAGGTTATGCAATGCACCTGCAACATTCCAAAGGGCAGTATTAGGAATTTTTTCTGATCTAATACATGACTGTGTAGAGGTGTACATGGATGATTTTACAGTTTATGGGGATACATTTGAAGAGGCTTTAGAAAACTTTGAAAAGGTCTTAAAAAGATGTCAAGAAGCAAACCTTTCTCTTAGTCATGAAAAATGTTTTATGATGTTCACCGAAGGTATTGTTTTAGGGCACCACATTTCAGGGGATGGGATTAGAGTTGATGAGGCGAAAGTTGAAGTTATTTCTAACCTATCCATTCCAAGTTGTCAAAGAGATGTAAGAAGTTTTCTAGGATTTACGGGGTACTATCGGAGATTTATAGAAAACTTCACCAAAATAGCATCTCCTCTCTTCAAATTACTCACCAAAGATTGTGAATTTAAGTGGACTTCTGATTGTCAGTTAGCTTTTGAAACCCTGAAAACCAAAATTTCTGAAGCACCTATATTAAGGGGACCTAACTGGAAGTTACCTTTTCATATCTCGACAGATGCTTCCAATACAGCTTTAGGAGCAGTATTGGGACATAAAGATTTAATTCCCTATGCCATCTATTATATCAGTAAAAATTTGACTCCTGCAGAGTTAAACTATACTGTAACTGAAAAAGAGTTTTTAGCTGTTGTTCATGCCATTAACAAATTTAGACACTATATAATCGGCTATGAAACTTTTATTCACACTGATCATTCTGCCATTAGATATTTAATGAATAAATCAATCACTAATGGTAGAGTTATAAGATGGTTGTTATTATTTCAAGAATTCAACATTACTATTCTAGATAGGCCTAGAAAACAAAACACTGTGGCTGACTTCCTGTCTAGAATTCAAAATATCAAAGATGACACTCCGGTTGAAGATCAATTTCCTGATGAATATCTTTTTGCAGTTTCTACTCAAACTCCATGGTTTGCCGATATTGCTAATTATTTAGTTTCAGGAAAGTTTCCTTCAATTATGAATGCAAGGGATAAAAGAAAAATCATTAATGATAGTGCAAGATATTCATGGGTCGCCAATGAGTTGTACAAGACAGGTTCAGATTTGATCATTAGAAGGTGTGTTCGTGAAGATGAGATGCCTGAAATTCTCAAGGCATGTCATGATGAACCTTGTGGCGGACACTTTGCAGATAAGAGGACAACCTATAAGATCCTTAATTTAGGATATTATTGGCCATCTTTGTTTAAAGATGCAAGGGAATATGTCAAAAGGTGTGACAGTTGCCAAAGGGTAGGGAAACCTTCTCCTTCAAGTGAGATGCCATTACAACCTCAGGTACACATTGAACCTTTTGAAAAATGGGCCTTGGATTTTGTAGGACCTATTAGTCCTCCATCAAGACAAAAGAAATACATATTAGTTTGCACCGATTATGTTACTAAGTGGGTAGAAGCTAAACCATTACTTTTTGCTAATGAATCATCTGTAGTTACTTTTCTTTTTGAGGATATTTTTACTCGTTTTGGTGTTCCAAGGGAAATTGTTACAGATCAAGGAGCTCAATTTACATCAAGGCTAGTGGAACAAATGATGGAGAGGTACAAAATCAGGCATAGAAAATCTACTCCTTATCATCCACAAGCAAATGGTCAAGTGAAATCTACTAATAAGGTCATTGAAGGAATCCTAACAAAGACTGTTCATTTACATAGAAGAGATTGGGTAGATAGGCTTCCTGAAGCCTTGTGGGCCTATAGAACTACATGGAGAAACACAACAGGCCATACTCCTTATGAGCTTGTTTATGAAAAGCAAGTTTTGTTTCCCATAGAGTTCCAGATTCAAACTTTCAAAATGGCAGTTCAGCTAGGACTTGATTTAATGGAGGCACAAAAGCATAGACTGGAGCAAATTAATGAATTGGATGAGATCAGACAAGATGCAGTTCAGAAAACAAGTCTAGTCCAACAACAAAGGGCTAGATGGCATGACAAGTACATCAAAGAGAAGAAATTTAAAGAGGGTGATTGGGCTCTCTTGTTTGATTCAAAATTCAAGGATTTTCAAGGGAAATTTCAGACACATTGGCTTGGGCCATATGAAATTGTTCGAATTTTTGATAATGGGGCAGTGAAAATCAGAACTATAGATGAAGAAGAGGTCACTTTTCTTGTGAATGGCCATAGACTGAAGCTATACCACAAGCCACTCTCAAGAGAAGAGTTTGTCAAGAAGTTCCAAGGAGACAATGATGTGAAGTTAATGAAGAAGAGTCTCTCTTCTTCATCAACTTGATTAAATTTTCTGAAGCATTTCTCTTTTGAAAAAAAGAAAAAAAAAATAAATAAATAAAAAAATAAATAAAAATAAAATAAAAATAAAGGTATAAACATGAAAACCAATCACTGATTGGCATGTTTATACAGAAAATATAGGGTGAAAATCAGAGTCTCTCTGACACTCTAACTTTTCCCATTTTTGTTTCTAAGCAGCTGTTATAAAAATCATAAGTTCAGTGCCATAGTACTTATGATTCATTTCATCTTACTCCATTCACTATCCATCCATACTTCATCTCATCCATCATTCACATTTCACTCCATTCCATTCCATTCATTTCACTCCATCTTCTATTCACTTCATTTTCATGTCAAAACATAGAATTTGATATCTTGTTGCAAGTGAATAAAAATATGCCATGAATTGCAGTACAGCCCTTATGTTCCTTCATTCCATGAACTAAATCCATTCTTATTCCATTATCCACTTCATAATCCATCATCCATTTTCATCCATTTTCATAAACATTTCACCCATTCTCCAGAAACATTTCATTTTCATGTTTGAAGTGTTCTACAGAAACATTCTGCAGCTCAGTGGACATTCTGCAGCTGATCACCTTTTCTGCAGCCCGACAGTCTTTTTGGCAGCTATAAACCCTGAAGGCATCAACCAGCAGACATCAGAATTACAACAAAGTGATCCAGTGAATTCATGAATAAAAAATATCAAGAAAATTGTGAAAGATTCCTCCAAAGATGAGCAGAGAAGACAAAGGCTACACAAACATCAAATAAAGGGCAGAGGTAACAAATTTAAATTACGATGGAAATTCATAAAAATTTAGCATAGTTTAGTTGTGGAATTATTCGAAAGGTTGTTTTAATTGTTTTATTGATCAAACACCAAACAAACCCTCTATAGACTTTGTATTAAAATCTTCCGATTCAAATTTTCCATCCGATAGCATTTGAGCGGTGAAACGGCCAAAGCATTTGAAATTCCCAGGACTCTTAACCAAGTTCTTTAATGATGAAGATTTTTCCTGCCGTCGTAAATCCTCCGCCGTCTCCTCAAATCATTAATGCAATCCTCCACCTCACTCCACCATTCTCTGCCATGAACATTTGCCATAACGTCATTCCGTAGCCAGTATTCCATTCCGAAGGCAGAAGCATTATTATCATCAGGAGCAGAACAGAAGAGGTAAATTGGAAGCATAACGGTGTGAGAACTCAATGAACAGATAGCATATCACTGAGAACGAAGTTTGGAGCATTTTCACTGTCAACACAGAGTTGTGGCCGTGTAGAGTTTAAAGCTTGTTGCTACCAGAAGACAGAGGTGCTAAAATTGAAGACTTTTTGCTACCAAAGACAGAGGTGTGGTAGTGATTGAGTTTAAAGTCTGTTATTACCAAAGACAGAGGTGTGGTAGTGACTGGTTTTGAAGTTGTTGTTACTCGAGACAGAGAGGTTGTAGTGTTTAATTTGAAGCATACCATTTGCTATCAGAGACAGAGGTTGAGTTTGAAGTCTGTTGTTACTAGAAACAGAAGTGTTTTTCAGTGATTGAGTTTGAAGACTTCTGTTACCAAAGACGGAGGTATTGCACAAAAAGAAACTTGAAACCATCTACCACTGTCTATCAGAGACATATTAGCTTGAAAATTGAAATTGCTTTCATATCACTCCAAAGTTCAATAGAAGTACATCAGTCTGAGGTTTCGAAGGCATTCTTCATTATCAAATAGAGGCATACCAACCAGAGATTTTGAAGACTGTTGCTATTATAAATCAAAGGTATGTCCTTCCAAAATTGAAGCCATTTTCATTTAGAGCTTGAAGCCATTTTAGTCCGAAAGTAAAAGACATTGTTTTTTGGGTAGAGTGTTAATTTGATATTGAAAAACATCATGGGTTTCATCGTAAGGACTGAGCCTGTGGGATCAAAATATTTAGAAGGTTACCCACAATGCAAGGAGATGTTACAACAAATAGGATGGCTTCAATTATTGGAAAAATTTAATGGCTTCCATAAGGAAGTAACCAAAACATTTGCCAGATCATTCCAAGGTACTGAAGTTGAGATAGGGGATGTCAAGTTTGCTATTACTGAAGTTTTTATAGCAGAGGCTACAGGATTGTCCAGAACTGGGGAAAGATGGTTTAAAAATAGGTAATTCCATAATGACTCATGGAAACAAATTTTAAAATCACCAAATATGGATGTTAGTGTGTTCAAGAAAGGAATTCCCAGTACAGCCTTGAAAAGAAAATGGAGAAACATACTACTTCTTTTACAAAAGTTTGTTACATGTGAGGGTAGATATGGGACATTCTATGTCTACCATATTAGACTAATGTTGCATTTTCTAGGAGAAGATTTGAATCTACCATATTTCTTGTATCAAAGTCTGAAGAAAATGGCTTCTTGTGTTCAGAGAAGAGTTCAGTTTTTGGAGACAACCCTGTATCATCATGGGTTAGTCAAAATTTTAATTGAGCATCATCTATCTAAATCAAATGATACATGGGATGATTTCTTAATAAGAAATCATTTTGAAGAAGCAAAATAACTATCACCTGAACCACAGCCCACAAAAAGAAGTAGAAAATGGAGGACTCCAGAAGGTAAAAGTGACAAACCGGTTCAAGAAAGCAGTGAGGAAGTCATTTTGGAGAAGTTGACTCGAATCAAGAGCCAACTAAAGGAAAATAAGATAATCAAGGAATCTGTTATAGAGAAAGGAGAGGGGTCCTCTCAACTTAGGAGAAGCCACAGATTAAAAGGAAAACTGAAGAAAACATCAATCAAACAAACAAGGGTAATCAATATTGAAGATGAAGAAACATCCATGGAAGAGTATGATGATGAAGATTTTTATGAAGGCACCCCTGAGATTGATCCTGCTCAACAGGAACTCTATGATTATGTGGAAACTTTAGAGAGAACAGCTTCAGAAAGAGAAGAGAGAACCCCCAGTCCTCCACTAACTGAAATTGATATATTGAGGAGGGATAGGTATGAGTTGGAATTGTTGAATAGACACATTAAAAATGAGAATGAAATTCTCAAAGATCAAATCAAGCTCAAGACCGACATGAACTCAACCTTATCCCTGCATATAGACAAAGTGGAGAGGACCAATGAGAAGATGAAGACAAGGAACAAAAAGTTGATCAGGGCACTCACAAACCTCAGGTTCAAACTTGTGATTAGGAAACCCAGAAGACCTCTAACTTTCAGACAAAGGAGAAGAAGGGGATTAGATGTCCTTGCAGAAGCCTCTGAATTCATAGGATAATTTGCATGAGGACATGCAAAGAGACAGCAATGGGGGTATGTTGAGCCTCAAATTTGTGCTTTCCTTCACCTCATTTTACCTCATTCTCCCTTGTCCATTTCTATTTTAAACCCAATTGATCAATAAAAATAGTTAAAATTACTTCTAGAATGGTTTACATGACCGACTTGTTGAATTTTGTGATTGTTGCCATTGTTAAGCATTTTGACCGGAACTAGCTGCAGAATGCAGGCATTCTGTAGCTAACCGGCCATTCTGCAGCTACCTTTATGTTTGAGCATGTTCCAGGTGGCCTCTTGAGGAAAAACGCATATGGGCATGATCCACGTCGTGCCTACATGGTGTGTTGCTCGTCATGGAAGAGGAAATGAATTCTGGGTACGGTTATGCACGTGGAAACACATTTGTGAAGGAAGACTCCTACTAGGACTGTCTCAGTCCAGGTGTCTTTTCTCTTTCACGCAGCCACCTCAAGGACTCCTAGAATGATTTGGATAAGGAAAGACATCATTCCTAAATTATTGTAATTATTGTTACTTGCATTTACTTTATAAACTCTTGAGTAAGCCGAGAGCTTAGTTAGAAATTTTGTATTAGATTTGCTGCTAGATTTTGTGAAAACTCTGTGTTACGTCTTTGAAGACACAGAGCATTGTGTTCAAACTATTGCATCGTTAATGGAGCAGACAAAATTATCTTGAAGGCGTGATTTAATTTTGAAGTTGAATGCCGTCAAGTGGTAGAGGGCCCCTGCCCCTTGAACGGATTTCTTTTGCATAAACTAGATAAGTTTTTCCTAGTTGTCTTTACGTTCTGCATTTGAATTAGTAGTTGTTTTGTTTTCTATACTGTAGTCGTACTCATTCCAGTTCTTCCACAAGAAGACACTTTGCCAATAAATTAAAATGATGAATGTTTAAATGACTATGGTATTGTAAGATAGGAGTTAAATTTGTATTTGTTTTTAACTAGCTACTGTAGTCATATTCGTTCCAGTTCTTCCACAAGAAGACACTTTGCCAATAAATTAAAATGATGAATGTTTAATGACTATGGTACTGTAGGATAAGAGTTGTATTTGTTTTTAACTAGATACTGTAGTTATATTCATTTCAGTTCTTTCACAAGAAGACATTCTTCCAACAAATCATAACAACGAATGATGAATAGCTATAGTATTGTAGGAATTAGTTGTAGTTTTTAGTCTTCACTATCACAGTTGCACTTGTCCTAATCACTCTTCCACAAGAATAAATTCTTCCAAGACATCCTTAAGAAGTTCAAGATATGACTGTGATGTGACAACTTAGTTTCATTTGCTTTTAGTTCATTTGCTTTCAATTGCATACAAGTCCACAGTCAAAATTGTTCTACCTCTTTCACAAGAAGGAACTTTTCCAAAATATCACTCATGATGAAAAAACCGATTGTGTAACTTCATAGAATAGTGCATGATAATTAGAATGCTCCGGAGTTTCATTTTGCATTTAATTCATGTCCAGCTACTTCGTTTCAAAGTTTGATGATGGCTTATGGTTTAACATTGTTCTAGTTTAGAAGCATCTTAAGCTCATGTTTAAATCAATTCATTGCACTTATATCTCATAGTCACATTGTCACCCTTTGCACAGTAAATCAATTTAGTTGATAGGACTCATAAGACAGCCCTCATTATCTACAAATATCTTTTTGTTCTGAAAACCACCAGTGATCCATAACCTTAGGAACAGAAGATAACATCATTACAAGGTCTGAAATATATCTGCAAATTCCTCACCATAAACAGAGCTCTTCCTCAACAGAACTACCTTGAAAAGAAACCAATAACTCTTTGAGTATAGGCTCTGTGACATTCAATTGAAATTGCAGAATTGAACTAGGAATTAGTCATGGAATAGATGAGCTTAGAATAGAATGTTGCATCATGATTAGTGTCTAATTATCTAGTTAGAAAACTTGCATATTTAAGTGATCATTTCTCAAAGTCTAGTTTGTGTCATTTGTTTAAGAAGTCATCATTAAGCTCTTGTTTCTATTCAGTCATAGTTTAGATGTTGCTTCAGTATTTTTGATTACATTTGCCATTCCATACATTAGGCTCAACTGTGTTTTTGACCACCAATTTCTTTTCATTAGTTTCCTAGGCACTTTCCTCATGCAGCGCCAAACATCAGAGGGCGGAAGCGCACTACAGAAGCTGAGCGACTGAATCTTGATGCAGAGAAGATTGTAGGAGCACCTACATCACAGCACAAACAGAGACAGTCACTTGACCGATATATTGGATACATGGCTCTGATGAGCAAGTGTATCGTGACAGAGCCATCCTCTTCCGAGGAAGTTGTGGAGGACCCTGCATGGGTAGATGCCATGGTGGAAGAGTATGATTCGATTGTCAGAAACAGTGCATGGGAGATTGTCCCAAGGCCGGAAGGGAAATCAGTGGTAGGTTTGAGATGGATCTACAAACTGAAGCAAGTTGCTGACAGGAGCGTCGAGAAGTAAAAGGCTAGATTTGTTTCCCGGGGCTTCTCACAGATTGAGGGGATCGACTATGAAGAAACCTTTGCACCTGTCGCAAGGTATTCTTCCATACGGAGCATCCTAGCTCTCTCAGCGCAGATGGGTTGGCACATTCATCAGATGGATGTGAAGACTGCATTCCTCAACGGAGTCATTGAGGAGGAGGTGTACATAGAGCAGCTCGAAGTTTCGAGATCTTCAGCAGCGAGTCGCATGTGTGCAGGCTCAAAAGAGCATTATATGGGTTGAAACAAGCACCTCGTGCTTGGTACACATGGATAGATAGTTATTTCACTGGACTTGGTTTTACCAAGAGTGAGGCGGATCCCAACCTGTACCAGATAGTGGTTGAGGGTAAGATGTTGATCATTGTACTTTATGTAGATGATTTGATACTGACCGGTGATGAACAGTTGATACTCTCATGCAAGGCTGATCTTGCAAAGGAGTTTGAGATGAAGGACTTGGGCCTCCTTCATTATTTCCTGGGATTGGAAATTTGGCAACGTGATGATGGACTGTTTGTGTCTCAAGGCAAGTATGCCCGGGAGATACTGGAGAAGTTCAACATGTAAGGTTGCAAGCCTATCGACACTCCTCTTCTTGGTGGTTGGAGGAAAGAGGATGCTACATCGGCAGAGGTAGTGGATGCCATTATTTATGGAAGTTGGTTGGTTCGGTCATGTATCTAGTCAATACACGACCGGACATACGCTATGTTGTTAACTAGCTGTCACAAGATATGTTTAATCCTACCAAGCTCTTTTGGAAGGCGGGGAAGCATGTATTGAGATATCTCAGAGGCACATCGGGATATGGACTTTGGTACAGACAGTCAGATGAGGTGAGGATGCATGGCTTCATGGATGCAGATTGGGTAGGGAGCCCAACGGATAGAAAGAGCACATCTGGAGGGATTTTCAGTATCCGGTCTACAGCAGTTTCTTGGTACAGCAGGAAACAAAGATCCGTGGCACTCATTTCAGCAGAGGTCGAGTATATGGAAGCAAGTTTGGATACATGCGAGGCTATATGGATGAGGAAGATCCTGGTCGGGTTGTTCGGTTCACACTTAGATCCTAATGTGATATATTGTGATAATCAGAGTTGCATTAAATTCTCGGTTAATCCAATATTTCATGATAGATATAAACACATTGACATCCGGTACCATCATATCAGAGATTGTGTCTAGTAGAAGATCATGTTACTTTCTTACATTCCTACGGAGGATCAGGATGCTGATATCTTGACGAAGGCGCTCACCAGGAGCAAATTTGAATACCATAGAGGCAGGATCAGGGTGGCAGATAATCCCTATCTTGTTGAGAGGGAGTGTTGAGATTGCAACAAGATGATGAGCTTAGTGGAAAGAATTTTCCTTCACTAAGTGGGCCCGCAGGCTATTTTTGGTGCAAAGTCTATTTTTAGACATGTCGATCATATTCTATGAGTTGCAGGATGCTATTTGTGGATGGTTGGTCAAGTTGGAAAAATAGATGGACTTCTATTTTTAGACATACTGGGCGGAATCTATTTTTAGATTGCCATTCTAAAAATATATATGTCGAATATTATTAGCTCTTAATAACATTTGGACTCTAAACATTATCTTATTCTCTTGGAGCACTTCAGTTAAGTGCACAGATGTGGCACATGAGATGACAGAAGGAATTACGCTATTCCTGAGGGTTAAGTGGAGCTATTGCATGGAGACTTTAGTTAGAACTCATGTGATAGAGTTTGGTGGAGTTGTAGAAGTAGTTGGTGGAGTTGTGTTCAATTTAACTCATTTAGACACAGTTGAGCTAGTTGTATCTAGTCTGACTAATTGATACACTAGTGAGAGTGGTGTGAATTAATTAATAATTAATTCACTAATTAATAACTCATTAATCAACTGAAGAATACATCAGTTAACTACAGTGCATGGATAGTTTCAGTGGAGACCAGTGGAGAGGTAGGTGAAAGATCAAGTGTGACTATCGGTTGTGACTATAGTGTTGCATGAGTTTGCACCACACATTGATCGAGATGCCAATGAGGATTACGCAGTGCAATCTAGGTGGATTCGAGTTCATTCAGAGCCCATATTGAGTAGGGATTGGGCAGTAGAGGCAGGCTAGCAGGTGTCAAAGATCGGTGCATGGATTTGCTAGATCAGGACCTGATTAGTGTGTAGCGATTGTATTGTACTGAGAGCTTGTGAGAATATTTGTATGAGGATTGTTACATGATTTCTATGAAATATATTATATACAGATAGTTTGGGTTTTTAGCTTCAGGCTTTCCCGTAAATCACTGTGTTAATGTGTGTGAATTTTTATGGTTTTAATGTGTGCATGAAATTGATTTAATTTCTGCATATGACGATCAATGGTGGAATATATTCTGTATTGTGCATGAAGTCAAATAGTGTATGATCAGGAGAATCTTAGACATATAACATATCAGTTATATAATTTCAACAGTAATAGAAGTTGAGATTCTTGAGAAAATCTCAGGATTAGCAGAAAAAGAAAGAAAGTGTTTTTCAATCTTCATTTATCTTACATCCCAATATTCAAAGTAAGAGTGAGAGGTACTCTTGAAAATTAAGAGAAGAAGCAGGAGAAATAGGTAACCCAGATTTCCAACCTCCTAAACAAGAGCCTCTTGTAACACTAGTATCGAGGGAAGGTATTGTCATTGCTAACTTAGGTAGTATTTTAATTCCTAAACAAAGGCCATTTCCTCAACATCGTTTTGGTTGAGTTCAATTAGTGCCTCCTGAATTTGAAATACTAGATGGATATTAGTGAATTTATAAGAAAATGAAAGGACAATTAAATACATTAGCCACACCTACTTTGACAATAGAATTTCCTATTGTAATCCACAAGAAAATGCACCATGAAAGTTGTGCCACTTTAGGGTCTACCAAACTTTTATGGAATGGCCTTAGAATACCCTAATGCATTATTGTTTCAATTTGATGTTTTCTATTGATGATACGATTACACCATTGATCCCTAGAAATTGAAATTGTTCCCCTCAACTTTGAAGGGAGAAACATTACGATGGTTCATGGGATTAGGAGGTGGTACCATTACGATCGTTCATAAGATTAGGAGGTGGTTCATGGGCTTATCGAAACAACAAAAAATTTTCTCCTTACCAGATTGTATATGGTAAATTTCCAAATTTTCTAATTGAGTTTTAAATTAAGACTCTTAATATTTCCCTTAAAGTCATATTGGACCTTTCGGAAGCACAAAAACAACGACTGGAACAACTTAATGAGTTAGACGAAATGCACCTTGCTTCTTCTCAATGGAAATATATAGTTCATCAACAAAGGGTTTTTGGAAATATGTTGTTATTGATGTCAACAGGTTGCAGCATGAGGCACAGGTGTCTAAAAAATGTATCAAGGAGCAGGATCTAGGCACATAAGAAGGGAAAAAGTTCATACTCAATTCAGTATAATTGGATCCAATTATGGAGTAGCATGTCATCTCCATAGTAGATTAAAACCACATATATGGATAGATCTTTGAAATATATTTCCAACGATATATGGAAGTCCTAAAAATGCCTCTTGGATCAAAAGATAGAACCAATGAAATTTTGGTGACCCTAAGACCTTCATAGTAGAGTTAAAGGTGGCTGGAGTCTTTGGCGCACAACTAAAGTTGGAAAAAGTGCCAAAATTAGTGCCAATATAGGTGGAGATTCTAAGCGAGAGCTCCAAGAAGATGTGGTAGTAATGGTTTGGACCACAGGAGGAGCCAAGTCGACAGGCTTGCCCTGACGGAATTGTTTTGGTGCACAAGTCTAAGTGACTCGGTGGTAGTTGCTGGGACATGATAACTAAGTGCTATCCAATGGCGAGTAAGAATGAAGCCCATAATAAATTTTTGCCCAAGGGAGGCAACCCAAAGGGTGAAGCTCAAAATTTTGTGTAGGTTGCACACAACTAGGGGTTGGGAGGAAAGGGTCAGCCCACGTGTTGACTTTCCAATGGCACTGGAGATAAGTGCCTGAACTAAATCCTGTGCCACTAGGAGAACTAGGGGTGTGGTGTATAAAGATTCATAGAGGCTCATGGAGCGGCTAAGTTCTAACTTCTAGTCACTTCGCATAGAAGTGGGACCAATTGCGTGAAGTTGTTACCACAGGGAATCAACCTATGTAGGGCTTGATAGGGAAAAGCACCCAATGGCCCAACCGATGGTCATGGAGACTAGTTCTATGGAGGAAAAATAGGTAAAGGGGTCAGTGAAAATGTGCTAAAGGCCACAATTGGTGGAACTATCAGTCTGGTACCGAATTAGGAAGTTAAGCCAAATTTAACTATAGAAAAAAATAACAAACCACAGCTAAACCTATTAAAAAGGAAGACTAACTCAAACAAGTAGAAAAACTCTATTTAAATTGCATGGAATGGCTGTTGAGGTGAGACAACCTGGATAACATGTATATAATACTGAGATGAAAAGGGAAAAGGAAAAAAAATAAGGAAACATGCAACAATGAAGGAAAATAAAGAGAAGCCAAAAATAAGAAGCCAAATTCTTTATAAATAGGATTGATCAAGAAATATGCGTACAATTTTTTTGAGACCAATATTCTGGTACAACGAGGTGTTGGTATGGTGAAGGTGATTTTTGAGTGGTGATTGATATTTAATTGTTTTTTGAAAGAAGAGAAGGCAATCATTGATCCTAGTGTGAATATGGATTAAAGATGAAAAAGTGAGTGCCTAAAGTAAGTTGTAGCTTGTTCATTAGGGGTTGGTTCTCCTTCCAGTGGGTGTTGGAGAATAGTTTGGGTTGTAGCTCTATTCAGTTGTAGCTAAAAAAAAAATAGGGAGTTGTAGCTTCCTGCCGGTTGTAGCCAGAGAAATTGTAACAAAAAGTTGTAGCTTTCCCTATGAATGAATTGAAGAGAAATTCTAAAAGTTACTTGTTCTTGTGTGTTCCATTGTGATTGTTGACATCAATATTTGTTATGGTTATTTAGGTTATTGCTGAAAGTTATTTTTACTATCTTATTGTTCTTCCACAAAGTGAGAAGAGATTTTAAACTAGTAAAATTCCTACACTATTGATTCAGCCTCCCTCTTAGTAGTATCGAGGTTTCCAACAATTCTTATTAGATTAAAGTTACTTCAGAAGATTTTAACAGCTGGAAGAAATATTAAGGACCATGGAAAACCAGGAAGGAGGTCATACCAATAGGGAACCTATGTTCAATGGAACAAACTATGTGTTTTGGAATGTGAGAATGAGGAACTACATTCAATCACTTGGATCGGATGTGTGGGGTGTTGTGGAAGAAGCATATAAAATACCTCTAGTAGTGGTTACCAAAGATCAGAAGTTGGAGTTAACATGCAATTCTAAAGGAATGAATACCCTGCTTGCTGGCCTACTTGAATTAGAGCGTATCAAGGTGATGTATTACACATCTTCCAAACCAATATGGGACAATATGAGTGGTTTCTATGGAGGATAAAACAATCTTAAGAAATATAAAATCCATGGTTGTAAGATGCAATTTGAATCTTTGAGCATGCATGATGTTGAAGTTATTGCAAAGTAATTTTTTAGAGTTGATGAAGTTGTGGACACCATAAGAGGGCTTGATGAAAAGATAGATGAATACGTGGTAGTTCAAAAAATACTACGATCTCTTCCTAAGAGGTTTAATCACAAGGTTTCATTCATTGAAGAAATTCCAAGTATGAGCACTCTCACTCTATGTCAATTACTTGGTATAATCACTACCTATGAGATGAGACTTTCGAAAGGAAATTCTGCAGCTAAAGAGTCAACCTTCAAAGAAGAAAATAAGTGCAAGGATGAGCATAATGACTGATGTTGTGAATTAGATGAAGAAGAATCCAACTTTGTGAGGAAGCTCAAGTGAGGATTGGGAAAGTATAAAGATGAGTTACCATTTAAATGTTTTAATTGCGGAAAAGTTGGTCATTATGCATCAAATTTTTCTAAAAATAAGAAGAAATATTATGATCCTAAAGATAAATTTAAAAAATTTCAAATGGACAAAAAAAAGGCTAAGAGGAGAGGCTTATATGCTCAAGATGAGAGCTCTTAAGAAACTGAAGCTAGCCAATCCTCAGATGAGGACAAAGATAATGATAGCTCTAAAGAATTCATGCTTATGGCCATTGAAAATATGTCAGTCGAGGCTATTAACTCTAATAATAAATAAGGATAAGTCAACCTTGAAGGAGAACTCGCAAGTGCTCTTGAAGAAATAGAAAGGTTGAGGAAGAAAAACAAAACCCATAAAGAATATTTGATAAAATAAAAGGTTGAGGTTGTTGAGCCATTTCTTCTGCAATTAGAAGAAGGTAAGAAAATACAATATTCCTTTAACCAACAATTGAATGAAAAGGCTCAACTATGTGAAAAGCTGGAAGGAAAAATTGTATTGCTGAAGGAATTGAGGACATCTAAAATACAACTCAGTTTCAACCAAAAAAAATGGAAAAGGGATCAAGATCTCAATGATATATTGGAAGCACAACAAGCCTCCTCAAATAGAACTAGTCTAGGCTATGACATTGAGAAGGGAAAATTTTAGGGGCTAATATTCACAAGTGGTCTAGTTTTCCATGCTTTTTCCAAAAAAAAAAGATTCATCAATTTCCAGTTTTTTTTAAAAGTTATTCACCCAAATTTTATAGTATAAAATTATTTTACCCAAAAAATCACCAAAATTTTATATAGAATATTATAAAATTATTATAGATCTATGTATTTTTACAAAAAATATCCCCAAACATTTTTAAATTTGCATATTAGGGATTAGTAAGATTCGCCAATGCTTCTAAACTTTAAGATAATTTTCCATCCTTAAAATTTTCCTTGAAGCTGAGTCCAACGCAATAACTGAATTAAAAGGTTAAAAGGAAGATACCTTTGTTCCAACAGAAGAATGGACTGCAAAGCAACAAGAGAGAATTTCTCAGCAAAATAATCAACAATATCAAAATAATAACGTTGGCCAAGCATATCAAACTTCCCAAAGATCAAATCAGCGCAGAAGGTAGCTTCTAGGAACAATGATATCTTCCCACGGTATTGTTTCACATGCACCAATTATGGCCACAGAGCAACAAATTGGAGAGTTAATCTCTCTTACAAACAACTCATATCTAAGAGAATAATTTAGCAGATAAGCGGTAGACCTAGGTACAATAGCTATTTTTCTCCTTTAAACTATCTGGTACGACATTTTAAGCATCAAAATTTTGGGCATATAACAATTAATTGAAGGCTAAAGGAAAACAACATAGAGGCATTAATTGAGAAAACTAAACATAAACCCAAAGTCTGGAAAGAAAAAGAAAAAATAGCGTAATGTGATATTACTTTGTATGCTCACAATGGTGGGAGCCATTTGTATGTGGACAATGGTTGTTCCATGCACATGACATGAAATAGAAACAAGTTTCTAAATTGGAAGCTAGTTGACAAAGGTAATGCGACTTTTGGCAACAATTCTCCAGGAAAAATAATTACAAAAATAGTGGTCAGTATATCAAATGGAAAAGGTAAGACAAAGAATGTTTTGTATGTTATTGGGCTGAAACATAATATGATAAGTGTGTCTCAGATGTGTGATCAAGGCTATGATGTGGTTTTTAAAGCCAAAAATTTTCAAATCAAGTCCACAGGCATAGGTGAAATAGTTGTTGAGGTTGTAAGAACAAAAAATAATGTATATGTGCTCAAAGAGAAGACCAAAAAGCATTGCTTTAAAAATATTGATGAGAGATGGATATGGCAGAAAAAGCTTGGACTTATGAAATTTTATCATATTATCAAGATGATAAAGAAAACTATAGTCAAGGATTTTCCCAGGCTTTCAAAACTAGAGAACATAATATGCAAATCTTGTCATTTGGTAAAGAAAGCTCAGGTTTCTTTCAAGGAAAAATATAACTCATCAGTAAAGCCATTGCAATTGGTGCACATAGATCTGTGTGGACCATCGAGAACGCAATCAAAAATTGGTAAACTGTATTTTATCCTAATAATTGGTGATTTTAGTAGGATGATGCGGGTTTCCTTTCTTAAAGAGAAATCTGAGGCCTTTGAGAAGTTCAAAGAGTTCAAAGCCATGGATGAAAATGAAACTGATTACAAAATCAAAAGCGTAAGGTCAGATAATGGAGGTCAGTTCACTTAAAAGGAATTTGATGAATTTTGTGAGAAGATTGGCATCAAAAGATAGTTTGCAATAACAGAGACTCCCCAACAAAATTGTGTAGCAAAAAGAGAAAACAGGTGAGTGTAGTAGCTAGTCAGATCTAGGATGACATAAAAGAATGTTCAACAGAGGTTTTGGGTAGAGGAAAATCATATAACAATATTTATTCTCAACAAAGCTCATTTTATACCAAAAGATGGCAAAAATCCCTATGAGTTATGGTGTGGAAGACCTGCAACATTTAAACACTTTAAAATTTTTGGTAGTAGATGCTACATTAAGAGAAAAGATGAAAAAATTGGTGAATTCGATGCCAAAGCATATAAAGGTATTTTTCTGGGATATTCACAAAACAACAAAGGTTACAAATGCTACAACAAATTCACCAAGAGAATTATTGTTTGCACCAATGTAAAGGTGGATGAGCACAATGATCAACAAGTGAAATAACTCGAAAAATATAGCACTGATGAACTAGTGAGCATCAAAGAAAAGCATGATGAGGCAGTGTTAGAAGAAAGCAAGGAATATCCCTTTAGTCCTTAAGATAGAGATCCCCCAAGGTCTGTACAAAAACATCACCCAACTATTCATAATGTTGGTGAATTAAATTATGGAGTGCAAACAAGTAGAAGGTTGTTAAATTCCCCTACGCAAGCACATGTTTCCCTGTTTTCCATGGTGGAAGCAAAGGATATTGTTCAAGCCAGTCCAGATAAAAATTGGCTAAAGGCCATGAATGAAGAATTGGACCAAATAGAGAAAAAAAAGACTTTTGAGCTTGCTCCAATACTTGCTAACAAGAATTCCATTGGAACAAAGTGGGTTTTCAAGAAAAAATTAAATGATCATGGAGAAGTGCTAAGAA
Source organism: Pinus albicaulis (assembly GCA_034641835.2). Classification (NCBI taxonomy): domain Eukaryota; kingdom Viridiplantae; phylum Streptophyta; class Pinopsida; order Pinales; family Pinaceae; genus Pinus; species Pinus albicaulis. The sequence goes on from CM076571.1 coordinate 795,850,559, forward strand.
ATAAGGCCAGATTGGCATGCAAAGGCTATGCTCAAATAAAAGGCTTGTATTTTGAAGAAACTTTTACTCCTATTTCTATATTAGAAGAAATAAGAATGTTTTTGGGATTTTCTTGTTTTAAGAAATTAAAAATCTATCAAATGGATTTCAAATATTCTTTTCTTAATGGAGAGCTACAATAGGAAGTTTATATAGAACAACCAGAAGGATTTCAGCTGACAGAGGATCCAGATTATGTTTCCAGAATTAAGAAGGCCTTGTATGGTCTCAAGAAATCCCCTAGATATTGGTATTCCAAGCTAGACAACTACCTTCTCAAGTGTGGATTCAAAACAGGTGCACTTTACTACAACTTATATGACAAATAAAACGATGGAAAACTCATTGTGGTGGTAGTATAATATTGATGATATAATATTTGCTAGTGATTCAAATGTACTGACCAATGAATTTGTAGCTGATATGAAGGCGGAATCTAGGATGTGCATGATTGGAGAGCTTTCATACTTCTTTGGATTTTAGATTGCATAGACCCATAAAGGAACTTTTATTTCTCAAGGAAAGTATCTCAAGAAAGTGTTAAAGAAATTTGGCATGGAAGAATGCTCTTTAGTGAGCACCACAATGGTGACAGGTTGCAAGCTTACCAAGACTGATGAGAAACCAAAAGTGGACTAGACTCTTTACAAATATCTTATAGGTATCATTTTACACTTTACAACTTCAAGACCAGAAAACATGCAAGACATTTCCATAGTTGGAAGATTTCAAGCCATTAGGGGAATTTTGAGGTCTAAAATGGGCCTCCTAAGAAAAATGTACAACAAAAATAAAGTTTATAATAACCAATAGGATTAAAGATGATGATGTCAACCATGGGGAATTATTCACCATTTTTGGAGTAAAAAAGTAAAAAGTTTAAAAAATAATAAAATAATAAAACTACTATTTGAACTTGTATTTTCAACTTATCTCCATAAGGTTTCACTCAAATTTTGAGCAAGAATACTAGTTGGATAAAAAAATTAATTCCTCATCCAATGAGTACCCATGTTGCATACTTTCGATGGACCCTACTACACGAAAAATGAGAAATATATGAAAAATGTGATTGCAATCATGTTTTTCATGTATTTCTTATTTTTCATGTAGTAGGGCCCATCGAAAGTATGGAACATGGGTACTCCTTGGACGAGGAATCAAATTCTACATCCAATCAGTGTTTTCGCTCGAAATTTGAGTAAACCCATAGGGAGATAAGTTGAAAACACGAGTTGAAAAAGTAGTTTTTTCTTTTTTCCCTCTAAAATTTGATGATGTAATCTAATATTATTTTATTATTTCCACTATTATTTTATAATCTCCTTAGGAGGCCCATTTTATACCTCAATTCTCCTAATAAACCCATAGACAAAGCCATCTATTAGTAGCAAAAATATTTATCAGATATATCAGAGAAACAATGGACTATGGACTATGGTACCCACGAGCTAATGGTTTTTCATTTACTGTTTACACTGACGTTGATTGTGCAGGTGATGTGGATGATATAAAAAAAACAAGAGGTGGTGATTTCTTTCTTGGAGGTTGTCTAGTCTCGTAGTTGATCAAGAAGCAAGATTCCATTTCCTTATCTACAACTGAAGCATAATATATTGCAACAACTTCTTGTTTTACTCAATTGTTGTGGCTGAATCAAACTTTGCAATATGTACACGTGTTTTATGATCAAGCGATCCCCATTTTCTTTGACAACAAAATTATAATAAGCATGTCAAAGAATCCAATATTTCATTCCAAGACAAAGCATATCCCCATCAAGTATCATTTCTTGAGAGAGAAAGTTGCATCTCAAATTATGAAGCTAGAGTATGTACCTACCAAAGAGAAAGTTGTTGATATCTTCACCAAGCTACTTTCAAGAGAACAGTTTGAGTATTTGAAGTGAATATTGGGAGTTGTACCTTTTTCCTCCCTCCACTAGCTCTTAGTTTAAGAGAAATAAAGGAACTTGTTGCATAATCAACGAATCAAGGTGAAGCTACTAGGTCCACAGGATCAACATGCCAGATAAATAATGTTGAAATATGGATTATGATGATAGGGGGGAATGATGGTGTCCTTTCCATTGATGTCAAAAGGGGATAGATCTAAAGAAATGAAATAAATAAAAAATTAAAAAACAAGGGTAGAGATCTATGGGAGGAGAAATGCATAGGAGAAAAAGGGGAGATCCATAGTGATAGTAATAATACCAGTAGTACTACAACAACAAAAAATATCATCTTAGGGGGAGAAACACTCAAAGGAGACAATCTATGTTGAAATTTCTTTACAAAAACAAAGGGTGTTTTGTTTCATTTTGGTGTTGCCATCAATGCCAAAGGGGGGAAATGTTGGAAATTTGTTGCCATTGATGTCAAAAGGTGGCAGCGAGAGGCACAAGTGTCAAACAAATGCATCAAGGAGCAAGTTCCAGGCACACACGAAGGGAAAAAGATCAGAATCAATGCAGTAGATTTGGATCCAAGTCTAGAGTAGGAGATCATCTCAACAATATATGGAAACCATTCATATGGATAGAGCTATGAAATATATTTCCAATGATATATGGAAGTCCTAAAAAGGCCTCCTAGATAAAAAGATAGAGCCAGTCAAAGCTTGGTGACCCCAAGGCCTTCATAGCATATGTAAAGGTGGCTGGAGTATTTTGCACATAACAAAAGTTGGCACAAGTGCCGAAATTGGTGCCAAGACCAACGTAGCCTATAAGCGATACATTCGAGAAGATGTGGCAACAACTGGTTGGACCACAGGTGAAGCCCACCTGGCGAGTTTGCTCCAACTGATACACCCTGACGAAATTGTTTTGGTGCGTAAGTCTAACTGGTCGAGTGGTAGTTGTTGGGTTCGAAAACTAATTGTTGTCTAATGGAGAGTGAGTAGTGGAGCCCACATTATAGGCTAGCCCAACGGAGGTAGCCTAGAGGGTGAAGCCTAGAATTTTGCGTAGGGCCCACGCGGCTAGGTGCTAGGAGGAATGGGTTGGGCCACATACCGAATTTCTGATGGAACTATATATTTACCCTTAGACAAGATTTGTGGCCATGAGAAGTGGTTTCCCACACAATTGATTGCACAGGTCAATGAAAAAGAGCTACTATGGGTAAGTTCCTCCCAAAACCACAATCTACTCAGAAGTGGTGTCGAGGAAAAAAGGCTTGAAATCGAGAGTTTTTTATAAAAGAAAATTATAAAGGAAAATGGTTGCAAAATAGGCCTTTAATGGCCTTCTCTTTCCTCTCTAACAACAGTGAAGGTGGAAGCATATGATTTCCCAAGATGGAACAAAATGATGATGTAAGCATGGACACGTGGCAGATGGATTCAAAATTTTTGGGAACTCAAGAGGCCTTTTTCTTGGTGACACGTGTCACCACTCACAGGTCAATGTGTGGTAGGAGTGATGTCATGGTGACATCATCACAGTAGGATGAGCACGAAAGTGTTACTATCTAGAAGAAGGCATCGGGCCATGAAGACATAGTGACAACCAATGAAATGAGCATTGAGCAGTCCCCACAAACATGTCAACCCAATGACAAGACCCTAGTGAGTGAATAAAGGAATAATTAAACACAGCGTCAGGATGTTGGGGGCTCTAGGATAAGCACCCACAATAGGTCCTATGCCATGGGGAGGACCAAGGGCATGATATACAAAGAGCCACAAAGGCTCTTAGAGTGGAAAAGCACTAACTCCTAGTCACTTCATGTAGAAGCAGGACCAATGGTGTAAAATCATTAACACAAGGAATCAATCCTCATAGGGTTTGATAGGGCTAAGCACCCAATGGCCTAGCTGATGGTATTTTAGACCAGTTCTATGGTGGAAAAACATGTAAAGGGGTGAATGTAGTAGAAGATGACCTGGTGAGCCTAACTCTTCTATGCCTTCGAGAGTTCCGGCACAACTACCATGACTCTGTGAATGGAAGGGAAAAATTAATTTTTTAGGAAAGGCTGTGGTACGATTTGGTTCAAGAAGAGTACGGGAGAAATAACCACACTAGAAAATTTGGTGGAAATTCCGACGGCCAATTCGTCGCTATTCTGACACATAGTCATCGCAAGAGCGACAGTTCAAGGGTGGAAAAACCGTGGTTTGTCATGTCGTCGCAGTTCCGACACACGTAAAAAGTGTCGCACTATCGACACCTCTTCCATCGCTTCTGTTAGCACTCAAATCTGCCTCAGGCCGAGGAAGGCAAAACTCGAGGCAACATCAAACCAAGCTCAGTCTCGTAGCTAGCCCTACGAGGACAGGAGAGGGCTCTCTCTGGGTCTATCTCGGCAAAAGGTTTTTAGAGGGGCTGAGATGACTTATAATAAATGCTGATCTTAGGCTAGTAAAGAGATAGTAAAGTTTGATTTAATTTTTTGGGTTTTTGTTGGAGAAATGGTAAAAAACAATTTTGGGTTCGGGGATAAGGCCAGATCTTTGCAGATTTCGAGTTGGGGCGAGGTAGGCAGTAGTATTGATGCTCTTGATTGGGTATATGGATGGATCAGAATTACAAGGAGCTGAAGAGGGCAAAGAAGAACTTGGATCCTCTCCAAACAGGCAAAAACATGTAAAACTAAATGAATCAAAACAAAAAGGCAAAGATCCTTCACTTACTTCAAAATTTACTGCACTTTCCTCATCATTGTCATAGCTGATATGTATCGATTGATCACTGTACTCGAGCTGCTGAAAGTGAACTTCCTCCTCGCACAAACTAGCTGCTGATTCCTCTGCAAGATTAGCTTCTGTTTGGAGAACATAATCATCATCATACTGATCAAACTGAGGCAATTCATCAGTATACAACACATCATCAAGCATACATGTCATACCAACAACTCTCTCTTCTTCAAAATGATCTATAAAACAATCACTATGACAACCGGAATAAGAAACAAAATGTTTTGGATCAGCAACTTGTTCTTCTTCAATCAGCGAGCCATGGGCTTCAACATTATATTCCTTCTTTGTGGTTTTCTTGTGTATCATCTCTTCTACTGCTCTTACCAACATGTCAAGATTTACCTCTAGAGATGTTGATTTCTCCGGTTCCATGTTTTTCATCTCTTCTTCCTTCAACCTTGCCCTTCGGATCAGCAAATGAGCCTCTACATTCACTGCCTTGTTCTGCATCTCGTGAAGTGTTGCAATATTCTTTTCTCTCAGCTGAAACTCCATTTCCGGATCAAAGGCACCTGGGTAGTGCAAGAGAGCAGATCTAGGAGAAGGTCTTATATCAACTGGCATCGAATAATAAACTTGGTTAAATCTAGCAGAAAATTGTTGTACTGTCTCACCTGGCATTCTTTTCAACTGGTTATACTCCTCTATAATCAACAAAAAGTTATGTCCGATCATCCACCTGTCAAGGAAAACTTTGACCAACTGCTGGAAATCTGAAATGCTCGCATCAGGCAGGGCTTTAAACCAACTCTTCACTTGGCCTTGCAAAGAAAGAGAAAAAAGCCTAATACTAACATCTTCATCATCAACTTCAAAAAGATCTAGAAAAGTCTCAACATTCTGCACATGTTGCTCAACGTTGACATTGTTACATTCACCATCAAATCTTGGTAGATATAGGTCATAATTTGCAGGAAAAGCATGAAGAACAGAAGGTAAAACAAGAGGTTTGTACCGATCTGGAATTTTACAAGATGTAGGGGTATGTACAAGAGCTGCGGGATCAGTTTTGTTTTCTTTAGGCTCATCACTCTGAAGAGAGTCATCATAATATGTGGGAAAAGTAAGGAGACCAGGATCAAAGGGAAACTTAGCATTTACACTTTTTGAATGGGTCGAGTGAAGATTTTGATCACCTTTCTCATACAACAAATTTTGAAAAACTTTCAGGACAGCTTCAAGACCAGCAAAGAAGTAATTTACAAGAAAGCAGATTAGATCCTGAATACCATTCCACTTTAGATACCTGAACTTTGTGTAAGATCCTTCCATTTTCTTAGAGAAAGAGCCAGTCCTCCAGTGGAGTCTCTACAGGAGTCACCAGGTGAATGATTTCAGTCTTCTTATGTCTGATCGTTGTCCACCATCAACCATCAGATCTGATCTTGATACATATACTGGGGGAATTCGCAAATCAAGGGGTACATTCACAAGCTAAACCGGAGATCGACTGAAGCAGCTTTTATCTACTATGCACTCGCAGAGCAAGAGCAGTTCTAAGGCTACCTGGCGTGACTTCAGACTCCGTCTATAGCAAATGAAAGTAATAAGAAAATTTCCTCCCCAGTATGGTTGCCACTATGTTAGCGCTCAAATCTACCTTAGGCTGAAATAAGGTAAAACTCAAGGCTACATCAAACCACGCTCAGCCTCGTAGCTAGCCCTACGAGGACAGGAGAGGGCTCTCTCCGGGTCTATCTCGGCAAAAGGTCTTCAAAGGGGTTGAGATGACTTATAACGAATACTAATCTTAGGCTAGTAAAGAGATAAGAAAGTTTGATTTTGATTTTTTTTGGGTTTTTTGTTGAAAAGATGGGAAAAACAATTTTGGGTCTGGGGATAAGGCCAGATTTTTGCAGAATTTCGAGTTGGGGCAAGGTAGGCAATAGTCTTTATGCTTTTTTATCGGGTATATGGATGGATCAGAATGACAAGGAGCTGAAGAGGGCAAAGAAGAACTTGGATCCTCTCCAAACAGGCGAAAACATGTAAAACTAAACAAATTCAAAGGCAGAGCACTGTAAACAATGGATTCAACCTCATCTACTCATTCATTTAGTTTCAGAAGCATAAGAAGAGATGGCATACATTAAACATGAAATAAATTACAATAAACTGAGAGAAAAAACCATCAAGAACTGAAAGCCACAAGAATCCCAACAGGTGCTGCAAAACCTCTGATCTTTCCTTAGCCAAAATATGAAAAATATGTACAATAGTGTGCCAAAAGTTTCCCAAGAGTCCATCCTATTCCAACCTCTGAAAATGATTGAGAAGTTACATCATATAGAGCATCCTAACCCCTTCCCATGCCTCTAGGGGTCGAATTCCTTCTTCAGGGATCAGTTCCAACAAATTCTAAACAAAGAACTAGAAAATAGGCATCTAAACAACTTGCCTCTAAAAGGGAGGAAACTGATTCTTACATCTGATTTTTACTTTTTTAGGATTGAATCATCTAGAAGAGGTAAAAGTGAGTCAAAGTTACATGCAAACCATCAATTTACATCATGAAAACTCAAAAATTTCATCGACAAGCAAAATTGGTCCCAACTGGCCGAAATCCTGAGCTGAAAGGTGAAAAATCAGCCAAAAATCTATATGGGTAGCGCGCCTTTCAGCCTAATTTTGAGGCACTTCCTGGCATCCAAATTGAGCTCATGATAGCTCGTTGGAAAGCCCTGGATGTTGGCTATCCAAAATAAGTTGAATTTCCCAATTTGGAGCTCATTTTCCCCTCCAAAACGTCATTCTCCCAGAAGTACTTCCTGCTGGTGCAAAAGGTGGCAGCAAGGTGGTTTTCATGGTGTTTTTGGGCCTTTTGATCATCCAGAACCTCATGAAACGCTTCGGAAATACCTGAGCATGCATAAATTACCATGAAAAACTCAAAAATATGAATTTTTCCTTCAGCAAGTGTCCCAAACAAAAGTGAGCATGTCGACGCGCTACTCATATAGCGGAAAAATCTATTTTTGGACCAAAATATTTCAAAATGACAAAAATTTCTCCGAATTTGCTCAAATTCGGAGATAAGACCCTCCATCATGTATCATGCCCAGCCAATGAAGCCTCGGCCAAAATCTGAAGTGGATCATGTGTTTCATGACGTTTCAGTATCCTCTTGGTGCATGCAGTTTCAGTAGTGAAAACATTGTCTCTGTTGTGATGTGTCGGTCTCTGTCATGGTGTCACAATGTGTATGAAAAGTATGCTGATATGGTTATGATGAAAAAAAGAGTTTGGTGTATGCTCCAATGTCAGATGTGTCACATATATGTCAAGGTGCTATAGGAAATATCACAATGGGGAAAAGGACTGTCACAAGGAGTTTGAATGGAAAATAGCCACTCCTTGACTACATGGGAATTTGACTAGTGAATAGGAATGAGTGTAGTGTAGTGTAGGTCAATAGAAATATCCCTTGCAGTGTTTGAAAATGTCAATGGAGGATGTGGACAAGTGAAAATGGGACTATGTCATAACATGAATGATGAATAGTGTGAAAATGACAATGGCAATAACAATGAGAGCAGTGATGTAATGACAAAGAGAGAGCATGAGGCTGAGGTGAATGATGAGCAGGGACACCACTGACAGTAGATGCATGAGCATATATATCAACCACACTAGTTTTAAAACCCCCACACAATCACTCATATTTGTTTCAAAACCCCAAGAAGTGAATTTGGAAATAAACGTAGGGTTTACATTTCTCCACATTAAACGTTTGTTTCTCCACTTTCAAAACACCATAATCATGTCCAAAATTCACTGGGAAACCATTAAAAACCTACTTGCAAGCCAATTGAGGTGATTTGGGATCAAACAGGACGCAAGAGCGAAAATTTCTGGCTCTGAAACTATATGAGTAGTGCGTCACCCAACGAGTAGCGCCAGTGTAATTTTACACTGAAAAATTTCGCTATACGAGTAGCGCGCCACCCAACGAGTAGCGTGCTAGCCCAACACACAATTTGGCTTCAAAAAATTTTTTTTTCACTTCCTTGATGTGTCTTGGCCTCTGCTGATGTTCAAACATGGAAAAACCAAGCAAATTTGATGTTGGAGAGAAATGGCAAAAAATTTTGTGTTCTGGCCCAATGAGTAGCGCGCTACATAATGCATTTTGCAGGAGGCTTTTGGAGGCCTTCCCGGTGTCCAAATTGAGTGTGTGATAGCTCGTTGGAAATATATTGGAGTCTACTTTCCAACAAAAGTGGAATTTTGCAATTTTGAGTTCATTTACCCTGTCAAAAATCAAATTTCCGAACACTACTTCCTGCAGGTGCATCAATTCTCCTGAGGCAACGGTATTCTTAACATTTCTCCAAAACCATTATACCTGTGTAAAAAGTGAAGGAGGTTTTTCTTCCTTGGCATGTTGTGGAAAAAAACCTCTCTCATTTTTCCAAAATTCATCTTTTACTTCTCTGAAACATCTTTTGAGTGAAACTTATCCCGATGTGTGAAACAAGGGATTTTGTCGAAATGAAGCGAAATGAAGGGGATAAGGGGCTTCTAAATTCTTGGGGAAATTTTGGGAAGTAGGGAGGGATGTTTGGAAGCAGGGGAAAGTGGAATCTTAGAGATTGAGTGAGGGGAAGGGGTCCAAAAGGGAAAAACACAAGCCTAGCCTAGAAAATTGCCAAGTTGTGGCAAGAAACTAGGGTTTGTGCAAAAATGAGGAATTTGGGGGATCTCAGTGATGGGAAGTGTCTAATAAGGTATATTAATGATAGGGGAATGTGTATGAACATCAGGATACAAGTTTTTTTGATGATTTGACCATCCAAGATAAATTACCTCCAAAACCCTAGGAGAGGGAAATGGACCTTACCTAGGCACAACTGAAGCATGAACAAGCTATAAAATGACCCAATGGAACTTGACATGATGATGAAAACCCTTTGAATGATGGTACACTCAGCTGAATGGTGACATGGACCGACATTTGGACAACTTTGACAGGAGTAAAAGCAACCCCTAGACCTAATGCCTAGTGACCAAATTTTGCTTGAAGGCTCACTGAAATGACAGAATTTGACCTTGACACCTTAAAATCACTTTGTAAGAGCATGTTTGATCACTGAAGGAAGGCTGCAAAGGCTGACACTAACAGCTTCCGAACAAGCGTCACTCTTCCGACGTCTCACAAACCGTCGCGCCTCCGACGTTTGTAAACTGTCACAATTCCGACCCAACGTGGTCCGACGTTTTTGACGTCGCTCTTCCGACGTCTGTAAGATGTCGCAATGCTGACGATATGTGGTCCGACGTTTGGAACGTCGCTCTTCCGACGTCTGTAAGATGTCGCAACTCCGACGAAATGTGGTCCGATGTTTTGAACGTCGTTCTTTCGACGTTTGTAATTTGTCGCAATTCCGACGAAATGTGGTCCGACGGTTTTATACTGTCTCTCTTCCAACGTTTCTAGGTTGTCGCAGTTCCGACGTCTACAAGGCGTCGGTAGACTGACGGAGGGTTCAATTTAAAAAAAAAAATTTAAACTTTAAAAGACGAGAAACGCTGTTTTGAATATATTATATGAAGTAAAACAGTCCATGAAGTCATTACATTTTCACATCTGAAGATTGGAACCCAAATATCCATCCAGAAAAGTGGAGGTCTCACCCCAGAGAGGCATCTATAAGAAATTGAAATAGCAGTATGTAGAATAGTAAAGCAACAGATAGAGTACCGATGTTCATTGTTCCAAATACAAATTAAAGTACCCAAAACCCTGCAACAGAGAAAAACGCTAATCATGTGAGGAGTGTGATATGTCCAAAATATAAAAAGACCATCAGACCATATCAATAAACCAGCAACATAGACCAGCATCGCTAGTTTTGAAGACAGGTGATAAACATTAATCATTTTTTTTTTCACAGGAGAAAAAACGTTGTTTTGAATATATTATATGAAGTAAAACAGTCCATGAAGTCATTACATTTTCACATCTGAAGATTGGAACCCAAATATCCATCTAGAAAAATGGAAGTCCCACCCCAGACAGTGATAGAAAAATACCCCATGTCACATACAGGGACTTGATATAAAACCCAGTAACGGTCCACATGGAGATTATCGACAATCTGAGAAAGCATCCAAATATGCCCGAGGCATCTATAAGAAAGTGAAATAGCAGTATGTAGAATAGTAAAGCAACAGATAGAGTACCGATGTCCATTGTTCCAAATACAAATTAAAGTACCCAAAATCCTGCAACAGAGAAAAACGCTAATCATGTGAGGAGTGTTATATGTCCAAAATATAAAAAGACTATCGGACCATATCAATAAACCAGCAACATAGACCAGCATCGCTAGTTTTGAAGGCAGAGTGATAAACATTAATCATTTTTTTTTCACGAGAAAAAACGATGTTTTGAATATATTATATGAAGTAAAACAGTCCATGAAGTCATTACATTTTCACATCTGAAGATTGGAACCCAAATATCCATCCAGAAAAGTGGAAGTCCCACCCCAGACAATGATAGAAAAATACCCCATGTCACATACAACGAATTGATATAAAACCCAGTAACGGTCCACATGGAGATTATCGACAATCTGAGAAAGCATCCAAATATGCCCGAGGCATCTATAAGAAAGTGAAATAGCAGTATGTAGAATAGTAAAGCAGTAGATAGAGTACCGACGTCCATTGTTCCAAATACAAATTAAAGTACCCAAAATCCTTGAACAGAGAAAAACGCTAATCATGTGAGGAGTGTGATATGTCAAAAATATAAAAAGACCATCAGACCATATCAATAAACCAGCAACATAGACCAGCATCGCTAGTTTTGAAGGCAGAATGATAAACATTAATCATTTTTTTTTTTTCAGAAGAGAAAAAACGCTATTTTGAATATATTATATGAAGTAAAACAGTCCATGAAGTCATTACATTTTCACATCTGAAGATTGGAACCCAAATATCCATCCAGAAAAGTGGAAGTCCCACCCCAGACAATGATAGAAAAATACCCCATGTCACATACGGGGACATGATATAAAATCCAGTAACGGTCCACATGGAGATTATCGACAATCTGAGAAAGCATTCAAATATGCCCGAGGCATCTATAAGAAAGTGAAATAGTAGTATGTAGAACAGTAAAGCAACAGATAGAGCATTGTTCCAAATACAAATTAAAGTACCCAAAATCCTTGAACAGATCAAGAAAAATGCTAATCATGTGAGAATTCTAAGTAAAGTTAATCTATTAACATTGCGAATAAAATTGCACCGAAGTCAAAAACATTGCCTGGCCAAACTCATGGCAAATTTGTCATCAAAAAATCAAAAAATTAAGAAGACTGCCCTCATACGGGGAAACCAGTCTTGAACGTTTAATTTACATAATTCAAAAATATTACAAAGGTCCAGCACAGTAAAATAAACTAAAAGCAGCCCAATTAAGTGGGCCTGCTAAGCAAGAAAAACAAATTAACCAAACTACTCCTTCGGTGGTTCCTCCACGATTCGGCACCATCCTTCGGAAGGTCCAGGATCGCTAGGTGCTACCTCCACATGCATGCCACGACTCCCCTCCTGAAGGCCCGAATGCTGGCCGGCTTTTTCCCAGCTCGGACCCACCAGATGGGTGCATTCTTCCTCCGTTTGGGCCTCCTTGTGGAAGACCACACTGACTAGAGCCGTGATTCGAGGGCGGTTGAGGGAGAAATTAAAGGAAAATTGCACAGTGCGCGTCGTGGGAGAAGGTGAACTAGCAGTGGGGAAGCCAGGAGCAGGGGAATTTATACGGTGGCCAGATTCTACAAGCTGACCCCGCCCACTCCTAGTATTTGGATATCGACCTAAGTAATAATCACTGGACTGGCCGGAAGTCGACTCTATTGAGGTGCTGGAGGGAGCGCGCCGGGGTTGACCTCTAGTGCTCCCCCTGCAACAACGCATCCTATGACGCACGCGAGGCATGGGTGCAATCTCAGGCGCAGTGGGCACAAGAGGAGACGACGAAGAAGAATTCCAATTAACAGAGGAAAACAGACAGAGACAGAACCGAGAGAAATGCAAATATGCAGCAAAGTCTAAGCAGAAGTTCAGCTGGCCACTTCTCCTTATCGTCACAGTTAGCAGGCAGTATAATCCAGCAACCGGTTTGTCTGAAAAACCATGGCTAAACGCCATTTTTTCGACTCGTCTGCAATGCAATCAAAGGACGCCCGTCATAATTAATCTCTGATCATTAATAATGAGAGCCGAAGGTCGGATCAAATTGGAGCGTGCGGAATCGCTAAGAGGATTGGAGGTCCGATTTTGAACAGTGTTAAAAATTAATTAATGCAGATTTGATGTGAAAACTTAATTGAACAGTGTTAAATGTTAATGCAATTGATATGAAATCACCATATCCATGTCCCATCACCTTAAATGCCATCGAATGCACCCGCAGCCGAGAGCAGGGCAAGTTTTTATTGAGGACACGTGGCAGAAATTGATTAGAGCGGATCTTTGTTTGGGCTGCTCGCGCAGTGGAAATCCGGACCCGTAAAATATTAGAGTGAATTTGATAAGAAATTCGTGTCACAAAATTGGCCGACGTCAGCAGGCTATTTTGGAATGCGAATTTGGTTTGAATTATGGTTTATCGTCGTTTGAAGTCCGGCGGGCTCGACTTAAGAACAATTTTGTTTGATCCCATCTTATAAAATTTGTGTTGGTTTTCTTTGATAATACACATATTTATAATAAATCATGGGAATACCACACTTAACATGTGGAAAAGTTATATAAATAATTATTGAGAACAATCATTTTTATGTAAAAATATCCAAGGCGAGGTCTGTGTAGAGAATCGGGGTTGTGAAAACTGTTCAAAGATAAAAATCCCGCTTAATAAAGAGACAAAATTGTTGTACTTTCGAAACCTAACCCGAGGATTGGGCATGAGTTAACAAACAAAAGGATAGCGGAACCAGACTTGCACCCGTGGTCAAGCCCTCTACCAAAACCACGAGCGGAATCTCAAAAGCGGGTTGCCCATATCGCACGGCTTTTGCAGAGTAGGCGGTATTTCCTATTCGCAAGCGATTCCATAGGGAATGCGACACGTGGCGAAGTGACCCTCGGAAAACCACCGTTTAACCCGCGCCATCGCACGTTAAAGCCCGATGTTGGAAGCCGAGCGAAATTGCCAAGAGTCGTTGATTTGGAGAAGGGCCATCGTACGGTGGTCGCACATTGAACTTGCCCGGAGGTTAACTAAGGTGTGCGAAGGATAGCCAGGTATGATACGAGTGTTTGATTGGTTATTGATATATATAGGTGGGGCCGGAGTATAATGAAATTGTTTAATTAAACGATTGGCGGATAATTAGCATAAGTCTGGAGCGTGATTGTTGTAAGGCTAGGTGGTGAAATATAGAGCCGAAAGTTCATTACAAGTTATTTATTTAAAAAGAAACGTGGAGTATAAATACAAAGTGTTGAAAGTTAAACATTAGTTATAAGGATTGGAGATAATATAAAGTCGGGAATATAAATTAAAGTCCAACCATTGTGGATAGTATTTATTTATCAAATTCTACGAATTTGATAAATAAACCCGAAGAAAGAAGAAGTCAATTAAGACTCGGGCTGGAGGAAAAGAACGGGGTAAACCAAGGGAAAATGCTGACAGAGTGATTGTAGACACACCAGCTCTCCTTAGGGGTCCAATTTCAGTTTTGTTGTGTCACACGATGATCTCTCTTCTCTGGCATTTACTTGTATTGAAGATCACTATTCTAGGAATAAGGAGTTATTTTCTCCAAAAATAACCCTAGCCAAACATTGACAATGCATTAAGGATATCTTTATATGCTTCATAAGCACATTTGTTCTACTTCTAAATCATGTCTTGGAAGTGGTTGTTGTGCTGGAAATTATTCACCAGTTGGTTTCATACCAAAGTCTTTTTCACATTTTCAGCATCCAATACATGAAAAAGATAATGGTTTAAAACAACATAAATATTTGAAATTTTGCAATAATTGTCTGGCACACTTTGAATATGAATTTTGAAGTCAATTGCATGATGTTGTATAGGATAAAGTGTCATTTTGAATACCAAATGTTTCACAAGAAACTTCTCAACATGCTACCCTGCAGTAAGGATTAAATGACAATATTGCATCAACTATTTCCATAATAAAATTGCACCTCAGCCATAAGACTAAACAACTACAAATGTTGTAGATCTAACAAGACCACACAATCAAATGTATTCCACAAGGCCAATACTGTATGAAAAATGAAAAGGAGTGTGCAACCAAAAATACCTTAGGCAACTAATTCAATTAGATACACCAAACCATCAGCAAAAGGAAAACCAGCCTACTCAAAAGGCAAGCGTTTACCTCCTTTGACAAAATTTTGAGTTCCGAAACAAGGGCCTTTATTGTCTTGTCAATGCCCCTAGTAATTTGAATGGGGTTTGCACCTGCTGCAACAACCTAAACAAAAAGGTTTCATTTCAAATTATTTTCCACAAATTTAAGAGACAACCATTGTCAGTTTTGTATTTCCTAACAAGCTCATAAATTTTGACAAAAGAACCAAAATTTTTTAATACCTGATAGCAATTTTTTCACTCAAAAACTATCTTAGACTCAATAAGCCCAACCCAAAACTAAAAAACCAAACACCATACGACCCTACAAAAATGAATAGATGATCTTAATCCAGTACTATCGACAAAAAGTTACCTTTACACCCTCACTTATTAAACCCTGTGCTGTTGAATTTTAACTTCAACTGCTGCAGCAGAAGGACGGATGCAGCAGCAACATTTTTTTTTCGAGGTTGCTTGCATGCCATCCAGAAATTTAATTCAGCATTTAAAATTCCTGCAAGTTTTTTTTGTAGACGGCCACAGCCATATTTCTGTACAGGATTGTATTTAAACACAACAGCCAGCATTAACGCAATTCACCAACCAGAAATTAAACAAACAGAAATTTACCCGACGGTTTTGTAAATTCAAAAGGAGGACATGTGGAGCATTAATATTGGATCGCATGAAATTGAAGGGAATCTGAAAACCTGAAAACCGGACCCGAATTTTTTATAGGGCACATTAGATTGAGAATTCGAGTTAAAATCAGGAAGACGTCAGCATCCCATTTTGGAACGCGAATTTGGTTTGAAATTCAATCTATTCAGACTTTTGAAGTCCGACGAAAAGGGTTCTTTAATGTTTTGATAGTTTAATATATACATATATTTTAAACATATGTTATATATATATCATATGCGAAATGAAAGGTGGGCCATAGAATTTAGTTTTAATTTTATTTTTTTTAAAAGAGGGTTTATTATAATATGTTTTATATGTTACGACATATAAAAATAAAAAGGTCGAAAAAGCTTGGTAGTTTTTTTATAGACAGTACGTAAATTTTTTATTACACAGCAGTGTGTAAAAAGTGAAAGACTAAGTGTAACTTTTTAAGTGTGTATGCACAACAGTGCGAAAGGGAAAAACACAGCAGAGTGTTTTAGAGACAGAGTATGTTTGTTTTGAACAGACAGTGAGTTGGTTTTATGCACTGCGTTTTGTAGCAGTCATAATTTTGTAATCCCTCTCGGTGAGGAAGTAGTGTAATAGTTTTTTTTTGAGTTATTGAAGGGAATAGAAGTTTGTTTTCAAAGTATTGAAACTCTGTCTCCTGTCAAAGAAATTTTTATTTTCTCTGTGTTAGAGGAAGGAAGATTTATTCTCCATTCATTGTTCTGAAATTTTTCAATATTCCAACATGTGCAAGAACAAGAGATGTTGTGGTTCCATCCCCAACTAAATCATTTGTCTTTGCCGCAGCTTGCCTTACCAACTTGGCCCCAATATTTTCAATTGGGTCCTCTAATTCAACTTATAAAAAGGCCAAAACCATAGCATTGAGATACATTTCATTACACTGTCAATAACAATAAAATTTGACTCAGCCATAACCCTTTCCTTTTATTGTTGTGAAAAACTTTATGCATTACTCTAATGTGGCTAGTCCATAGGCCAAGTAGACCATTGGGTAACAAATATGTTTCCTTTCACCTTTGAGTTTTCAAATTATGCCTACCAAATCTAAGACATTTAAGAGGGGGAACTAATACAACATTAAAAAGAAAACCAGAGCACACATCTACAAATTACCTCCTTAGCTACTGTCACACCATCATTAACTATTTTTCGGAGAACCATGCTTGCTCTCCAAGACAACATTTTTCCCTTCGCCCCAAGGGTGACTCCAACAAGATCAGCAAGTTTGTTCACACCGCCTGCAAGACAAATTGACAATGCTTTCGGTAAGTGTGCAATTGAATGCCAGACCATATGCCAAAACAAACCTCCATGAAAAATTAAAATAACACATTAAAATAGAATATAAGTGGACAAGGAAAGATCCACCGCAGTGAAGTTTCACGTGCAGGTGACCTTCCTTTAAACATAATTTTTTCTCTGACCTGCAATTTTTTTGTCACTGAGCCATCCTTGTTGAAGTACAACTCCTTTTCCATAGCTCTTGTAGTAACTACCTTCTCTCTGTCGCGTAATCTCAGAGTCCCTCTTCTACTTGAGCGATTAAAGGAAATGGGTGAAAAAACTGAAAGAGAAGACAATTGTCTGCCATAATTATCAAACATTGCACCCAACTTCTTCCCCTTTCCATTGTTACCCAATGAGGTAGATGTGGCAATTGTTGTCATGCCGCCCAAAGCAGAGGCCATCTTCTCTTATGCTGAATATAGAATTACAAGATCTTCATATTAGTATGAACCTTAAAAAACATGACTCCCATTGCTAAAAACCACTTTTAAGTTGTAACAGGCAAACTAAACAACTATCGCAACTTTTGGCAACTTCTGGAGCATTAAGAGAGAAACAACCAAAGAGAAATACAACCAAAATCCTCATTTTAATGAGACCGGACTATATATTTACATTAAGATAATAGAAATAAATCACGACTATATTAAGGCCAGCACAAAACAATCTTTAACCAATGTCTCTCGCGGCCTTCAGGTTGCCATGCTAAAGGTTGCATATTTTTAATTTAAATCCTTGGCCTCTCTTGCCCATCTATGAATGCATCCAATGGGATATCTACATCAAATGCTCCTTTATATCCCCAAAAACAAATTCCCTACTACAAGAGCACCAGTATTGATGGATCACCCCACACCATCCCACCCACTAGAAACGGTGAAAAAGGAAACCCGAGAAAACTTCTGAAATATCTCAAGATGACTATATGGGTGGTTCTTATGAATAAACCAACCATTCAGAACATGCTCATCAATCCAAACCATGATTATTATGTGACAATATTCAAGCAGGCACTGAATCGGATTTCTGAAGCTATGTTAGAGAAACCCTAAAATCTCACTGAAAATAGGTGAAATGTGGCACCACTCGGAGATTGACATGTGCCAATTGGTACAAGTGGTAGACAATTGGCATGCTCAAACAATGAGGTGATGCGGGAATGACATGAGGGAGAAAATATCAGAAAAGCCCCAAATCTGGAGAACTAAAGCTCATCACCAACCTGAGATTGACAACTTTACATGATGTAACCTATGAAATTGTAAATGGAGAAATCATAGTAACAATAAAGTAACCTATGTAACAATAAAGTTGGATTCATCCTAGGAGTGGTAATGGGAGAAATCATAGTGAACAACAGGAAACATGCAGAGTTGCTTACAATCAAATAGATGAAAAAACACATACAAAAACCTAGATAATAATCATGAACAAGCTTAATATTGAATTATGAACTGTAAAGGAACTTACAAAATGTGACATTACGAACCTGGTCAAGCGCACAAGCAAAAATATCCTGGACATGACCCTGGTTGACAAGTTGTATTGCTCATGATGCAGGAGGATTTGTACCTGCACTGCCAAATCAATCAAAATCCATCATTATCTATACAATAAATACAAGTAATTGATGTAGTATTTTTTACTCTAAGATGCATTCTTATGATAATGTTAGAACATATGTTGAAAATGTCAAAACATACCTGAATAAGCTCCTCTTCGTTTCAAGAAAATTTTATTGGAGTCGCATGAACTTGGAACAAGCCTCCCACGATCTGAAAGAGTAGCAACTAAGTCAACAGTGACTTTTTTGTTGCTACGCTGGATCGAGGGAGGTTTGCTCCAAGATTAAATCGCTCCAATAAATTATTCTCTACTAAACAGGGCCAACCACGTGAAGGTGGAAGCTCTTATGGCCCCTCCCCCCCCTTCACATCACTCTCAATTCCCCAATACCCAATCTATATTTCATTTTTTACTTTCATGAGCATAAAAAAAATATTCAATAACTAATAAAAAAAAATTCAACAAAAATTAATGCTTGACATAAAAATAGTATGATAAATGAGTTTTTATATAACACAAAAAACGTTCCAAGTATGGTAACGTTTGTCTTATAATAATACAATATTTTACATTATCAAATTTTCTTTTTCTTCTTCCTATTTCTAAAGCTCCTAATTACATCATCAATATCATCGTGCTTTGCTCCTGTTTCGTGCCTTTCGACCCGCACTGCTGACCTAGTTGCGTAGTCACGATGTCTGGTCTCATCCAGTGACGGGGCATCGCCTACAAAAACAGATAATATTAAATTTTAATTGTCAGTTTTAAATATCATTGAACTAGTTCGGTAATATTAATAAAAAAAATTGCAATGAGATTATTTACCTGGTGCACCAGTTGTCGCCGCTGACCTAGTTGCGTTGTCACGATGTCTAGTCTCATCCAGTGACGGGGCATCGCCTACAAAAACAGATAATGTTAAATTTTAATTATCAGTTTCTAAATATCATTGAACTAGTTCGGTAATATTAATAAAAAAAATTGCAATGAGATTATTTACCTGGTGCACTAGTTGTCATCGTTGGGACTGTTGCCCTGTCTTCCTCTCTGGTGGTAAGATCCTCAAGGGAAACATTCTCTGTCATTTAAACAAAAAATGTTATAAGGACAACCATCAAGGTATAATTAGAAAAAATTATAAGTGGAAATTAATTACTATCACGGCCCTCACTGATAGCAGCATTGTCGGCCTGGTCTCCACTACAATGATCAGGTTGCACGAGAGGATCATCTACATCTGGCTCTAAAACTGGGTTACTTGCCTCGTCGGTAGTGCTGCTCCCCTGATTTAAACAAAGTTGTTAGACATTAAATTTATGGACGAAAACAAAAATATTGAAAGGTTAATGTTTTACCTTATCAGGCATTGTGGATCTTGGGACCTGCCCCAAGCTTCTGCGACGTTCAACTATAGCTTGATAGCCAAAACGGAAAGCGATATTTTTATCTTCCTCTGTAGTTACTGTTCCGAAGTCATCACCCTACATTATATATGATTGTGTATTTTTAATCATATCTGATAGGATTACAAAAACGTTGGAAAGCGATACAATTAATTATAAGATGTTTAGCTACTTAATTACAATTCTTGCAGCTAATTTCAAGTAGCCACCCTGGCCGAGCTTGTGATGGCCCTTTTTCTCTATCCTAGCTTTGGTTGCCTTTGAGGTGTCAGGCAACCTAGCATCAAAAGATTGAAGTCGGATATGACGTAGCACACTTTTATTTTAGACATAAAGAAAATTAAAGCTATTGAATTAAAGTTGTAATTTACCTTGCGGGTCCAGTTGGCATTTTTCCTTCTTTCTTTGCCCTTTTCTCTTTTACGTCATGGATGAGTGCTCTCCACTCACTCTCTGAAACTGCGAGAGGACGCTCATATCTAGGGTTAAATTGCAATTGCGTCCTATAGGTGTCCCTGGTATATTTCAAATATTTACCGGCTACCTGAGCCACCGCTTTTCTGTCAAATGTGCCGACCCCAAAAAGGGCTTCTAGATAATCTAGAAGTTCTTTTTTCAGGTTGGAATTCTGGGAATTCCACCCTGTACGTATGGTTGGGCCAAAAATTACCAACGTATGGCTCTCCAGAATCATGTAGAACTCATTGTTTCCTACACAGAATAAAACCAAAAGAAAAAGAAGATATTGTCATTAATTTAAAAATAAAAATCATGATAAATATGTTTTAGATAAAGTACATGAAATAGTTAAAATATTAAAATTTACCTGGGAGTTGTACATGCTTTATAGGGACACCCTCATCGTTCACCAACAACGTGCCATTAATGGTCCCTGTGGAGCTGACACGTGTAGCTCCAGCAAATGCAATAATGTAGTTGGCCATATCAGCCTCATCATTGCCAACACGTTCAGCGGTTGGTTGGGTGTCTACTTGGGCAGGGTTTGTTTCTTGGCTAGCACCTAAAGGAGTAGAAGGTGTATGAGAGGGTTGTTGGGCAATCTCTTGCCCTTGTGTCCCACTACCACCAACACCGGGTTCAGAAAATGCCAGTAAACGCTACATACAAAAGAAATTTTTGTTAGTTTAGTCAATGTAAAAATTAAAAATCAAACTAGCACAATTCATCTCATGCAGAACAAAAAAAATATCCTTTTGACTTTTTATTATTACCTGATATCTTTCTAGCTTCCTCATAAGATGTTGTATCCTCTCGTCTGTTTCAGGTGTTTGAGGCGCATCTATCAAAGTATTAAATTCTTACCTTGCATCTCGTGCCTTTTTTTGCAACAAGAACACTGGAGATAGGGATGAAGAAAGCTCTTCCTCAAAGAGGGAATCATCAGGCGTACCATGGCTAGGTGTCTGCATATTTGAACAAAATTAATATTATTTCAATTATGTAAATAACTAAAATACCTAAAGATAGAGCAATGCTGGCACTTTACATGTTCTTCCACTGGCCTCTTTCCGCGATCATCCTGTCTCGGGGTTGTTCCTGCACTGCTCTGATCAGTCTGCCACATTGCAATAAAATTATAAATGTAAAAACTTGAAAACAATATCTAACCTGAAAACACAAAATGAAAACTGAAATAATTTCTAATAAGACACCGGAAGACAGAGTTAGAGTTTCAAATATGCCTTGCATTGAATTCAGTCCTGGAAACATGTCATTGCACATTAAGGCACCCAAACATTCAATCCACGAATGATATATTAAGTAGGCTTCTCCTATTCTGGGAAAACACCATACCTATAATGCATTCACTTGCATGTATAAAGGGAAAGGAAAACATGTTTTCATACAACGGTGACAAAGGCATCTTGGGGAAAGGTATCCTCACTTTTTATTTATGTTGTTCACCCACACCACTCTCGTGTTTTCACTAATCCTGTTTTGTCATTTTTGGATTCAAATTAAGTTAAGGCCTTAAGTATTTTTTGAACTTTCGGTGTAGTTTTTATAAGTGGCATGTATGGATTTTCCATTAATTCTGCACTTTTTCTCTTCATGCGCATGTTTCCCTGGAAATCAAATGCATGATTTAGTCCCATACATTTAACAAGTTGTTCGATCAACTCCATAGGAAATATCATGTTTCCTATTCAATCAAAATTTATCTCAGTTAGGGTAGGTAGGAAGGTTTTTCCTTTGTATTAATAGGGCACTTCTAGCTTGCATTTTTATTATATCTTTCAAATTTAGTGTCGTTTCAATTAGGGCATGATTTTTTGCAACTTTCAAGGTGATAATGAACAAAGACAAATTTTTGTGATGGATGACTGTATATGACTCCATGGCCAGAGGAAAAGGCACTAATCTACTTCTTCAAATATCTATAGTTCTCATTCACCTCATACGAAGATGGTCCCTGATTTTGAGCCAAATGTTGCAGCAAAAAGTCCCCCCCTCCCATAATTTGATATTCAATGGAAATTTCTTAAATTGATGATGGGGCAAGATTATGGAACATTGGCACATACATATGTAATGGAATTCCAAGATCATGATATATTTTTGCATATGTTTATGGAAATGTTCCACCAAGTCCCCTGGAGGTGGGAGCGAGGGGACGAGGGAGCGCGGGAGCGGCCTATGCAAAAGCTCCCTACCAATTTTCAGGAAACGTGGGGGGACGTCGGGGTCTTAAAAATTATAAAATTTAATATTTAAAATGTAACTATATTTTTGCAAGGAATGTATATACAGTCATCATACACTTGCATCATGAAAGATAAATCATAAATGATAAAATTACAAATCGATGAATGATGAATCATATAATTGAAACAAATTTAAAAGTTAAAAGTTAAAAGATACATCATACAATCATGCATGTAAGTTTGTAAGTTTGTAACTATATAATCATTAATGTAACTACTAACAATGTACAATGAAAATAAAGTTTAAGATATCATATGACATATTATATCCAGATTCAAAATAGAGTTTAAACTGAAGTTTACAACTCAAGTCTGAAACATAAAACTTAAACGAAAATAAGTTATGTCTGAAACATAAAACATAAAACATAACATATGAATATCAAATGATATCATCATAATGATAAATGAGCATAAATGCTCAAGTTAATGCCCCACTAGTCTCTGCATCCAACTTCTGCATGAATATATCAAGATCAACCATGTCACCATCTGAATCAGAATCACTTGGATTATCAAATATGCTAAGTGGCACATCAACTTTTAACACGAAACCATAAACTAAAATGGGCGGTGAGGGGACGTGAGGGGGTGTGAAGGGGGGTGTGAGGGGGTGTGAGGGTGCGTGAAAGGGGGTGTGCGGGGGCGTGAGGGGGCGTGAGGGAAACATCCCCTAGAAGTCCCCAAGACCTTGAAGCGCGAGGGGGCGAGGAATCTAGACCCCTAGGTGGGGGGGCGAGACCCCGTGTAACACTGGTTTATGGAGGTGGTGGAGCAAAAAAGAGCTCAAATAGAGCTGAAATTTTTCACATAAAAAGGATTGTGGGCTTGACTAATGGTTCCATTTAAAAATGATATCTAGACAGAGAATAAGTGTAGCATGCAAACATGCATTGAAAATCCATCTGAGTTTGCATTGTATTACTTATGATGGATTCAAATTTGTGTTTCAAAATGCCAGGTTATGGCATGATTTTGTCGAGAAACCCTTAGTTGGATTCTCATGTTGGTTTAATTTATATTTTAAGTTTGTTTTGAAATCTTTGGGTGATAGTAACTCATGAACTAGGTTACCAATGTGTAACAATCATATTTCAAGAATAAAGTTGTGATTTTTTTATATTATTATTATTATCTATTAGCTACGAGTATTGACACCTAATGCCTGGAATTTTGACATCTTTGATAGCATGGATAATTTTGAAAATGTTTCTAGTAATGTTAACATAATAACTATCATTACGTGTCTTCACTTTTTTCACCATAATAGACCTGTGATATGGACTCATCACACAACTTCATATGCTATGTCCCAACAAGTTCAAACTGGTTGAACCTACCTCATAGTGTGGTTATTAAGGACAAGTTGCTTGATATATAACTTGATAGCATAGACCACGTTGCATTTCTAAAAAGAATCCTCAAGTGTCAAAAAAACTTCACAATATGTTCTACTATAAATCCTTTTGGGATACCTGAAATAATATATGTATCATTGATGACTTTTAAATTATGACAAGATCCAGAGGGAAAGGAAATCAATGGAAGAGTGATCCACCAATGAGAACCTAGAATTTAGCATCTGATGAGTTAGAGTCTAGGAAATTGAAACCCTATAATTTTAATTAGTGATGAAGGACATCACATAGGTAATTATATTTTCATGTAGAATAATCTGTTAATTCAAATTTAAACTACATAATATGAAAGGCATACCATAAATTTTTCCACGTAAGTCCAAACAACATATAAAAAGGGAAAACCTTCTTTTTCCATGGGAAATAATTTACCTTTCCTTTTTCAAGACAATCTAAATCACAAAAAATATGAACTATACTGCACACATTCTTGGATAATGTGCAAGTGGAAAAGGAATACCCTACACAAGTGATGCACACATGTACATTTGTACACAAGTGATGCACACATGTACATTTGAACACTAATAGATTTTTGTAGTTGAAATGCGATGCTTGTTTTCATTTAAATGTAGGGTTTTTAAAGCAGGGAGAAATAATGGCTGCCAAATTAATAAGCGTTTCTTTGGGAAAAATTTAAATCTTGTATTGGGTGATGAAGATAATAGAGGGTATTGAATCTTGATTCTTGGCATCTAGAAAGAACCCTACAGCCTAACACAATCAAACGGAATTGACCAAAAAAACCCAAATAGAGTCAACCCTACTATAGGAGGAAGGGCCTGCAAAGAACTTACCAATTTTGCAAGAGCTGAGGGCGAATGCTGTTCTACAAGAGCTGAGGGCGAATGCAGGGTGAATGATGTTCTGCAAGAGCTGAGGGCGAATGCAGGGCGAATGCTGTTCTGTAAGAGCTGAGGGCGAATGCAGGGTGAATGTTGTTCTGCAAGAGAACAGGGCGAATGTTGTTCTGCAAGAGCTCAGGGCGAATGCTGAGGGCGAATGTTGTTCTGCAAGAGCTGAGAGCAAATGCTGAGGGTGAATGTTGTTCTGCAAGAGCGGAGGGCGAATGCGCGCGTGATATTAGACGTTAATGTAGCACACATGTACATTTGAACACTAATAGATTTTTGTAGTTGAAATGCAATACTTGTTTTCATTTAAATGTAGGGTTTTTAAAGCAGGGAGAAATAATGGCTGCCAAATTAATAAGCGTTTCTTTGGGAAAAATTTAAATCTTGTATTGGGTGATGAAGATAATAGAGAGTATTGAATCTTGATTCTTGACATCTACAGAGAACCCTACAGCCTAACACAATCCAATGGAATTGACCAAAAAAACCCAAATAGAGTCAACCCTACTATAGGAGGAATGGCCTGCAGTAAGAACTTACCATTTTGCAAGATCTGAGGGTGAATGTTGTTCTACAAGAGCTGAGGGTGAACGCTGAGGGCAAATGCTGTTCTGCAAGAGTTGAGCGCGAATACTGAGGGCAAATGCTGTTCTGCAAGAGCTGAGGGTGAATGTTGTTCTGCAAGAGCGGAGCGCGAATGTGCGCGTCATATCACACGTTAATGTAGCTCCTGCGACGCATACGAAACAATAAAATCATTTTTATGTATCGCGCATATAAGTTTCGAATTTTTATGTAGCGCGCATATAAGTTTCGTATTTTTATGTGGCGTGCATATAAGTGTCGTTTTACCGACGGCGGAAAAAGCGTCGCTATTGCGACCGGTACTTAAACGTCGCAGTGGAGACACCTAGACATTGTGTCGCACTTGCGACGATTGGAGTCGTCTCAATAGCGACGCTTTGGGCCATAGTGTCGCAATTGCGACGTCTTCCTCCAAACGTCGCAATTGTGACACTTTTCTAAGTGTCGGTATTGCGACACTTTTCTATAAATGTCGGTATAGTGACGGTTTCGGGCGGGATGGAAAAAATTTAGGGAAATTTCCGACATTTGGTCAAAAGCGTCGGAACCAAGTGTCGGAATTTGCGCCAAATGTAGTAGTGCCAGGATGGAACATCATCCAAAGCTAAGGATGAAAATAATTTTTCACTGGTTGGAAAGGGGAAGAATGGAAAGGGAAGAAGACCTAGAGAAAACCTCAGTCCAACCAAAATAATGGCAAGAATAAAAACATGACCAAGATGTAATGCTTCCACTTCCACAAATTGAGGCAGTATGCAACAAAATGTTTGCACAATAAGTCTACCAATTAGCCCCGAGGAGGAGGAACAAGTGAAGCACTAACTTCACAGTTTGAATTTGACTTCACCCTAATAAAATTCATGGCCAACACTATTATGGGGAGTGTGTGGTACCTTGAGTTTGGTGCCTCGTTCCATATGAAAAGATGTAAGGAGTTTTTTAGTACCTTGGAGTAGAAGGATATCTAGATGCATATCGAAATGGGGGGTGATGGGAGGTATAATGCTACAGGAATTGGTACTGTCAACATTGAGAGGGAGAAATCATATCCTCTTTGTCTCAAAGATGTTAAATATGTACTTGGGCTAAAGAAGAATCTAATCTCTGTAGAAGTATTGGAGGATTGTGGCTATGGTGTTATTTTCAATAAAAGGAAAGCCTTTCTGAGACAAATAGCTACGAGGAAAGTGAATCAGATCGAGGTTTGAGTAAAGAATCTATTAAAACATGAGGTAGGATATTACAGTGCATTAAAAACTAAGGTTGAGAAAGTGGTGAGTCGATATGTTGGAGAACTCTAGCATAGGAGATTAGGTCATCTACACCATGGTGCCTTAAAATGATGAAAAAAATTACCACCGGCCTCTCTAAAGGCTCCCTTGACCAACAAGATGTATGAAAAGGTTGCATATTAGGGAAATATACCAAAACCACATTCAATGACAAAGATTGCAGAACAGATGCAATCTTGGAGCGGGTCCACTCTAGTGCTTTTGGACCATTTTCTACAACCTCCACAGAAAAACATAAGTACTATGTTATTTTTATGGACAATTTCTCTAGAAAATGTTGGATCTTCTTCATGCGGAAGAAGGATGAAGTTTTCTCAAATTTGTTGAGTTCATGGCATTAGTTGAGAAGGATACTAGCAAGAAGTTGAAGGCTATTAGGAGTTACAATGGAGGTGAATTTTTTTTTAATTCCTTCAAGGATTTTTGTGCCAAAGAAGGTATCTGAAGAGAGCTAAAAACACCCCTTAACCCACAACAAAATAGGGTAACTGATAGGAAGAGCATAAGCATAGTGGGAGAAGCAAGGGCCATGTTGCATTATTAGGGGCTTCCAATACATCTATGGGTAGAATCATGCAACACCATAGTCTACTTGCAAAATTAAATTACTCATGGGATACTTGGTATGATCACACCGAAGGAAGATTTCTCTGGCAGAAATCATG
Source organism: Pinus albicaulis (assembly GCA_034641835.2). Taxonomy (NCBI): domain Eukaryota; kingdom Viridiplantae; phylum Streptophyta; class Pinopsida; order Pinales; family Pinaceae; genus Pinus; species Pinus albicaulis. Next base: position 795,878,157 of record CM076571.1, read on the forward strand.
ATGTGTCTCATTTCAAAAATTTTGGAGCTTTAGTTTAATTCCATGTCTCGAAGGATCTGAGGAGGAAACTTGATCCTACAATAGAGGTGGAAGTTTTATAGGATACACTGAAACTACAAAATATTACCATGTGTATTGTCCTTCACTGAGAATGGCAGTTGTAAGAATATATGTTAAGTTTGATGAGGAAAATTATATTAGATGCTCTTTGAAATGAGATATGAGAATCCCACCGGAGCAAGAGATTCTTTCTCCAAAGGAGGAGCCTTAGGATGAGCTTCAGGAGGTTTTGGAGCAACAACATATAGAGGAGCAGAAAATAGGCAGAGTGGAGGCACCCACTCAACCAGAATCTTCTAGAGAGGGGAGAAAGAGAACTAGAGAAGCTGATGGAATTTTGAAGGGTGTTAGGGAGAATGTAAGAGCCGCTACATCACAACACATGCATAGGAGGTTACCTGATAGGTACACTGGTTACATGGTTCTAATGATATAGTTCATTGAGACATAAAATTCTTCATTTGAGGAAGTATTTACTCAACCTGTTTGGGTTAATGCCATGCTGGAAGAATATGAATCCAGCATGAAAAAAAATTATGGGAGGTGGTGCCAAGATTAGAAGGGGAATCAATGGTCGGTTCCAGATGGATCTACAAAGTGAAGAATGCAGTGGATGGGAGCATAGAGAAGTACAAGACCAAAATTGTGGCCAAAGGATTCTCTTAGGTAAAGAGAGTGGACTATGAGGAAAATTTTGGACCAGTTGCAAGATATTTCTTAATGACATTCATTCTATCATTGATTGCACAGATGGGGTGGAAAATCCACCAGATGGATGTCAAGACCTCCTTTCTCAACAGTGTTATTTAGGAGGAAATTTAGATAGAGCATCCAGAAGAATTTGAGACATATGATAGAGAGTCACATGTGTGAAAACTCAAGAGAGAATTGTATGGTCTCAGATAGGTTCCCCCAAGCATGGTACAGTTGGATTGAAAGTTATCTCAATGGATTGGGATTCACCAAAAGTGAAGAAGATGAAAACCTCTATCACATGTAGTAGATGGTAAGTTGCTTATTCTAGTTTTGTATGTTGATGATTTAATATTGACAAGTGATGAGAAACTGATCTTCTCTTACAAAGAGGATATTGCAAAGGAAATTGAGATGAAAGACATGGTACTAATGCATTACTTCCTTGGGCTAGAAGTATGGTAAGGTGATGGTGAATTGTTTGTGTCCCATCAAAAGTATGCTACCATGATAATTCCGAGTTTTCACATGGATATTTGTAAGGCCATGAACACAACTTTATATACAAACCAGAGGAAGGAGAATGCTGCTTCAGGTGAAGAGATGGATGTTACCATTTATAGGAAGCTTGTGGGTTCACTGATGTACCTTGTCAACACACTACCCGACATGTGCTATGAAATAAACCAACTTAGCCAAGCTATGTTGAGGCCTACCAAGTTGTAATGGAAGGAAACAAAGCATATGTTGCAGTACCTCAGAGGCACTATCCAGTATGGATTATGGTACAGACGAAGTTAGGGAGTGTATTTGCAAGGCTTCACTGATGTATATTGGGCAGGGATTCCATCCAACAGAAAAAGTAGAGTTAGGTGGTATATTTAGTTTTGGGTTTGCAACTATTTCTTGGTACAACAGGAAGCAAAGGTATGTGACGCTAAACTCTGCAGAGGTTGAATACATGGCTACAACCCAAAGATCATGTGAAGAAATCTAGATGAGGAAAATACTTGTGGGACTATTAAATAAAAGATGGATTAGACAATGATATTATTGTGATAATCAGAGTTGCATTAATCTATATGAGAATCTAGTATTTCATGACATGTCCAAGCACAATGATATCTGGTCTCATCATTTGTGATACTGTGTGCACAGGAGAATTGTGTTGCCACAGTAAATTCCAACCAAGGAGTAAGATGCTGACATCTTGACAAAGGTATTTTCAAGAGGTAAATTCGAATTCCACGGGTGCAAGATAGGGGTGGTAAAAAATACCTTTCTTAATAAGAGGGAGTGTTGAAAAAATGTAGCAAGAAAGGTTCAATTTGACTTTAGCCTTAGTCAAATTGAGTAAATTAAATTTCCACACCAAAAAGAAAACTTGGAGGCAGTTAACTTGTGTGACATGGCTCTTTTGAATCAATTAACTCAATAAATTAGAGTTATAGGTCTTGGAGTTTTGCTATGCATGCGACAATAGAATAACTTATATATTTTTTAGTTAACTGATCAATCAATCCTAAATAGCTAATGGATGCAAGGAATTCGAATTTCTCAGCTAAAGTGGAGATGGCAAGGCATTGTAACATCCATTGTAAAATAGTTTTGAGTGTATAAGTGTTGTATGCAATCAGTGATCAATCCTTGGGAATTTCACAATCAATTTGGAGGAAAATCCTAAATAATTGGGGCTACTTTTCTCAGGATTTGCATAAGGAAATAAGAGGATATGTGAGCTTATATTTGGTTAAGTTTTGGCCAATTTTTTTCATTGAGTAGAGAGAACAATTATTCTTTTGCAGGTTGAGCTTTGAGCTAGATCATGCAATTGTAATAATTTCTCAATTCAATTGATTAATGAGAAGACGCTTGAGCGGTTTTTCCCCAGTTGGGTTCCCCTAGAAATCACTGCGTACTTGTGGTTTTTCTTATTTCATGTCCATGCATGTTGTTTTAAATTGTGTTTTACATTCCGCAGATTAGTAGAGTAGAGTCATGTCTCTTGATTTTAGTTTAATTTCTTGAGCAGTTGAAATTCTATCAAAATTACTATAAGTGAAACTGTAGCTTGGCAACTTATACTTGTAGTTCTGATGAAACATAATGGTACTAAGCCTTATACTGAGTTGTTATGTCCTCAAACTTTGATGGAATATCTAGCTTACATCTAAATATTACCTCCATTACATTTGTACAGATGGTTTTGCAACCTCTCTGAAAATTATTCCACAATAAGAACAACTTCATATTCAACTTGCAAGTATGACTACAAAATATTGAATATTCTGTCTTGTGATCTCTAAATATTCATTAGTGGTTACCTTCCTTAGACTACTCAAGAATTCTTCAATTTTTTTCCTGATGACATTTCTCCCCTTTGTTTATGCAAATGCTCCAATGAAAGGTATCTTGTTCACTCTTACTAAGGAGTCCAAACTATGATATAATCACGAGTAGGCAGTTATGGTGTTGGACACATAAGAACTGAATTGTTTTTCCCCTATATAAGCATTATGACCTCTACTCTTTCCAATTCAACTTCCTTCCTTACTTTCCTAACTAACTTTGATGGTGCATTTCTATACTTATAGCCTTATTCTTGGAGCAAATTAGTGGTTGCATAAATTATCTTTAAAATTTTAACATTCTCTTGTGACTACTTTTTCATTGCACGCAAGGGCAACACCACCTTATGAAGGGTGATCATTTCCTCGTACAAATATATGATAGTGTCTCCCAATAATTATATTCCTAAAATATTGTTATCTATACATCCTACATGTTAGATTCAATGAAAGGAAATCTATGATTCTGGGTGAGGATATGATCAATTTGTTGCGTTGTAGAATCTAAATCCTTTGCCAATTTCTCATCTTCTTTCATCAAGAAATCATGCTTTGATTTTGTATCCTCTACAAATGCTACATTTGTTGTTGTGATTTTTCTTAGATTCTTCTTGGTATTGGGGATAATTACCCTCTCTATGTGGCTGGAAACAGGAAAAAATATGTCATTACAGAAATGTTTATATCTTTCCTACACTATTTTGTTCTTTAATTGATCAAAGGTAAGTTTAGAAATATCCATGACCAAGTCATATTCTAGAGAAAATATCCCCATCTCATTGAATGGGGTGTGGTGATATGAACCTGTATGTTAGTTTTGTTTTGCTAATTACAAGTTCAGAATTATAATTTATTTGCTTCTTGTTTGCTTATGGTGCTTTAGTTTCCTTGGTGCAGGTGAGTGTCAAAATAGGAAATTGTCTTGTGTTTTATGTTAAATTTAATGATAAATAAAAAAATAAGTAAGAAATGAAAAACAATATAAACATGTACATAAAACCATAAACAGAGCCATGAACACAAGTTTTTGATGAAGGAATTCACCCCTCCTGGGCTACATCTCCTTGGTCCAACTCCATAGCTTGGGCCTCTTGTATTGGCTCAAATTTGGAAAAAATGTGTACATTATTAAATTGCTCCTGAAACCTATTCTATTGTCTTCAAAAAATAAAAATCATCTAAAAATGACTGGCCAATTACTGAAAACTGACTTTGGCTGGTCCATACTTGACCTCCTTCCCTGGTGGCCCTAGGCTCCCTTGAACTTACCTGTAGTAAAATCACATGTAGAAGTTGTTTTTAGCCTCTGAAACTTGTGGCATTTTCTCTGGAATTCCAAAATCATCTAAAATTGATGATTCAATTTCCAAAAACGGTTGAAATATGCCTCCATTATGGAAAAAACAAAAGTCCCCCAATTTCTCCTCCAATTCTGGAATTTCACCAGATAACTCCGCTACAATTGGAAGTCCGCGGATTTAGGGGTGCCTCCATAAATTCTGCCATATTAAACTCAAGTTAACTACTTTTTTAATTAATGTTAAGCCTATGATTAATCTCCTTAAGTGTGATTAACAGTTAAGCTCCGCACTGGGTATATGTGAAGGTCACATGGTCCCACCACGTAACGTTTAAATATAATTTAATGCCAATGCATTTCAAAACTTCCGCTGGTGGTTTGGTGGTGTAGGCGATGGTTTGTAGGGCAGAGGTCATGGGTTTAATACCTGACCCCTCAACCATCTATATATTTTGCGCATATATTTAAATACACAACGGACTTAGCATTATAACCAACCTCTGGCTTTGATTTAAATACATTTCTAGCATATGTATTTCAATAGACTTATGGTTTAATTGCATATGGTTTTAACTCCAATCAAACCATATTACAGCGGAACCTTGACTTTGCACATTTTGTAGAAATTATATAACTGATATGTTATATGTCTAGGATTCACCTGATCATACACTATTTGACTTCATGCACAATACATAATCTATTCCACCATTGATCATCATATGCGGAAATTAAATCAATTGCATGCACACATTAAAACCATAACAATTCACACACATTAACACAGTGATTTATGGAAAAGCTTAAAGCTGAAAACCCCCAACTATCTGTACAATATATGTCATAAAGATCATGTAACAATCATCATACAAAGCTTCTCACAAGCTCTCAGTACAATCTCCAATCGCTACACACTAATCAGGTCCTGATCTGGCAAATCCATGCACCGATCCTCTGCCACCTGCTAGCCTGCCTCTACTACGCAATCCATGCTAAATATGGGCTCTGAATGAGTTCGAATCCACCTGGCTTGCACTGCACAATCCTCATTGGCATCTCCATCAATATGTGGTGCAAAATCATGCACCAGTATAGTCACAACTGATAGTCACACTGCTCTTTCACCTACCTCTCCACTGGTTTCCACTCAAACTGTCCATGCACTGTAGTTAACTGATTTATTCTTCAGTTGATTAATGAGTTAATAATTAGTGAATTAATTAATAATTAATTCACACCGCTCTCACTAGTGTATCAATCAGTTAGACTAGATACAACTAGCTCAACTATGTCTAACTGAGTTAAAATGAACACAACTCCACCAACTACCTCAATAACTCCACCAAACTCTGTCACATGAGTTCTAACTAAAGTCTCCTTGCAATAGCTCCACTAAACCCTTAGGAATAGTGTAATTCCTTCTGTCAGCTCCTGTGCCACATCTATGCACTTAACTGAAGTGCTCCAAGAGAATAAGATAATGTTTATAGTCCAAATATTATTAGGAGCTAATAATATTCAACATATCTATTTTTAGACTGGCAATCTAAAAATAGATTCCGCCCAATATGTCTAAGAATAGAAGTCCATCTATATTTCCAACTTGACCAACCATCCACAAATAACATCCTGCAACTCATATAACATGATCCATATGTCTAAAATAGAAGTGATACCAAAAATAACCTGCGAGCCCACTTAGTGAAGGCGACTTCTTTCCACTAAGCTCATCATCTTGTTGCAATCTCAACACATTTGATTTATACGTGGGCTATGGTATATTAAGTTGGAACTTTGGATTTTTTAATTAAAATTTAATTATAATAAATCAAACATATATATAATATGTTAAAAACATTATATATATATATATATATATATATATATATATATATATATATATATATATATATATATAAAATTAAAATAAAATAAAATAAAATACAATTCCACCTTAGAACCATTAGGATAATTTCACCAACATTAGAACAAACTGGCGAATTAGAAAGTGCCATTTGTCATAGCCTCTATGGCAGAAACCTGAAGAATATTCCATAAGATTCCTTTTTGGTGACTGGGCTACCATGTCAGCAACCTGTCACAATTTTGCAATTTTTTTAGTTGTTTGAGTAAACGGACAACATGCCATAAATTACTCATACGAACTCAAATTTTGATGAAACGAGTTGCATTGGAATCTTGGTGATGAGCTCTATGCTGTCATCTTGGTTTCGAGCAATTTTGAAAACTTTTATTTTGAGCTAAATATTGAGCACCTGATCATTCCTCCCTACTAGAATCCTTTTGGACCCCAAAATATCTCTTGATTACTGATTATTTGGATGAGTGGATTGTTACCTCACCCTTCCAGTCTCTATACACTAAAATTTTCCCAATTTCATCATTCGAAGTTTTTCATAAAAAATCAACTTTTTCCTTGATTCTTGCGACCTTCTTTTGCTATCTTTGACACCGTCATGCTGTAATATTTCTGAATTTTCAGAACAACTATATATTTTTACAGAAACCATCATGTTCCTACCTTGGTCAAAAATCAAAGAAAACTTAGAAACTTTCTCACCTTGCACACTGTCACCATGGCGATTTTTAACTGATCTCACTTTGTACTTGCATCGAATCTTGACCAAGTTTCTTTGACATTGCCATGTACCTTTTGGAAATAAACCAACATTTGTGGAACCCATGCCTTCTTTTCCAAACTTTTTTGTCACTTTCTCTTTGACCTTTGCACCCTCTTGCACCGACATCCTGTTTCCAACACTACTCAACACCAATGTTGACTGATGCAAATGTTTTTCACCTTTTTCACCTTCTTTCAATACATCTCTTTGTTTGATCATCAACAATGTCAAGTTCTGACTTGCATTCACTATCCCCTTCTTTTCACTTGCATACATAAGAGACAAACTTGTCTTATTCTTATGTGCTCTAATTATGTACTCAGTACCATCCTTAAACAAGTGGTACTTGTTCTCATGGCGATGAAATACAACTTTCTTATCATACAAATAAGGACTTCCCAATACAATTCCAAATATCTCAAGCGGCACCACATCAAGCTCAACTTCATCAAGAAAGTTTGAGTTAATGGCGATTCTTTGTAAGCACTTCCTTGTAACTTGCAAGTGTTCATTCTTGCAAATCCAACCCAAAGGATATGGTCTTGGATGTCTAATAGTTTCAAGGCCTAGCTGCTTAACCAAATCTTCGGAAATCAAGTTAGCTTGTGACCCACTATCAAAAAGTGTATCAATCTTGGTATGTTTAGAGACATCTCTAATATGGAAAATTTCTATTCTTCCATCTTCATCATGAGTATCATTAGAACAATTTGAAGTACTAGTGCTTGCAACATGTTTACCTTTCAAACCCATGGCTGTAATTTTTGTCTCATCTCCTTACTCTGACCCTAAGTCTTGTTCAACTATAGCAAAAATTTTCCCTTTCTCTTTGCCTTTCAGTCTATTTGGTTTTAATTCTAGATGAAGTTTCCAACAGTGGTCTTCATCATTACTAGTATTTGAACAATTCTTGCATGCGATTTTTTCCTTCTCTTTTTTTACAGAACTATTTCTTTTTCCTCTTCCATAAAACTTTCCTTTCCCTTTACCCTCACTTTCCTCTTTCTCCTCTACGCCTTGTTTTCCCCTTTCCTATAAGTGTGTGGCTTGTACAAAAAATTCGTCTAAATTGCTTGGGTTAAACATAAGAATAGTATGCTTCAAATAGGAATGTAAACCCCCAATATATTTCAAGAGTGTATCTTGGGAATTCAAGTTTACTCCTAGCAACAAAGCTCTCTTTCTAAACTCTTGAGTGTATACTTGAACAGTTTGACCCTTGAGCTGCCTAAACTTTTTCCAAATCATAATAGATTTTTTCATGTAAGCTAAAGGATAAAACTATATTTTAATGGAAGACATAAACTCAACCAAATAAATGGATATCTTACCATGAATTCACATTTCCTCTTGAGTCATTGCTTCCCACCAAACTAGTATTTCTCCTTCTAGCCTCAATGAAGCCAACTTGATCTTTATATCATCCTCATGAAAGTTTTGAATTCTGAAATACACCTCCAATTGACGTATCCAATTGTCTAACTTCTCTGCATTTACCTCGCCATTGTACATGGGTAATTCAAACTTTATGTCCAATTTGAGTAATGGAGTTTTTCCTCTTGTGGCTTTTGAGTGAGTGTGAGTGGTCATTGTGGTGGAAGTGAAAGATAATGTAGATGGGGATGATGAGGATGATGAATATGGTTGAGATGGAGGTTTCTTTCCTCCACTTCCTTTTTAACTCTTCTCTTCATCCTTATTATCATTTGAAGGTCCTTCTCCATGTGGAGGCTTTGAACCTTCTCTATCTTTTTCTACAATGAATGCTTCATACATCACCTTAACCATTATTTACATCTCTTTGAAGTCTCTCTTAACATCCTCTTCTTCAGAATGTTCACAAGTCTCTTCATATCCTGAAATTTTGGCTTTGGATTCAAGCTCAACCTCTACATCTTGTACCTCTTCAATCACTTCAACCTCTTATGCAATTTGTACCTCTTCAATCTCAACTAATGGAGATGGAATTTGAGGTGATTCAAGTGATGATTTGAGTGTTTATTTGGGTGAGGATGATGCTTTCTCAGCTCTCTTCCTTCTTTTCCTAATCTCAGGACTAGATACCAATATCTTCCCTTCTCCTCTCTGCAACCTTAACCTTGTAAGCATCACAAAATTGCAACTGTTAAAACTATTTTGCACAAAATCTAGCAAAGAAAGCATATAACTTTAAGCAACCTGATGCTATTTCAACCAGGCTCTGATGCCAACTTGATCTAAACTTGTATGTTAGTTTTTTTGTGCTAATTTCAAGTTCAAAATTATAATTTATTTGCTTCTTGTTTGCTTATGGTGCTTTAGTTTCCTTGGTGCACGTGAGTGTCAAAATAGGAAATTGTCTTGTGTTTTATGTTGAATTTAATGACAAATAAAAAACATAAGCAAGAACTAAAAAAAAGTATAAACATGTACAACAAACCATAAGCAGAGCCATCAACACAATTTTTTGATGAAGGAGTTCACCCCTCCTAGGCTACATCTCCTTGGTCCAGCTCCATAGCTTGGGCCTCTTGTATTAGCTCAAATTTGGAAAAATTGTCTTGTAAATTATTCAATTGCTCCTGAAAACTATTCTATTGTCTTCATAACATACAAATCATCTAAAAATGACTGTCCAATTACTGAAAACTGACTCTTGCTGGTCCAAACTTGACCTCCTTCCCTAGAGGCCCTAAACTCCCTTGAAATTCTCTATAGAAAACACACATGTATAATTTGTTTTCAGCCTCTTAAACCTATGCCATTTTCTTTGGAATGCCAAAATCATCTAAAATTGACTATTAATTTTCCAAAAATGGTCAAAATATGCCTCCATTATGGCAAAAACAAAATCCCCCCAATTTCTCCTCCAATTCTAGAATTTTGCCAGATAACTCCGCTACAATTGGAATTCTGCCGTATTTAGGGGCACCATATTAAACTCAAGTTAACTGTTTATTTAATTTGTGTTAAACCTGGTATTAGGCACCTTAAGCGCACTTAACAAGTAAGCTCTGTGTTGGGTTTTATGTGAAAATCACATGGTGGAGGGGCTGGCCCCTCTGCGCTCTGCCAGTCCTACCACGTAACGTTTAACTATAATTTAATGAAAATGAATTTCAAAACTTTCAAAGATGGCTTGGTGGTGTAGACAATGGTTTGTGGAGTGGAAGTCTTGCATTCAAAACCCGAGTTGTGGGTTCAAAACTTGACCCCGCTCCCTTCTATATCTTTTGCGCATATATTTGAATACACAACAGACTTAGAATTATAACCAACCTTTGGCTTTGATTTAAATTCATTTCGAGCATATGTATTTCAATGGACTGATGGTTTAATTGCATATGGTTTTAAATCCAATCAAACCATATTACAATGGAACCTTGACTTTTCACATTTGATATATATGTGGGCTATTTGAATACACAAGAGACTTGGAATTATAACCAACCTTTGGCTTTGATTTAAATACATTTCATGCATATGTATTTAAATGGACTGATGGTTTAATTGCAGATGGTTTTAACTCCAATCAAACCATATTACATTGGAACCTTAAGTTTTCACATTTGATATATATGTGGGCTATGGTATATTAAGTTGGAACTTTGATTTTTCTTTAATTAAAATTTAATTATAACAAATAAAACACACACACACACAGATATATATATATATATATATATATATATATATATATATATATATATATATATATATTAAAAGCATATAATTACGCCGAAGGCATTTTATTATAGGGGTTTGAGTTCGGGACACTGTTCAGATTCGTCGTTCCTGACAGAATCTGAACAGTGTCCTTTGAATGGTAAAAAAAATAACTCCGCACATACGTAATATGGTCATATTCCACGTGGGATTACTCATATCATCGTCAATGGAAGTTGTTCCCCAAATCGAATCCAACCCTGTGACTGGTAACAACAATGCAATCTTTACGCACAACTTTTGTTCAACAACGTTCCATCGTACTCAGCCTATCGACAGTAATTTTAAGCTCAACGATCTTCCACCAAATTGAACAGGAGGACTTTTTGTATTGGCCAGGCTTCAAGTATCTTCGCAATTTTAGATTTGTTTTTTTGTTATCTTTCTACAAAAATATTCCATGTTGTGATATGTTGATATATCAATTGGCTTCCCACTTGGCATCGAGTCCATCTGAGTGCGTTTATGTTGCTCTGCAAAGTCCTCGATTCAATGCCAATGGCGAATTCATGGAGTTAGAGGCCATGACTAGAGGCATTTCTCACCATAGGCATGACTTGGTAGGAGACTTGGGCAACGGTGGGATGGAGTCAGAGTAAAATAGAGCTCAGTTGTGATGGCCATGGTGTTCGTTACCTCAGGGTTTTTTCCAACTCTTCGTACATCTTTTCTTGGTTCTCCAGTGAGCAGGGTTTGCAAGGGAAATGAGGTTTTCCTTAACAGGATTTCGACTCGGCGCTCCTTTGCAGTTCGCGCAGCAAAACTCCCAACGGGCATGGAGGCTCCTAGGGAAGAGCCCAAACTTCCATCTCCGTATTTGGGCTTTACACGAACTGCCAAAATATGGAATTCTTGAGCATGTATGATTGGTCTCATTGGTACATTCATTGTGTAATTTTTTATTCAGAAGGGAATTCTTCAAGTGATTGGAATTGAGATTGGCAAAGGCCTCAATCTGCCTTTATGATCAATTCAGGACAATTATTTTGGCCATAACGTTCTCAGAAGTATAGTCTAGTCAAGACAACACAACCATTGAAAAAAACACGCTCAGAACATGGTATCCCGTAGTTCTTGAGGAGGAATTGGGTCTCTTTCTATAATAGATAAAACAATTATGGTATTTATTCGAGGCTCTCTGATCCCACTCAGACACAAGTGCCAAGATTCCCCAAAATTGTGATTTGGTGTAGTGAATATTGGGAATTATGAAAATTGTCCATGTACATATTGTGTTTCCTTCTCTCTACTCCACCCCTGAAGTGACTCAACCCTCATGTGTGTATAGGAGTGTCTGTTTTGCTAGATTGATGAAAATTGTCTATGTACATGTTGTGTTTCTTTCTCTCTACTCCATCCCCAAACTGACTCAACTCTCATGTGTGTATAGTGGATGCAAATCAAAGGGAGGAAATTTCATTGCATCACACTCAATCCCTTGTGTCATGGGTTTTCAAATCTAATACAACAAACTGTTAATAAATTTATAAACATGGGATAAACATCATAGCTCATGCTTTGGCTATCTCATGAAGGAATCAATAAGGATATCCATGTATGAAATTATCCTTTGTGATCTAGAATTGATATGGAATTTCTCCTTAAATATGATTTTTTTACTTTAGGTTAGCCACAAGCTAACACTTACCCAATTTAGCTTGCAGTGGATGTCGAACCATTTTGTGAGGCCTATCGACAACATCCATGTGGAAAAATTTGATTTGAGGTAGCACTGGTTACGTGGTATGAATTTATTGTAATGGTCATTAGTAAAACAAATTCCAAATCCATTTTTTCATCAATAATAGAAAATTCATGACAATGGACAACAAAATACCTTTAGATGCTCTTTGCAGTAAATATACTATAGAAGGTGTTGTAGCAAATCTCGCTGCTCCTACTTCTAGCATCTTGCTACATATGCTGGCTCAGAGAGTGCCCTCTCACAAAAAGTTCAATTTGTTGAAGCGGCGTTGATGGGAAAAGCATGAGTGGGGAGGTTTGCAGCCAAAATTTCAAAGATCTTTGTCCTATGAGTTATTATACTTTCCTTTACTACATAGCTAGCGTAAAATATATTTACTTATCAAATATGTTTATTTCATTATTTTATTAATTTCAAAATTATTTTTTTTGGACATTAGGTTTAAAATATTGATTTTCTTTCTTATTATTAAGACTAAGGTTTTTTATTGTGAGGTTTAACCTCATAACACTCTTTAGATTCATCGTCCCTAGCATATTTTGAACAGTGTCCCTCTCCTACTGTACTCCCCTCCGTTTTTATATAATATTTATTTCCTTCGGTGTATCTTTGCACCTTTAGGGGAAAATGCTAGTGTATATATATATATATATATATATATATATATATATATATATATATATATATATATATATATATATATATATAATAAAATAAAAAAATACAATTCCACGTTAGAACCATTAGGAGAATTTTACCTAGATTAGATCAAATTGGAAAATTAGAAAGTGTCAGTTGTCACATCCTCATTGGCAGAAACCTGAAGAATATTCCAAAATATTCCTTTTTTCTGTCTGGGCTTCCATGTTAGCAACCTCTCACAATTATGCAATTTTTTTCTCTATTTGAGTAAACGGACAATAAGCCATAACTTACCCATACAAACTCGGATTTTGATGAAATGAGTTATGTTGGAATCCTAGTGATGAGCTCCACGCTTTCGTCTTGGTTCCAAGCAATTCTGATTTTTTTAATTTTTGAGATAAATACTGAGCACTTGATCATGTGGGCAGCAGTAAGGGGAGGTGAAGGTTAATTTTTTGTATATTCTACTATAGGCACAATGTTCGCCTCTTGGTTATACTCCTCTCATTCAAACTCTATATCTTGGGCCTTGTTGACAATGCTAGATGCACAAACATTTAGCGGATTTCCCTGATATGAAGTACAACTAGACCTCACACCATTTGGAGTAGGAGTCCCAACATTGGGTGGTTAAGGATATTCCTTGGCTGCTAATACATGTAAAGTTGCGTACGGTTACTTTGGTGAGAGAAAGTGTGTTACCCTATGGATGGTCAAGTGTGAAGCATGAACTATTCCAACACATGAAGGGAAAGTAAGTGAGCCCCTTAAAATCCTGTAATAGTACACAACTTAAAAGGATCACATGAGCATAATGACATCACAAGCTAAGATGCAGAATAGTCCACAAGTTACAATGATGAATTAATGCAACAATGCGCATTCAACAAGATTCATACAAATGAAAATGTAATATTTCATAAGCATAAGATTAAGTTAAATAACATACATTTCAAATACAAAAAGAATAGTCCTACTATATTCACAACATATGCATGCAAGCATGTCGACTCTGAGATTTTATTAAAAGTGAAAGCTCCAGTCATACATACACCATTGACGAACCACTAACCCCAATAGTTTAACATTAAAGTCAAGAATTCCTGCTCCTCCAAAGAAGTATACTCGCTCTATGTTGCAGAGAATCCAAGGTCCTCACAAAACTCCCAAGCTCCTTCTAAGTCTAAGCCTAGCCAAAAGCTCAGCTCCAAAAATCTCTTTACGTGAGTTATGAGGATATATTTATAACAAAATGGGGTGACCCTTCGCATTCCCCTTTGTGAATATTTGACTCCCCTCATGACTTTTCAACTTCCTTTACAAAATAACTCATTGCATTACATCATGACTCCTCACATTCCAATATTGGCACTTGGAATTTCACTTTGCAATAATTATAATAATATTACATTTACACTCATACCCATATAAGAAAAAATAGGGTAGAGGCAACTTAACATCCTAACAAGACAAAACACTATGATGCTTGAGTTTGGGGAAACTCTAGCTCAACAACTTCCACTTGATGCTTCTCTGTTACATATTGGTGCCAAGATTGGTATTGTGTGATGAAATCCCCAAATTGTGTAATGGTGTCTAGCTAGAAGTAAAATCTAGTGTGCATATCATCCAGGTAAAATGATTGGGAACCAGTTTCAACCTCCTTCTGAAGCATTATAAACATTTTTCTAATCTAGACAGGACCACCAATGTATTTTTGCATGTTCTGTTTGTTTAACTGCAAATCTTCCTTGGTGGAAATCTATTGCAGCTGCTCCAAGTACTCTTTGATCTCTTGCCTGACTTGGTTCCTAGGTTTGGCTTCGATGAGCGAGCTAACTGGTGGGATCTTGTGTTCCTTCACCAAGACATAAAAACTACTGTATAATCATACATATGAGGCCTGAATGTTACCAATAAACGAGGCAAGTTGCTTGTTGTTTTGAATCAAAATTCAAAATCTCTCTTTCAACAACTCTTCTTGTGGATTCATTATATTTCCCAAGTTTAGCGGTGCCCTTTTGTATAACATTGTCCATTCATGCATGGAATTGATGTCAAATTGTACATTCCTGAGAGTATGGACGAAGTATTTGCTCTGCTGATCTAGGCCATGCAAACAGAAAAATTGCCTTATGTACGGTCACAAGCTCCTTGTAGAGGTTCCACATGGTTTCTTCAAGTGTTTATACTTCACCAAGTATCAATGCTCTTGTTGAAAATGGCAACAATAAATATTAAAAATGGCACCCATGAGACTTCTATTTTAATTTTCCCTTAATTAATTTAGAATTAAAATGTAATTCCACATCACACGACAACTTGTAAGTGTTAAATGAGTCAAGAAGACTTAGTTAGCTTAGTTAATTCGAGTTGAGGGTAAAACTAAAGGCATGTAGGCTTTATCCTACTTTTTAGGAGCCTTGGTTGAGTTATTTTTCAGTTGTAATTAGTTGACACAATTATTTGAGTTAAAATCAATTTAACTAGTTCTAACTGAGTGATGAGCTAGTGATAGGTCGAGTGAATTAAATATTATTTAATTCACAAGTAGTGGTCAATTAGTTAATTGATAATTCCCTATAAATAGATGTTGCATGTCAGTTCTAAGGAAGGCCCAGTTGAGATTGGAGTTAAAGGGAAGTATACTGTTAGTTGTATAATTAGAAAATTGTACAGGTGGTGCATGCAGTCAGAAGAAGGCCTAAAATAAATCATTCATTAATTAGAGAAAAATTTCTTTAGAAGGAGGAATGATGGTACAAGTTTAATCATTGTTTTGGTGAGCATGAGTTGGTGAGACCAAGAAATCAAAAGCACAAGTTTGTGCATGGAACTTGTGAAAGAAATGTGCGACAAGAGAAGCTTATGCACATGTTAGTGTGAGACAATCAGTAGAGTGCAGAGGTTTCCTAGGAAGGTAAATACCATTGTATTGTTTCATGTTCTTGACTTTATGAAATATATAGATAACAGGGTTTTTAGTTGAGGCTTTCCCTAGATAAATCTTTGTCTTGCGCGATTGATATATTATTTATCTTTCTTGTTCATGTGATTATGCGGTTGTAATTGGCTTCCACAATTTTTAGAATTGATTCAGTATTTTGTTTTAGCATATTATAATATCAATTGAATCTATTTGGATTTTCTACATGGTATCAGAGCAAGAAGTTTTTTGGCAATGAGTTTGTAGATCCGATCTGAAATTTTTTGTGAACATTTTTCAAAAATAAATAGAAGATCTTGATTCCTTGCGAAAAAATACCCAATTAAAAAAAAAAAACGGTCGAATCGAAGTTTGGATGTGGGAGATATCATCAATTTAAAATCAATTTTTTTTTTTAAGGAAAATTTTGTGACGACGGGACAATGAAAACATGCGTGAGTCAAGAACATGTATGCACTTGAGGTACCAGATGCATGAAAAAAATTGAGAAGAAAAGAGAAGGTTAGAGACTTGGTGGTTGAGAGGGATCTTGAATTACCTCTCAACATGAAACCTCAGAAGCAACCTCATATAATTGTGGAGAAACCACAATTGGAGAAGCAGAGAGGAAACCAAGTGGAGGCATCCACTCAACCAGAGACCTCTAGTAGGGAGAAATTTTGAGCCAAGTTGGAAGAGGGATCACATGCAATCATACCTCTAGGTGAGAGGTGGGGTGATGTGAAGTCATATTGCAAAGAGAATAAATTTGGGCACAATCCATTGAGACGTCTTATCTCATGGATCATTACCTGGCTATAGGGGCCCACAATACACAATAGCAGGATGGATCGGTAGTGATTGATGAAGTCATATACTGGAGCGCAAATCAGAGTTGGTAGTAGGGAAAATTTCACATATGCAGAGTCAGCAAAAGTGCATGGTTTTTAGTAGACAATGTAGTAGCTAGTAGTAGTCAACAACTCTAGAGATAGATGCATCATATTGATTCAGTTTGGATGCTTTTTAGTTTCATAAGTTGCAGGAGAAACAACACTACAGATAAGTGTTGCATGTAGAACATTCCAAAGGTACTAGATCGGGATATATTGAATTCATTTCTTGTTGAGAGGGAGTTTTGAAAATGGAAACAAGAAATATTAAAAATGGCACTCATGAGACTTCTAATTTAATTTTCCCTTAATTAATTTAGAAGTAAATTGTAATTCCACATCGCATGACAACTTGTAAGTGTTAACTGGGTGAGGAATAGTTAGTTAGATCAGTTAATTCGAGTTTATGGTTAAACTGGAGGCATGTAGGGTGTCCTACTTTTTAGAATCTCTGGTTGAGTTATTTTGAGTTGTAACTAGTTAAATCAATTATTTGAGTTAAAACCAGTTTAACTAATTCTAACTGACTGATGAGCTAGTGACAGGTCCAGTGAATTAAATATGATTTAATTTGCAAGTAGTGTTCAATTAGTTAACAGATAATTTGCTATAAATAGATGTTGCATGTCAGTTCTAAGGAAGGCCCAGTTGAGATTGGAGTTAAAGAGAAGTATACTATCAGTTGTATAATTAGAAAATTGTATAGGTGGTGCATGCAGTCAGAAGAAGGCCTAAAATAAGCCATTCCTTAATTAGATAAATTTTTATTTAAAAGGAGGAATGAAGGCACAATTTTAATCATTTTTTAGGTGAGCACGCGTTGGTGAGACCAAGCAATCATAAGCACAAGTTGGTGCATGGAGCTTGTGAAATAAAGGTGTTACAAGAGAATATTGTGCACAGGTTAATGTGAGATAGTTAGCATAGTGCATAGGTTTCTTAGGAAGGGAAATAACATTGTATTGTTTCATGTCCTTGACTTTATACAGTGTACATATAGTGGGGTTTTTAGTTGAGGCTTTCCCCAGATAATTCTTTGTGTTGTGCGAGTGATATATTATTTATCTCTCTTGATCATGTGATTATGCGACTGTAATTGGTTTCCACAATTTGTAGAATCCATTCAATATTTTTTTTTAGCATATTACAAGATAATTTGAATCTATTTGGATTTTTTACAAATCTCCTCTCCTCCAAGTATACCTATGTGGATACTATGTTTTGTGTTGTTGTGTGGTGTTGTTCTACCTCTTACTTGCCAGCCTGTAATTTTTGTGCCAATTTCTTATTCTCAACTATCAAATATTGAATACTTAATCTTGTTGCACCTGCGAAAGCCAAGTTGGCTTTGAAAATGGTATTATGATTCTTCCTCATGTCCACCACTATCACCCTTCCTATAATGAATGCAGGCGATGCGTGGTCATCTAGAAAATGATTTCTCTATGCTTGTACAATATTCCTTTGGAATTCATCATACGAAAAATTGTACACATCCATTACCAGATCATCATCAAAGAGAACCATATCCCCTTCCTTGCTTAGGGTTAAATCCGCTGCTAGAGGTGGTGGAGACTGAAAGATGACCTGTGGTGCACTCGACATCAGGTCAAAATATTCATTATGTGGCTCCATGTCCACAAATTCAATCAAGTATTTAATCTGTTGAGCAAGCTCTTGATCATGCATATGCTCGTTCCCGTCCTCTACTGCTAGCCAATTATATTCTTTCGCTTCGACTTATTTCCACATTGTTTCTCCTGCTACCGTTCCTTTAATTTATTCTTCTTCCTACTTTTACTTCTCCTCTTGTTCTTTTGTCCTTCCCTAAATTCCTATTATACTTTATGCACCCTCAATTATGCATCCTTCAAATTCCATTTTTCTCTCTTCCTCCTTGCTTCTCTATGTATCCTCTACTTCCTTTTCACTTATGTTGGTAAAGTTGCTTTCATGAGGACTTGACCCACTTTCGTATTGCACCTTTTTTCTCCCTCTAGACTATCGACTACCTTTATCTTTCCCTTATCCTGTATGAGGTTGTTCTCTTCTGCTGGTACTACTTTTGGAGTTGCTTCCCTCTGAGGAGTGGCTCATAAAGTTCCTGTTATATTGAACGACTTGTGGGGTTTGGAGGCATTGTAACAATTTCTCCATGGATCCTCACTTGACAAATGAAATGTCCCACTGAGCCACTAATAATAGATCCTCACACATTTGTATTTACAAATTCCCTTTGGATCATATGGATTGAAGCCTTTTGTACCGAATTAAAACATTTCTATGGCTTTTCCTTCGATATCTTCAACTTTGAGATTCTTGATCTTGTTTAATCTAATATGCAAAGGAAGAGTATGCCAGTGTGCTTTATTATTCGTATGTAAAGCTACTTATAACCCTGTGGTGAGATGATATGACACTTCTTGCATGACAAGCTTTTCGGTGGCATACCTTAGCAAAATATGTGGCAACTTCTATCTACCTAACACTCAAAGGAATGTGCCATCTAGTGAGGAAAACCAATATGTGATCTCTGATATTTCCTCCATTGCTCCACGTGACATGCAAGGTGGATCTTCCTTAAATATAAGCTTGCATAACATAATGATGAAATGGTCATTTAGATTCTCCATTACTCCTCTATGGCTAGAATCTGAGAGCAACTTACAATGAATATTCATGGCAGGGTGTCATGATGTCCATGTCTAGTTAATGCCAGGAAAGTGATTATGTGCACAAATCACATCTAGAAGATATGAATACATATAGAACCTTGCTTTCTCACTATTAGGAGGATTCCAGGCTTGTGATACATGAGCTCTCAAATGTTGAGCCATAAAATCTGACTAGTTGAACGACTTCCCCTTGTTAACAACCTGGTTTAAAAAGACAACCCATGCTTCAAGAAATCTATCCATGCTTTGTTGAACGTGAATTCTGAAAGCTGATATAACCAAGAGCTGTTAGACCCTCCTGAGATATTTTTTCTTGTATGAATGGGTGGGTGTCTCTTGGAACTTCGAAGGCTCTTTCACCCAAATTTTAACAATTTTTCTTGTGATCACATAGCTATTGGTGGCATAAAAGGATGATTCCATGAGATTTGATAGCTCAGGAAGATGATACATAAGATGATAATATTTTTCTCAAAAGGTAGTAAGCTTATATCCTCTAGCACTGTTCAATGCCATGGTATTCTCATCAAGATGTGAAAAAATCTAGCTGATGGCATTTCCACATGTGAAGGTGTATATATGCATGCAACCTTGTGTAATTGTGACTACCAAAAAATGAGATAAACCTATCAGTCCTCTAGATCTGCCTCAAATATATTTGCTGAAAAATCTTCACTGACTTGTTTCCATGTTAGTTTTGACTCCTCTTCCACAAATAGTTGAGTGTCCACATACAATGGAAAGCCTACTGCCATTTGCTCAACTACTTCTCGAGTACTAATTTTAGTGGGTTCATTTGAATAAGCTCACTTGGATTCCATGGTAACAATGACTGTTGAAGAGTATTGGTCAAAAATTTAGTACCTATAGGACAAAGAAGGTAGTAACGACAAGCAAACATTAGATTTTGAAAATCTAACTTCAAAGAAAGATCATGCAACAAATTGATGCACTGATGAGAGATATTGTGTAGTTTTCATGAACAATCAAGGGATACTGGCTATGGTAACTGCACACTACGTAGTCCCAAAAAACAAGGGTGCAACTTGAGGCTTGAGATTATGCAGTGCGTAGTTGAGCCTAGGCAGAGACAGGGAGAGACCACACATTACGCAGTCTCAGTGACCAAGGTGGAAGACTGAGACCTAGCACTACACCATGTAGATTTGGGCTAGCCTGTTCTACACACTGTGTATTCTTAGAGGCCAAGATTTTATCTTGAGCCTTAGGATTGCGCAGTGCCCAGTTGGGAAAGGTGAAAATTGGCCAAGGAAAGTGCAGATCCAACTGGTGGGAGTGTGGGAAACAAGCGGATATAAGTGATGATGTGAGTTTGAGTGAAGATATAACTTAGTATATATGAATCGATGTAAATCAAGTGCATAAAATTAACAAACTAAAGGGAAAAAAATATGCGAGGAGAGTCGCTGAAATGGTGACCACTGGTGCAAAAACAAGAAAATTGATGCGACACTTGTGAAAGGCAAACAAAAAACTGAAACAACACTTGTACAAGATAATACAATTTGAAACAGGAGAAAACATGAAGAGAAATGAGAAAAAAAACACTCACCGAAGCGAAACAACAAAAGCGACACAATATGTGGCAAAAGACAACAAAAGCACAACTCACCCATAAAAGTGACGACAACTCCATTGAAGGTTCCTTGATCTCCTCAGGAAAGCTAGAGCTCCATGATCAAATGTAAAACTGAGATCTAGGGGTCTCATTTGAGTGAATTAGGATTTATGACGTTCATACCTAAAGTCAAAGAAAAAGAGACACTTAACGGAAATTTCTAAACATGATAATGTGTCACCTTCGAGGAACTGATAATGGATCCCTATTTTCTACGAATGATTTTTCACTTTAATTTTTTTTCCTTTTTCCTTTTCAGTAAACTTTTCATGCACACTACCAGGAAATATTATGTAATTATGGGGAACTTGGAAAGTTTTCAGATCATTGCACTGTGCAGTTTCTCAGCTTAGTTATGGATTGCGCAGTTTTTGTGCTTAGTGTTGGGTTACCTTCCATGACTGCACACATTTTAAGATCAATGCAGAACTGACAGAAAGGACTGCATAGTTTCTGAGCTCAAGGCATAAATGCTTGTTAGGACTACGCAACTCTAGTAATTAGGCTAGCTTGCCCTTAAGGATTACGTAGTTTTTGGAGACAAGCCAAAAAATGTTGTAAGGACAAGTTAGGGGGCTATATTGTGACTTAGAAAGATCAGATAAGTGTGAAAACAAGAAACCACAAGCACAAATGAAAATAATAAGCCTCTCTCAAATCATGAGTACTTGACAACATTATAAGATAAACTCCTTTGGATATGAAGGAAGGCTCCAAAATCAAAGCATAGGAAAAAATTTGGAGGGTGGTTGTAGCTGCTACCATACTCCATGACACACTAGTATAACTCTAGCTCTTTTTATGGATCTTGTCTCATCCAAAACTGGTTTAACACCTCTAGAAGTATTGTTCAGTTCATTAATTACCATAGCTTCTTTTCTTAGCTTGAGTTAAATATAGTCCTTCCCATTCTCTTCATCGGTGTCACACAAAGTCAAACTGATTTGTTTCGATTGGGGATGAGGAGTATATAGATGCATAAGTAGAAGAAATGTCAGTCTTAGTTTTAATCTTTGGTGTTGCTCCATTGCTAAGAGACCTAGAAAGTACCATGATGGAGTCACTTCAGGAACACAATGAGCTTGGAGAGTACCCCCACAGAGTTGCTTTCTTCACCTCCATGCGCAAGAAGCCTTTCTATTATTTCATCCTTTATTTCATTTTTAATTTTCATTTGTTCATAGAGTTGTGCATAGGCACTTATTTATTTCATGGGATAGAAGAGAGATCCTGAATTATTTAGAGTAGAAGAGGTTTTCCCTTCAGAGAAGGATATTTATATATACCTATGACATAATTGTTAAGGTTTTACTCCCCTCCTTACTTGACTTGACTTAGTTGATAAGGATTAAATGAATAAAAGAACCAATTGGAGTAGGAGGTACTAGTTAAAGGTGCAAGAATCGTGGCTCTAGTATGGTTTTCTCCAAAAAGGACCACATTTACCATTAGAGTATAATTGATTAAAAGAATGAAATATTCATGTAAAGAGGGGGAATAGATAGATAACCAAGCATTGATAGCAGAAAAAATTCCTCATAGACTTCACCATGCTTGCTTCAAAAGCCAAACACGGTCTCATGTTGAATCTATCCATAACTGAAAAGAGAATGGCTAGACTCACACAAAATGATACTTCTAGTGTAGCCACAGGCACAGTGGTTGGCCTATGTTAGCGAGGCAATGTATGTCAAGAAATATATTCAAACATAATAGAAAACAACAAATATAAGGCAATACAAACCAAAATGTTTGAATTTTTAAATTACAAGTATAAAAGTAAAATAGAAAAGTGCATGAATGACATTTTGTGGCTACAATGATGGTGTTTAGAAACACTACGACTCAAAGATATGCAATCAAAAACTTTTGAATTTCATAAATGGAAAAACATAAATAAAGAAGAGAAAATTTGCTTTGCAACAGTGCTTACCAGGTATCATCCTTCTAATGACTGAGCAATAATATTGTGTAATATAGATGGAGGATGCGAAAATTATGAGAAAGATTGATTTTCAATGCGTGCAATAGAGTGATGAGGAGCCTTGAAATATTCAACACTATTCTGATCAGAAGCAGAAACAACCTCAAGAATACGAGAACCTCACATAACCATCAACTCGGGTTGAAGTGTGTTGAGAGGTTGGGAAGTTTCAACTCATCAGAAGATGGATCATCGAATATTGGTGGCTTAGAAAGGAACACAATGGAAAAATCATAATCATGACCAAATGAATTAATAAAAAGATCACGACAACCACAATCAAAAAGTTAAAAATCAAAGATGGAGGCATCCTCATGATATGACGAATCATAAAGAGGGGATGATAGAAAACGAGAATTTTCACCCTATAAGTTTCTAGAAAGATTAAATGAGATATTGGGAAGATCAAGAATAGAATATTCATCCTCTCCAAATACATATGAAAAACTGACATTTCATGCGTTCTGAGAATGATTGAAAGTAGTGATATTAGCATAAAGTAAATTTTCACAAGATTCAACATGGATGATAGAATTGTGGAGAATGTCAGGATGATGAAGGAGAGGTGCGGAAGAAATAAATTCATCCTTTATAAAAAATTATTGTTTAGTTATGGGCTCCCACACATAATCATCGTAAATGATATAGCAATTTGGCTGCTCAACACCAACTCCATCCAAAACTTGATCCTCATGAATATCAAAGGAAAGATTTGAAACAAGTGAACCAAAAAAGTCACAATCCGGAGGATCAGAGGGACCAAAGGATGGTGGAAGAGGAGACAACACTTCATCATAACCACCATATTCCTAGTCCAAACTTGTGCTAACATTTTGAGTATGTGGGGTGGGAGAAGATGATGGTAGATTAGTGAATGAATTCTCAAGTTTTACCACCTCAACCTGTGAAACTGGAGTTGTTTGAAGATAAGGGGATAAAGGGTCCCTTGGAACAACAACTCCATGCATCACAGATTTAGAAGCTCTAAGACCAAGGTACGTTGGGAGAGGTTTGAAAGATTTAAGCTCATGCAGGTTATTCAAAATGTGAAAAAGATATAGGAATATGTCTACCAAGAAAGACCAATCAACTTCATCTTCTGGGAATTCAAAGAAAAAAGTGAATGAAACGATCGTGAAAATCCTGGATAGATTCATTAGGTTCTTTTTGCAATTGTGTAATATTCTTGCAATAATATTTACGATCATACATATCAAAAGAGAAAACAACTTTGTGAAAATATGTCCGAAAGAGTGTATGGAGGCATTAGGCAATGTGTTACACCAACTCCTTACGCGGGCTTCGAGCACGAGAATGAACATCCTACAACCAAAATTGTCATAGTAGATGTTGTGTTTCATGCAGAAGTAAATAAAATGAGTAGTTTGATAAAATAAGGTTGTTTCACCCTCGCCATTTAATTTCATATTCAACTAGTCATGAATAAATCACGCTGAAACTTTCAGATTTGTGTGTCTGGAAAAAAATTTCGGGGTTATGATTTGGGGAGAAATCATTAGATGAGTGAAAAAATTTGAAAAATACTTCAAGGGCTCATCTTTTCATCTGGCCCTCCTCCTATCACTAGAAATGTTGACGACGTTGGACCCACCAACATTCAGGGGATCTCCCCATTATGAAGTCCCAACTAGACCTCACACTGTTTGGAGTAGGAGTCCTAATAATGTGTAGTTAAGGATATTCCTTGGCTACGAATACACATAAAGTGACGTATGATGACTTTGGTGAGAGAGATTCCATGACCTTGTGGATAGTTAAGTGTGACCTCATGGATAGTCAAGTGCAATGCATGAATTGTTCTAACACATGAAGGGAAAGTAAGTGACCACATTAAAATCCTGTAAAAGTACACAACTTGAAAGAAATACATGAGCATATTGAAATCACAATCTAACATGCGAATATTACACAAGTTACAATGATGAATTAATGCAACAACACATAGTAAAAAAGATTCGTTGATCAGGACCTCAAGTCTAAGCCATGGAAAAAGCTCAAAATTGAAAGTGTTCAAAATTGGTTGAAACCAAGATGGTTGCACATGTCTTGTTTTCTTGATTCCGGCACCGCAAACGGTTCAAAAAACGGACACCGTATGAATAATTTATTTTACTTTGAATGTCGAGTGGGTCCGGTGGAGCACGGAGGGGCCAACCCTCCTCCCATGGAACCTCATCATATGATTAGTATGGGAGCTTAATGTTAAGAGAGCTTAAGGAGCCTAATCTCAAGTTTAATATTTAATTAAGCTTCAGTTAAGTGGAGTTTAATATGGCGGAGATTCTGGAGGCGCTCCCAAATTTAGGCGAACTTCCACTTTTAGTGGAGTTAATTGGCAGTTGCCCCACATTTAGTGGAGGAAATTGGGGCAAAGTTGTTTTGGTCATAACTTTCTCATTACTGAACCTTTTTGAGCGATTTTTTTTTTATTTCATATTTTATCAGCATTATGAAGCCAATGGTATAGGCTTTAGAGACATTGGAGATGATATTCAGCCTATTTAGCTTTGGAGAAGCTTTTTGAACCACTAGGGCCATTTTGGAGTTGGAGCTATGTTGAGTTGTCGTTAACCATTTTAGGTGAAAAAAAAGTGATTTTTGACTATTTACAGCATTCCAGAGCGATTGGGACAAGTTTCAATTCTGTTTGAAGACTTTTAGAGGCCGAAAACCTTCAGGAGAGTTTTCAGGGCCACTAGGGCCATTTTGGGGTTTGAGCTGTTTTGAGTTGTGGTTATCTGTTTGAGGTGTTCCAAAGATCCATTTCAGCTAATTTTGACCTTATGAATCCATTGGAATAGGTTTCAGAGGCATTTTAGGACTTCTACAGCCCGAAAAGTAGCATATAAGTTCAGATATCTAGTAGGGCCTTATTGCAGAAATCACTGCTTATGGTAATTCTTCACTGTTTTGTGAATTTGGAAAGGCATTCTTAGCTTTTTCATGTGTTCTGAATCAACATTTTCATTTATATTTGTCTATTGAGACAATCTTTAACTTGTATTAACCTTTGAAGCATTTTAATACAAGAGGACAAGCTCATTTTGGGAGTCTTGATCTAGCAGACGTAGCCCAGGAGGGGTGAATTGCTCATCAAACATTTGTGTCATGATATGCTGAAGTTATCTTGCTGAAAAAATCTGATTTTATATGTTAAAAAACAAATTAACATAACTTTTCTTCACACATGAACTCTTATATAGCTACGAAAAACACTCAGTTTCAATTGCAAGACATGTATAACAGTTTGCATTTATATTTTATGGAAAATGATTATCTTGAACAGCAAATATAAGTCATTTCATTTTCATATTATGAGTGTTAACTTCTACAAATTCTATAGATAGAGTCTGTAAAGGGCCAGGTAGCCTCTGGATCTCATCCTTTCTTTAAAGGTGACATATCCAGTAAATGCCCCTACAGTCAATCTCTAGAATAGTTCTAAGTAGTTGTTTAATCAACCAAACTTGGGGTTTTTGCACACATTTAATTAAAATGGAAATGGATACCTTGCACCCATTATCAAGTACTTCCATTTTCAGATTAGATGGTATCAGAGCTTGGGTTAAGCTTGGTTGTGATCAGCATGAGCATATGCTTTTGTGCAAAAGGTGTTAAAACAATCAATCTTACTGTTTTATTGGTTGTAAAATGGTTGCATGTATGAGTTTTCTTGAGTTGAAAAGATAGTTGTTGATAGCTAAGTCTTGGAAAGGAAAAAAGAGTTGTAGGCTATTTCCTTATCCCAAAGTACCTCAATATTATCCTTGGAAAACAAACTCCAACAGTTTGTGTTTTATGGCTGCTTGAATGAGAAGGGGTCTTTACTGACATTTGATTAAAAGCTTGTTGTTTGTTTGAAATATTTGAGAACTTTTCTTCAGAAGTTCCTTTTGTTAAATTGACCATTTACATAATGTCAACTTCTTCTACAAGTGACATTTCCTCTTTCACGAGATTCTTCAATGGTGACATGAAGAATGAGTTCATTAAGGTGAAGGACATGGTGCAAATTCTCATTGAGGATCAAAGAGAAAGTGTTAAGCTTCATGCACAATTGTTGGCTATGAAGGATGAGAAGAAAATAATTCTCCAAAGGTTGCATGACATGGAGCAACAACTCCTTCAAGCTCAAGAAGCTTTTTCCAAGAACAAGCGTGAGGAAGAGGTAAACCATTCCGACTTGTCTTCAATTTCCTCTATTGAAAAGTGTATTGGTTCTTTTGAAAAACATACAAGGGGAATCGGGTCCAAATTAATGTTAAATATGGGCTATCAACAAGGAAAATGTTTGGGAAGGAATGCACAAGGCATGGTTGACCCTATTTCAGTTGTGGAGTGACCCAAGAATTTTGGTCTTGGTTATGTGCAGTTTTATGGTAAAGAATTCAAATCCTTGAATGCATGTGATGCAAATTTAAAGAGAACCTTTGTTCCAAGTTCTCAAGCATTTATGTCAAAATTGTTCTAAGGATGATTGCCATTGTTTGAAGCCATCATTGCAGCAAGTAGAAGGTAAACATGTCGCTTATGGTGAGCATGCAAATGTAAGCAGTTTTCAAGACAAGAATAGTGATGAAAGTCTGAAAAGGAAAGTTGACTCCTCTTCTAGTTCATCATCTTTCGAAGACAAAAAGGATGGACATTCCATGCAGCAAAAGAGGTATAATTATTCGCATGATCAATTTGATTATGTTTCAGCAAAAAATAATATTTTTTCTTTTTCGAATGGAAGAAATTTTTGTTGTTCATTTTGTGGTGAATTTAACCATGTTGCTTCGAGATGCTGGTTGAAAAAGAAAGCACACAGGAAGCAGAAGAGGCAAAGAGAACTTTCTCAGAAAGTGCTTAAGAGTTGCACATTTTGTCATAGGAAGGGACATGATGTCTCTCATTGTTGGACCTTGCATCCAACTCATCGTCCAAAGCATATGCAGCTAAGGGACAAACAGTTTGGTGCAAGTGGATCTATGGAGTCCATTATCGATGTGGAAATGAAAGATTCACATGAAGAATTGCGGTTGCAGCAAAAGAGGCCATGGAGTTGGATTGGTAGGAAGTGGATTAATTTATTAATGTAGTAATTCATCTTCATTTTGTACATGAAAATTTCATATTGGTATGCATGTATTTCAGTTGAAAAGTTGATGCAAGATTGCATGTATAAGAAGTTTCAGTTAAAGGAATTTCTTTGTTGTTGCAAAATTTCGCCATGGAGGTGTAAAAGATGAGCATGATACTCACTTATGTTACAGCAATGTCTTTTATTTTCAGCTCTTATTCACCCACATGTTTTTGGGATGGTGTACCTATTGATATTTGAAAAGAAGAGTTGAAGTTGCACAAGTACATAGAGGTTGTATGTGTAATTAGCGAACTGTATATAGTTCATTGTACATGATACATACACATGTGTTTGTCAAGATGTATCTTGTTGTTTATCGACTTGTGTCGATTGTGTCATACATTTTTATTGACTTGTGTTGGTTGTGTGCACACTTGTTACAGATTTTGTGTGTCAATTGTATAGCACATTTCATTGTCAACTTGTTGTTGATGTCGTATGTTGCACAAGGTGCCTTTGGTGTCGAATGGTGCAGGAAACGAAGTGTCAATGCAAAGCAGTACAAGATTCCATGAGTTGAAAGGGCATGCAAGCAAAGAGGGCACAATTTTTAGCAAGGGTCATTGCTAATTTCAGTATGGCAGATTGGTATGGCGAGAAAACTTGGTCGGGATTCGGCACAAGTACATGGCTCATTCAGCAAAATTTGCCATGTGAACAGTTGACAAGTCAAGAAGATTTTGGAGGCTGAAGAGAAGAGGATGTTGTTATTCTCTCATTTTTTGTACTACAATTCAGTTTTAGAATTTCAGTGAGTTTTTGGGGTCCAAAAGCCTCTCATTTGGGAGGTGTGATCAGGAGTTCAAGTCCAAGCCATGGAAAAAGCTCAAAATTGAAAGTGTTCAAAATTGGTTGAAACCAAGATGGTTGCATAGGTCTCATCTTCCTGAAAAATAGACACCGTATGAAGAAGTTATTGCACTTTGAATGTCGAGTGGGTCTGGCGGAGCACGAAAGGGCCAGCCCTCCTCCCATGGAACCTCTTCATATGACTAGTATGGGAGCTTAATGTTAAGAGCGCTTAAGGAGCCTAATCTCAAGTTTAATATTTAATTAAGCTTCAGTTAAGTGGAGCTTAATATGGCAGAGATTCTGGAGGTGCTCCCAAATTTAGGCAGACTTCCACTTTTAGTGGAGTTAACTGGTAGTTGCCCCACATTTAGTGGAGGAAATTGGGGCAAAGTTGTTTTGGTCATAACTTTATCATTACTGAACCTTTTTGAGTGAATTTTTTTTTTTTTTTTTTTTGTATGTTATCAGAATTCTGAAGCCAATGGTATAGGTTTCAAAGCCATTGGAGCTGATATTCAACCTGTTTAGCTTCAGAGAAGCTTTTTGAGCCATTAGGGCCATTTTGGAGTTGAAGCTATGCTGAGTTGTCATTAACCATTTTAGGTTAAAAAAAGTGATTTTTGACTATTTACAACATTCCGAAGCCATTGGGATAGGTTTCAGTTCTGTTTGAAGACTTTCAGAGGCCGAAAACCTTCAGGAGAGGTTTCAGGGCCACTAGGGCCATTTTGGGGTTTGAGCTGTTTTGAGTTGTGGTTATCTGTTTGAGGTGATCCAAAGATCTATTTCAGCTAATTTCGACCTTAAGAATCCATTGGAAGAGGTTTTAGAGGCATTTGAGTACTTATACAACTTGAAAAGTAGTAGAGAAGTTCAGAGAGCTAGTAGGGCCTTATTGCAGAAATCATTGCTTATGGTAATTCTTCACTGTTTTGTGAATTTGGAAAGGCATTATTAGCTTTTCCATGTGTTATGAATCATTATTTTCATTCATATTTGTCTATTGAGACACTCTTTAACTTGTATTAGCCTTTGAAGCATTTTAATACAAGAGGACAAGCTCATTTTGGGATTCTTGATCTAGCAGACATAGCCCAGGAGGGGTGAACTGCTCATCAAACATCTGTGTCATGATATGCTGAAGTTATCTTGCTGAAAAAATCTTATTTTATATGTTAAACAACAAATTAACATAACTTTCCTTCACACATGAACTCTTGTACAGCTACCAAAAACACTCAGTTTCAATTGCAAGACATGTATAACAGTTTGCATTTATATTTTATGGAAAATGACTATCTTGAACCGCAAATATAAGTCATTTCATTTTCATATTATGAGTGTTAACTTCTACAAAGTGTATAGACAGAGTCTGTAAAGGGCCAGGTAACCTCTGGATCTCATCCTTTCTTTAAAGGTGACATATCCAGTAAATGCCCCTACAGTCAATCTCTGGAATAGTTCTAAGTAGTTGTTTAATCAACCAAACTTGGATTTTTTGCACACATTTAATTAAAATGGAAATGGATACCTTGCACCCATTATCAAGTACTTCCATTTTTAGATCATTCGTAACAATGAAAATGAAATAGTTCATAAGCATAAGCGTAAGTTAAATAACATACATTGCAAATACAATAAGAAGAGTCCTACTATATTCACAACATATGCATGAAATAATTTTGACTCTGAGTTTTTATTAAAAGTGAAAGTTCCAGTCATGCATACACCATTAACAGACCAACATCCCCAATAGTGGAACATTAATGTCAAGAAGACCCGCTCCTCCAAAGTAGTATACTCACTCTATGCTATATAGAATCCAAGGCCCTCAAAAAATTACCAAGCTCCTTCTAAGCCTAAGCGTAGCCAAAATATTGGCTCCCAAACTCCCTTTACATGATTTATGAGTATATATTTATAAAAAAAGGGGGTGACCCTTCACATTACCCTTTGTGACTCTTTGACTCCCCTTATGACTCTTCAACTTATTTTATAAAATATCTCATTACATTACATCATGACACTTCAAATTCCAATATTGGCACTTGGAATTTTAGTTTACAATAATTTTAATAATATTACATTTACACTCATATCCATATAAGAAAAAATAGGATAGATACAAATTAATAGCCTAACAAGACAAAACACTATGATTATTGAGTTTTGGTAAACTCTAGCTCAACAATTTCCATGTGATTCTTCTCGATTACATATTGGTTCCCAGCTCAACATTGTGTGATGACATCCCCAGATTGTGTAATGGTTTTTGGTTGGAATCAAACTCTAGCCTTCGTAGCATCCGGGTACAATGATTTGGAACTAGTTTCAACCTCCTTCTGAAGCATGAGAAACAATGTTCTTATCTAGACAAGAACACCAATATAGTTTTGCATGTTCTGTCTGTTCAGATCTAAATCTTCCTTGGTGGAAATCTGTCGTAGCTGATCCAAGTACTCTTTGATCTCCTACCTAACTCGATTCCTGTGTTTGGCTTCGGTGACCGAGCCAACTAATGGGATCTTCTGTGCCTTGACCAAGACATCTAAACTATTGTATAACCGTAAATAAGAGGCCTAGTTGTTATCAATAAATGAGGAAAGCTACTTGTTCTTTTGAATCAACATTCAAACTCTTTCTTTCTGTTGCTCTGCCTATGGCTTCATTATATTTCCCAAGTTTAGTGGGCCCCTTTGTATCACATTATCCATTCATGTATGAAAGTGATGGAAGCTTGTACATTCCTGAGAGTTTTGACAAAGTATTTGGTCTGTTGTTGTAGGCCATGCAAACATTAAAAATGCCTTATGTATTGTTAGCTCAGGTATGTTAGTGACCAAATAACTCTTTCAGTTGTTTTCCATAAAGACATACATCAACACTTTTTACTTTTTCGAACAAGTTCTCAGAAAATAATTTTGGTCACTAAAGAGGTCTAAATCATGTTTTCTACTCCTTCATTTCATTCATTTCCACCATCATTGTTAAGGTAATCTCCATCATAAATCAGTTTCAAGGTCACCATATCCATCATCATCATTTAAGAGGTCTAGGGTTAGGTCACTCCCTCTCATATAGGTCACTTTCTAGATTCATCTCTGCCTTTGAAAAATCTTCAAATTTTCACTTAAAATAAGGCAACAACCCTCCATTCCACTCATAAAACCCTAAGCAAGGAGAAATCATGTTTATGAAGATGAAATAAAATCCACCTCTCTTGCTTCATATGGCTTAATTTCCAAAAACGTTCCTAGCAACTCCAATTTGTATCATTGTTTCTGAGAAAAGAAGAATTATGTCTCACTATCTCATTTAAGGACCAAAAAGGTCATCTTGACTGTCAGAGCTTCAAAGGAGGTCAATCTAACCTATTGTTCTAGTCAAATTCAAAGGGAGTCATTTTCAATCTTCAAACACACCTCATCTTGTTTTGAAAAGGGTCATATCCAATGAGAAATTTTCAAAGGTTTTAGAAAAGCAGTCTCACTGTCTCATGAAAGGGAGAAGTTTTGTCTCAGAAAAGAAGGAAATTGTGTCTCATTGTCTCATTCAAATGTTTATAAAATCACCTCAAGTGTCGAAAAGTGAAAAATAGGTTCATTCTACCTTTATATCTCATTAAAATGGTAAAAAAAGTCATTGTCAAGTGCAAAAAGGGTCAAAAAAGTCATTGCAAGTGTCAAAAGGAAAAAGGTAAGGGGCATCCTTTTCATGAATGTGAGAGCATCTATCCTTTTCATTTTCCCTCCATAGTCCCTAAACCCAAAAATCCAAAGCTTAAATTACGCTTCTGAGGCAACATATTACACTTTTGGGTTGTTTTATTACACTTCTATGAGTGCTACGCAATAAGTGTTAGCCTTTTGCAGTGCTTTGCAAGTGCTACACACTTAGTTGTTACACTCTTGTCCCCTTGTTAGGCTCCTGTAACACTGTGTTACGCTCCTGTACACAATTGTTACACTTCTGTAAGGTGGCATTTTCTGGTCTTTTGAGCTTGAAATCCCTCCAAATCATTCAAGGCTTGTGCTCCCATCTTTGGTGTGGCATCCATACAAGATAAGGTAGCCTCTCATGCTGGTGTTTGATTAATGTTGGAGATTTAAAACCTTTTAATGTCACTTATGTCTTCTCCATGTTGTTCACTGACCATGTATAAAAAAGTTTTTATTTTTTTAAACCCTAACCTATCCCATTAAATAAACACCAAACCCATCACATAAACCCTAAACCATACATCTTAAACTTCATCATTACAATCTTATTACCTACACTACCATCCCTAGCATGCTTAATATCATCAAACCCTCATTTTAGCTATTTTCCACAGTGAAAACAATCAAAATTGAGCAGTGACCGTGTTTTAGGCTTTTGAACATCCTACACCCATCCATTTTCCCTCATTCCACTTGCACAGTGGAGCTCAGGTGCCATACTCCTCACTGAATTTTTATCAAAAACACTTTTTTCACAAATTTTTCCCACAGTCTAAATTGGGAATTTCTTTTGTTTTGAGGTTTTGACCACCCTACACTTATCCATTTCCCTTCATTCCACTTTCAATTTGGATTTAACACACTACCCTATCCACTCATTTTTTCTCAGAATTTTTACTTAACCCCATCACGTCCATTTCATTCTACCAACTAACCCTACTATTGCACAAGCTATTCTCACAGTCAAAATTGGGAATTTCCTGTGTTTTAGACATTTTGACACCTTCCTCACATTCATTTTCTCTCATTTCACCTACAACTTGAAGCTAACACACAACAGAACCTACTCAAATTTTTCTATAATTTTTCTTATCTTCAAGACCCTACATTTCATCCACCAATCTCACACTTTCCTACACTCTGTTTTTCCATATTTCCATTCATTCACTCATTTCATTAACTCCCTAGGGTTTTCATAATTCTAGTGACAAACACCATGGAAAGTTACAAGAAGAGCTTCAAGGGAGGGCGCCAACTTAGGCTAGATCCATTCACCATGCATGAGATTAATGCTTCACCATTGGCTAGCAGGTGCTTTGAAAGAGCTCAGTGTTTGACATTTTGCGAAAGGCTTATAGAAGGGGGGTATCATTTTCAGTTTTCCAACCTATTTGAAAAAAGATATAGTATGGGGAAGATCACTCTTGCAGGTATGTAGAT
The DNA here is from genome assembly GCA_034641835.2 of Pinus albicaulis. Lineage (NCBI taxonomy): Eukaryota > Viridiplantae > Streptophyta > Pinopsida > Pinales > Pinaceae > Pinus > Pinus albicaulis. The sequence goes on from CM076571.1 coordinate 795,912,469, forward strand.
CAGCCTATCATATGACCTAATGGCTTTAGCTATAGTTATCCCTTCTTAAGGAGAGAAATGGTTCAAAGGTATGGACCTAGACATTGAAAACTACAAGCAATTCCTCAAGCCTCATGCTAGAGAGAAGCCAAAATTTCTTTTTCCTTTTAGACACCTCAGAAACAAGTATGCACCTCTGATGATTTTAATAATGAAGTACTTCACATGTGAAGGAATATTCTCCAGGTTGTATAGGTATCACATCAGGCTTTTGATGCATTTTACCTCAGTCAAAACACTTGGTTTGCCTCATTATTTGTATAGGGGCTTGATTAAGATGGTTGAGAAGGTTCAAAGTAGAAGAGAAGATCATCACACTAGTATTTTTCATCATTTCCTAATCAAGAACACTGTGTTTCATCACTTGTCCTCCATAAACATGACCTGAGAAAACTTCTTGGAGATATTGTCAACAACACTTTATGTCTTGCCTATTACATCATCAGCATAGCCAATGGATATTGGCTCTTATAGCATGCCTATTCAACCTTCAAATTTTCCTAGGATTTTGGAATTTTATCACACCTATGAGAGGGGGAAGAGACAAGTATTTGTGCCTAAGTCTACTAGGAGTTTTCATGACACTTGGCCCCCATGTTGAAAGATGTGAGATAGAGGAGAAACCTTTTTTCCATCAACATAATGAGCCAGTGCCACTGGAGGCTAAGGTATCAGAGCAGGTGGGGGTCAGATCAGTTGAAGAGATCATAAAAGAGGCATATAAAGAAATAATAGAATTTAAATAAGCATTCTCCATTGCCCAATCCCAAATTACTTTCCTTCAGCAGGAAAATTTTCAATTGCAAGTGAATCAACTCCTACAAAGCAAGTACAAATCAGACATGGAGGAAAACAGCGGTAAAGGAAAGAAGATTGTTGTTTTTGACCAAATAAAGGACATGGAGGATGAAACACAAACAAGAATACCAAGAACAAGATGCCTCAAAAGGGCGTTGGAGCGAGAAAAATAGTCAACTCATCAATCTGAAGAGGACCTTTGATGAACTTATTGCCATGGAGATCAATGAGGACATAGAGCTTTGGTTATCAAGAGTTAATGAGCATTTGGAGAAGCTTTAGAAGAATTTTAAAATGGATAACAAGCTGCAAAGACACATGACAAACCATTATCGCACCAGGGACACATTTCTCAAATAAGGCTGAAAAAAGTGAAGAAAAGGCTTAAAGAGGCGCAAATGAAGCTCAAGGAGGAGGATAGCTTGGATTTATTGGATGAAGCTTCCTTATATATGTAGCATATCTCTCACAGGTGTGAAAGAACCAAGTTTGAGAATTTTTGATCAATTTTGGTATTTTATATGATTTTTTGCGGAATTCTTTGAAATTTCTCATTGCAGAAGGGTAACGACCTTTTGTTACTTTTAGTTTGGAGGCATCCAAATGGTGATTTATTTACATGGATGGATGTATTTTGATGAGTACATCATAGATCAGGAACCCTCATGGAATGAATAGTTGTAATTTGGGAGAAAAAGCTCAAAAACCTCTCATTTTTCATGTTTTTGCCTCCTTTTTAGACCCTCTATTACACCTTTGAGTGACCCTGGGAGAATGAATTTTTGAAGGCCTTCCTGTGGTCTATTTTGAAAAATTCAAGATGTTCTGGAAACTTGACACATAGTTCTGGTTGAAAATTCTTTCAGAAGTGGATTTGGACCTCTCAAATTTCCTGAAAAGTACCTCCAAATTTCTGTTACGCTTCTGTAAATTGTTTTTACTCTTTTGTCAGAAATTGTCACAAATCACAATTGGATTCCTCAGTACACTCGTCAAGATCAGAAATGGTTGCAAATTCAAGGCAATTCTGTCGTATGAGTTTTCATTATATTTATTGGGTTGGTTATTTCTTCCTATAATGATTGAATATGTAATGAATGTACGGGAAAAACACTCCTAATTTACAGCTAAAATTCATGGAATGGTTTCTAACCTCCCTAGAAACTAGGAAATGAATGATATTTTTCATTTATGATCCATTTTGGATGGGATTTCGACCTGATGAGGTTTCATAGTCTATATTTTCTATAAGTATACTCTCTTTAGTATTTTGTTGGGTTTGATAGTCTCATATTGTAGTGGAGTTCTTGTAATCAGCTTTTGGAATGAAATCAAAGACATATTTGCAGGAATTGTGTTGAGATACTTGTGGTATGCTTTCTAGCATCTATTCTTCTCATGTATGTTTATCATTTCATGCTTAATATAATGTATTATTCTTTGTATATGTTTTTCTTGTAAGTTTTGGAGAAGAAAAAATGTTTATGCATGCTCTATTTTAGACAGGATTCACAATATTATGTTTAATTGATTCTAAATTGAATGAATTCACCTCAGTGCTTATTAAAACTCTCTTCCATTTCATCCTATACTCAATGAATTATTAAAATGATTTCAAACTACCTATCTTGCCTCATATATTCTTTGCAGGTTCACCTTGAAGTTCAAAGCTAAAAACCTTATACAAAGTTCACTCACTGAATTTTCTATCCAACATTCAAAACATCAAACAAATTATATTTATTAAGCTTACATACCTAGCCTAAAATCATTAGATACTCATCCATTCATTTTACTGCTAAAAGTGACAACGAGAGAGCCCTATCTGGTTCGGGTAGGGCTAGCTACATGACCTAAAGTTTGGTCTGTGGTTACCTTTCTCCAATCCTATTATGAGTGTTGGGAAGTTGGGGAGAGTGATAACATTCTTGGTGCCGTTGCTAGGGAGCAAAGGTTAAATATTTACCGGGAAAGAACGAAAAATATTAGCTCTGATTGCTGATGGTGAAACAATGGTCAGGCACAAGAAGGATGTGTATCTTTCACCTAGCAACTGCACTTTCAAAGAATCTGTTGTTCCTTGAGAAACAATTCCTTGCTGTGTAAAGGAATCTGTGACCAAGACATTAAAGATTATGTCACAAACAAGTGTATATTTGTCTTTGTTTATTAAACCTTCAAATATTAATAATATAATCTCCAAATATCAAACCCCTACAAGTTCTGCAATGCCATGTTCTCTTTATGCTGAAGTGAATGAATGGAAGAAAAAGAAAGAAAAGGATTTCAATTTGATATGCTGTTTAAAACAAAATCTACCATTATAAAACCCTGAAGAAGTGAGCAACAATAAATTTAAAATAGAGGAGCGCCCATTAAGGATGTTTAACTCTTAGATACACAGATATCAAGAGACCTGCAACTCAAATCACTCTATTTTATTCATAGATATGGAAACGAAATGAAAACTGGAAAACTATTCAACATAGATAGAATGAAGGAAACTTGCAAAACTTTTCATTGATTCAATATTTTTCAGTACAAAATTAGGCTTCAAGGTCCAAAACTCGGAACCTCACTCCATCTTCAAATTGTCTTTAAATACATTATCACAAAATAGTTTCCAGTAATGAAACTGATTCTAACTTCTCTAACTGACTTTAACTGCCTAAACTATTAACTGTTATGGAGGTACATGCCTCGAGAAAATTTCTATTACATTTTCATAATCCTAGGAAATGACATAATGAGAATTTTTAGAACTTTTAATCTAAAGGAACAACTGGTCCTGAAGTAGCTGCGGAATCAACAACTACTTTTGATTTATCCGTTGGAATCTTCTTTTCTGTGTCAATGGAGAAGATTTTGCATTTTTTCCAAAGTTCACTTTGAGTTGTAGGAGCATTCCTGTAGCTGAGATATTCCAATCTAAATGCAACTCCTTGATTGTGAGTGAGCCTTTCTGTGAAGAGTGCCTTTACCATCCATAGCAAATTGAAGTGCCTCTGTAAAAAGTTAAACACTGTCTCTCCCTTTAAAAATTGTGTCTTTTCGTGTCTGCTATCTGCTCTGCTCTTTGCCAGTGTTAATGCATCTTCATAAAACTTCCATGTCAAAATATTTCCCTTTTCTTTCCAGCATGAAGGCAAACCTGTTCGGATCAATTTATCAAAAGTTATATCAAACTTCTTTACCGCCTCCTTAATTCTCAGTAACCTTTTCTCTGCAACTTTTCATAGATCATTCTTAATTATCATTTTATTAACTTCTTCAGCATAAAAGTATCTGTCTTGTATCTCAATTTCTTCTAGTTCTTCATTTGATTTGGAGTTGATAAAATTTAAAAACCTCCTAGCCCAATTTGCTTTTTTAATGAGCGTTTGTTTTTCTGATGATATCTCCTCTTCATGATCTGAGATGAGGCATTTCTCTGTAGCAATTATACTTAGGGAATCCCAATTTGACTTCATTTCAGATATAATTTCAGTCCAAATAATATCTTTAGCTCTCAAAAGTGAGATGTTACCTTTTAACTTCTCCTTGAGCTCCTTAATTTCATCCTCAGCCTTTTGTAATTGCTGCTTATTTCATTTGCTTTATTTTCCCATCCTCTCATAATCTTAGTAGCTGTTTCCAAATCTAACTGAACCCGCTTAAGATCACCTTCAGCTATCTTCAGTTCTATGCTGAGCTGAACAATTTGGGTTTGAGGATCCGCATCACTGTCACCTGTAGGAACAACAAAAGTGCAAGTATGGTTTTGAATTTGATTCTGCAGAGATATAGCAGTCTGCTTCACTTTGGACAACTCTTCATCTTTTTGTAACAATTGTAGACATAACCCTTCCTTTTCTTTTTCCACCTCATCTACTTTTGCAGCCATTGAGTGCTCTGTAGCTGGTAATTTTAACTTTTTCCTTAGTGAGGATATTTCTACTTATGCACTTTTCATGAGTTTTTGAATTGCAGCTTTATCATTTGGATCCACAACAATTTTCATAATGATCTTCTTCAACTCTTCGTTTTGAGTTGTTAATGCCCTTGAATTAGCTTTCTCCATTTTACATTGTCTGATGACCTTTGCAAGCATGTTTTCAGTCTTGACTGCTGTGGCATTAGTCTTGCTCAAATCATTTACAATCAACTGCCCAGTCTGCATATGAAGATTCATTTTGTCCCAAAATGGGATCTTTTTAACATCCATGACTATGTTTACCTCATTAAAGCTGCTCGAAGACCCAAGGGACATTCCCTTTGGATGTGACAGAGCCATTCTAAATTGATCTTTTTCAATATCCATTACAGTCAATAATCTGGTCTGATCAGCAGCTGTGTGATGTTCTACTTGCGCTTCTACATTGGCTTTTATCCTCTGATTTCTTTCTTCAATTTGCGCGAATACTTGCTTGACGGCCGACATCCTTTCTGAGTAAAGTTCTTGTCTTCTAGGAGAAGAGGGAACACTTGATTCTTCATTGATATGAAGGGTAAAACTAGGTGAATTGGGAGAACGATCTTCTGCTAGTTTGGTTCTCTTTTCTTCTCTGGGTTCCTCATTATCTATTTCAATAACATCTTCTCTACTTCTTTTGCTTTCCCTTTCCATAATGGCAGGTGTTTGGATGCTGGTTTTTGAGGCACTTGTTTCACTTGGATTTGCCAGCTTCTCTATATCAGGCTTGCTTACATGGGAGAATGAAACATACCCATTCTCAACCCTTTTCTGAGAAATTATTCCATGCGGATCATAAGGCCATTTTTCTCCCAACAACAACTGTGTCCCTTCCAACATTTTTGAGACTTCATCAAAAGCTTGTCTCATGTTGACCACAAAAGGTCCCACACTCATAGGCAATTTGTACATCAAACCTTTCTTCATGGGAAGAAAGTGGACTTGGTCTACATTAAGACTTTGCCTTATGAATTCCAGGGCGAAAAGTCGCATGGGTACAAAAGTTGGGAGCCTATAGGGCTCAATGCTAACTCCATATAGCCTTATCTTTGAGTATTCTTCGAATACAAACCAATCTCCAAATCTGCAATTGGGTCCTATCTGTAGGAACTCCCGGGCTTTTGGTAGAAAGCATGGAGGAAGAGTTCCATTCAAAATTTTATAAGCAATAGACATGAAATGATTAGCAAATTCAAACAACCCTGCTTCATTCTCTTCTTTTCTAATCATGTCGGTCCAGAATAAAACTGATTGCTTATTCTTATTACTATCAACTATATTTAAACCCAAACTCATGAACTCTTCAACATTTTGATACAAAAATAAGTAAACAACCAATGATGGAAATCTGAAGAAACCTGTTAGAGGAAAAGCTATCAATTGGGAATTTACTATTTCCTGCCAAAAAGACGGAATGTCAAGGACCACCCCTGGTTTCATCATCAGTGCAAACATCCCCAAGACTGATTTATCAACTTTGTGGTCATCGTATTTCCCCAAAATCTCCATAATGCAGCTAAGAATTGGCCTATACTGAACATTGAACGCCTCCAAACTGAACTATTCTCCTTCAAATTGAGTTTTTTCTGGATTTGATTTCAAAAATGACATACAACGACTGAACTCTTCATTTGAAAGGTCTTCAAAATATTGAACCAATGAATCTTTGGAGAATTGTAACAGAGACTTATCTTCTGGAAAGCACAATGCTTGGTGAATTAATTGTGTTGATACCTGCAGGACATTTTCTCCCTGAGAATTCATGATGAAACATTTACCAGGGTACATTGATGAGACTAACCATGAGATGAACTCGGGGAAGAAGTGAGTTTTCGGAACACAGGCGGACAGCACACCAGAAATTTTCATAGCAGACAATACCAGGGATTTATCAGTGTTTAGGGTTACTTGGTAATGCAATAAGGGATGATTGATGGACGACACGGTATCCTGGACGTCCTTTTCACTATCCAGGAGGGGACTGAGGCTTGATGAACCAGACAAGGATATTCATTTTTCCATGACTAACAGGAACTGAAAACAATTCGCGGGGTAACGGAAAATGCAAAGGTGGCAAGAAAACGGTTCGAAAGGGGAAAGACAGTCACACATGGACAAAACGGAACTAAAGAACTCTTTAATAATATATGGGAATCTGTAATAAATGTCGACATGATGTGGAAAAAACGTTGAGAGCAGATGACAGTTGTTTTCCACTTCGCCCGATGACGTCACTGCGGGGGGTCCTGGAGTACAGCGGAAAAATTCAACCTATACCCCCCGTAATGAATCCAAGCCATTGATCACGGCTCATCCAAGATTTTGACTAGTCAACTACGGGGGGTCAGGATTTGATAAACAACGAGCTACTTCTCCCCCCGCAATAACTTATCCAAAAGCACTTTTCTGTGATCACCACTTCCGCTCAAGAAATTTCTCGGAGCTTAAGCTTAAATCAAAACATATATTTCAATAAGGTTAATATTCATCGAGCTTTGAAATGCTTCTTTTATGATATAGTATAAAAACTTTATACTATAACATATGATTTTTTGATTTTCTAATTTTTTTGTATTTTTTATATTCAAAATAAAAATTGAAAAGGATATGCAGATATGATCTACAACAGAATCCAATAGTTCAAAATTTTCATGGTGACTCCGCTTTCAATGAACCAAAGAGTTGTGAGTTTTCAGGGTGACTCCACTGTTCAAAAATCGGTAGCTTCAAGAACTTCTTGGTGACTTCACTGATTTCAAGATGGATTCAACTACTATAATTTATGCCCCTATGAATCTTTCTCACATTCCTAGTTTTCCAAATCAAATTCCTTGTATAGATTGACAAAGTTATTTGCCCAAATTCATAGATGGAAATGAAGATGCGGCTATTCTGCATCTAATAAAATTTCATTGGCATATACATAAGCTTGGGATTAGGTTTCATGAGGATTTATTGATGAAAATGTTTATGGCTACCCTAGAAGGGAAAGTAAGATCATGTTATGAAGGGTTAGCATCAGTAAATCTCATCTTTCTTTACCACTGTTTCAAGACTCTTGTGATTTTTGTGAGGGTTTTATTCAATATCTTAAAATTCTTGATGATTTAGAATGTATGGATGATGAGTAGATTTTAGAGGAACTTTATGACTTCTCTTCTCAAGTTAGTTTTCATGATGAGCAAGAAGGTTTCCAACAAGCCGATGTGACTTCTTTGCTTGAAGATGAGCTGGATCAACACTTTGACAGTCAAGTCACACCCCATGAAATAAATCAATAGCTTGATGTAGACATCCATGTTCCTTATCCTGAGATCAAATATAACATTCAACAACCTCATAAATCTTTGGGTGATAGAGAACAACATGAGGATGCTCAGTTACGAAGCTCTTTACTTTGTTCATTTTCTGAAACCTTATTTCAAGAGGATAGTACCCAAGATATCAATGATAATTCTCAATCATGTGAGAAAATTCCTAAGCAATATGAAAAAGGGCAGGGGCAATGAGAAATTTATGTCAATCATGATTCTTTTATTCATGAGGATGAGGTTGATCCCTTAATTACACTTGAAGGCTAATATGAGGATATCTTTTCAAAGAATGACAATAAACTTTTGATACACAAGTCGTTGTTCCAAAACGTCTTGTTGCAAATTTAAATGATCAAAAAAATATGTTTGTGCACAATGATATGATTTTTGCTATTGAAGATTTTCAGGAAATTAAAATTCTTGTCTTGAAAATGATGTTACAAATCAAGGTATGAAACAGGGATAGATTGCAGTTGTAAATGAAGAAGATGTTTCTTTTTTTTTTGGTCTTCAAAATGAGCTTATATTTCATGATTTTGATGATTCTCTGGTTAGTCATTTATAGGCATCAAGAAAATTTATTTTCACAGTAGTTTGGGATCATGTAGGTCTTTTCAAATGGAAGTTTGAGTTGCCTATCTTTTGTTCCTTTTTCTTGCTCGAGGAAACTATGAGTAGGATTCAAGTAAGTAGCCATTTGCTGGATTGGTTACACTAGAGGGATCATATCACAAGATTGTATATATATATATCTTCAATACATGGGTGATTATCATCAGGATTTGAAGCCCGAGGTGAAGGCCCTAAGATCGCAATGGTTTGCTACCATAAGTAAGTTCAGTCATTAGTCAAGTCAATTTTTGAGTAAAAGTCATTTCTAGATTTAGTTCATCATTTCTAGTTTGTCAAAGTTTTTCAAAGTCAAGTTTGACTCCATCGCCCAATGGTAAGGCTACCTGATCTACGGTGTTATTGACACCTCCTGAATGAGCTTCAATCCCCAACTGGAGCCAATGTTAGCTCGGGTATGTCAGTGATCAAATAGTTCTTTCAATTGTTTTCCATAAAGTCATAGGTCAATATTTTTTACTTTTTTGAACAAGTTCTCAGAAAATAATTTTGGGCAGTGAAGAGGTCTAAATCATTTTTGTTGCTCCTTCATTTCATTTATCACCACCATCATTTTCAAGGTCATCTCCCTCATAAATCATTTTCAAGGTAACCATATCCATCATCATCATTTAAGAGGTCTAGGGTTGGGTCATTCCATCTCATATAGGTCACTGTCGAGATTCATCTCCACCTTTGAAAATATTCAAAATTTCACTTAAAATAAGGCAACAACCATCCATTCCACTCATAAAACACTAAGGAAGGAGAAATCATGTTTACGAAGATGAAATAAAAGACACCTCTCTTGTTTCATATGGCTCAAGTTCCAAAAAGTTCCTAGCAACTCTAATTTGTCTCACTGTCTCATGAAAAGAAGAATTTTGTCTCACTCTCTCATTTAAGGACAAAAAATATCATCTTGACTATCAGAGTTTCAAAGGAGGTCAATATGACCTATTGTTCCAGTCAAATTCAAAGGGAGCCATTTCCAATCTTCAAACACACCTCATCTTGTTTTGAAAAGGATCATATCCAATGAGAAAATTTCAAAGGTTTTAGAAAAGCAGTTTCACTGTCTCATGAAAGGAAGAAGTTTTGTCTCAGAAAAGAAGGAAAATGTGTCTCATTGTCTCATTCTAATGTTTATAAAATCATCTCAAGTCTCAAAAAGTGAAAAATAGGTTCATTTTGCCTTTATATCTCATTAGAAGGGTAAAAAACACCATTTTTGAGTGCACAAAGGGTCAAAAAATTCATTGCAAGTATCAAAAGGAAAAAGGTAAGGGGCATATCAATGCTTATAAAGGTAAAATAAAACCTCACTTAACTCGTTATTATCATTTTCATGAATGTGAGAGAAGCTCTCCTTCTCATGAATGTGACAGAAAATCTCCTTTTCATTTTCCATCCATAGTCCCTAAACCCCAAAATCCAAAGCTTAAATTCCACCAAAATCACTTGCAGTCCTTCTGTTAGAGTCGGTCCTTACAGCCCTCCGTCAGAGATCATTTCTCTTTTTGCATATCATTTTTAGGTGTCTCGCTCACTTCACTTCGTTGCATTTCGCTAGGGGCATGCCATTGACTAACGAGAGGGTTTGGTCATCTTGTATTCCCTCATGCTTGTACCTGTTGGGCTAATTAAAACTCCTCAAAAATCATCGAAGTTCAGGTCACGTCATTCATGGTCATAAATGATTATTTTCGTCAACAAGAGTCTGTTTAGTTTTAGAGTCTAGGGTTTAGTCTTTTGATATATTTAATAAATACCCGTAGGCCATGAGGATGGTTTTCAAAAAGGTTCTTAGTTCAAATTTTCATCATCAAACACATTTGAGGACATTTCTAGTTCAAAACTCTGTTTTGAACAAGAAACTGTCAAATTTATTTTTTTGTAACAAACATGTATTTTTTTCTACCATAAAAAATTTCAATGCAGCCTCTGGTCTTTGCCGAAGTCCAAACGCCAAAATCCCTGCAAAAATCAAATCATTTCATCAGTCCAAAACTCAGAAAATCAGTGCAAAAAGCCAAAAGACAGAAGTTCAGTGAAATGACAAAGTGCCAAATGAGAAACATTACAAAGTGGGTTGTGGAGGAAGTAAAAATTAAAACCAACTCTTGCAAGATATTTTCCAAGGTTACATAAACCATTGGTGTCAAATTACATTCACAAATTTCCAGAAAAAAGCCGAATTTGGAGGTTGAAGAGAAATTGCATCGTTGAAAGGGCCGGAATTGTGCTGACAGTCAGCGCGCGGCGCATACAAAGGAGCGTGCGGCGCACTGGGAAACTTTGTGCAGTTCATTTTTACACGCGTGCGGTGCACCCAAGGCACGTGGCGCGTTGGGCATGCGCGTGGCGCATAGAGCCCGAAGGTCGGAAAACTACCCTCCTTCACCCAAACTCGTATCAAATCGCCTCATTCGCCTTCAAGTAAGTTATCCACGTCTGCTCAATGATTTTTGGATATGCTGTGGTGGTTTAAAGGCGGAGAAAAAAAATGTTTGAATGGTGCAAAACTTAACCCTATGTCCACTTCGAAATATGCTCCATAGGGTTTGAGGAGTGATGATTGTCATTTGAAATTGGTGTCAAAACTTGCATTTGCCAAAACACTCTTATGCCATTGTTATGTATGCTTTTAGCACTGCTATCATTATATCATTTTCCTCACTGCTGTGATCACTGATATTATACCACAGTCCCATTTTTATACCATTGTTTCACATCCTACATTCCCTTTTGTTCCCATGTGGTAAAACTCTAAATTTATCACTTGTTATCCTTTCCCTCCATTGACAAATTTTTAATTTCCACAACATTCAAGGATTATGCCTTAGATTTCACTTACATTTTGTCATTTCACCTATTCCTATTCCCAAAAATACCCCCATCACTTCACTGTTTTCCTATATCACTTGTAAATTGTCCATATTCCTAAATCCCTCAAACAGGGTTTGCCCTCACACTTGACAGTACTTTCCTCATTGTGGTTTTCCTATAGCACCTTGATACATATGTGACACATTTGGGATTAGAGGATACACTGAATTCTTGTTTTCATCATTACCATATCAGCATATATTTGTCAAACATCTTGATTTCAGCATCATGTCAGAGACGGATTCAGTTTATGAGCAGGGGTATGACAGTGATTCCACAGCAGAGGTTAATGTGTCAAGGAGGTCTCACAAAAGTGGCAAAAGTGGCAGGCATGTCAGGGAGGAGCCCACTTCTTTGACCCAACTGCAGGCTTGCCCGCTTGCAATGGAGTGTTTTCAGCGTCAGTCATGTTTCCATTATTGTGAGATCATTTCCCAAACTCAGCATCATCATGAATTAGCTCGCCTATTTGTTCTACATTTGCATGATGGCCATGTGAACCTTGCTGGAGTAAACTTCATTTTTTCACCAGAGACCATTGCTCAGGCCACCGGGATACCAAACATAGGAGAGGAATGGAACAAACTACAGCAGCTATAGAAATCCTATTATGAGCCATATATCAGACCTGGATATATGAGGCAGCTAAGCAGGGTATTTCCATTTCGATTTCTAAAGGATGAGTATGCACCATTGATGAGACTAATCATTCGATATTTCAGTTGCAAGGGCAGATTCTCGCGCCTCTATGCGTACCATATCCGTTTGTTGATGCATTTCACGAGGGTACGTATGATGAGCATTCCATACTTCATGTACCGTAACATAGAGCGGATGACATTTCTTGTACAGAAGAAGACCCCAGCACAGCAGCATAACAGCATATATCATTACGCGCTAATCAAAATCATGGTGGTACATCAGCTCGCACAATAGGGCATCTCATGGGATGAGTTCATCTCCCGTGACTTCTTTGCAGCACCACAGCCACCTCCCGAGGTAGTTCATGATGAGGGAGAGCCTTCACACCAGTTTGATATTCCTGAGACCGAGCATAGCAGTGCTCCAGTGTATGTGACATATCAGCGAGGCCATAGAGCCTTATTTGCAGCTACACGACGAGTACTATCTCCACCCAGGGTGGAAGGGGTCTCGCCTTCGACATCAGCACAAGTACAGGTTCAGGAGAGAGGCAAGAGGCCTATGCACGATGAGGGCCCTTCAGGAGGCCGACACACTGATTTTATACTCATCGATGTTGATGCGAGCTCTCCTAGCTTGAAATTGAGGGAGGTCATCCAGGAGCAGAAAGTTGAGATTGGTACTTTGACAGAGAATTTGCAGAGAGAAAAGTGGGTGATAAAGTACTTGGAGCAACGGAACAAACAGCTGGAGGATCAGCACACACTTGTAGAGCTGTGGCGAATCCGTGAAGATCGACAATTGGCCCGGAAGAGACCTGGTGACATGACACCAATTGAGCGAGAGACAGAACTCACGCATGTTAAAATTCATCTGGAGAAGTTGTTGGCCAAGGCCAATAGAGACAAAGACATGCTCCGTCATATGAAAGGTCATTATTGGGCCCGCATGCACGTTTGCAGAGCAAAAATGAAGATCCTGAAGAGAAGGTTGAGGAGAGCACTAAAACGGTGAAAGAGGCCTGATCCACTTCGGATCTTGGCCGAGGCTTCGTTGGTAGAGCATGAGGCATGATAGGGGATCTTCGCTCCGAATTTCAGCAGATTTGGAGAATTTTTTGTCATTTTTGAAAATTTTGGTCACAAAACAAGTTTTTCCGCCCAACGCGTAGCGCGTCCCGACGCACACTTATGATTGGGACATATTCTGGAGGAAAACTTTGTATTTTTGGATTTTCCATGGTAATTTATGCATGCTCAAAAATGGCTGAAGCATTTAATCAAGTCTTGGATGATCAAAAGGGCCAAAAACACCATGAAAACCACCTTTCTGCCACCTTTTGCACCAACAGGAAGTACTTCTGGGAGAATGAAGTTTGGGAGGGGCAAATGAGCTCCAAATTGAAAAATTCCACTTGGGTTGGATAGCCAACATCCAGGGCTTTCCAACGCGCTATCTTGAGCTCAATTTGGACTCTGGTAAGTGCCTCAAAAATAGTCTGAAATTAGTGCGATGCATAGAGCTTTGGCGCAGGACGCATAGAGATTTTGGGCATGTTTTTCACCTTCCAGCTCAAAAATTCGGCCAGTTGTGACTAGTTTCACCTCTTGATGTAATTTTTGGTTTTTCTTGATGTAATTTGATGTACATGATGTAACTATGGCACTTATTTACTTGTTCTAGATGATTCATTCACAAAAAAGTGAAAATCAAGTGAATGGATCAGTTTCCTAACTTATAGAGGCAAGTTGTTTAGCTGCCTAGATTTTAGCTTCTTGTTTAGAATTGGTTCAAACTGCTCCTAGAAGCATGAGCTCGACCCATAGAGGCATGGGAAGGGGTTATACTTGTATATTTATTGTATTTTCTGAGACACTTTCAGGGTTGGACTCTTGGGAAAAGTTTGGCACACTATTGTACATATTTTCTGCATTTTGGGTAAGGAAAGATCAGAGGTTTTGCAGCACCTGTTGGGATTCTTGTGGCTTTCAGTTTTGATGGTGTGTTCTCTCAGTTATTTGTAAGTTCTTTAATGTTTAATGTATGCCATTCCCTTCTTTTACTCTGAAACTAAATGAATGAGTAAATGAGGTAGAATCCATTGATTCCAGTGCTCTGCCTTTGAATTTGTTTAGTTTTACATGTTTTTGCTAGTTTGGAGAGGATCCTTGTTCTCCCTTGCCCTCTTTAGCTCCTTGTCATTCTGATCCATCCATACACATAATCAAAAAGCATCAAGACTACTGCCTACCTTTCCCCAACTCGAATTCTGCAAATATCTGGCCTCATCCCCGAGCCCAAAATTATTTTTCCCATTTTTCCAACGAAAACCCAAAATTAAAAAAAAACCTTCCTATCTATTTACTAGCCTAAAATAAATATCCATTATAAGTCATCTCAGCCCCTTTGAAGACCTTTTGCCAAGATAGACCCGGAGAGAGCCCTCTCCTGCCTTCGTAGGGCTAGCTATGAGGCTGAGCGTGGTTTGATGTTGCCTTGAGTTTTACCTTATTTCAGCCTAAGGTAGATTCGAGTGCTAACATAGTGGCGACCATACTGGGGACAAAAATCTCAATGGTTTTCTTGATTGGTGTGTTCATCTCAGGAGTTATAGATGGAGTCTGAAGTCACGCCAGGTAGCTTTCGAAACGCTTTTGCTATGCTTAAGCGGAAGTAGATAAACGCTACTTCAGTCGATCTCTGGTTTAGCTTGTGAATGCAGCACTTGATTTTCAAATTACCCCAATACACTTGTTCGTTCTAGACTTTTGGATGATTGAATCTAGAAGTCGATAGGCTGAAAATTATCGGTTGTGTCCTTTGGTTTTTTTTGAATAGATCAATACACTGGCTTCAAAAAGGAATACTAGATCAAATCCTGATCCAAATCTGCCTCCAGTATATGAAAACCCCAACCTAATCCCAAGAATTTTCCGTCGAGAAGCTCCCATCATTCCTTTGGTCAAATCTCACTCATACCCCACTGTTTTTTAATACATTGAAGATATTGAGTTTGACGATCAGTTCGAGTTATCATTGTTTAAAACCAAGTCCGAAAGTGCTACTGGTTCCATCGTCATCAATCCTGAGTTTATCAAGTATCTAGAAGTTGAACAAGAAAATAGATCTATCGATAATTATATTCTGAATCTTCAAAACTCCATTGTGGCAACCAACATCCCTGAATTCATTGAATCTGCATCCGAAACTCTTGGGCCATCTGAAATTGCATCGGGTTCACGGATTCCCACTGAACCTCCCTTTATCCCTACCATTCCCGTACAGCCTGAGATCTCTGATCAGCAATCAGTAGTAGTTCCTCCTCCATCTCCACCGCATACACCTCGTTCATCTATAGCTCCCATTCCACCTGTTTCTCCAAGATAGATTATAAATTTTCCAAGAGCCATGGCTGCTAGATTCACACCTCTTTTTTTACCCACAAACTTGGATCCTATGCCCGCTGATTATCAGAGTAAGATTCCAATATTTGATGGCACTCTGCAGAGTGTGTCCGCCCAGCAGCATATTGTTAGAATGACAGATTTCTTGGACCTGCATGAAATTGATGAAGAGAATGTGTCCATGAGATTGTTCGCCCAGACTTTTGGAGGTGAGGTTCGTAAATGGTTCAGAGCTTTACAGCCCGGAAGTATCAATACATTACAAGAGCTTCAGACACAATTCCTAGATCGGTGGGAGATGAAGAAAGATCCGCTGCAAATTACTTCTGAGTATACTAGCATCAAGTGTAATCCTGGTGAGTCCGTTCAAGATTATATTATCAGATTCAATACAGTGTATAATGCAATTCCAGATGACTTAAGACCGTCTAGAAATTCAGCTCTCCTTAAATTCCCGGATGGTTTCGATCCGGAGATGGCTTATTCATTACGAGACAGAGATCCGCCTACCTTGGAAGATATGCAGAAGATTGCTGTTAGTGTTGAGGCGAATATAAATGATAAGAGAGCCAGGCTGAAAGCAGAAAAGAGAGTGACCATAAAGGAAGAAGCTTCCACATCTGCATCAGAACAGCACTTGCTTCGTGAGATGGAAAAAATGTTCAAAAGAATGACGCTTGATAAGCCAGAAACGCAGATTCGTAATCCCAACTACCGTGGCCAACAGCAGCCACAGTTCAGAATTAAGCAACGTGAACAGAGAACACCAGAGCCGGCAGCCCAGCAGTAAGTTAAAACACCTCTTCTGCAGAATTTTGTGAGTCAATATTTAGACGATGACGATGATGTAGTAGGGGAGAAAAACCACTTCTTTACTCCTGATGATCTGCCCATTTACATCACTGAAGATGAAGAGTATGCAGAAAGTTCAGCTACACAGAAAGATGAGGATTTTATTTTAGCAAATGATGTAGCTCTGGAGGAAGAATCAGATGAATACCAAAGAGGGTATATGAATGCTTTGTCCGCTCAGCAAAAGCAATACTCATTGAGAAACAGAGATGTGCCCATAAACCCAATTCAGAAAAGAAAAGAGGCTTCAACACCGAAGTTAGATTCACCTATAGCACCAAAGAAAGGAAAAGAGACAATTGATCCCACAGCTAATAAATCATCATCAGCAGAAAAGTCAAATCAGCCAAGCATAATGAAGGATAAGGCTGAAAGGAAAGAAGTTCCAGTCAAAGAGGTTGAAAACGTTTCAGCTTTTAGTTTGGAGAATGAAATTTCCAAATTGAAGGTATCTATTCCTTTGACAGAAATTATGAAGAACAACAGTTATAGAGGTCAAGTCTCTAAAATTCTGAATTTTGATCCAATGTTTGACACGGTGAATATTGAAGATGATCAGCCTGAATTGATATTTGGGCCTGCTTTAGATGGTGAGTCCCCTAACAGTGATGTTCCTCCCTTTTATATCAGTTTGAGGTTGCATGAATATGTATTGCATAATGCCATGTTCGATTTCGGTGCTTCGCACAATCTTATGCCAAAAGCGATCATGGAAAAGTTGGGTTTAGACATTACAAGGAAGTACCATGATTTGTACTCATTTGATTCCAGCCGAGTGAGATGTATCGGACTTATCAAAGATTTGGTTGTAAGTTTAGATCAGATTCCTACGAAGAATGTCTTAATGGACGTGGTTGTGGCAGACATTCCTCCTCGATTTGGGATGCTCCTTTCTAGATCTTGGGGAGCAAATTTGAAAGGTACACTACAGTTAGATTTCTCCTATGCAACAATTCTTGTCTTTGGCCAAATGAGAAATTTATATCGAGAACAGAAGATGAAATACATGATAACAAGCAAGGAGAAACCAATCAATCATCCTGTAAATTATGTACATACTGACTTAGAGTCTTTTGTTTTGTTTGCTGATAGTTTTAATGATATAGATAGTCAGTTAGTTCAAGCAGAAGATATACCAGAGATTACCGAGAATTTCATAGAAGTTCTGCAAAAAGAAAGACGAGAAAAGCAAGCTACTGTTGAGCAATCAACTAAAGACGATGGGCAACAAACAGAAAAAACAGAGCTGGCGCAATTTCAACACTTAGAGGATGATGAAGACAGTCTTTGGACCATGGATTTCGATGGTGCAGTGGGTAGTGATGGTGCTGGAATTGGTGTTTGGATACGCAGGCCATTTTCCGCTCCGAATAAGGTCCCGAGCAATGTGCGAGTATGTTCCTACAAACTAGCATTTGATTGTTCTAACAATGAGGCTGAGTATGAGGCTCTGATTGCTGGCCTAAAGATTCTAAGAAAGTTGAAAGCGAAAATAATTGCAGTCTATGGTGATTCTGAATTGGTGATAAAACAAGTAAAGGGTGAGTTTCAAGCCAAGCATCCTCGCATGAGAGCTTACCGTAATGCAGTTTTAGACATTTTGAAGTTATTTTCAGATTATACCTTGACATGTGTGCCTCGCATCCAAAATGGAGTTGCTGATGGACTTGCTAAAGCAGCAAGAAATTTAAAAATCCCAATGAATTCTAGCAATAAGTTCGAGATCCATGTGAAGCACCGCCCTACCGTTCCAGACAATCAGAGATGTTGGCAAGTTTTTCAGGACGATGAGGAGATTAGTGATTTTCTACAAAACAAGGGTAAGTTTAAAGATACCTCCATAGATACAGAACATGATGATGGTAATGATGATATGCAAATAAATCAAATGGAAGTGCTGCAGCTTAAAGATAACATCATTCCTAAAGGATTGATTCCTTTAGAGGAACTCTTTGATCAAGATGATGTAGCCCACAAAGCGACATTGAGGCCGACTAAAAAAGGTGTTGAAGAAGTAAATATTGGGACAGCTGAAAACCCCAAGATGGTAAAGTTATCCAAGTCATTGTCACCAGAGGTAAGAGCTAAATATGTGAGATTGTTGTCTTCATTTGCTGATGCTTTCGCGTGGGATTACTCAGATTTAAAAACGTATGACACTAATATCATTCAGCATACTATCCCTGTTAAACCAAATCAGAAGCCTTTCCGTCAGAAGTTGAGGAGAATCAATCCGAAGCTGCTACCATCGATTGAGAAGGAGGTAAACAGGTTGTATAAGTCAGGAATCATTGTACCTATCATATTTTCTGATTGGATATCCAATTTGGTGCCCGTGAGGAAAAAGACAAGTGAGATCCGTTTGTGTATTGATTTCAGAAATTTGAATAAGGTGTCACTGAAGGACAATTATCCGCTGCCAAAAATGGACCATATATTGCAGCGAGTAGTTGGAGCATCAAGGATGTCACTAATCGACGGCTATTCAGGATATAATCAAATTTTAGTGAATGAGGACGATCGTCACAAAACCGCGTTCACCACTCCATGGGGAACGTTTCATTATGCCAAGATGCCGTTTGGTTTGAAAAATGCAGGTGCCACTTTTCAGCGTGCAATGGACATGGCTTTCGCCAATGAGAAAGATGTATTTTTGGTTGTTTACCTTGATTATTTGACGGTGTTTTCAAATTCTGATAAAGAACATTTATATCACTTGAAAGTTGTTTTTCAGAAGTGCAGAAAATATGGCATTTCGCTGAATCCGAAAAAGAGCTTGTTTTCCATGGATGAAGGCAAACTTCTTGGCCACATCATATCGAAAGACGGCATTCGTGTTGACCCTGCACGTGTTGAAGCAATCCATCAAATTGAACAGCCCTGGAACAAGAAAGAAATACAGTCATTTAATGGTAAAATGAATTTTCTGCGTCGTTTCATTCCAAATCTTGCTGAGCATCTTAGAGAAATCACAAACATGCTGAAAAAGGACAGTCAAGTGAAGTGGACAGAAGAGGCGGTGAAATCATTCAATTTGGTAAAGTTAGCTCTTTCTTCAGCTCCTATTTTAATCAGTCCGGATTACACACAAGACTTCATTTTGTTTTCATTTGCTTCTGAGCACACTTTGGCAGTCGTTTTAATGCAGAAAAGAGATGGAGTTGAGAAGCCCATTGCTTTTTTCAGTCGAATTATAAGGGATGGAGCTTTGAAATACAACATTATTGAGAAACAAGCACTTGCTCTTGTGAAGGCCTTGAAAGATTTTCGTGTGTATATACTGCATTCCCACATTATAGCTTACATTCCTAACACAGCTGTCAAAGATGTTTTGGTACAAGCAAATCCGGAAGGAAGACGGGGTAAGTGGATCGCGACGTTGTTAGAATATGATGTGGAGATCAAACTGACCAAGCTGATCAAAGGACGAGGACTAGCCAAGCTCATGGCTGAAACAAATCTGCATGCTTTAGACATAAATTTGATCACTGCTATGTCTGATGAGGATGAGGAAAGTACATCATTTCAGGTATCTGATATCTTTGTTTCTTCTCCTTGGTATGCTGACATTTTATATGTACTTCAAAAATTTTCTTCCCCACCCGGGATGCCTAGAAATAAGAGTAGAACCTTGAAGTTGAGGGCTGCAAAGTTTTTCATATTGAATTCTGCATTATATTGGAAAGACCCTGGTGGAATGTTATTGAATTGTTTGGTAGAGGAAGAAGCCAAAAGAGTTTTGGAGGACTTTCATAGAGAAGACTGCGGGGGCCATCTATTTTGGAAAACCACAGCGAATAAGATTCTGAGAGCGGGATACTATTGGCCTACTTTATTTTCTGATGTGTATAAGGCTGTTAAGAGTTGTCGTGAATGTCAAATTTTCGAAGGGAAGCAGAAATTATAGCCTTTTCCTCTTAAACCAATTGAAGTTAGTGCACCATTTCAGCAGTGGGGGTTGGATTTCATTGGGGAAATCCATCCGGAATCTTCAGGACAGCATAGATGGATATTGACAGCAACGGATTACTTCACGAAGTGGATCGAGGCAATTCCCACCCGACAGGCTACAGATGTGGTAATTATTTCTTTTCTTGAAAATAACATTCTGTCACGTTTTGGTTTTCCTAGTAAGATAATCACGGATAATGCAGCAGCCTTTAATTCCAAAAGGATGGTTGAATTTTGCAATAATTATAACATCAGCTTGGGACATTCGACTGCCTACCATCCGCAAGGAAATGGCTTGGTGGAATCTTCAAATAAGTCTTTGGTAAATATCATTAAGAAATTGCTGGAAATCAATAAGAAAGGCTGGCACAAGAAACTAGTGAATGCACTCTGGGCTGATAGGGTAAGTCAGAAAAAATCCATCGGTATGTCTCCCTTTGAGTTTGTGTATGGATTAGACACAGTGTTTCCCACTTCTCTTGCTGTCCCGGTAGTCAAATTGCTTTAGGAAGCTGGTAGTGAGGAAGATCCCATGCAGCGAAGGATAAATCAGATGATTCATTTACAGCAGACACGGGAGGAGGTCTTTCAAAATACATTCAAGTTGCAGGAGCGCATTAAGAAGATTTATGACAGGAAGGCGAAAGTAGATAAGTTTCAGTTGGATGAGGTGGTCCTAAAGTGGGATGCTCGGAATGAGGAAAGAGGCAAGCACGACAAATTTGAAAACCTTTGGAAGGGTCCTTTTAAGATTGCAGCGTATCGTGGTCAGAACGCCTTTCTTCTCAAGGAAATGAACGGGTATGATTGTCCTGGAGGGCCGATCAATGGTCGGCTGCTCAAGCGATACCATCTCTGAGTATTTTCTGCTGATTTCATTGTCATTGTATATATCGTTCTATTTTTGTTTCATCGCAAGTGTGTTCTAATCTCTTTCCTTCGGTCTGGGGCCCGAAGCGAAGGCTATAATTCTGAAGAAGGAGGTTAGTTGGTTTGAAGTTTGTCAAGTTAGTTTTATCAGTCTTTTCAGTTTTAAAGTTGAGTCGGTTTTAGTCAGGTTTCAGTCAAGTTTTCAGTCAATAAATGTGTCCAAGGTGTTGTGTTATCTGTTGAAATAATGACTCCATCGCCCAATGGATGAAGGCACTGTCTAACTCTTCCAGAGATCTGTTGTTCTTGGCATCTCCTTGGAGCCACCATCCCCATTGGAGGCAATGTTAGAGTTGGTCCTTACAGCCCTCCGTCAGAGATCATTTCGCTTTTTGCATATCATTTTTAGGTGTCTCGCTCACTTCACTTCGTTGCATTTCGCTAGGGGCATGCCATTGACTGACGAGAGGGTTTGGTCGTCTTGTATTCCCTCATGCTTGTACCTACTGGGCTAATTAAAACTCCTCAAAAATCATCGAAGTTCAGGTCACGTCATTCATGGTCATAAATGATTATTTTCGTCAACAAGAGTCTGTTTAGTTTTAGAGTCTAGGGTTTAGTCTTTTGATATATTTAATAAATGCCCGCAGGCCATGAGGATGGTTTTCAAAAAGGTTCTTAGTTCAAATTTTCATCATCAAACACATTTGAGGACATTTCTAGTTCAAAACTCTGTTTTGAACAAGAAACTGTCAAATTTATTTTTTTGTAACAAACATGTATTTTTTTCTACCATAAAAAATTTCAATGCAGCCTCTGGTCTTTGCCGAAGTCCAAACGCCAAAATCCCTGCAAAAATCAAATCATTTCATCAGTCCAAAACTTAGAAAATCAGTGCAAAAAGCCAAAAGACAGAAGTTCAGTGAAATGACAAAGTGCCAAATGAGAAACATTACAAAGTGGGTTGTGGAGGAAGTAAAAATTAAAACCAACTCTTACAAGATATTTTCCAAGGTTACATAAACCATTGGTGTCAAATTACATTCACAAATTTCCAGAACAAAGCCAAATTTGGAGGTTGAAGAGCAATTGCATCGTTGAAAGGGCCGGAATTGTGCTGACAGTCAGCGCGCGGCGCATACAAAGGAGTGTGCGGCGCATAGGATGCGTGCGGTGCACTGGGAAACTTTGTGCAGTTCATTTTTACACGCGCACGGCGCACCCAAGGCACGCGGCGCGTTGGGCATGCAGGCAGCACATAGAGCCCTAAGGCCGGAAAACTACCCTCCTTCACCGAAACTCGTATCAAATCACCTCATTCGCCTTCAAGTAAGTTATCCACGCCTGCTCAATGATTTTTGGATATGCTGTGGTGGTTTAAAGGCGGAGAAAACAAATGTTTGAATGGTGCAAAACTTAACCCTATGTCCACTTCGAAATCTGCTCCATAGGGTTTGAGGAGTGATGATTGTCATTTGAAATTGATGTCGAAACTTGCATTTGCCAAAACACTCTTATGCCATTGTTATGTGTGCTTTTATCACTGCTATCATTATATCATTTTCCTCACTGCTGTGATCACTGATATTATACCACAGTCCCATTGTTATACCACTGTTTCACATCCTACATTCCCTTTTGTTCCCATGTGGTAAAACTCTAAATTTATCACTTGTTATCCTTTCCCTCCATTGACAAATTTTTAATTGCCACAACATTCAAGGATTATGCCTTAGATTTCACTTACATTTTGTCATTTCACCTATTCCTATTCCCAAAAATACCCCCCTCACTTCACTGTTTTCCTATATCACTTGTAAATTGTCCATATTCCTAAATCCCTCAAACAGGGGCTGCCCTCACACTTGACAGTACTTTCCTCATTGTGGTTTTCCTATAGCACCTTGATACATATGTGACACATTTGGGATTAGAGCATACACTGAATTCTTGTTTTCATCATTACCATATCAGCATATATTTGTCAAACATCTTGATTTCAGCATCATGTCAGAGACGGATTCAGTTTATGAGCAGGGGTATGACAATGATTCCACAGCAGAGGTTAATGTGTCAAGGAGGTCTCACAAAAGTGGCAAAAGTGGCAGGCATGTCAGGGAGGAGCCCACTTCTTTGACCCAACTACAGGCTTGCCCGCTTGCAATGGAGTGTTTTCAGCGTCATTCATGTTTCCATTATTGTGAGATCATTTCCCAAACTCAGCATCATCATGAATTAGCTTGCCTATTTGTTCTACATTTGCATGATGGCCGTGTGAACCTTGCTGGAGTAAACTTCATTTTGTCACCAGAGACCATTTCTCAGGCCACCGGGATGCCAAACATAGGAGAGGAATGGAACAAACGACAGCAGCTAGAGAAATCCTATTATGAGCCATATATCAGACCTGGATATATGAGGCAGCTAAGCAGGGTATTTCCATTTCGATTTCTGAAGGATGAGTATGCACCATTGATGAGACTGATCATTCGATATTTCAGTTGCGAGGGCAGATTCTCGCGCCTCTATGTGTACCATATCCGTTTGTTGATGCATTTCACGAGGGTACGTATGATGAGCATTCCATACTTCATGTACCGTAACATAGAGCGGATGACATTTCTTGTACAGAAGAAGACCCCAGCACAGCAGCATAACAACATATATCAATACGCGCTGATCAAAATCATGGTGGTACATCAGCTCGCACAACAGGGCATCTCATGGGATGATTTCATCTCCCGTGACTTATTTGCAGTGCCACAGCCACCTCCCGAGGTAGTTCATGATGAGGGAGAGCCTTCACACCAGTTTGATATTCCTGAGACCGAGCATAGCAGTGCTCCAGTGTATGTGACATATCAGCGAGGCCACAGAGCCTTATTTGTAGCTACATGACGAGTACTATCTCCACCCAGGGTGGAAGGGGTCTCGCCTTCGACATCATCACAGGTACAGGTTCAGGAGAGAGGCAAGAGGCCTATGCATGATGAGGGCCCTTCAGGAGGCCGACACACTGATTTTATACTCATCGATGTTGATGCGAGCTCTCCTAGCTCGAAATTGAGGGAGGTCATCGAGGAGCAGAAAGTTGATATTGGTACTTTGACAGAGAATTTGCAGAGAGAAAAGTGGGTGATAAAGTACTTGGAGTAGCGGAACAAATAGCTGCAGGATCAGCACACACTTGTAGAGCTGCGGCGAATCCGTGAAGATCGACAATTGGCCCGGAAGAGACCTGGTGACATGACACCAATTGAGCGAGAGACCGAACTCACGCATGTTAAAATTCATCTGGAGAAGTTGTTGGCCAAGTCCAATAGAGACAAATACATGCTCCGTCATATGAAAGGTCATTATTGGGCCCGCATGCACGTTTGCAGAGCAAAAATGAAGATCCTGAAGAGAAGGTTGAGCAGAGCACTGAAACGGCGAAAGAGGCCTGATCCACTCCGGTTCTTGGCCAAGGCTTCGTTGGAAAAGCATGAGGCATGATAGGGGATCTTCACTCCGAATTTTAGTATATTTGGAGAAGTTTTTGTCATTTTTGAAAATTTTGGTCACAAAACAGGTTTTTCCGCCCAATGCGTAGCGCGTCCCGACGCGCGCTTATGATTGGGACATCTTCTGGAGGAAAACTTTGTATTTTTGGATTTTCCATGGTAAGTTATGCATGCTCAGAAATGGCCGAAGCATTTCATCAAGTTCTAGATGATCAAAAGGGCCAAAAACACCATGAAAACCACCTTTTTACCACCTTTTGCACCAGCAGGAAGTACTTCTGGGAGAATGAAGTTTTGGAGGGGAAAATGAGCTCCAAATTGAAAAATTCCACTTGGGTTGGATAGCCAACATCCAGGGATTTCCAACGAGCTATCATGAGCTCAATTTGGACTCTAGGAAGTGCCCCAAAAATAGGCTTAAAGTAGCGCGACACATAGAGCTTTGGCGCGCGGCACATAGAGATTTTGGGCATGTTTTTCACCTTCTAGCTCAGAAATTCGGCCAGTTGTGACTAGTTTCACCTCTTGATGTAATTTTTGGTTTTTCTTGATGTAATTTTATGTACATGATATAACTATGGCACTTATTTACTTTTTCTAGATGATTCATTCACAAAAAAGTGAAAAACAAGTGAATGGATCAGTTTCTTAGCTTATAGAGGCAAGTTGTTTCGTTGCCTAGATTTTAGCTCCTTGTTTAGAATTGGTTCAAACTGCTCCTAGAAGCATGAGCTTGACCCCTAGAGGCATGGGAAGGGGTTATACTTGTCTATTTATTGTATTTTCTGAGACACTTTCAGGGTTGGACTCTTGGGAAAAGTTTGGCACACTATTGTACATATTTTCTACATTTTGGATAAGGAAAGATCAGAGGTTTTGCAGCACCTGTTGGGATTCTTGTGGCTTTCAGTTTTGATGGTGTGTTCTCTCAGTTATTTATAAGTTATTTAATGTTAATTTATGCCATTCCCTTCTTTTTCTTCTGAAACTAAATGAATGAGTAAATGAGGTAGAATCCATTGATTCCAGTGCTCTGCCTTTGAATTTGTTTAGTTTTACATGTTTTCGCGAGTTTGGAGAGGATCCTTGTTCTCCCTTGCCCTCTTCAACTCCTTGTCATTCTGATCCATCCATACACATAATCAAAAAGAATCAAGACTACTTCCTACCTTGCCCCAACTCGAATTCTGCAAAGATCTGGCCTCATCCCCGAGCCCAAAATTGTTTTTCCCATTTTTCCAACGAAAACCCAAAATTTAAAACAAACCTTCCTATCTATTTACTAGCCTAAAATCAATATCCATTATAATTCATCTCAGCCCCTTTGAAGACCTTTTGCCGAGATAGACCCGGAGAGAGCCCTCTCCTGCCCTCGTAGGGCTAGCTACGAGGCTGAGCGTGGTTTGATGTTGCCTTGAGTTTTACCTTATTTCAGCCTAAGGTAGATTCAAGCGCTAACACCTTCAAAGAGCAACTTTTGACATGCTTCTAAGGCACCATATTACACTTTCAGGTTGTTTTGTTATGCTTCTGGGAGCACTACGTAAAAAGTGTTACCCTTTTGGAGCGTTGTGCAAGTGCTACACACTCAATTGTTACGCTCTTGTCCCCATGTTATGCTCCCGTAAGAGTGTGTTACGCTTCTGTAAGGTGGCATTTTCTGATGTTTTAAGCTTGAAAACCCTCCAAATAATTCAAGGCTTGTGCTCCCAAATTTGGTGTGGCCTCCATACAAGGTAACGTACCCTCTTATGCTGGTGTTTGATTGATGTTGAAGATTTAAAACCTTTTCATGTCACTTAAGTCTTCTCCATCTGGTTCATTGTCCATGTATAAAAAAAAATTTATTTTGTTAAACCCTAACTTATCCCATGAACTAAACCCAAACCCTATCACCTAAACCCTAAAATAATACATCCTATACTTCATCATCACAATCCTATTACCTACACTACCATCCCTAACATTCCTAATATCATCAAACCCTCATTCTAGCTATTTTCCAGAGTGAAAACAATCAAAATTGGGCAGTGACTGTGTTTTAGGCTTTTGACCATCCTACACCCATCCATTCGGGCACATTCCACTTGCATAGTTGAGATAAGGTTCCATACTCCTCACTGAATTTTTATCAAAGTTTTTACTTAGCTCCGTGACCATCAAACATCAAAAACACTTTTTCACAAGTTTTTCCCACAGTCTAAATTGGGAATGTCCTGTGTTTTGAGGTTTTGACAACCCTAAAATTATCCATTTCCCTTCATTCCAATGTAATTGTGGAGTTAAGACACTACCATATCCACTCAATTTTTCTCATAATTTTTACTTAAACCCATCACCACCATTTCATCTTACCAACTTACCCTACTATTGCACAAGCTATTCTCACGGTCAAAATTGGGAATTTCCTGTCTTTTATACATTTTGACACCTTCCTCACATTCATTTTCTCTCATTTCACCTACAACTTTATGCTAACACATAACAAAACCTTCTCAAAATTTTCTATAATTTTTCTCAGCTTCAAGTCCCTTCATTTCATCCACAAAACTCACACATTCCTGCACTCTGTTTTTCTATATTTCCATTCATTCACTCATTTCATTAACACCCTAGGGTTTTCATCATTCCACTGAAAAACACCATGGAAAGTGAGAAGAAGAGATTCAAGGGAGGGTGCAACCTTGGGCTATAGCCATTCGCCGTGCATGAGATTAATGCTTCACCGTTGGCCAAAAGGTGCTTTGAAAGAGCTCAATGTTTGAAATTTTGTGAAAGGCTTATGGAAGGAGAAGGTCACTCTTGGAGTTATGGATATTAGCCTATCCTCTGACCTAATTTGCAACAAGATAAAGTATGATGAAGGTCACTCTTGGAGGTATGGATATTAGCCTTTCCTCTGACCTAATTTCTCAACTACAGGTATGCCTTCTCATGGAGAGCAGTGGTTCAAAGGTATGGACCTAGACATTGAAAACTACAAGCAATTCCTCAAGCCTCATGCTAGAGAGGAGCCAAAATTTATTTTTCCTTTCAGACATCTTAGAAAAAAGTATGTTCCTCTAATGATGTTCATAATGAAGTACTTCACATGTGAAGGAATATTCTCCAGGTTGTATAGGTATCACATCAAAAGTTTTATGCATTTTACCTTAGTCAAAATATTTGATTTGCCTCAATATTTGTACCAGAGTTTGATTAAGATGGCTGAGAAGGTTTAGAGTAGAAGAGAAGATCATCACACTAGTATTTTTCATCATGGCCTAATCAATCTCATCGCGTTGCATAACCATTCCTCCATAAACATGATCTAGGAAAACTTCTAGGGGAGATTGTTAGAAGCGCTTTCTGTCTTCCCTATTACATCATTAGCACAACCAATGGAGACTGGCTCTTCTAGCATGCCCATTTAGCCTTCAGATGTTCCTTGGATTGTGGAATTTTCTCACACCTACGAGAGGGGGAAGAAACAAGTATTTGTGCCTAAGTCTACTAGGATTTTTCTTACACTTGACACCCATGTTGAAACATGTGAGATAGAGGAGAAGCCTTTTTTCCATCAACATAATGAGTCAGTGCCACTGTAGGCTGAGGTATCAGAGTAGGTGGAAGTCAGATTAGCTAAAGATATCATCAAAGAGAAAGATAAATAAATAGCATAATTTAAAGAAGCCTTCTCCATTTCACAATGCCAAATTACTTTCCTTCAACAAGAAAATTTTCAATTGCAAGTGAATAAACTCCTACAAAGCAAGTACAAATAAGACATGGAGGTGAAAAGAGGTAAACACAAGAAGATTTTTGTTGTTGACCAAATGTAGGACATGGAGGATGAAACACAAACAAGAAGACCAAGAACAAGAGGCCTTAAAAGGGCGCTAGAGCGAGAAAGACAATCAACTCATCAATATGAAGAGTTGACCTTTGATGAGCTTATTGTGATGGCGATCAATGAGGATAGAGAGCTTTGGTTATCAAGAGTTAATGAAAATTTGGAGAAGCTTTTGAAGAAGGCTAAAAGGGATAACAAGCGACAAAGACACATGACAAACCACTATCACACCAGGGACACCATTTCTCAAATAAGGCTGAAACAAGTGAATAAAAGACTTAAATAGGCACAAATCAAGCTCAAGGAGTAGGATAGCTTGGATTTATTGGCTTAGGCTTCCTTATCTATGTAGCCTATCTCTCACAGGTGCCAAAGAACCAATATTGAGAACTTTTGATCAATTTTGGTATTTTATATGATTTTTAGCAGAATTCTGGAAATTTCTCATTGTAGAAGGGTAAAAAAATTTTTTTACTTTAAATGGTGATTTATTTACATGGATGGATGTATTTTGATGAGTACATCACATTTTAGGAACCCTCATGGCATGAGAGTTGTAATTTGGGAGAAAAAGCTCAAAAACCTCTCATTTTTCATTTTTCTGCCTCCTTTTTGGACCCTCTATTATGCTTTTAGGTGACCCTGGGAGAATGAATTGTTGAAGGCCTTCCTATGGTCCATTTTGAAAATTTCAAGATGTTCTGGAAACTAGACATACATGGCTAGTTGAGAGTTCTTTCAGAAGTGGATCTGGACCCTTTAAAGTGCCTAAAAAGTACCTCCAAATTTCTGTTACACTTGTGCAAATTGTTTTTACTCTTCTGTCGGAAATTGTCACAAATCAACATTGGATTCCTCGGGACAATTTTCAAGCTCAGAATGGTCACAAATTCGAGACAATGTTGTCCTATGAGTTTTCATTAGAGTTATTGGGTTGGTTTTGCTTCCTATAATGATGGAATATGTAATTAATGTAAGGGACAAAGACTCCTAGTTTATATCTAAAATTCAGGGAGTGGTTTCTAACCTCCATAGAAACTAGGAAATGACTCATATTTCTCATTTATGATCCATTTTGGATGGAATTTCGATCTGATGAGGTGTCATAGTCTATAGTTTCTACAAGTAGACCCTTTTTAGTCTTTTGTTGGCTTGGATAGTCTCATATTGCAGTGGAGCTCTTGTAATCAACTTTTGGAATGAAATCAAAGACACATTTGCAGGAATTGTGTTGAGATATTTGTGGTATGATTTGTAGCATCTGTTTTTACCTGTATGTTTATAATTTCATGATTAATACCATGTATTCTTCTTCATATATGTTTATCTTGTAAGTTTGAGATCAGAAATCATGTTTATGCATTCTCTGTTTTAGACAAGATTCACCATATTATGTTTATTTGCTTCTAAATTGAATGAATTCACCTCAGTTCTCATTCAAAATCTCTTCCATTTCATCCTATACTCAATGACTTATTAAAATTATTTCAAACTATCTATCTTGCCTCACATATTCTCTCGAGGTTCACCTTGAAGTAGGTTCACCTTGAAGTTCAGACCTAAAAACCTTATACACAGTCCACTCACTGA
This sequence comes from Pinus albicaulis, assembly GCA_034641835.2. NCBI lineage: Eukaryota > Viridiplantae > Streptophyta > Pinopsida > Pinales > Pinaceae > Pinus > Pinus albicaulis. The sequence continues at coordinate 795,942,714 of CM076571.1, forward strand.
ATTTTCTATCCATCATTCAAAACATCAAATAAATTATATTTATTAAGCTTACATACCTAGCCTAAAATCATTATATACTCAGCCATTCATTTGACTGCTAAAAGTGACAATGAGCGAGCCCTCTCTGGTCCGGGTAGGGCTAGCTACCTGACCTAAATTTTTGTCTATGGGTACCTTTTTCCAATCCCATTATCAACGTTGGGAAGTTGGGGAGAGTGATAAAATGTACAGTAAAAATCTCCTCTTAGAGGTTTCACATGGTTTCTTAAAGTATTGATACTTCACCAAGTATTATTGCTCTCATATCCTCCAAGTAGACCTGTGTGGACCCTGTGTTCTGTGTTGTTGCACGGAGCTATTCTACCTCTTTCCTAGCAGCCTGTAAGCTCTATTCTAATTTCTTTTTCTCAACCGTCAAATATTGAATGTTTGATCTTGTTTCACCTACAAAGGCCAAGTTGGCTTTAGAAATGGTATTAGGATTCTTATCAGTTCTCACCACTATCACCTTTTCTCTAATGAATGTAGGTGATGCATGGTCATTCAGAAAAATTCTTACTTTGTGCTTCTACAATGTTCCTTTGGAATTCATCGTACAACAAATTATACATGTCCATTACTAGATCATTATAAACGAGAACCATATCCCCTTCCTTTCTCAGGGCTAACTCTGCTGCTGGAGGTGGTGGAGACTGAACGGTGACCTATGGTGCACTCAACATCAACTCAACATCTTCATTCTACGGATCTAGTTCTAAATCCATGTCTACAACTTATATAAAGTGTTCAAACTGCTAAGAAATATCCTGATCCTTCATGTGTTCGCTCCCATCCTCTACTTCCAGTTGGTTTTGTTCTTTCTCTTCAACTTGTTTCTGCATTGTTTCTCCTACTATTGCGCCTTGCCTTTTTTCTTCTTCTTGATTTTCTTCTCCTCTTTTTCTCTTCTTCTTCCCTCAATTCATGTTCTATTTTCTTCACCCTCAATTATGCTTCCTGCAAGCTCTATTTTTCTCTCTTCCTATGTTCTACTCTTTATATCCCCTACTTCCTTTTTTCTTCTACTACTAAATCCGCTTTCATGAGGATTGGATCTGCTTTAATATTGTAGCTTTGTTCTCCCTCTAGACTATCAGCAACCTTTCTCTTTCCCTTATCCTTTACAAGGTTTCTCCCTTCTTCTGGTAGTACTTCTAGAGTTTCTTCCCTCTGAGGAGTGACTCATGACATTCCTACTATATTTATCGACTCGCAGGATTTGGAGGCATTATAAAAAATTCTCCATCGGATCCTCCTTCAACCAATAGAATGTCTTGCTGAGCCACTGATAATATATTCTTACACAATGGCCTTTGAAAATTCCCCTTGGATCATATGGATTGAAGTATTTTTTATTGAATTCAAAAAATTTTATGGATTTTCCTTCGGTATCCAAAAATTTGAGATTCTTGATCTCGTATAATCTGATTTACAAAGGAAGAGTGGGCCATGGTGCTTTCTTCTTCTCGTGAAAAACTACCAATGACACTGTGGTGAGATGATATGAAACTTCTTGCATGAAAATATTTTCAGTGGAATACCTTGGAAAAATATGCAACAGCTTCTATCTGTTGAACACTCTAAGGAATTTGTCATCCGATGAGGAAAACCAATCTGCAATCTATAATATTTCCTCCATTTCTCCATGTGACATGCAAGGTGGATCTTCCTCAAAGATAAACCTATATAGAGGAATGATGAAATGACCAGTTAGCTTCTCCATTACTCCTCTATGGCTACAATATGATAGTAGCTTACAATGAACATACACGGTATGGTGTTGTGGTGTACATGTCTAGGTCATGCCAAGAAAGTGACTCTATGCACAGATCACATCCAAAAGATATGAATACATATAGAACCTTGCTTGCTTTCCCTTAGGAGGATTTCATACATGCGCTACATGGGATCTTAACTGTCGAGCCAACGAATATGGCTAGTTGAACGACTTCCCCTCGTTCACAACTTGGTTCAACAAGACTTCCCACCCTTCAAGGAAGGCCTCTATGATCTGTTGACTATGAATTATACAAGCTAATATAACCAAGATTTGGTAGGCCTTCTAGAGAGATTTTTTCTTGTGAGAATGGTAGGTGTTTGTCAAAAATTCAATGGCTCTTTCACCCATGTTTTAACAATGTATCTTGTGCTCAGATAATAGTTAGCAGCATAAAATTATGAGTCCATGAGCTTTGCTGGCTTGGGAAGATGATACATAAGTTGATAATATTCTACCCAAAAGGTAGCAAGCTTCTATCTGCTAGAACTGTTCAATGTCATGGTCTTCTCATCAATATGTGAAATAATCTAGCTGATGACATTTGCACATGGGAAGGTTGGATATCCACATATGACCTTATGTAATCCTGACTTCTGAACACTGAGATAAACCTATCAGTCCTCTATATCTGCCTCAAATATATTTGATGAAAAATATTCATTAACTTGCTGCCATATTATTTGTGACTCATTTCCACAAACAATTGAGTGTCTGCATATACTCGCAAGTCTATTGGTTTTTACTCAACTACTTCCCCGGTACTGCTTTCAGTGGTTTCTTTTGAAGCATCTCTCTTGGATTCCATGATAACATTGACTGATGGAGAGTAGTGCTCAAAAAATTTAGTATCCATGGTTCAAAAAAAACACTCATGGTAAGAAAACATTAGCTTTTGCAAATATATATTCAAAGCAAGATTAGGCAACAAACTTGTGCATTCATGAGAGAGATTATGAATTTTTCATGAAAAAGCAAGGGAGACTAGCTATGAGAACTGTGAACTACACAGTCCTGACTGCCAAGGGTGCAGACGGAGGCTTGAGACTACATAGTGTGTAGTTGAGCCTGGGTAGATACTAGGAGATACTACGCATTGCACAATATTAGTGGCCAAGGTGGAAAATTAAGCCTTGGAAATGCACAATGGGTAGTTGGGCCAACCTGTAGTGCACAATACGTAGTTTTCCAGCTTTTACTTTGCACTACAGAGTATTAGAAACTAATATTTCAACTTAAGCCCTAGGATTGCACAGTGCCTAGGTGGGAAAGGTAAAAAATGGCCAAGGAAAGTGCATATCCGCCCAGTGGGAGTGTGGGAAACGAGTAGATCTAAGTGATGATGTGAGTTTGAGTGCATATATAACTATGTGTAGATGAATCAATGTAAATCAAGTGTAGAAATAAAATAAATAGAAGGAAAAACAAATATGTGAGGAGAGTCATTAAAATAGCGACCACTGGTGCGAAAAAATGAAAACCTATGTGACACTTTTGAAAGGAAAATGAAAAACTAAAACAAAGCTTCTACAAACCATTATAAGTTCAAATTCCATCAACCATGAAGAGAAACAAGAAAAACAACACTCACAAAAGTGAAATGACAAAAGCGACAAAAAAGTAGCAAAAGACAACAATATCACAAACCACCTGGAAAAGCAATGATAACTCCACTGAAGGTTCCTTGATCTCCTTGGGAATGATAGTGCTCCATGCTCTATGGGTGTCGATTAAATAAATTTGAGTGAATTAGGGTTTATGATGTGGATGCCTAAAATCAAGGAAAAAGCGAAAATTACCAAAAATTTCTAAAAATATTAATGTGCCACCTTCGGGGAACTAATAATGGATCCCTATTTTCTAGGGATGCTTTTTCAATTTTAGTTTTTTTTTTCATTTTTTCCTTTTCGGGAAACTTTCCATGCACATTGTTGAGAAATATTGTGTAATTATGGGGAATTGGGAAACTTTCCAGCTTAGTGCATTGTGAAATTTTTAATCTCAGTGATGGATTGCGTAGTTTCTATGCTCAGTGTTGGGATGTCTTCCCTCAATGAACAATTTCTAAGATAAATATATAAATTTTGGCCAGGACTGTGAAATTTCTGGTCTCGAGGAAGAAATTCCAGTCAGGACTGTGCAATTACAGTCATCAAGCTAGCTTTCCCTCAAGGATTTTGTATTTTCTGGAGGCAAGCCCAAAACCATTGTAAGGCCAGAATCAGAAAGACAAAAAGATCCTTTTCTTCTTGATTATTTACTTGTGATCTTCTTTAGTTCTTAATATGTTCTTCTTATCTTTATTCTCATTAGTTCGTCAAAAAAATATCAAATAAATTATACATAGATCAATGACACTAGATGTAGGCTAACAACCAGGGAAAAATCCCCCTCGAGGGGAAAAAATAGTCAAGATAATTCTTCCTTTCAATAGTGATTCTTGAGACTCTAGACCTTGACCCGGATTTCCACGACACCAAGTCAGAATTCCTTGTGATCCTTCCCAAAACTAGCAACAACAACAACACTATGGTGACCTGACACTTTGAACTTGCTTCTAGAAATTCAATCTTGAGGTGGAGACTTTGATCTAGCTTCAAAGACGTCTATATAGACCTAATACAAATTCTCCATGTGGAAGCATAAAAAAAAATCAACTTCTACTTCTCCTTCACTTAACAACAATAACGTGGTAGCAATTGGTGTAATAACTGCAACAAAAAATAATTGAGAACTTAAATCTCCCAAAATATAGCTCAAAATGTAGAGAGTAGTGCCAAAATTTCAATTTTCTTCAACTCCATAAGTGTGCCAAAAACTGAACCCAGAAATTCCTTATCCAAGATTTCACAATTTCTCCTTGTTGTAGCTTCCAGATCGAATTTTAGTGTTGCAAATTGATGACTCCAAGAGTGTTCAATTCAATTGTATATATAGGATTATGATGGGTTCAAATTCCTTGAGTTGAGGCTCACTTGATCACCTTAAGGCCGACTTGGAATGGAGGCTTCATAAATCAGATTTTACTCAATACTTGATCTATTTGCATGATTCAAAATCCCAATATGGATCAATTTAAATCTATAATAAACCTATAGACTCAGAATAAAACCTAGAAGTCCACAATAGGGACTTTGACCTAAAATAAATATGACCCAATCATGAAACAATTATTTTCTTTATTCTTTTGAAAATTACAATAAGTATTGACTCAAGTACAATTTATGAATACCAAACCTAGTTACATTTTTCAACACTCCTTCTTAACTAGGGAGGTATTCATAACTCAATAATACAAGGTATATCTCAACTATATGAACTATGAAGAATATTTAGACACTTAAATGGGAACTTTAGATTCCTAAATAGGGAACTCTATCCATTGGTCACTCAACAGTTTAGGCACCACAATGCCATGGACTAGATTCCAGACCAAGGAAATCTATCCAAGTGGGACTAAGATGGACTAAAGCTTTCATCCTCTATAGGTACCATAAGGCTTACTTACTAACCATAAACCTAGGGAACTAGGTGCACATCCACCCGATGCCACCCTCCCAACCAGACATTAACACAAAGTGTTGACCCGATGTCTTTCGAGGAAATGCTTCACTCACAAAGCCTCAACACAACATTTTCAGCCAATGCTTCACTCACAAATCCTCAGGCAATGCTTCACTCACAAATCCTTAGGAAATGCTTCACTCACAAGGCCTCAATACAAAAATTTTAGGCAATGCTTCAGTCACAACGCCTCAACATAACATTTTCAGGAAATGCTTCACTCACAAAGCCTCATGCAATGCTTCACTTGCAAAGCCTCAACACACCTTGATCCAACAGATCAAGAACAACCAATCTCTTCCAATCAAACTGATTGGTAACCAGCATGCTATTAATTCCTTCGATTGATTCACCTATGAAAACACAAAACCTAATCATCAATAATTTCAAATTCATAAAACAAACTACGAGTTTCGATGTTTCCCTTCAACTAATTTCAATAGGACTATCAATAGAATATTTTAAGAAAATATTTCTATTCCTACTTTACATGTGGAAAAATATATTTCCATAATATATTCTCCAACCAGAAACTTTGTAATGCCCTCCCTCGTAACTAGGGAGAGTACTTCTATCCAGGCTCCATCTTAATGTATGGATATTTCTTCTATTCAGGTGTTGGAGAATCTTTCACGGTTTCAATTCTTTTCATCATACTTATCAACTTCGCATCTCTAATATGTAATTGCACAAATTTAGACAAAAATTAGAACCAAAACTATAGAAGCATAAAGTTAGGCATACTAGAATCACAAAAGAATTTTCAAATTTATACAAATTAGATACCCAAAGAAGAGAAATACACTCTTTAACATTTTGCTAGGGACTTTTATCATAAACCCTAGACTACTTCATAATGTCTTTCATTCTTATCTAGGGTTTCAATGTTCCTTCCAAAGGTATAACCTACCTTGCTATAACATATAGAAAACCCTAAAGCCAACATAGATATACAAGATATCTAACAACCTTTAGAATTCACATGATAGACCTTTCACTAGGGATCCATACACATTCTATATTTTATATAATAAAGTCAATCATAGCTCAATTAGGATCAAATTTCACTAGGGTTAGTTACAAAATCTCAATTTCAAATCAATTATCAAAAGATATCCTGAAGAGCTTCTACTAGGGTTTAGTATAGATCCTAGAATTCAATAAACACATCATAAGTAACTTCCACTAGGATTTGATGTAAAACCTAGATTCACCATATATAAATTATTAGTACACATAATATAGATTCAAATCAACACACATACTAGATAATTTAATCATTACTAGGATTTATTTATAGACCCTAGACTTTTCAATGAACATCCTAGATCTTTCAAACTTTGACTAGGGTTTGTTTCCAAACCCTAGATTCTTAGGACCATAATAAAATGGATCAACATACATATCGAGGAGATCATAATTATAAGCACATCATATGTTAGTCAACATTTATATATTAGACTCACATTGACCTAGAATACGCTAGGGATTCAATCAAGAGAACATATACCTAGGGTTTCACTCCTATGACTTTTCATAATAAGGATTTTACCTGTAGACCTAACCAAAACCTAAGGTTTTAGTCCATTGTCAAAGCACACCCTTATTATATTAGAATTGAAGGTTTGAGATTTCAAACATCATATTAAATCCAAAAAGTTTAGAGCTTCCATGATCTTATCAAAATCCCAAACTCGACATTGTCAAAACATTAATCAAGATAACAATTTATTCATAAATAACCCTAAATAGGTTTAGGGTTTGACATATGAATGACATACCCATAGGTTAGGGTTTTCTAGAGAACCTACTTAAGGTTTTATATAAGAAATTTGATGTGTATAAGGTGGGTAGATTCTTCAAGTGATGAGTCATCCCAAACAAGAATCCTATTAGGATTTAGTAGTGCTAGACATATCAACAGTTAGTAACATATGAAAGGATATTTAAAAGAGAGTAACAAGGCCATATATTTCAATACATACCTTTAATTATTTGAAAAACATTTTTGACTTTTGTGGATTTCTTGTTTTCTCCTTGAAGCCTTCTCAATGATTCTTAAACATTCAACAGATTGATTCCTAGATAAGGAATAGAGATAGACAAGTGATTATTATTTAATATAATCAAAATATTAAATACTATACACGAAAACAAATAGATGGAATGGGATATTTATCTTGAGGGGATGTTGTGGGCCCCCTCTCAAGCTTGAAGGAAAACCTAAAACTTATAAAACAAGGAAATACATACCCAAGAAGATGTTAAACATATACTACATAAAATATACAAATGAAACATAAGATGGAAGGGGATTAGTAGTGCAAGTCCCTCATTTGTTCTTCAATATTTTCTTTCTTGGGGGATGATGTCTCTTCAACCATGTTTTCATGATCTCTATCTTTTTTTCTACTCCTAGGATTGTCAGGACAATCACTCCTATAATGTCCCATCTTGTGACAATGATAACACTTGATCATGGACATGTCAACCTTCTTCTTTAGCCTTTATTCTTGAATATACCTTTATGATGAGAAAAATAAGCATTTGATACTTATTAATTGTTGGCTACCATGGAGACCATTAACTCTTCTTGAATTCATTTTGTCCAGATCTCTTCAAAGGTGGGTGTTTATTTCCAATTGTTGAGGGCTGAAGAAAAAGAACTCCAAGAAGATGGTAGTCCTAGAATGGTTGTAATTGCTAGTTCCTTATCTCGTACTATTTCATCAATTGCAAGAAGCTCATCTCTTATCATTTATATCCTCACAAATAAAGAGGAAAAATTATCCTCTGTCATCTTAGTATAAGTTCTTAGTTCATTCTCCAGGCTTGCCACCTTTCCAATGTTCTTGATGGTGAATAGTTTTGACAATGATTCATACACTTCTTGAGCATGATCAATATTTTCTATGAAGGGGATTAGGTTTTCCTTTATAGCTTCAACCATAAAATCCATAGCTACCAATTCCATTTCTCTATACTTCACCTTATCAACATCACTTGATTCTTTTGTAGGTCTTTTCATTTTTCCTTTGACTAGATCTAATACCTTGTTCTTTTCAAGGATGATGTAAATCCTCTTCTTCCAAGACCTATAATTTGTGTCTCCTTCAAGCTTGTTCTCTCCCTTGATAATGTTATAAATATTTCTTAAAGATAGAGAAGACTTCTTTCCTCTAATGAAATTCCTTGATCAACTCCTTGAGACGGCATTTTCTTTCTTCTTTCACCAAATCTCTGATACCATGTTAGAGAATAAAAAAGGAATAAACATCCTATTATTCTTGATTATTTACTTGTGATATTATTTAGTTATTATTATGTTGTTCTTATCTTTCTTCTTATTAGTCGATCTAGAAAATATCGAAGCAAATACACATTGATCAAGGACACCAAATGAAGCCCAACAGCCAGGGAAGGACCCCCCTCGAGGGGAAAACCCAGTCAAGATAATTCTTCCTTTCAATAGTGATTCTTGAGACTCTATAATTTGAACCAGACTTCCTCCACACCAAGTTATCCTTCCTTGTGATCCTTCCTGAAACTGGTAGCAACAAAAACACTATGATGAACTTAAACTTTGACCTTGCTTCTAGAGACTTTGATATTGAGGTGGAGACTTCAATATAGCTTCAAAGAATTCTATATAGGCCCGATACAACTTTTCCAAGTGGCAACATCCAACATAATCAACTTCTATTTCTCCTTCACTTAACAACAACAACTTGGCAACAAATGTTGCATCTACTTTAGTAGCAAAACTTTGAGAACTTCGATCTCCAAAACCATAGTTCAAAATGCAGAGAGAGTAGTGCCAAAATTTGTATTCTCTTAAAATCTATAAGTGTGCCAAAAACCAAAGCCAGAAAGTCCTTCTCCAAGATTTCACAATTTCTTCTTGTTGCAACTTCTAAATTGAATTTCCATGTTGCAGATTGATGTTTCCAAGTGAGTTCGATTCCATTTTATATATAGGATTCTAATGGGTCCAAATTCCTTCAATTGAGGATGACTTTATCACCTTAAGGCCAACTTGGTGTGGAGGCTTCATAAATAATATTTTACTCAATACTTGACCTATTTTCATGATTCAAAAGCCCAATATGGATCAATTTAAATTTGCAATAAACTTATAGACTCAGAATAAAACCTATAAGTCCACATTAGGGACTTTGACCTAAAATAAATATGACCCAAGCACGAAACCCATGATTTTATATGTCATATAATAATAATATAAAATTACTTTCTTTATTATTTTGACAATTACAATAAGTATTGACTCAAGTACAATTTATGAAGACCGAACCTAGTTACATTCTTCAACACAAGTTAGGGGTTAACTTGTGACTTAGAAAGATAGGCTAAGTGTGAAACCAAGAAATAAAAATCACATATGAAAAGAATAATTCTCAATCAAATAATGTGTAGTTGATGACAGTACAAGATAAGCTCCTATGGATACGAAGGAATGCTCCAAAACCAAAGCATAGTAAAAAATTTAGAGGGTGGTTGTAGCCGCTACAACATGCCTATATTTCCTCCTCTATTTCTCTTACAAGTCTATCATCCTACTTCTTCCTGCTTTCTTCATCTTCTAATTTCTTTATTTTTCTTCCTTTTCAAACCGCTTTTGTTATTATTCTTCTTCTCTTTGTTTCTCCCATATTTCCTCCTAATGTTTTGTTTTTGTTTCCTCTTCTTCCTTATTTCTAGTTTCCTATCCTTCTCTCTTTCTCCTCTCTTCCTATTTTTTCATTTCTTCTCTTTCCTTCCTTTCTTGTTCTTCTTTCTTCATTCATTCCTCTTCTTTCTTCCGATTTTTCTCATGTCTCTTTTCTTCTTCCTCCTACTTCTTCTTTGATTCTTCTGACTATTTTCTCCTCTTTTCTATTGAAATGGCCACTTTAAGAATAATAGGATATTACTTCAACTTTCAGCTCCTCTCCACTTCAGGATTGTGCAAAAATTTCCTCTTATACTTGTAAATGATGATTGGAGTGGGAACTCCTTATTGATTCCCATCCTGAACAATACCATACTCGTTAAATTCATTGGAAGGGATTTCCTCATTGGCTGACACATGTGATTGGGAATAATTTTACTCATTCTTTATCTTTTCTTCCACTTTCTAGCAATACAATTCATATGGATATGGAAAATGCAACTTGGAACATTCTTTTTACACACTCCTCTAGGATCATATCTATGAAAAATCATTTCACCAAACCTAAGGCTGATAATTTATTTAAGTTCTATTTATATTTCCTTCAAGCATTTGAGTGCATAAGATCCCACTTGTAGAGGAGAGGAAGGCCAAGGTGACTTCTTCTTCTTTTGCAAAAATTGAGATAGACCTATGCTAAGTTGATATTTGAAATCCTAAATTACCACTTTGTTAGTCACATACCTTGGAAAAACATGTGGAGGCATCTCAAGACTGAATACTCTAAGGTATGTGCCTTGAGCTGAAGCAAATCAATCTGTTATCTCTGCAACTACATTCCTAGCCTCATGGGACATACAAGGGGATTCTTATTCAAAAATAATCTAATATAAAACCATGAAGGATTACTTAGAAATATTCTTAGAAAATCATTTTTAGTTTTACTCTGGAAACACTCTGTAATGCACATTAATAAGGAGTTATCTTGGGTTCCACTTCCAGTTTAGAGTCGATAATTCATGGTGAGAAAAAATACCATCTAGTAAGTAGGAAAACATGTAAAAATTTTGTTTCTTTCACTATGGTGGTTCTTTCACCTTGTCAAAATTAGCTTTCAACTACTAGGATGGCATATTTTACCAATTGAATACTTTCCCTTCTATGATGAGCATATAAAGCATGAAGATCAAACCTTCATCAAAGGATTCAGTATTCTCTCGTCCATACATCCCGTAACACATAGCAATAAAGTATTGATAAACCATTATTAGAGACTTATTTGTGCAGGTACCATCCAACTTATGGAAAAACTTATCTGGTTCCTACCACCATGACTTGATAACTTCTTTAGTGTTCAAATAACCCCAAGTTACATAAAATTGGGAATTTAGGTGTTTCTAAGGCTTAGGTAACTTATAATATGAGTGGAATTCATGTGATTGGTAAGAGGAAATTTTCTTCCCAATGAAATTGTTGAGCACCGTGTTCTTTGTGTCTTGACCCAGGAGTATCCATTTGATGGCATCAACACAAGGTAACACATGATACCTGCAAAAAAATTTCTAGAACCCTATTAGTATGAATCTTGATTCGAGGTATACGAAAAAATACCGCTTTAGCTGCGAATAACAAACAACCCTAACAGTAGAAATGATTGCTAATATCTTTAGATCTGCAGTTAGATGATCAAGGGAAATGCTGCAAAAATCTAGATCTATGCACTAGAAGACATTAAACAGTAGAAAAATAAGATTTACTCCATAGATCCAATAGACAAGACAAGAATATATCCAATGAAATTTTTATTAATGGCACTTGGGAGGAAAACACAAGAGGGTGTTCCCTGTTCTCCTCAATGGGATGGGTTCTTGTAAGTCCTCAGCACTTCAGATTTAGAATTCCTCTCTCTTGATGGTGTAGAAAACCCAGACAAAAATGGAAAAATATGGCTATGATAATGGATCAATATCCAGACCAAGAGTTGAGATCCAGAGTGATATTTAGGCAACAAAAGGTGACAAATGAATGGGAAAACCCTTCTATTTATAACAAAATATTGAGTTAGTCTAGAGATTGGTGCATAGTTAAAATATCATTAACCAAATCTAGATCCAATTTTTATGGAATATTTTATTATATTTGTTGGAGGGAAAAGGAATTTGACTTGGTTCAAATCCCCTTATTTGTAAATAATAAATAAATAAATGATTTATTTATCATTTTAAGGATGTGATTAAGTAAAAATAAATATATAAATGATTTATTTATTATTTTAAGGATATGGTTGAGTAATAATCAAATAAATAATGATTTATTTAATTATTTAAGGGTGAATTAGTCATATTTAATAAATAATATCAATTATTCTTAGAAAATAATAAGATAAATAATGATTTATCTAATTAATTTCCTTGTTTTGGGTTAAATATAACTAGAAATATTAATTAAACTACTATTTAACTAATTATTTCTTGAGGAAAATCAAACAAATGTATATTTATTTAATATTTCCTTATGGGGTTTCCTGTTTAGACCATAAACAACTTAATAAAGGTGGTTTACTAAGTTATTTTTCATAGTGAATGCGATTTTACTTGGGGTAAAATTGGTCTTACTTGGTGTACTTGGGTCCATCTAATAACAATGGATTAGATGACCAAAAAATGGTGTAACAAACCCTGATTGCATGATATTCTCATAGACTTCCCTATCTTCCAGACTCTCTGCGAACTCCTTTGAATTGAATATATCTGTAACACCCTCTTCCCACATCTACCCAAGTAACTGGTTAACCAGGGTAAACATGTGATGAGAGGCTACTAATATGAGATTAAACCTCCTAGATGACCTTAAGGAAGTGGAACTAACAGAAACACCAAAAAAACACCTTACACTGTATCATTGACATCCCCAAGAGGTAACCCAACCTCCCAGGGCCCTATTCCCTGAGGGGGGATTGATTTTTAGCCCCTTTAAGGCTCAACCGCGGGATTTTAAGGGAAAATAAGTGGCTCAAGAACCTAGAGTCATGGGCTAGACTTGTCAAGGTAGTGGCTCAAGCCTAAACATCAAATTTTATGCCTATAGCTCTGGGATCTGTGCCACATTTTTAGCCCCTGAGCCCAGGTCACTGTCTAAAACTTCTTATAACTTCACAAGAGGGTGAATAACATTAAAAAATCATATGGAAGCAATCACGTCAGTCATAACTCATCTGACCCCACCCATCCATGACAACCATTTCATTAAACATGTAAGAAACATAATGTCTACATGTATGAACAATATATTTAAACAAATGGGTCTCTTTCTTATTTGAGAATGGCTAAGAAGCATTGCTCCCCTACATCATAAGGTATCACCCAATCATTTTTACCATATATACATTGTATATTCATTTACAAGTAAAAACATGGAGTGATCCATACCTCATCACTGTCACAATACATGCTCATAACCAGCATAATACCAACATAAATACGATGGATAAATTGACAATAGAATCCATATACAAACATTTTCATATACACATAAAATACCAAGGAATTGAACCTTTCATTTGTTAGTATGAATCTTGATTCAAAGTGTACGAAAAAATACCACTTTAGCTACGCATAACATACAACCCTAACAGCAAAAGATGGCTGCTAATATCTTCAGATCTGTAGTTAGTTAATCAAGACAAATGCTGCAAAAAGCCAGATCTATGGATAAAAATACATTAAAATAAGGTTTTTCTCCATGCATCCAATAGAAAAGACAAGAACAATATTTTTTGAAGAATTTTTATATTAATGGCACCTGGGAGGAAAACAAGAAAGGTGTTTCCAATTCTCATCAATGGGATGGGTTCTTGGAAGTCCTCAACACTTCAGATCTAGACTTTTTCTCTCTTGTTGGTGTAGAAAACCCAGACAAACATAGAACTCAAAGGGAGCTCACAAAGCAAATAATAGAAAATATGACAATGATAATGGCTCAAAGTCAGACCAAGAGTATAGATCCAGAGTGATCTAAGAGGCAACAAAAGGTGATGAATGGTTGGAAAAACCCCTCTATTTATAACAAAATATTAGGCCGTTCTAGATCTTGGTGCATGATTAAAATAATATTAACCAAATCTAGATCCACCTTTTATGGAATATTTTATTATATTTGTTGGAGGGGAAAGGAATTTGACTTGGGTCAAATCCCTTTATTTGTAAATAATAAATAAATAAATGATTTATTTATCATTTTAAGGAAGTGGTTGAATGATAATTAAATAAATAATGATTTATTTAATAATTTATAAATGATTTAGTCATATTTAACAAGTAATATTATTTAAATAATATTTAAATAATTATTCCTAGAAAATAATAAGACAAATAAGGATTTATCTAATTAATTTCTTTGTTTTGGGTTAAATATGACCAGGAATAATAATTAAATTACTGTTTAATTAATTATTCCATGAGGAAAACCAAAAAAATATAGGTTTGTTTAATATTTCCCCTTGGGGTTTCCTGTTTAGACCATAAACAACCTAATAAATGTGTTTTATTAAGTTATTTTACATAGTGAAAGCAATTTTACTTAAGGTAAAATTGGTCTTACATGGTGTACTTGGGTCCATCTAATGATAATAGGTTAGATGACCAAAAAATGGTGTAACATCATTAATGAATGTAGAACCAACCTGGAAAGGGACTTCCACGCTCCACCTGATCATGGACATGATTGAGCCAACTCTCACTCCACACAATCACCCCCATGCCATATTCCAAGCATGAATGTGGAACTTAAGCAAACACATCAATCAACACCAAACTAGGGATCCAAAAACCAAACCGTCTCAACCCCAAACCAATGATTCCACCTAACGGTCGGACATCACTAATCGTCACGGATTGGTCTCCATATAAGCTGCTCCAGTGCTCCAGAGCATTTGTTCCAACCAAGGCTACAGGATTAATAGTAACTCAACCCAAAATTTTCTCGGGCTCCAGAGCGTTTGTGCAACCAAGGCTCTAGGAATAGTAACTCAACCCACCAGCTAAATGAATCATGAGAACCAACCAGAAAATAATCAATGGAAATAAACCCACAATACCATGGATTTACAAGAAATGGCAAGGCTAGGAAAATCCACAGTCAATCCTGACCATCCTCCATGCCCATGACAGATCATAATCAAGAAACCACATGCAATACCATGCATGCCAAAACTAGTGAGGAAATCATACATGCAATTTGGTACCTTCACTCAGAACTTGCTATAGGTGCTGATGCCGATGTCCTCTATGCTTTCCTGCTCTCCCTTTTATTTCTTAATCCAAATATCCAAATATGCCACACTCTCCAAGATTTATCCAAGAATACTTTAAGTGCTCAAGAGTATGAGAGAGTGAGAGAGAGAGAGAGAATAATGAGAACTCCAAAACTAAATTGACCAAGCCTTACCCACTAATCCTCACAAGCCGTTTTATAGAAGAGGCCTCTATTTTCTTCATTTTCCATTATTTTCCCCCTCACATGCAACCTGTGACCTTTCACCTTCCTCTTCTCATATTTTCCACTATTTTCATAAATAAAATTTCAATTAATGCCTCATGCCTTTTCTAAATCCTTTGCCATTATCTTTGCCAATTTCCTTTAGCCATAATAACCGAAATGAAGACCCACTAGGATGTTTTTCCCAACATTCAGCTTGGAATACATGTCTCATCCACCATGGTCTTATATATTTTACATGAATGTTTTTACCAGGGTTGTTACAACATATTTGATGGTTAGCCATGTAACAATAAAAAATTTATCAATAAATAATTAGGTGCCTGAGAAGATAGGGAGGCATCATTAATACTACTCTCTATGACCTCCTTTGAAGATTCTTTCTTTGGAGGCATGGTACTGGTGGATTATGAAAGATTGATAGGTCCTAGATTTGCAATACTTGGTGAAACAAATGTACTCATGGAAACAACAAGTCAATTCTATAAGAGATTATATAACCTAACAATCAATCAAAAGAAGAAGAGAACAACTGAGAAGAGGGATTATGCAATTATTGGGCACAAGTGAGGAAGGGTGACTTCACTAGTCACTAGAAATGTGCACTATGCAATGTTTGGGGGAGGATTATGTAGGGATAGATTACAAGAGTGATAGATAGGAGACTTAAATTGTGCAATGCACAATTGCCACTAGAAAGAGGTATTCTACTTTGTAGTTCATAGTGATAGACAATAGAAGGGCCTCACTGCTAACTGGGATTGCGTAATGTGCAGCTAGGTCCCATATATTGTGTGATGCATAGTGACAGATGACAAAAGGACACCTCTGTTGGCTAAGATTGTACAATGCACAGTTGGAGAGGGAAGGAGGCTATGGGATCTATGTATTTTTCTATGATATAAGGAAAGGATTGAAATATGAAAAATGAAGAGAGGAAGGATGTTGATAAGCCTAGGATTCATCCAAACAAGCATTCATAGTAATGGAGAAAGAGCATAAATACACCTGACAACAATTATTGTTGGCATGAAAAAAGACACAGACTGTGAAGCGACACTAGAAAAGAATTCTAAAAGACAGAAATGACACATGAAAAATCTAATAATAGAAAAAGTGACTCTTATTATGTGAAAAGCAGGCAAAAATGACACTTGCAAAAGCAAAAGTGATAAAAGTTAAATAAAAAATAGAAAAAAGCGACAATTAAGAAACTTACATAGAAAAGTAGTGTTATTGAGACCAAAAGCTCCTTGTGCTCTCGAGAATGAGAAAAGCTTAAAATATGAGTGTGAGAATGAGCTCTAGGGTGGACTTATTATATAAATGAACACTCATGAGATCATGGTTAGGGTTTTAGGTGTGCATGCCTAAAATGAAGGAGCCACTTTTAGTTAACCAACACACGTAAGGTAATCAATTTGGAAACATGTGCCACACTACCAATTAGAAGTGCACATTTCCTATTTTTTTAAATGCGAATTTGAATAACTTTGGGAACTATGCAGTTCATTAGCTGAAGAAACTACGCGGTTGGTAGTCTTAGTGGATTGTGCAGTTCACTGCCATAAAGGGTTGTGCAGTTTGCTTCCATAATTGATTGCGCAATTTACTATCTTAGGCGGTTTCACAGTTCACCCCAACAATGGGTTGTGCAGTTGACTATCATAGAGAATTGTGCAATCTCATAGATCAAGGAATGTAATCAGTTTCATTAAGGCAAGACTTAGATTGTTTTCACAAAATTTATTTTTCTATATTTAGAAGTTGAGAAAGTATTGTCAACAAGGATTGATTGAATCATGGAGTTCCTAGGAGTTGTTACAAGGGAAGCATAATTAATACATCACAAACTTGGTATGAGAGAGAGAGAAAGGTTGTGACACTTAATAATTCAAGAAGAAAACGTGGCAAAAGTAAAAAATACAATTCTTATGGTCAAAGAGACGCTCCAAAATCAAAGCATGGGAAATTATTTGGAAGGGGGCTTGTAGTAGCTACAATAGGTACATTGAATTGCATGGATCTAGTCACTTTATGTTATACCTAATTTTTCAAGAAAACCATAAAATCTATATATTTATTCATGTTCCATATTTTCTAGTGCATTAAATATCAATTTTTCATTTTATTTTGTAGTTGCATTATTGAATTCCATAGGCTCGAGTACATGTATTTTTCGCATAGGTGGAATAAAAAAATTGAACTTGCACTACATCTATTTTTTTTTCCTACGTGTATTGCACGACAAAGGTGTTACATACTTTTAATATTTGCACGAAGTACATTTGGTTTGCAATTTTAGTACTTGTCAAAGAATTTTTCGATTTCAATTTTTGTACTCGTTCCATAAATAAGAGAGTTTTTTATCCATAACAATGCATGTTCAAGTTGAATTTCTCGATTTTGAAATTCCATTACAAAGGAATAGTTAATGACCTCACCAAAGTACATGGATTCATTAAAAAATAATCTATGTAGAGCATTCTTTCTATTTTTGTAAAATCACACACAAGTAATGAGGTCATTTCTAACCAAGGTATCAATATCACTTTATTGTACTTGATTTTTAGTTGAGAATTTTTTCTCTTTCTTTATTTGTTTCAAAGTATTTACTAAATTATCCTAGATGCTTAGCACCACTAAACAAGACAAAGAGAGTTAGTAGACCTAATTGTCAAATCATTGCATATAAGTTCTTGTACAAATGCAAAAAAAGTATGGCGATATTTGTATTCTTGTAAGATCCATATATCAATGATTGATTTGAGAATGTGATTCAAATTTTCTTTTGTCTAAACATATTTGGATATTAGTTTTTTCCCTTTCAAATGCTTTCATCATTTGGATACAAATATAATTAAAGAATTGGTTGAGTATATGTAACATACACCGTTAACTTCACATGGAAATGTAAGGAGATAAAAAAAAATTGTATACAAGTTACTCATGGGTAACTAACCATTCACCATTAAATATTCCTTACTCATCATTACATAGGATGTTTACCAGTTCATAGTGTAACTTTTAGAATTAAGAATAGTAATCTCCTTAACCATTAACAATCTCCATTACAATACATTAACATAATATTGTATGACGTAACCTTCCACTCATTTCCTTATTCATGTAGTCATCACATTCTTGACATTATAAATATAACAACAAGAAAGGAAATCAACATCATCAGCTTAACACAGTAATTAATCACATCATAGAACACCAATATACCCTGGAAACCCCATAGGGTGAAAACCAGCAAACGTTTAATTTTATTATTAAACGCTCGTGAGGGTGTTCAGCCCATCACTCAATGGCATATAAGGGAGACCATCCCTTAACCATCGTTTATATAATCTTACAAGGAAATATGTAAATTTCTAGCTTAAAGCCATTACAATAAATATGATACCATTTACCGTCGGGTCGTATATCTTCAGATATTCACATCTTGGTGGCATGGATGTACCTACAATGGACCATCATACATTGGACCTTCCTGCAACTCGCACTCATTTGCATGAACATTAATCATTTACTTGCCACCAGGACAAGCATAACTTTCCTTTGTACATGACAAGCATAATATTCCTTTGTACATGTCACCATCATTCCCTGCTATGATGCCTTCAACATAAAATGATGTCAAGATTCATAAAGTATTCATCAAACAATTCACATATCAGTACTATAGTAGTTTTCGCCATCTATATCAGTACTCATGTATATTCATGACAAGAAAGTATAGTACCTTGTCATTCTCTCTTTAATGACACATACCTCATATGTGTTGGTTATTAGTCATCACAACAACTAATGCTTCCGTCACATAAGCACACATTCCTGCAAGACAATGGCTACATCTCCCAAGCTTTTCTTTAAAATAAACTGATACATCAGTTAAGATATTTATGCATGTGATTTACATAAGTTTAATCAAAATAGTTAACCCTTAAGCTATTACTTTTAGTGCATGGAATGCAAGCTAACATAACAAATGTTACTCCCATGCATGCAAATGCGTATCGATTCCAAAAGAGTCTCCAACGAAGCGTGTGGCTTCCTTCACGAAACTTTTCAAAAGAAATCTCAATGCTAGTGAACATGTAAACATATGTTTTCTTTTTGTAAAACTTATGCAATTAAGAATATAAATACATGTCTCATTTACAAGATTATACTAACAATCTTGTTCAATGTAGTCTTAACACTACAATCTATCTTTCTACATACAAATAAGTATATTCTTCTTCAATAAAAGTTAATACATATATTGCATGTATATGCATGATCTTTTTCCAAAGGGAATTAACATCTTAATCATGATAATATAAAATAATCATGGTAATCTACCCATGGTTTTATGAAACAATTAATATTTATCAACACCATGGAAAAACTACCCATGGATTTATGAAACTATCCATGGATTTATTGATTCATTACTATTAAAGAGCTAACCTCTTTAATATATTCAAGAAAATCCCTTTTCAAATGAAGAGCATGCATTATTATTATATAAATATTTATATATTTCTTTCCATATAAACATGGAGATTATTTTGAAAACAATCGAAACCAGAAATAAACAAGAAGGCTTACTTATCTTGACAATCTACTCTTATATAAAAGAAAATGAATGCCATCACAAACTTTTCTATAGGAAAGGAATATATGACCTTATTCAGCAAGAATGTAGGCCTCATTATCACTCATAATGCAATAATTACAATAAAAAGAAAAGCAAATAGTCTTTTACATTATTACTCTCATATTGAAATAAATAAAAAGAAAAGCAAACAGTCTTTTACGTACCCAACTCTCAAATTTTGCCACTTTAAGTTCAGCATTCTGCACGCCTCTTGGGCCTAGTATAGTCGGTGAATTGGACATCGAACTTTATCAACGACGAGATCAATATCTTTAAACTATTAAACTGATGCAATCCAGGTAAGTCCTGAAGAGCTCCACGGGCTTTCCTTTTAATGGCGTTCCTCGAATCCTGGGCAATTTCCCAACATTTCTTTCTGATCTCGCCTGACTTCTAGATAAATTCATGTCCAGCGACGTTCTCTGCCCATTCTCTTGTGCTGATTTGATATTTCTCTCTAGTGAAGCTTTTCCAGGCAACCAAAGTAAAGAATTGACCACCATGTAAAGATTTGATTTACAGGTTTCCTGCAACGAGAACAAGGTGCCCCCTTGAAATATGCATCCCGCGAAAAATGTCCACGCAACCAGGGTCTTTCTGCTGTATCCAAAGTCTGCCATCGGCTTCTTTGGTCTCAAAGCATTCGGATCCTTGGACTTCGACCTCCTGGTTCTAGAGCATTCATTCATACCCTCGACACGCCCATCATCGAACCTTCTCAAACCAATTCCAGAATTCGTTTTACATTAACTGATTCAAGAATTCGTTCATTTTTAAAACCGATTCTTGATTCAACTGTTTATGGTAAAAACTGTAGTTTACGTGGGCGTTACAGTATAGTTCACACTTCTTTGCAAAATATATTTTTTGCATGATACAAAAAATCATGATCTTGATGCAAAACTTCCCATTGAACAATATCGTGATATGTAAAGTTCTTTTGTAACTTTGTCTAATCATTTATTCCCATAGAACAATGTTGGGAAATTAATCTCTTTTTGAATATTTATATCTAAATATGCCCAAGGACCTACAAGGGTAATGTTTATTTGATTATTATGAAGATAATAAATACTATACAAATCACTAAATACACGTAGTGGTATTTTTGGCACTCGTTCTTCTTCATGGTCATCATTATCATCACTGCTTATTTGTATCTATCTTAGATGCATATGTATATTTGTTTTGATTAAAAAATTATTTTAATTTTTCATTTATTGTGACACTCTCCATTTTATAAAGCATATTTTTACACAATTTCTTCAATGCCTTCATCACTTTATGAACACAAATTCGAACGACAAGATATATACCAAGGGTTTATGCACCAATAATTTATTAATTTGTACAATTGATGTACTAGATTCATTTATGTCACGAGGAAGTGCAGTTTGAATTCAATATGTGTCAACAAGTACATTGATTAGTCCACCAGTCAATGCTAATTGTGGTTTTTTAAAATGATACCCAAGATCTAATATTTGTAAAAATGGTAATATTAGTTCTATTAGTATTTCTTCAAATTCATATAGCTCTCACTATGGATATTTGTTTATTCCACCTGATCTACCCTAGAACTGAAATTTTGATAGTCTTCTCATTATTTAATGT
Source organism: Pinus albicaulis (assembly GCA_034641835.2). Classification (NCBI taxonomy): domain Eukaryota; kingdom Viridiplantae; phylum Streptophyta; class Pinopsida; order Pinales; family Pinaceae; genus Pinus; species Pinus albicaulis. The sequence continues at coordinate 795,964,524 of CM076571.1, forward strand.
TTTTTTTTTTTTCTCTCTATATACATAACTATTTTTGGTAAGATTGGTTAAACGTATTTCTATGAGATCCTTTTTAAAGTAATTTTTATTTCATATCACATAATCACGAATTGGCACATGTATTTTTTTTAAATTATTATTGTTCAACTACTGTCTCAAATATATAATCAAACATTTGTAAAGATTACTTTTGTTTATTTGAAGACATCGCATTATGTCTTGTTTTTCATTGTTTCGATGACTTAATGTTGCATTTATTACCTGGTATCACTTTATTTTTCATCATTTCCTACTACCTAGATTTCTTTTCTCGACATTCTTACTCAAAATATGTTTTTTAAGTCGACGCAAAGATAAATGTGCCTTTTAAATTAGATTTTTTTGGTTAACATCCTTGTTTATTATATGTTATTTTAGTTGATGTAATGATAAATTTCTTTTTTTCCATGATACTAGAGTCTAGGTTAGAATATCTAATCAATGGCGCTACCAATTCAAGTATCAAAACAAGACTACTTTGCACAACGAAATAATATACAACAATAAATCTACTAGTTCACAAAATACACACAAACTTTTACAAATTTCATCAACAACCCAACTTTGTTTTATTAATAAATTTATAATACAATAGTCTAGGGCTCTCGTACCAGGGATAATGGCTTTGTTACATCCACTAGTACAATAATACAAGAACAAGATACATTGATGATCTAGTTGGTGTAGTTCACAATCACATGTTCCTTGTCATATCCTGAACACATTATTGGTCCTTCCCTCTTGTTCTAAAACACAACCTATAACAATGATCATATTCCTTTGTGCCACTAAACTCAACTCTCCAATTTACCCTCTAGTTGATCATTATACAACCAACACATAGGGTCTTCATGCTCACTAGCTGCTCCATAATCCTCGAAGGCCACAACACGTTGAGTCTTCTTGCCCACTACTACTCCTAAACTACTTAGGTACTTATTCCCAACAGTGTCTTCTTACACTTTTATAATTAATAAAAACACAGCGTAGGAGGGTTGCCACCTATCACTATCAAAATTCTAATCTCCAAGAATTAACTTGGCTTGTACAATACTGCTCCTCTGGCTTATCACACCTTGAGCTCCTCAATCCTCTGTGTCACCTAGAAACCACCTTATTCCTTCAAGATATTGAACTTAGGGGTTACTTGGTCCACTTTCATGTGCCCCCCCAACAATCCATAAGTTTCCAAGACAATTTCCTCTTCTAGGACCTTTACACCCACTAGCAACCAATCATCAACAATATTATCTACAACACACTGTTGTTGTCATCCTACCTCAGGATATGTGTAACTAACAGTCTGGTTAATGCACACTAGAAACCCTAAATCACTACTTGCATTTATATTTCCCTTCTCCAAGCACAAAGTAACATTCACTACCTTTCAATCCCTTCCATAACATTATTTTATGTCTTTGCAGGCACCTCCACAAGGCTCCCTACAACTAGCAGATTTCTATAGAAAAGGGATTCAACCTTCTAGATCATTGTATAAGGGTAAACACCCTCTATCATCCTTTTTTAGCTTCTTTAGATGTTGTGGGTGGGTGATATATCCCTCACTAAGCCTCTCGACATTCTCAAATGGTCCTCCCACATAATTGTAATACATTCCTTCCATGCAACCCTAGAATAGAGACACAAAACACATAAAATATGCACAAAATTACCCTAACATACCTCAAACATTTGCAACCAGGTCCTCAAAAGGATCTACACCACAATAGTTAATAGAATCCCTCCAACCCTTCCTCCTTTCTCCCAAACTAGGTTGTCGCATATCTATTGTCCTATTTCAAAGGTATACACTTGATTTTATTGCACTTGAATGTGTGTAGAATAGCTTCTCCACTCACTTATATTTATACAAAAACATTTGGTGCCATATCAATTAAATTGGGCACATCTTAACCTTAATATTACCTCCTCAATGTGCCAAATTAAACACTAGCAACACATAAATATTAATATCTCAAGATAAAGACATTTGATTTGTATGATTTTCGCTGCCCCTTTCTCCTTTAAGGGTCCTCTAACACCTCCATGTGTCAAATCACTCAACCTCCTCTTATTTTTGGCCCCAATTTGATGGGTACAAAACACCAATCTTGGGTTTCAAGCCTACAAAGAATTTTTGCGGTGCTCCCAAATCCAAACCCCAAAACCTAGGGCTTGGAGTACCTCCCAAGTTACAAATTATAAACACTCCCTCTTAGCGAGGGAGGTACTTACAAGACTAGAAAGTAACTTGTCATCATCATTTTTATTTCTTGAAACACTCACCCAACTCCTAGTTCCCATAATTGTGGAAAAACATGTAGCATGGACTATGCCTCTATTGGAAGTGTCATTGTCACAAGAGGTCTCCTTTTGTAACAACCCTGGTGAAAATTCCCTGTAATAAAAGTTAATAAAGGATAAATAATAACCACGGTGGATGAGACACTTATTCCAAGATGAATGTTGGGCAAAAAATCGTAGTGGGTGTTCATTTCGGCTAATATGGATAAGGAAATTGGCAAAGGAAAAGGCTAAGGCTTTGGAAAGGCAAAATGGAATTTTTGCACATTTATTTATGAAAATAATGGAAATTAGGAGAAACGGATGGTGAAAGGTCATAGATTTTATGTGAGGAGTAAATGAAGGAAAAATAATGGAAAATGAAGAAAATAGAGGTCTCATTGATAAAAAGGCTTCTAAGGATCAATGGGAATGCTTGGTTAGTTTATTTTTGGAGCTCTCTCAATATTATCTCTCTCTCTCTCTCTCTCTCTCTCTCTCTCTCTCTCTCTCAATGATTTTCTTGGAGAATTTCACATTGGACCAAGAAAGGAAAGAAATAAAGAAGAAGGAGAAATCAAGCAAGGAGGAGCAGGAATCAAGTAGCTAAAATAGGATTCTTGGTAGGTATTTATTTGCATTTTTGTTTTCCTTTCTAGATCTGGCATGCATGGTATTTCATGTGGTTCTTTTCTGTCATGGCATGGGATTTTCCAGGTGTGAAAACGTTTTTCAACCTAGCCTTTCCATTTCCATATAGCTTTGATGAGATGGTTTTCTCATACTTTTGTTGAGTTGGATTGTCATATGGATTCAAAGTTGAGTGGGGTGGATCTACGAAATGAAAAAAAAATGGCGTAGTGGTCCCTAAACCAGACTTTGGATCACAATAAATCCATTTTCCTAGTAACCCCTGAACCATGTTGTGGATTGCGGTAAAGCTATATTTTGTGCCTCGGTGGGCCTAGGAATCCTTGCAGATGAATGGTAGGATATAAAATAAAGACAAGAGGTGGATTTTTCTCTATTGGGCCTTGTAGTCCCGAGATGGGATGTATGATAAAGCTTGGAGAGTGGGTCTTAGTGTAGGGCCTAGTGATCCCTGGATCAAACTGTGGATTATGGCAAATATTCAGAGACTAGGAGGAACTCAAATTCCTCATGGTGTAGTCGAATAACTCCGGTATAATTCGTGCTTGTTTGGTTATTTTTGGTTGGTTATGAGTCACACATTCATGCTTGGAATATGGCATGAGGGTGATTGGCTGAAGAGATATTTGGCTCAGCCAATATATGGTCAGGTGGAACATGGAAGCCCCATCTCGAGTTGGTTTCTACATTCATTAATGAAGAGCTCATTCATTTGGTATTTGATGTATAAATTTACTAGTTTATATGTGGGTTCTATTGTTGTTGTATCCATTGCATTTTTTTTATTATGCTGGTTATACACATGTATGTTGATAGTGATGATGTATGGATCTCTCCATGTTTTTACTTGTAAATGAATGCACAATGTATTTGTTGTCAAATAGATTGTATTGCATATAATGATGAAAGGGATAAATTCTTCTTAGTGATTCTTAGATAAGTATGAGGCCCCTATGCTCAGGTCTGTTGTTTACATTTATAGTTTCAATGGTTGTGACATGTTTGAAAAAATTTTTGTCATAGTTAGGAGGGGTCCAAATGAGCTATTGTTGATGTGATTTCTTTCGTATCATTTTCATGTTGTTATTTATCATATCTAAACTTTTCATGAAGTATTGGGCAGAGTACAAGGCTCTGGGCCTAAAAAGGTCGCTCAAATTTCGGGGATGCAAGGAAAAAACCAAGTAATTGGGGCCCTGGCTACTAGCATGCAGTGTTATGCCTTTGGCTATAGCCTTCTGGCCACTGGCATGCAATGTTATTCCTATGGATATGGCTCAAAGAGGTCAAAATGTCAATGTGACCCAGGGGTAAGAGGCCTGAATGGTTGGGTTACCTCGTCTAGGTGTTGTTGTTGTTGTACAAGGTCTATATGTTATTTTTCCATTAGTTCCACTTCCTTAAGGTCACCTAGGAGGTTGAATCTCATTATAGTAGCCTCTCATCTCATATTTACCCCAGCTGGTCGATTGTTGGTGTAGATGTGGGAAGGGAGTGTTACAGAGTGGTACCAGAGAATGGTTCAACCCGCGGACAGGATGGGCAGTGTGTTGGTCATGCATTCAAGTTGGTTTGATATGTGTTCCTTATGCACATTCCATGTGTTTGTTGCATTTATATGTTGTTGATCATGCTTTTTATGATGTTTCCATGTGAAGTTGATGGTGTTGTTATGGGATGTTGTTGAGCAGGAAAATCCCCTTTTGCGGACAGAAGCGATCCCTCTAGCCCTAGGGTGGGTCTAGAAACAAGGGAACACACTAAATTCCTAAATTCCTAGCTTATAAATGAAATATGGACTGGAAAAAATATCCTACCTCAATCCAATGATTTTGTCGTGGCACGCAACATCAATCCCTCGATATTTTTCCTCGTGCCTTGCGCTCTGTTAGTGATGACGTTTATGCATATGCACAAAGATCAAACAAATGATGACAACATACAATAATATACATTCATCTACAACTCTTCAACTATTCAAGGAGAGCTAAACACTTTGATTATAAATGGAAATAAATTTGGAACCAAAAAAAAGTCATGTATTATTGATATATGAAAAATAATTTTACAACCTTATGCCTTGACATTGCGAATCTCCTTCGAAGGGTTCATTCGGGCGCATCTCATGAATTTGCTGGACATTCGACTCAATGAGGCAATGGGCTTAAACTCTCTCTTAAAAATGGGTTCTTCTCTGCTTTCTTCAAGACACCAGCTATAACTTACGATTGTTCAACTAGCTGAATCAATGTGAGGAAGAAAAATTTATAGGAGAGGAGGAGGAGGCTTGGGATTCCACATAATGTGGAGGAGATGTCTATCCCTTTGGGGAGTTGAAAATTTCTAGGAACTAATAGGCCAAAGGGATAAACTCAACTTGATTCAGTTGAAAAAACCATGGTGACTCCACTCACGAAGATGTTAAGCATAGAAGCCTCGTTTCTATTTTTAAAAACTTTCCAAAAGCAACTCGGCGCAGGTTCCCTTCTGAGACAGAGTGCCAATGGGTGCGAAGCTCAGTGTTAATTTATTCATGGGCGCGAGGCCATAACTGCCTACCAGCGCTGACCCAAAAACATAGGTTTATAAAGGTTTGCTTGAGGAATTATCAACGAAGATTATATTCTTGACATGCCAAGGGATGCACTGACATTTATGGCAATGTATGAAAGTACATAAGGGTCACTAAAATGGTCCTCCAATGTTTAGGATGGGGATTGCAAAGACGATGAAAAAATATTGTGTAACAGATGTGTCTCCATGAGTGTATGATTGTATATGCATTTTTTATGCATGTTAGTGTCTATATGTTGTTATGAATGCATTTTCATGGTGAAGGTTTTTGTGCATAATTTCATTGTATTCAATTAGGTTATCATGATGATATTGGTATGCTATGATGCTAATGTGTTAGCTAAGATAGAGCAGGAGAAGCATACCATCAAAGTGAAGTTGCAAAATTCGACCTTGAGGTAAGAGCATGTCGTCATATAGGTTTGGATGTTGGGCATGCAGGTGTGTAGGTTAATGATTGTTATATGCATTATAGTTACAAGTATTCCTTTCATTATATTGATGTTATAGTTACATACATTATAGATGCTAGTTGATTAGTGCAGTTACATGTACATGTGGCGGATAGTCATGAATGATAGCAACCTGTGATGGTATGCATTTCTATTGTTGTTTTATGTTAGCTAACTTACATGTTGTTGATGTGCATGATATATAAATTGTTTTTGCTACATGCTAGTGACTTGATGGTTAGGGTTATTGTAATATTCCAAAATTTGCATGCAGCAAATTGGAATATTAATTTTTGCTAATTTCACTTAGGAGGTGAATAAAGTGGGTAAAAGGCCCATGAGTAGGAATAAAATCCCTCATAGTGTGAAATGGGATCATTGGAGTAGCTTATTTTGCACCTTCCAGTGTGAAAAGGGACAATTTGCATGAGGACAAGGTCAAGTTTGACCAAGTCAACAGCACTGCCTAAGAGGTGTAGCATGCATGAGAAGACAACACAGTTTGAGAGGGAGGAATATTCTTTATGGAAGAAACCCTAATGTGTGGGGTCCAGGGCAAAGAGGCATTCACTTTGATAAAAGGAGGAAGAGGCAACCATAGTGAGATATCTTTGAGAATATTGATTTTGGTCGGAAGACTATTTGCATTCTCCGGCTGTTCAGCTGAGTTGCAATGCTGCTTAGCACGAGGGATTCCTATTTAGTATTTCCTCTCCTTCTTGAGAGGCCTCTTGAAGGATTGCAATTCATTTTCTCCACATCTTGGCTCAAGGCCAAAGCCACTTATTCAATCACTGCGTTATTTCTGCTGAAGTATAACGTAGTGTTGCTGGGTGTTACAGTGGAGGGGTTCCACAACACCATTCCTTGTCTCATCGTTCAGAGGAGGGAGCTTCTATTCCTCGGGAAGATTAGTGAGGAAGGTTTTTAGATATTATTTTTATATCTTGGCATGAAGTCCAAGCATCTCCTATCATAGACAGCGCAGTTCATTCTCCATACTACGTTATTTCAGTGCATACTTGCAGTGAGGGTTTGCACCAGCTTCTTGGAGGGAATGATCTTTAGTGCAGGGATCAACCTTGCACTTAAGAGATCCATTGGAGGAGGTTTACTTGAGATTGAGCATCGTCTTCAGCCATCTCCATGTATTTCCAGCATTGAGTTGCAACTGCTACCCAGCAACTCCGACATTTCTGCAGATTTGCCATTTGTATCTATATTGTAGCCAATCCTCTTGAGGATTGTTGTATTGTTATTTTCATGGGTTGAGAGCTTTCTCCCCCTCATTTCTTGAGCTGATATTGTCATATCATTCTATTATCATGTATTTTGTTGTAGTGTCTCCAATGAACTGCGTTATTTTGGCCATATGACATTTCTACATAGCAGTGTTGCTATATTGTCTTATACATGTCTCATTGAGGCTTTCATTGCCCATCTTGAGTGATTGATTCCTTAAAGCATTGTACACATTTGCTGCTGTATTATACTTTGGTTGGATATTTACTTCTTCATGTGTGAAAAATTCATAAAATAATGTTGTTGCTCTATTTCATGTTCATGTACTGCTACAGCCCCTTCATCAGGCACTTCTTGAGGACATCTACGTGTGGGAGATCTATTTAACCCACTTAGAAGGATTTCTTTGGAGCCTCATCTTAGATTTAGCACTTATACACATTTTTCTAAGGGATCCAGGTCTTGGTTTCAATTCCTGTAGCAGCCATTACTGGAAAATGCATTTTCCAGTCATGCCTTGCTAGCTGTTCCAGATTTAGGATATTACAGTGGTATCATAGCTGCTTTCTTGGCTCGGCCTGTGAATCTCAGCTAAAGAAGATCAGAAGATTGAAGAAGGATGGGTTTTATCTCATTATATTTCATATCCATGAATAACCTCCCCAAGGAGGATAAGAAAATAGAAGAGGAAGGCCACTGCACTTCCTATTCTCATCGAGAAGGAGACAAAGAAATAAGTAGGATAAAGACTCCATCTTTTGAAGGGAAGAGAGGGGATAAGCTTACAAAGCTTCTTCCTAAATCTCTACATATTATTCATGAAGACTTAAAGAATATCAGGAGGGAAATGTATGAATAATCTCCAAGAGGGTTTGAATCTAAACCAAACTCTAGATTGTCACATGAGAAGTGTGAGCAAGTAGCTACACACTCTAACACACAGCGCAGCCATATGCCCAGGATTGCCGGAAGAGAGATGGAAAGAAGAGAAGAAGTTGTTGGGAGGGAAACCCTTAGTGATTTCTTGAAAGAGTATGAGTTTCAAACTCAGAAATTCTGAGATCATCTCAGTTTTTCAGAGTTTTGCAAGATGAAGGTGAAAAGAAGAGAGCAGCAAGATAGATTCAATCTATCTACCTTTGAAGGGTTACCTGTATTTTCAGCCAAAGCTTGGGTGGAGGAGTTAGATACCTTCTTGCAGTAACACCACATTCTCGGAGATGAAGCCATGAAAGTTGCAGCACTGCATTTGAGAGGTAAGGCCTATGTCTGGTGGATATTTGAATCCTTTTCTTTGAGAAATGAAAACATTGCATCCTATGCTAGTTTCACTAAAGCATTAGTGAAAATATTTGATAGAAGGGTTCATGAAATACACATGGTGGAGCCAAACAAGAAAACTCAAACAAAACCCTTGCATGAGAACACAATACCATTTTAGAAAACCATGGGGAAGGCTGAAAACTTGCACCATACCTTGCCAGGAGAAAGACTTTCTTCTCACACTTTTGAGCAAGAGAGCACGGAGGTCTATTTTTCAAAATGGGATCCAATCATTGGAGGGTTTCCCATTCATGTTGCATAGATTGAGGGAAACAATGATGTTCTATCTAGAGATTATCTAGTGCCTCATGGAGAGGGAGGAGGAGCTATTTATCCAAGTAGAGGGGCGCTTGCATCTTTGCAAGGGAGTCCCCAGGATCTCATGTGTGGAGATCAAGGCACAACTAATGCTCTACATGTGCCATTGTTGAGGAGGTGTGGAACCATGGAGACATAAGGACAAGGTAGGGAGGAGACCCAGCATCATGAGATGAGGAGTACACATCCCTATTCATTCCTAGAGGTTGATGCACCTAAGAAGGTGATTGGATTGCGTAGTGGAAGCATGGAGAGTTTTCTCCATTCATTTATTCAGTCATCTCTTGATGATGATGTCTCATGGCATGGAGACATTTTTCCGAGGAGACCATTGGATCAGTAGAGGAGGATGGATGCCTCATCAGTTGGGGCACCACTCAGTGATTTAAGAGTGGGAACCTTGGGAGAGTTTGATACAGCATTGGGAGTTTGGGGTAGACTCAAGGAGAGAGAGAGAATTCTCTCAACATCATCAATACCCACTTCCATTTCCGATTCTGCGTTGTGGCAAAAGTAGCAGAGGGAGGATAATAGCCTTCCTACTTGCATCTTTGGCATGGGAGATGTAAAAGGAGATGGTATACATATGACAAGTGCTCTTCATGAGAGATCATTAGCGCTATCACTATGGAGGATAGATCCATGTTGGAACTCCCAGCTGTTGGTGGAGTATTCCAAGGATATTTTCACTTGAATGATATTGGATGACCAGTTGCATGAGGAGGGATACTCAATCAGAGATGAGGTCATCTTCTATCATGGTAGGATCTTCTTTCCTAGAGCTTCCAAGCTCAAGGAGAATTTGCTACAAGCAGCACATATGGATTTCCTTTTTGGCCACACACATTCTTTGAGAGCATACCACACCATCATGGAGGGGTATTTTTGGATGGGCCTTGAGGAGGAAATATATCCGCATATGAGTAGATGCATGGACCAGATGGAGATGGAGGAGAGACATGACTCTTTAGGAGAGTTAGCACAGCCACCTCTTTCCCCTTTGGAGATAAGAGGAGACTCATCTATGAGCCACTCCATTTGTATGAGTAGAAAATATGCTAAGGGTATTCATTGTTTTTTACATGAGCATTTATATGATGTATGTATATGCCCCTTAACCATAAATGTACAGGATGGTGCTCCAAGGAGGAGCATTCTTTTTTCTAGACCACATGGTTTAGATGAGGCCATAAGCATTATTGATGGCCATTCCCTAGGATGACTTTGGGAAGACATATATTATGGAGGGAATTCTCATTGTACACCTTACATCATTCACTTCCTTCATACTCATGAGGAGATTGGAGCAGCAGGCAAGTGGTTGAGAAGCCACTTATTTTACCAGTATCTATTGCAGTTGAGGGTGAAGCTGCACTGGTTGCACTTGAGGGACCATTGTCCTTCTCCTTTGTTGCATATGACAACAAGTATGATTTTCATTTTTTCTCCCTATGGCTCTATTGTTTCTGTCTTTAGGAGGAGCATTCTTGGGAGAGAGACACATGGGGTGAATGTGTCCTTTGAGGGAGAAATTCCTCACACTTTTTGCACTACATGTTCTAAGGGGAGCATGGGATATTGTATGGTCACCTTAACAACACACTTATCTCTTTATGAGGTGAGCCATATGATGGATGTAATGCCATATGATGATGACTTCCAACTCATCATATATGGGGACCTTTGTGCCATATTTATTTGTAGCGTTGGGGGAGAGATCTTTGGAGATATAGTCCTCATCTTGCCACTTAATGGCAACATTATTGCAGCCCATGGACAATGTGGGGTAGGCTACATTGTCTACCATATGCAGATTTTCATCCCACCTACTTTGCCGGAGCCAAAGGTGGAGGACAGTTTTTAGGAGTTGCCTAGTTGGGAGGTGACTAATTTTGCATGGCTTATAGCTTGGGGATGGAGGATCCATATGGGAGAAATGGTTCCCATGAGATTTTAGATCCCATTCCTCAAAGGGACCTCTAGAAATCACTTTGCTATCCTCTTGAGTATTTCACCTTTACATGAGGATGGCTTGACAGCTGGCTTACATGCTGAGGAGGAGCAACGCGAGAACTTGAATGATGAGATAGCATCACTTTCCTTGGAGGAGATCATCACACATGGATGCTACAGGGAGAGGAGGAGAAAGGAACTCAGTCTATCCTTGCACTTTCTTGAGGACAAGCAATCTTTGAGAGGGGAGGACTGTAATATTTCAAAATTTGCATGCAGCAAATTGGAATATTAATTTTTGCTAATTTCACTTAGGAGGTGAATAAAGTGGGTAAAAGGCCCATGATTAGGAACAAAATCCCTCATAGTTTGAAAGGGGATCATTGGAGTAGCTTATTTTTCACCTTCTAGTGTGAAAAGGGGAAATGTTCATGAGGACAAGGTCAAGTTTGACCAAGTCAACAGCGCTGCCTAAGAGGTTTAGCTTGCATGAGAAGACAATGTAGTTTGAGAGGGAGCAATATTCTTTGTGGAAGAAAACCTAATGTGTGGGGTCCAGGGAAAAGAGGCATTCACTTGCATAAAGGGAGGAAGAGGTAGGCATAGTGAGATATCTTTGAGCATATTTATTTTGGTCTGAAGACTATTTGCATTCTCCGGTTGTTTAGCTGAGTTGCAGTGCTTCTTAGCACGAGGGATTCATGTTTAGGATTTCCTCTCTTTCTTGAGAGGCCTCTTGAAGGATTGAACTTCATTTTCTCCACATCTTGGCTCAAGGCCAAAGCCACTTATTTAGCCACTGTGTTATTTCTGCTGAAGTATAACGTAGTGTTGCTGGGTGTTGCAGTGGAGGGGTTCCACAACACCATTCCTTGTCTCATATTTCAGAGGAGGGAGATTCTATTCCTCAGGAAGATTAGTGAGGAAGGTTTTCAGAGCTTATTTTCATATCTTGGCATCAAGGCCAAGCATCTCCCATCATATACATCACATTCCATTCTCCATACTGCGTTATTTTAGTGCATACTTGTAGTGAGGGTTTGCACTAGCTTCTTGGAGGGAAAGATATTTAGTGTAGGGATTAGCCTTGAACTTGAGAGATCCATTGGAGGAGGTTTACTTGAGATTGAGCATCATCTTTAGACATCTCCATGTATTTCTAGCATTTAGTTGCAGCTGCTACCCAACAACTTCGACATTTCTACAGATTTGCCATTTGTATCTATATTGTAGCAAATCCTCTTGAGGATTGTTGTATTGTTATTTTCAGGGGTTGAGAGCTTGCTCCCCCTCATTTCCTGAGCTGATATTTTCATATCATTCCATTATCATGTATTTTTTTGTAGTGTCTCCAATGAACTACGTTATTTTGGCCATATGACATTTCTCAATAGCAGTGTTGCTATATTGTCTTATACATGTCTCATTGAGGCTTTCATTGCCTAGCTTGAGTGATTGATTCCTCAAAGCATTGTACACATTTGCTGCTATATTATACTTTTTTTGGATATTTACTTCTTCATGTGTGCAGACTTCATAAAATAACATTGTTTCTCCATTTCATGTTCATGTATTGTTGCAGCCCCTTCATCGGGTACTTCTTGAGGACATCTAAGTGTGGGAGATCTGTTTAACCCACTTAGAAGGATTTCTTTGGAGCCTCCTCTTGGATTTACCACTTAGACACATTGTTCTAAGGGATCCAAGTCTTGGTTTCAATTCCTGTAGCAGCCATTACTGGAAAAAGCGTTTTCCAGTCATGCCTTGCTAGTTGTTCCAATATCACAACAAGATTAATTTTCACATCAGAATAACATAAAACAGTAAAATATAAAAAAAAAAATTACAAATTTAATAAAAAAACAACTTTGTATATTAATCAACTGATAATACAATAGTTTAGGGTTCTCATGCTAGAGATAATGGCCCTTATACATCCACTAGTAAAAAGATACAAGAATATCATACATTGATGATCTAGTTGATGTCATGCGCAATCACAACTACTTTGTCATATCTTAATAAATTGTGGGTCATTTACTCCCATTATGCAGCGCTGCCTCTATCAATGATCCTGGTCCTTTAGGCCAGTGAAATCGACTCTTCAATCTTCCATGTAGATGATCATAAGTCCATCTAAAACTAACACATAAGGTCTTCACACTCACTAGTTTCTCCTTAGTCCTTGAAGGCCACAATAGTGTGATTATTCTTTCCAAATACTTCTCCTCAACTACTTAAGGAAATTTTCCAACTATTATGTTCCTGCGCTAATCCAATAAATACAAAAAAAGGGAAGGAGGGCTTCCACCTATCACCATAAAAATTATCTTCTCCAAAAATGAACTTGGGTGGTACAATATTTCTCCTCTGATTGATAAGACCTTGAGCTCCTCAATCCTCTACCTCATCTAGCAACCACCTTAGTCCTTCAAGATGTTGCACTTATGGCTAAATTGGTCCACTTTCATGTTTCCATCCAAAAGTACACAAGTTTCCAAGAAAATTTCCTCTTCTAGGACCTCTACATCCACTAGCAACCAATCATCAAAAAGATATCATCTGCAACACATTGTTGTTGTCCTCCTCCCTCTGAATATTTGTAACTAGAATTCTAGTTAGGGCACACCAAAAACCCTAAATCTCTACTCCCAATTGTTTTTTCCTTCTCCAAGCACCTATTAACCTTCACTACCCTTCAATACCTTCCACAACACTAGTTTAGTCCTTGGTCAACTCCACAAGGCTCCCTATAGTTAGTGGATTGCTACAACAAATTGATTTGGTCTTCTAACTCATTGTGTAAGGGTAAAAACTATTTTTCCTCCTACATTGTATTCTTTAAAGGTTGAGGCTAGGTGATAGATCCATCAATAGGCCTCTCAACCCTCTCAAATATTCTTCCCACACTATTGTAATACAATCATTCCCTACGTGCCTAGAACAGAGACACACAACACATAAAATAAGCACAAATTTTCCCTAGCATACCTCATACATATAAGCCAAGCTCCTCCAAAGGATCTGCACCAAAATAGTCAAGATAATCCCTCAAAATCATCCTCCTCACTCCCATGCTTTGGTGCCTTAGATCCATTGTCCCGTTTCAAAGGTATACAATTGATTTGATTTCACTTGAATGTGTGTAGAATGGCCTTTGGAATCACTTATAATTATACACAACCATCTGGTGTCATCTCACTCAACTTTGGCACATTTTGACCCTAAGGAAACTTTCTCAATGTTCCAACTTAACCAATGATAACACATAAAAATTAATATATCAAGATATATATCTCTGATTTGAGTGATGTTCACTACCACTTTCTCCTCTACGAGTCCTCTAACACCTCCATGTGTCAAATAACTCAACCTCCTCTTGGTTTTGGCCCCACACCGATGGCTACAAAATCCCAGGTTTGGGTTCCAAGCCCACAAAGAAATTTTATGGTGCTCCAACCTCCAAATCTTGAACCCTAGGGCTTGGAGTACCTCCCAGGTTACCAAATCTCAACATAAACATTGTTTCCTATTTGTATTGATAATATTTTTATTAAGTTGTGTGGTATCATCCTCGTTGTTCATGCTTTTAAAGTTATTCACAACTTTCCCATTATGTTTTATATATTGTTCTTCTACATATGTTTCTTCATTAACTAATTCAATGTCATGTAAAATGTTTTCTCTTTTCATATTTCTTCCAAAGGTTCAAAATGAAAATGATTTATATTTATTCAAACGTGGAATATTGTTATGCCTTTCTTGAATGAGAAAAAACTAGTTGCAAAATTTAGTTACAAAATTGAATGTATCAAAAAACCATATGTATATAGTTATATTCACAATACAGTGCATCCAATCATAAACTTAAATGCCACCATCTATATTCCCTTTTTCATATGGCAGTGCCAATTTTATAATGTATCCTTTCCAATGTGATATTTGATGGAATTACACGATTGCATACTTGTTCATGTATCTTTTTATGCACCTCAGTTGTGAACAAATAATTTAATGCATTATTTCATTGCAAAAATTCTATGTAAGTATGTATCATAGACAGGGCACATCATACTAATTTTGCATCAATAGGCATACTGTCCCAAAAAAATATTCACAATAAATAATCTTGAATTTAGACATTCTCTTGAAACCATGTCTCCTCATGATTTCCTCTGTTGACATCCATTCAACTTTTGTTTCTTTGTATTGTGCTATATTCATGATATGTTGATGATCAATTAATGTTGAACTTTTTTTCTTGCACAAAAGCATCTCAAAATGTCCTTCAATTGGATTTTTATCATGGAACAAGATGTCATAATTGTCTTTGCATAAATTTGAATTAAAATGCAAATAGATTTTAATCCTTGTCTTTGACCAAAGTCTTATCAGATTTTTTAGCCAATGTGATCACCAATATATGCAAAATATGTCCCCAAATAGTCCCCTTTTCTCAAGATTTATAACATTTGAAGTTCATTTTCTCATATTTTCTAAATATTCATTTAGGCTATTTATACCATGCATTTCTATCAATGCATCTATGTTCAATTCATGTTGATAAGATAATACTGCCTCAGTGTCCCATTGCTCTAATTTTTTTCTAAAATGTTGTATCATTCCTTCTCATAATTCTATTGATGTGTATCAAAAATGCAATAAAAATGGTATAACATCAAATGGACAATCTCCTACAATATATGCAAAATTATTTAAATGAAATAGATTATGTTTTTCTAGAATTGTATTTGTACTTCCCCTTTTTATAGATAACATAGTCCTTTCCATCTATTCCTTAACATTCATGCTTCAAACAATTTCTAAATTCAATATGATGTATTGTTCCATGATAAGCACAACACAACTACTCCTTAGAAAGTGAACATGGAAAGGAAAAATTCATCCTCCTAAATATGCACACAAAACACTAGTTTGTTGTTTAGTTAGCATAGCTTACTCATGGTTGTGATTCTACCATGAGGTTAATTCGTATCCCATCTCAGTCTTAATGGATTTAATGCTTATCCAATTCATTGGTCTATCCTTACCTCAAATCGTCTATGTAACTCCAGCATCCCCAAAAAAATAAAATTGGGAAAAAGTAAAATAAAAAATATGAATAAAATGATATGGCTATTGATGAAAAACCCATGAGATAATAGAGAATACATATATTAATATCATATGCATATATCTAGATGAACGATGCATATATACTTGAATAAAGTAGAAAAAATAATTTGTTATTATGTTCTAAAAATTTCCCAGCCTGTTTCAGATATGGGGTAAGCTGGTTAAAGTTACCTAAATCAATCCTCTCACATGGTCAATTAATTATAAATCAACAATATTGGATCACCTGGAACTATCTTCTTTTCTAACCTTATGAAAAATACACTATAAACCATAATAAAGCATGATTATTTATGTAATAATTTACCCATTTTCCTATACTCAATAGGGCTTTTCAATTTCATGGTATCTCTTCATACCTATGTTCAAATGGGTTGGCATGCATTGTATATATGTACAATGCATGGAAATCCATTTAGTTATGGTATGAAGAGATACCTCAATTTCGAGTATATATATATGTGTGTGTATATGTATATGTATATATATATATATATATATATATATATATATATATATATATATATATATATATATGTTACAACATTTAGCATCTAAAATGTTTTACCTATAAATCTTATGGTGAGAGATTGAGGTTGGGATCACATAAAAAAAAAAGTAAATTAATCCAATGATTATCTAGACTCATCCCAGTCTCACATGAACCCATAAAAACATTATGTTGCTAGCAAAAACCAATATAAAATAAATTCATGTTAGGTCCCTATATTACTAGTGTAGTCCCTTATTGTTGTTAGTGTAGACCCCTTATTATTATTGATGTACCCCTATATTCCCCATATTGTTATTATTGTGCCCCATAAAACCCCACTATTGTTATTGTTGTGCCCTTACATTATTATTGTTAGGTCGGCTAGGATTATATTGTGACCCCATGGACTCCTATATATAGAAAGGAGGTTTTGTCATTTGAATCATACAAGAATTTTTCATTTATCTCCTAAGGCGTTGATCTCTGTTTTCTTCTATTTTTGGAGTTGGTTTCATAACATTTGGTATCAGAGCTTTAGATTCTAGGGTTTCGCTGCTTCAAACAGGTCATCGTGGAATTTTGCTATAACTTTTTTTCTACAAAGGTTCAGAAGCTCAAAAAAAAACTCATTTGTGAAGAAATCCTGATGAACGTCATTTAAAAATTTCAGATCTTGGTTCACAATATTTTTGGAGATATGATCTATGGAATTCAGGGTTTTTGCAGGATCTTGAATTTCATCCCAAAGAGGTGACCTTGGGAAAAAATTAATAACTCTCTCTTTGAGCATCATATTGGAATTCTGTAAAAAGTGGCCGAAATAAAACAGACTGGAGTTTTTTCTGTATCAATTTCAGAGCTGAAAGAGGAAACAGTGGCATGTGTCATGTCGTACAAGTTGTCTCTAATGAACCAGTCCATAATTAGGTCATTGCGGGAGATTAGGCATAACTTTTCCTTGAAGAATAAAAATTAGGTAAGACCTATAGAATTGGAAAGAAGATTCAAAGGGATATTAAAGGAATGAAGATAAAATCTAGGGGATTCAAAATTCCAGAGATACATCAGTTTCAATATGGAGCTCCTCAAAAGAAAGAAAAAAGTGTGTATTTGTTTTCAAATTGCATAAGTTTTTTTTGAAAAATCAGTTTGAAGTGATTCCAAGGGCATATTGAAGCATATGTATCAGTATTGGGTCCTAAAATGGCCCCTAAAAATAATTCAACACCCATTAATCCCTCATAAGGTTCTATTATGACTATTGAAGAGGAAGAAGTGCAACATGATATATCAAAATTACAAGACCAAGTGCACCAAATTTTGCTCTCGCAAAGAGAAAAAAAATGAAATGGAAGTTTTGAAGAAAGGCGTGGAAGCTAAGATAGATGGTTTAAATAAAGGTGTGGAAGCTAATATGGATGGTTTGAAGAAATGCGTGGAATCTAAGATGGATGTTTTGAAGAATGGCATGGATGGCATGGAAGCTAAGATGGATGGCATGAAAGCTAAGATATATGAAAAAATTAAAGACAACATGGAAGACATGAATAATAATATAAAAGAGGACATGGAAGGATTGAAGGAAGGTTTGACAGAGTTGATACAAGAAATGATTCCTAATGGATACATGAAACTCATAATGAAAACAAAATAAATGTTAATCTTGATTTCATAAACTCTAATGTTGGATTGAAGACCCACCATATTCCAAAGATCGATATGAGGAAGTTTGATGGAAAGGATCCCATAACATGGATACTCCATATGGAGCAACATATTGATCTAAATAATGTACAAAACACACAACACGTACGCATTGCAACTTTACATTTAGAACAAAATACATTTGTATGGTATTGATGGCTTTGCTCTCATAAAAAAATTGTTACTTGGTCAATTTTTACGGAGGAAATGATAACACACTATGAGGATACAAAGAGAAACACCTTCTTTAGCCAATTGATAAATTTCAAACAAAAGGGTTCAATGGTGGAGCACATTCAGGACTTCCAAAACTTAAATATAAGGATAACTGATATTCCAGAGGAACACATGATTAATGTCTTCATAGGGACTTTAAAGGATAACATCCAACATGAGATTCACCTTTGGGAACCTGATTCATTGGAGAAGGCATTCGGATTGGAAAGAAAAAATGAAAGTAAATTTATGGCGACAAGGAAGCCTACCACTCACATCTATAAAGATGGAAGTGTTGCTACTCCTTGACTTCCACAACCTACAAGGTTTACACCACAACAATTGGAAGAAAAAAGAGCAAAAAGGCTTTGCTACAGTTGTGATATAAAATACACTAAAGGTCATAAGTGTGCTGAGAAGAAATTATTTTACATAGATTGTGAAGAGGAGGAGGAAAATGAACAAGAAACTTCAAAAGAAGAGGATATACACCAAGAACCAACCCTAGAGAAAGAATAAATGATTCTGACCATATCATGTAATGCATTGGAAGGAATTACCACTCCTCAAACTCTCAAGATCGAAGGGCATATCAAGAAGAAAAATGTAATAGTGTTGATTGATTCAGGTAGTACCCATAATATTATTCATTATAAGGTAGCTAAGGAATTGAATTGTTTCCTATACCCAGCGCCATAGTGTCAAGTGATGGTTGCAAATGGAGGGACTATAAATTTCTCTGGAAAAATCCATAATATCAAGCTAACCACGGGGAAATATGTATTGAATAGTCCAGTTATTTCCATTCCAATGGGAGCTACTGATGTTGTACAAGGAGTACAAAATCTTTGGGGACGATAGCTTTTAATTTTCAAGAACTTTTCTTGATTTTTTTTTTTCGGAAGGAAACAAAGTTGAATTATGGGGTATCGTAGAGAAGTCGAGAAAGATAATAAGATCTAATGTCATGAAAAATATTCTGAATAAACAACAACGAGGTGTAATTTCACAATTATGCTCACTAGAAGTTCCAACATCAAAATAATCTATTTCTCCATATCTCCAATAATTCTTGGACAATCATTCCAAGGTGTTCAAAACTACTGAAGGATTCCCACCTATTCGTTATAATGATCATGCTATTCATTTGATTCCAGGAATTTTTCCTCCAAACATCAGGCCTTACAGATATCATTATGTCCAAAACAGAGAAATTGCACGTATTATTGCAGAAATGTTAGAGGCTATTATGATTCAACCTAGTAAAATTTGTTTCTCTGCTCCAGTAGTATTGGTGCATAAGAAGGATGGATCATGGCACATGTATCTAGATTATAGGGAGCTCAATAAGCTCACTATTAAAGATAAATTTCCCATTCCTGTGATTGATGAATTATTGGATGAATTACAAGGAGCAATTTATTTTACCAAGTTGGATCTTCGTTAGGGATACCATCAAATTAAAATGAAGACTGAAGATATTCTGAAAAAAACATTTCGAACTCATGAGGGTCATTATGAATTTTTGGTCATGCCTTTTGGCCTTACCAATGCACCTTATACATTTCAAGGGTTGATGAATCTCGTTTTTAAACCCTTCCTTAGAAAATTTGTGTTAGTATTTTTTGATGATATACTAATCTACAATAGGTATCGGAAGGATCACGCTCAACATGTTGATAGGGTGTTCAAACTATTGGAGGAGAAACAATTATATGAAAAATCTACAAATGTTTCTTTGGAGTACAAGAGGTGGAATATCTTGGTCAAATTGTATCTCAGGAGGGTGTTAAGTTAGACCCTAACAAAATTAAGTCCATTAAGGAATGGAAAGTCCCCACAACCATAAAGCATATGCGAGGATTTCTCGGGTTAACAAGGTATTATCACAATTTTGTTAATAATTATGGGATAATAGAAGCACCTCTAACAACATTATTGAATAAATATGCATTTCCATGGACTACTTAAGAAACTAAGGCCTTTGAACATCTTAAAGAGGAAATGTGCCTAGCACCAGTATTTGATACACTAGACTTCACAAAAACCTTTATTGTGGTATGTGATGCCTCAGGAAATGGAATTGGTGTTGTTTTAATGCAATAAGGAAGACCCATTTCTTTTGAAAGACGTCCAATCGAAGGAAAGTATTTACAGAAAGCTATTTATGAGAAGTGTTAGGACACTATAATTATAGGGAAATCAGGATTGCTGAATTATATATATTGGTTTGGCTTGCAGGGTGAAAACAATGTTTTATCCTACAAAGTGGGGTTCACATTCAAAAGCATCCCGAATCAAGGTCTTCATGGGGCATGTTTAAAAGGAGTATGTGATAGAACGTCCATCCGCACCACTCCAGAATGCCGCAAAATAAGTATTTCGCATATATTATTCTGGTGTTGCATGGAGGGGTGGATTGAAATTGTCTTCATATGCTGGGCTCGGTTGATTCCATCTCCCCCTCCATCCATTTTTGCTTGACCTTTAATCTTTGTGCCACACCCTTCATTCCCTTGTTCTCCCTTTTTCACCCATCAATCATTTACTTCATTACATGCATAAACAAGTTTAGGATTAAATAAAAATAATTATTAAATAAGTACTTCAAGAGAAGTTTCCAGGATTCAAGTGGTGCACCAAATGGTGAAGTTTCTCATGTTTTATGTGTTATTCATTGTTCTACTGTCTTAGTATTTCTGCATTCTAATTTGTAGAACAGAAAATGATCAATATGATTTGTTTTCAAAGCACCCTGTTCTAGTTGATTCTACAATAGTCTATGTTTTCCACTGATGCTAAACCAAGGAATTATTAGTTTCTCCTCGGTTTATGATGAGAATTGCACTCTAGTCTAGTTGAGTAATTCTTAACTGCCCCTCAATTTGTGTTGAGTTCCACTTTACTGTATCTTCCCACTCCATTTCATTCTCAGAGATCCAAAGTAGTACTCCTAGCTTGCCCTGTTTCACTCATGCTTGATTACTTCCGCAAATTGGTCACCCGAGCCCTTTGAATCCATTTCCGAATGGCCCTTTTGCCTCGCTTTCCCCACCAAACCAAATTCAAAACCCAAATATGCTTATATTAACTAGCCCAAAATTCCTAATAAAAAAATCCAAATCCTACAAAGAGATCCCTCTCTGGGTCTAGGAGGGCTAGATCCTAGGTCCGAAGCGGTTCTGACGTTGGCTCCAGGGTTCTGTCTTTAGCCTCATAATTACAAAGTGATAACATAATGGCGACCATACTAGGGAACAATTTTATCTTCCTCGGTAACACTTATCAAGTTCATTTTGGTTTCTGATGGTGAACAAGATTCAAACACCATAAGGTTGTTCCATTCACCTGGAAACTCCATTGGAAGACAAATCTAGAAATAGCGATTCACTGGCGACTCCAAAAGCTCAAAATGGGATCAATTGCAAGGAGATATGCACCCATGAACATATATTACATTTCGGGCTTCCCAAACAAAATTCCTCAAGTAAATTGGCAAAAAAATCTTCCTATTTTTCCAGATGAGAATATTGATGACGCTTGGTTGCATCTCATTAAGTTTCATATTCATTCATGGAAGTTGAAAGTTGAATGGCATGAGGACTGCCACATGAATATTTTCATGGCAACATTAGATGGAAAAGCGAGGGAATGATATGAAGGTTTTAACGAGGGTAGCTTGTTTTCTTTAAAGGATTTCCACCAAGTGTTTTATGAGCATTATAAAGAACATTCCCCTTTTTTGTCATTAGTGGGAAGTTGTTGTGATCAATTTTAGGTTTTCATACAATACATTGAGAGTATTGATGAAGACCTAGTAGACATGAATGATGAGGATCTCTTAGAATCACTTTATGGGTTCCATTCTCAAATTAACTGTCATGATAATAAAGGGGAGATAATTGAAAATGAGATAAATCAAGAAGTGAAAGTAGGTTCACATGACCTATATTTAGAGACAAATGATAACCTATCTGCTCTTTTGTATAAAGTTGAAGAAGACATTCAGTATCATGAGAAATATTTAGAAGAGAACGAAAAAAATTGATGTTTGCTCCAAAGAAAGCAAAGGCTGCCTCCTCCTTTAACTGAAGAAGAAATCAATTAGATTCTAAGCATGTAGCCAACCTCCCACTGTTTCTGTAATTAGGAGGTTCACTCTATTTGTCCTACTGCTAATTTATGTATTGAAGTCTTTCCTCCTGAAGAAACAAATGAAGAACAAATTGATGCTGATGTTGTTTCACATCCTCAAGAAAGCTTATCGTTGGAAATCACTTTTGCTCATAAAAATGTTGGTCTTCAAGCAGAACCTAGAAATCTCAATCAAGATATATCATAGTTGCTTGAGGAAAACATAATGGTATACCAGGAAGATGCCACATCAGATAATCAAGATGAATGTATAGATGTTCTCTTTCAGAAGGACCCTGAGCTCGACAAGTTGGAACTAAGAGCAGTGGTGAATGAAGCTAGCCATTTGAATCCTCAATACCAAGTGTTTATCCAATATCCCTTTGCTGGCCTCTTAGAATCATTCAAATAAGGAGTGTATTATGCCATGGATGGTTTGATGCAGCATTCAAGGAAAAATTTGAACACTTATGTTCAACAAAAGATAAGATGGGAGTGGTCATTTTGTTTTCTCAGCCTGCTTAAAGAAGTGAGAAAGAATCAGTCAAGCACTCATTTGCTTGACTGGTTACATTGGAAATCGTATTATTATTTGATGGGATAATTTTTTACACTAGAGTAGGTAGATGTGAAAATAAGCTCAGCACCCTAAGCATATTTCAAGTTTTATTTTAAAACTACTTTCAGTCGTCAGCTTAAGATTGCTTTCAGTTTTTTATTTCGGCATAGTTTAGATTTCAACATTCAAATTTTCAAGTTGCGAAAGTCTTGTGGCAAAGCATATTGTTGTCACCTTAATCACCACGAAACTGGTTGCCAGATTCTGAGATCTATGGTTCTCTTCTGCCTCGCTGGGAGGGAAACATCCCCCAGAAGGAGCTGTTGTTAGGACCCTATAATTATAGGGAAATCAATATAGTTGAATTATATATATTGGTTTGGCTTGGAGGACAAAAACAATGTTTTATCTTGAAAAGAGGGTTTTACATTCAAAAGCATCTTGAATCAAGGTCTTCATGGGGCCTCCAGGATGCCGCAAAATAAGTATTTCTCATATATTATTTTGGTGTTGCATGGAGGGGTGGATTGAAATTGTCTTCATATGCTAGGCTTGGTTGATTTTGTCCATTTTTATTTGACCTTTCATCTCCCTACCGCACCCTTCATGCCCTTGTTCTCCATTTTTCACCCATCCATCATTTTCGTCATTACATGCATAAACAAGCTTAGGATTAAATAAAAATAAGGAAAGAAAATTATTAAAATAAAAATAAAACTATATCCTACAGTTTACATGTTACATCATGGGGTTAATACCCCACAATTTTCCACCTCATCCACCCACCAACACTTTAATCCGATGACCTACATTTCATTTCGGCCCCCTCCCCCCACGACACCCCCAACCATCCTAGCTTCAACCCTTACCCTTGCGAGATAGGCAATTTTCAAAAATGCCCCCGCTTATGTGTCCTTATCTCATGAATTCGGACCCCCCCCTCACCCTATAACCGCTTACCACTTCAGGGGGGTTCCGAAATACCACTTTTCTCTTGCAAAACTGTTTTCCCCAAATAAAAAACCATTTTTTTATACAGTTTTACCAGTCCATTTTCGAGGGATATTTCAAGAAAATGGGAATGAATTTTGAAAAAAAGAGAGGGGTTTTTATTCATCACAGGCTCAAGAACAAAAGCCTCTCCCATATTTTGCACAGGTGTCTTCAATTAGGAGAATCAAAGCCATCTTTCAACCCTATTTTTTAGATTTTCGTTTTTCCTATTTTGGTCATGATTTTGCAGCGACTGTTGTGGAGAGATGGAGATGAATTTTGAAAATCAGAGAGAGTTTTTTCACAAAAACGGGGCAAAGAACAATAAAATATCTCATATTTTTCATAGGTATCACCGTTGAGGATAAACAACTATCTGAGTGTGCCTCTATTATCAACAAATTCGGCCTAGTTTCAGCTCTGTAGTAGTTTGTCTATTTTTAGAGAGGAGAGATTCGATCAAGTTGAGCGTTTCAAGGTACCAAGCCATACGAAGAGCCAGCTCCAAAGTTTAGCACTCAAAGGGATAGTAAAATTGTCACAAATGTAGATTTACACCGACATAGATATGACAAACATGACTGCAGGGAATCAAAGCAGAACCAGATGTCCATATGTCCTTTATAACTCCAACGGTTTCATTTACACATGCCCAATGATACTCTTCCTGCTTTGTTATGCCGCTAGAAAGAAAGTGACAGTTAGTAACGAAACTGATTGTAATCATTTAGTTAGCATATATATTTGACTCTTCGAAGTATGGTGGGGGGGGGGGGGGGAATCTGAATGAGGGACTGAGTCCCATTCTATAATGTTGCGGCTTATTGCAAAGTAATTCAAGAGAAGTTTCCAGGATTCAAGTGGTGCACCAAATGGTGAAGTTTCTCCTATTTTATGTATTATTAATTGTTCTACTGTCTTATTATTTCTGAATTCTAATTTGTAGAACAGAAAATGATGAATAGGATTTGTTTTTAGAGCACCATGTTCTAGCTAATTCCACAATAGTTTATGTTTTCCACTGATGCTAAACCAAGGAATTATTAGTTGCTCCTCGGTTTTTGCTGAGCATTGCACTCCAGTCTAGTTGAGGAATTCTTCACTGCCCCTCAATTTCTGTTGAGTTCCACTTTCCTGTATCTTCCCACTCTTTTTCATTATCAGAGATCCAAAGTAGTACTCCTAGCTTGCCCTGTTCCACTCCTACTTGATTACTTCCGCAAATTGGTCACCCGAGCCCTTTGACTGCATTGCCCAATGGCCCTTTTCCCTCGCTTTCCCCACCAAACCAAATTCAAAACCCAACTCTGCTTATATTAACTAGTCAAAAATGCCCAATAAACAAATCTAAATCCTACAGAGAGATCCCTCTCTGGTTCTGGGAGGGATACATCCTAGGTCTAAAGCGGTTCGTATGTTGGCTCTGGGGTTCTTTCTTCAGCGTCAGAATTACGGAGTGATAACAAGAAGGAAATGTTGGAAATACTACATGCACTAAAGAAATGGCAAACTTACATACTGGGAAGACACTTCAAGGTAAAAACTGATCATGATAGTCTTAAATAATTTTTGGAACAAAGAATATATTAAGAAGAGCAGCAAAAATGAGTCACAAAGATGTTGGGTTATGACTTTGAAATCATCTGCAAAAAAGGGAGCTAAATGTTGTTGCAGATGCACTCTCAAGAAAGGATGAGGAGGTGGAAACATTTCTTTGTGCCATTTCTATTATCCAACTAGATTGGATAACCGAAGCAAGGGAGGAATGGAAGAATGATGAAGAAGTGTGGATTCTCATTCAAGAGTTGCAGCAAGATCCCAGTACATCTGATACATTTAGTTGGAAAAATGATTCCTTATGGTACAAATATCGCTTATATCTTTTTAATAATTCCCAACTAAAAAAAAGGTTCTTTTGGAATTGCACACCTCTCCCGTACGAGGACATAGGATTTTTAAAAACTTACCACAAGGTGAAGAAATAAATTTTTTGGGATGGCCTTAAATATGATATTCAAAAGTTTGTGGCAGAATGTTTAGTTTTCCAACAAAATAAATTTGAGACAATTAAGACCTCGAGTCTGCTACAAACTTTACCCATTCCAAGTCAACGTTGGGAGGAAGTTTCAAGGGATTTTATCATAGGTTTACCTAAGTCTGAAGGAAATAGTGTCATCATGGTGGTAGTTGATAGACTTACCAATTATTCACATTTTTGTGCATTATCTCATCCATTTAAAGCAATTACAGTTGCTACTTCATTTATGGAAACAATTTGAAAGCTACATGGAAATCCAAATATTATTGTAAGCGACAAAGATCCCATTTTGACTGGAAATTTTTGGACAAAATTATTTTCTTGTTTGGGTACTCAACTAGACCATAGCTCATCTTATCATCATCAATCCGATGGGAAAACTGAGATAGTGAACAAATGTTTGGAAGGATATCTTTGTTGTTTCGTATCTGATAAACAAATACAATGGGTCAAGTGGTTACCTCTGGTTGAATGGTGGTATAACACTTCCTTCCATATTGCAGCAAAAATGACCCCATTTATGGAGCTTTATGGATATTATCCACCGTCCATCACATCATCTTTAAGAGAAAATTCTATGGTTCAAATAGTGGAAGATCACATTGAGCATCAACAACAAGTTCTCCAACTCTTAAAGGATAACCTAAATTTGGCACAAAATCGAATGAAACAACAGGCAGATCAACATCGTAGTGAGAGAAGTTTTAATGTAGGAGACTGGGTATTTTTACGGCTACAACCATACAAACAAATGTCCCTCAAGAAAGCTAATTAAGAAGGATAATAAATTATCACCAAAGTACTATGGTCCTTACAAGGTGTTGTAAAATGTTGGTACTAATGGAATACAAATTGGAGCTTCCTACTTTTTCTCGAGTGCACCCAATTTTCCATGTTTCATGCTTAAAGAAGGTTATAGTTGACAAAATTCCAGTTCAAACAATAGTTCCAGAACTTTATGAGGAAGGAAAAATCATATTGGAACCTGAAGCAGTAACGGAAACAAGAAATCGACAGCCACAGAATCGATCAATTTCAGAGTATATCATCTAGTGGAAGAACTCACCCACTAAAAATTCCACATGGGAAGATGAGAAATTTATACAGAAGCATTGAGAGTTACTCAAGCGTTGAGGACAACACTTTTTTGAAGGAGAGGGGCATGTTAGGTCCCTATATTACTAGTGTAGTCCCTTATTTTTGTTAGTGTAACCCCCTTATTTTTATTGTTGTACCCATGTAGTCCCCTATTTTTATTATTATGCCCCATAAAACCCCACTATTGTTATTATTATTCCCTTACATTATTATTGTTAGGTCAGCTAGGATTATATTGAGACCCCATGGAATCCTATTTATATAAAGGAGGTTTTTTCATTTGTATCATCCAAGAATTTTTAATTTATGTAATGTAAAGGAGGTTTCCCCCTCGAAGTGGCTAATTTCTAAGGCATTGATATCTATTTTCTTCTATTTTGGAGCTAGTTTCATAACAATTCAAGTGGAAAATAAAGTTAAAATGTGCTCACATAGTTACATTTTGGTAAAGTTGAGTGCTACAGGAATATAATGTATATTATGTAACCATCATAATATTTTTCATTCAAAATGTAGGAACCACAAATTACTTGACAAAGATATTGCGGACTTTTCCCCTTATTTAAAAAATAGCTTATTTGTGTACTCCTTACACTAACAAACATAGCACAATGACTGCTAACTGCACTCATAATCAATTACACACTATACACCACCACATAATTTGCAAAAGAAATCCCTCACATGATGAAACTAGAAAAATGTCGACTCCAAGAAATCATCGATGTAGTGTAACTAGAAAAAAGAAAAACCAACAGATCACTTTGGTGAAAAAATTTTGTAACAAGCACTCTCGAGAAGAAATTGAATATGTGTTGGCAACATGGGTGATAAAATTTACATGATAAACACCTAGCCAATGTAGCTATATACACATTGATTTTTCAATATTTTCTAACATCTTCCTATCATATACTAGCTACTCATATATAATGACCACAATTAGACTTTTGGTGCAAGTGTTAAAATGTTTACATCTTCCGAATGACATTAAACCAAAAATAAAACATGTATCACTGACATCTATTTGTCTTTCAAATCAAATGTGCAACAAAATTATACAACATTGTTTATCCATATAATTCCAGGTCATTCAAAAATCCTAACTTAAATCATCAACTGATACGACTCTGGAAAGAAATAAATCAAGTAACATGTATGAAATGAATTATCAATTCGACCATGGTGGATTGTTAATCACTCATGTGTACCAAGACATATTAACACAAAATTAACTAAAAAATGAAACACTAAAGGAAGAACAATTAATCATAATTTCCTACAATAAAATTACAATGTCCTCATGAAAAATATCACACAACGTGTACACTATACCAATTCAGGTACCTCCTCAAAGTGAAATTTAGGTCTTTATAAAACAAATTCCAAACAACTTCCCACATAACTCTCCTTTAATTAAGAACTACATTACATGCTTTCAGAAATACAAATTAGATGTATTTTTATTCCTCAACTAATTTTTAGTAAATTTATTTTTTCCTTTCGCAGCAATTGGAAATATATGAAGCATATTATATAAATGGGATAATAAATTGAAATCCACGCAAAGATTCTATTCACCACTAAATGTGCCAAATATGGTCCTTCACTACCAATTAAAGTATATAAACCAACATGTGTCAATCTAAAAGGATGGAACCCAGATGAAAATATCTCTAAATTAGCTTCTCTTTCGCTACAGGTAGCCACTCTTTTTTCCTGAAGTTTAAATAAGCTACACAATAAAAAATAGTTGAAAATTGTTGAATCATCCTATCCAAAATAACCAATACATCGAAAGTCATACGACTAGTAATTATTGGAATTATGATATAATGTGTTGTCCTTGATGGAAACCTACTCGATGAGTTTCCTTTTGAAAGCAACCTACTTGTTGAAGATGTAAACTTGATGTATCTACATGCCAGTTTAGATGTGGCAGAGAAATAAACAACAATCAGTGACAGAGGAATGATGAAGGTAAAGTTTCAGGAAGTATACACAGGCTTGATGAAGGGAAGATACAGATACACAGGTGTATAAATAGGTTCAATTCATGTATATACGCATGTTTGATGAAGGGAAGAAGCATATACACATATGTATATGCAGGACTAATGAAGCGAAGTAGTGTATATGCAAGTTTGATGAAGCAAAGTAATGTATACGCAGGTTCGGTGAAGCAAAGCTTGAAGAAGAAAAATTTGGTACATGACGGCGCACTATTTTATTCATACCAAGAGACTTTCCCATGGTATTATCCCATAATATAGAGCGCAATAATGGTTATTTGACCCCATCTAAGAATACCATCAACACTTGTGTGGTTTTGGCTCATGGTATTAGCTAAGGCTCAAACTATATAAGGAGGTGAAGATCAAAGTGCTAAGTGTGCATGAGGAAGGATAATGAATGAATACTTCAATTTGAAGTATATTTGTATTATATGGGCTATAGTTGATTGATAGATCTGAAATAAATATGCACTCACAAATACCAGGATGGATCAAGATCCCTACAATTGAAATGACTATGTATATGCATGATACGACTATGAGCTGTTTAGATCTATGGTCTGGTGTTTGTTTTTTGCAGTGAAGGGTATGATATGAGTAAGTTTGAAGTTCTAAATTATTGCACAGTCCTGAATTATTTACAGCTCTATATGCTGGTTTGACATGAGGAAGGCGTGTATATACGTGAGTTTGGTTTTTCAAATTAGCGTATATGTTCAATAATATGTTGAGATATACATGTGAGTTGGTTTTGGAATAAGCGCATACATATGCGAATAAGTCTACTAAAAGGAATATATGCAAGCCAGGGTTTTGCTGAAGAATACTGAAGAAAATGTCTGATCATTTTTGTTTTGTTCCTGTTGTCTGTAAATGATGTCTTCATATAGATTTGGGTTTTTTGAGTATTGATTATGCTGCTAGTCGATTGTGATTATAGATCAGTGATTGGTTGATTGATTAATGATTCGGTGAATTATTTGGTAAATTTATATGTTTCAATTTGATATTGGGCTTAAATGAGTATAGTGCGTCGATTCTGAAAATCTGATGAAAAGAGGCCTACAAGTTGTGATGTATTGAAGCTGGTGGATCCAGTGTGAAAAACTATGAAACATGGTCTGCGGTAGTGCTGAGGGTTGGAGCCTTTAGTGAGGAGGTCGAAGCTTGCTATCAGTAGGATCTGGTGATCAGATCAAGGGGTTGTGGCTCCCTTCTAGTAGTGGCTGGTAAATAAGAGCAGGGAGTCGAAGCTCCCTTCCAGTGGTGGCTAGTAAACGAGACCAGGGGGTTGGAGCTCCCTTCCAATAGTAGCTGGAGAACAAGTGAAGGTAGCAGCCTTTTGCAGGTGGGTGCCTGCGTGCTGGTATGAGTTTGCTCCAGTACAATATTGTAAGCAGTTTTCTATATAATAAATATTTAAGGCAGAGACGAAAGTAGCGGTAGTTTTCTCCCACATTGGGTTTCCACCTTAAATAATGGTGTTCATGTGTGTTGCTTATGTGTGATGATCTATTATGTTCTTACTGCACATGTTAATTGCTTACTAAATTTATGATGGATCATTAATGCACTGGTCTAAGTAAAGTTACTGAAGATTTATCTGAATTATAAGTTCTCTGGGCATATGCTAGTTTCCTGAATGAAAGTCGTGTACATACACTAATTTGCTTGAGTAAATTCATGTATATATTTCAATAAAGAAAAAGTAAAAATTTGTGTGAGTTTTAAATACTGATTCAACCTTCCCCCCTCAGTATTTTTCCCAACAATATAAAAAAAGGTTCTTCTGAAAAAGCTTGATCCCTTGAAAGAGATCTGTCGCATTGGGAAGTCATGAAGGATTATTTTTTATAAGACCACCATTGTTCAATGGAAGTAATCTATTGTTCTGGAAGACACAAACAAGCGCTTATCTACAAAGTCTTGGAGAAAATGTATGGGGAATCGTGGAAGGAGGTTATCAATATCCAACAGTCGTTCCTACAGATACAGTAGAAAAGAAGAGATATGAAACCAATGTAAAAGTTGTCAATGCATTATTGGGAAGCTTGAAAAAATCAGAATTTTTCAAAGTCATGCAGGTAAATTCAGCAAAGGAAATATGGGAAAAGATCATTCAGAGCTATGAAGGTAATGCCAAGGTAAAAAGTGCTAAACTTCAAACTCTTAGAAGTCAATATGAAAATATCAGAATGCATGATGATGAAAGTATTGCAAGTTTATTTCTAAGGATAGATGAAATTGTGAATTCTATGATAAATATCGGTGAAGATATAAGAGATTCAACTTTAGTAGAGAAAACCTTGAGATCTCTAACTCTAGAATTCGAGTCAAAAGTGTCTGCCATTGAAGAAAAGCATGATCTACAGATTCTTACTGTTGTTCAACTTCACAGGATCCTAACTGCTTTTGAAATGAGAAAAGGAGGTCCCTCAGAAGTCAGAGAAGCCGCATTGAAGGCATGTGAAAAAGGAAAAGAAAAGGAAGTTTTCAAGGAATCAAGTTATATATCAGAAGAAGATGAGGAAAATTTTGAGAGGAAAGTTCAACGAGGTACTGGAAATTTCAAAGATAAGCTTCCCTTCAAGTGCTTTGCTTGTGGTAGAGCTGGTCATTATGCTGTTAAGTGTCCTTATAAATAAAATCATGAGAAAGGGAAACAGTTTGAAAATAGGAGAAGATTTTATACAAATGAAGATAGTGATGGTTTATCAATTAGAGAAGAGAGAGAGTTTGAACAAGATTTGCAAGTATTCATGGAATTTACTATTAATAATGATAATGCCCTAAAAGAGGAGAACCTTTTTATTGAAGAATCACATAAATCAAGGAAGAAAGGATGGTTTCATGGATGTTGTTTCTATTGTAACTCATTTAGGAAGAAGGCCAGTGACTGCAGGTTAAAGTATGTTTAACAAAACTGGGAGTTTGGATAAGTTCCAACACACAATAAGGAATTCCAATAATAGCTGGGAAAGAAAAAACACCGTTATAAAATGTAGGGAATGTTGACCCTACTGCAGTCATCTATTTCTAAAGCTTACTTCGCTTAGTGACTACATGAGTGATGTGAGATAAATTATCAGAATCAGTAATGTATCATCACAGGGAGAGAAATATATGATGATTCCCATGGTTGGTTTTGTAATTATGGTGGTTTATATTTCTGACAGTGCATTTGATGTGACAACAGAAGACAGATACAAACTGTACAAGCTTAGGGGGAGTTGAAGCAATGAAATTTTCAATGTTTTACATTCTATAGGTGGATTCGATGAAAGAAATTTGTGTATGTACGTGAGATCATTTGCAGACAATCACATATTTTTTCTCTAATAGAAAAAAAATGAGACAGACTCAAGAACATATTTTGATATGCTGCTAACAGTTACGATTTAATTTTCTTGGTCTAATGTTTATGGTTACAGTCTGCTGATATGGTATTAAGTTATGATTATCTGATTTATGAAGATGCTTTTATGAATGAGTTGCTATGGTCAAACTTGACAATGAATAGGTAGTATATTTTCTGGGGGAGCATTAGCCTTACTGAGTATAATATATTGTTGGCATTATGTTTATAATGGTTGTTGAATTATGTTCGATGATCTCTCTCTATTGAGGTACTTTGGTCTTGGTTACAAAATTCATATATGTAATTTGATTTAAAGGTCATGTTGAGACCTATGATGTAAATATTGTCATATTCAATCATGTACATAATTTTTCAAATATGTAAACCTACTTAGTTGGGTGATTGAGTAAAATATGTAACCCCACTTGGTTGGGTAGTTGAGTCAAATATGTAACCCTAATTATTTGGGTGATTGATGTAAGTATGATTCCTTGGTGATAGGAAAGGTCATACTCTAATGAGTTATAGAGTCTTGTAATTCATTGAAAATATTTTTATAGATTCAACATGTGCTCAGGGGGAGCATGGTGAGTATAGTGCAAATCAGATCTACAGAGATCTTGTTTCAGCATTGGTCCACCCTTTTCCCTTGATGTCAAATGGGGAGAGTAACTTGGTGTTTGAATAATGCTTATGTCGATATTTCTAATAGGTATCTACAAGTTGTGGTGATCAAACACCAACATGGTTGCCATCAAGTCCAAAGGGGGAGATTGCTGGCATTATGATGTAATGTGTTGTCCTTGATGGAAACCTACTCGATGAGTTGACTTTTCATAGCAACCTACTTGTTGAATATGTAAACTTGATGTATCTACAGACCAGTTTAGATGTGATAGAGAAAGACATAACAGTGAGTGACAAAGTAATGATGAAGGTAAAGTTTCAGGAAGTATACACAGGTTTGATGAAGGGAAGATGTGCATACACAGGTGTATACATAGGCTCAATTTGTGAATATATGGAGGTTTGATGAAGGGAATCCGCGTATACACAAGTGTATACGCAGGTTCGATGAAGCGAAGTAGTGTACATGTAGGTTTGATGAAGCAAAGTTGTGTATACACAGATTTGGCAAAGAAAAGTCACGTACACATGTGGGTATGAAGAAGAAAAGTCACATACATGTTGGAACACTATTTTATTAATACCAAGGGTATTTACCATGGTATTAGCCCACAATATTGAGTGCAATAATGGTTATTTGATCCCGTCCAAGAATACAATCGACACTTGTGTGGTTTTGGCTCATGGTTTTAGCTAAGGCTCAAACTATATAAGGAGTTGAAGATCAAAGTGATAAGTGTGCATGAGGAAGGATAATGAATGAATACTTCCATATAAAGTATATTTGTATGGTATGGGCCATAGTTGATTGATAGATCTGAAATAAATATGCACTCATGAATACAATGATGGATTGGGATCCTTAGACCTGAAATGATTATGTATTAGCATGATATGGCTATGATTTGTTTATATATGTGGTCTGGAGTGTGTTTTTTGTAGTGAGGGTTATGATCTGAGTAATTTTGAAGTTCTAAAGTATTGCGCAGGGCCTTAATTATTTACAGATATATACGCAGGTTGACACAAGGAAGGCATGTATTCACATGAGTTTGGTTCTGTAGAGTAGCGTATATGTTCAGTGATATGTTGGGATCTATATGCGAGTTGGTTTTGGGATAAGCACGTACATTCACGAATAAGTATACTGGAAGGAATGTATGCAATCCAGGGCTTTGCTGAAGAATACTGAAGAAAATGTCTGATCAGTTTTGTTGTGTTTCGGTTGTCTGTCAATGATGTCTTCATATATATATATGGGTTGTTTGAGTATTGATTATGCTCCTAGTTGATTGTGATTAAATATTAGTGATTGGTTTCTTGATTGATGATTCACTAAATGATTTGGTACATTTATATTTTTCAGTTTGATGAAAATTTGATGAAAAGAGGCCTACAAGTTGTGATGTATTGAAGTCGATGGATCTAGTGTGAAAATTTATGAAACTTATCTGTGGTGGTGTTGAGGGTTGGAGCCTTCAGTGAGGAAGTCAAAGCTTCCTGCTAGTAAGAGTTGGTGATCAGATTAGGGGGTTGTAGCTCCCTTCTAGTAGTGGCTGGTAAACGATATCAGGAAGTCGAAGCTCCCTTATAGTGGTGGCTGGTAAACGAGATCAGGGTATTGGAGCTCCCTTCCAGTAGCAGTTGGAGAACGAGTGAAGGTAGCAACCTTCTGAAGGTGGGTGCCTGCGTGTTGGTATGAGTCTACACCAGTAGAATATTGTAAGCAATTTTCTATATAATAAATATTGAAGACGGAGACGACAAC
This sequence comes from Pinus albicaulis, assembly GCA_034641835.2. Taxonomy (NCBI): domain Eukaryota; kingdom Viridiplantae; phylum Streptophyta; class Pinopsida; order Pinales; family Pinaceae; genus Pinus; species Pinus albicaulis. Next base: position 795,999,498 of record CM076571.1, read on the forward strand.
AATGGTGGTTTTCTCCCACATTGGGTTTCCACCTTAAATACTGGTGTTCATTTGTGTTTCTTATGTGTGATGATCTATTCTATTCTTAATACAAATGTTTATTGCTTGCTAAATGTCTGATGAATCATTAATGTACTAGTCTAAGTAAAGTTACTGAAGATTTATTTGAATTATAAGTTCTTCGAGCATACACTAGTTTCTTGAAAGAAAGTCGCGTACATACACTAGTTGGATTACGTACAATCACATATACATTTCAGTAAATAAAAGTAAAAATCTGTGTGAGTTGTAAACATTGATTCAACCCCCCTCTCAGTATTTTTCCCAACAATTGGTATGAAGCAAGTCCTTCTAAAATATCTTGAATTCTTGAAGGAGATCCATCGCAATGGGTAGTCATGAAGGAGTATTTTATATCAGGCCACCACTGTTGAATGGAAGTAATCTATTGTTCTAGAAGATACAAAAAGGAGCTTATCTGCAAAGTCTTGAAGCAGATGTATGGGGAATCTTGGAAGGAGGTTATCAATATCCAATAGTCGTTCCTATAGATGCAACAGTAAAGAAGAGATATGAAACAAATTCAAAAGTTGTCAATGCCTTATTGGGAAGCTTGAAGAAATCATTTTTTTTCAAAGTCGTGCAGCTAAATTCAACAAAGGAAATATGGGACAAGATCATTCAAAGCTTGAAGGTGATGCCAATGTCAAAAGTGCTAAACTTCAAACTCTTAGAATTCAGTATGAAAATATCATAATGCATGATGAAGAAAGTATTTCAAGTTTATTTCTAAAAATAGATGAGATTGTGAATTGTATGATAAATATGGGTGAAAATATAAAAGGTTCAACTTTAGTAGATAAAATATTGAGATCTCTAACTCCAAAATTCGAGTCAAAAGTGTTTGCCATTGAAGAAAAGCAGGATATACAAACTCTTACTGTTGTTCAACTGCATGAGATCCTGGCTTCTTTTGAAATGAGAAAAGGAGGTCCCTCACAAGTTAGAGAAGCCACATTTAAAGCCTGTGCAAAAGGAAAAGAAAAGGAAGTTCTCAAGGAATCAAGTTATATATCAGAAGAAGATGAGGAAATTTTTTTGAGGAAACTTCAACCAAGTACTAGAAGGTTCAGAGGTAAGCTTCAATTCAAGTGTTTTTATTATGGTAGAGTTGGTAATTATGCATCTAAGTATCCTTATAAAGAAAATCATGACAAAATAAATGGTTTGAAAATAGGAGAAGATTTTATACAAATGAATATAGTGATGGTTTATCAATTTGAGAAGAGGGAGAGTCTAATCAAGATCTGCAACTACTCATGGAATTTACTATTAATGATGATATTGCCCTAAAAGAGAAGAATCATTTTATTGAAGGATCACATAGATCAAGGAAGAAATGATGGTTTCATTGATTTTGTTTCTATCGTAAATCATTTGGGAATAAGGCCATTGATTGCAAGTTAAGTATGATTAACAAAACCGAGAGTTTCGATAAGTTCCAACACACAATAAGGAATTCCAAAAAAAGTTGGAAAAGGAAGAAACACCGGTAAAAAACGCAGGGAATGTTGACCCTATTGTAGTTGTTATCACAAAATTAGACCTGATAGGCAGCTCATCAAGTAAACCTTGTGTAACTGTTTCAAACCAATCTTTTGGCCGAGGCTAAGCCTCCTCAACTTGAGAGGGCTCTCTCAAGGGTTTATGATTTTTGATAAATAAGTATATGGCTAACTCTATATGAGGTAAAAACAAATAAATGATATAAATGGTTGTAAATCACATTATCAAGTATTCATTGGGCTTATGGAGTCATGATAACTTTAGCAAAACCAAAACAGTCTACCTAGCATGGAACTCAAGGCATTCAAAGTTCAAGTCAAGGAATAAAACATGTAAAACAGTGAAACACACAGTTAGTTTATCTATGAAGGAAGTCATAGCATCATTGATGAATTCTAAGTATCATAAGCAAACACCACTGCAATAGAAATATATAAAGGATGCCATCAAAACAATAACATACAATAACTCCTCATGAATCTTGAGTTGTCTAAGTAGAAACTATGTATTAAGCTGTAAACAGTCACTTACAAAACACAGTATTTTTGTTAATAAAATGTCCAACCCTTAGAATTTAAACTTCTTCCTCTTTAGATATCATTTACAACATAGGATAAGCTTATCCTCAACAAGATACATTGAATTCCTACCGTCTGACACCTTTCCTAACCATACAACAACTCCTTTATTACAAAATGACAGCTACAGACCTAATGAGCAGTCCTATTTCAAATAGGACTTTAACTCTTTAATTTTACTCCTAAAAACCTTATCTAAGCTTAATTAAATCATATGCCACTTGCATTTCCATGAGGTCGAATTCTGATGATGACCTTCAACTTGTTGTGACCATGAAGCTGATGATGTTGCTCTCCTGAAACCTAGGAAAATGTCTCCCTGTTTTTAGGCCTTTGATTCCTTTGACTCCTTGGGACATTCTAACCATTTATGAACCATGTTTAGATGCAATTTGCTTTCAAATACTAAACCATATGTATTCAATCATCTCCCTGTGCCAGCTATGCAACCTTTACTTCGAATTATCCAAAAAAATTTGAAAACAGACCTGCACTACGAAAGCAGCACAGTTTCGTAGCGCTTTTCATAGCATAGTGTTTTAGCCCATTTATTTTGCTAATTTTGGTATTTTTCCTTCATGGTGAGTTTGATCTAAACTTGAGATAGTTTTTCAAGAAATTTCATGACAAAAATCTCAAGACTCCTCCTCAAAATTGATAAGGAAAAGGGTGAAAAGGCTGCTACAATAGTTTCGTAGTTCTTTTCACCCTTTTTGCACTACTGGCACTACGAAACTGTTGTGTAAGCAGTTTTTTGTCAAAATGTATTCAAAATTTACAATAATAGTAAGCCTACACTTAATAACATCAATATTTTATCATAACCATCAACAAAATAGACTAAAAACATAACTTTCATCCAAATTAAACTTCATTTTGGCCTATGAATTTGTCATTTTGCCTTACTGTTTTTTCAATTCATTTTGAGACTGTTTCAACTGTATTTCCAAATATTCTACCTGGCTTCTTAATTTTCTGTTACTGGCTCTTAAATGAGTGTTGATCATCCTTACAAACTTTACCTCTTTAACAGCTGGGACAGTCCATGTGAAGAATTGTTCTTCACTGCTTGGAATCTCTGACTTGGAAGCTATTTGACCTTCCGAAACAACCTTCAATCTCTTAAATTCTGTTTTTTCAATGATGTGCTTTCTGGCCCTTTTCTTCATCCTAAAAATCTCATGATTTTCTGATGTCAATTTTTCCTCAAGCCTTTTGTACTCTATCAGATCTTCTTGTGTTTTGATTACTCTGTTGGTTGCATGTTCTGCTACTAGTGAGGAGAGGTCAACCACCTCTTCAAGGGGTTTGACTGTCTCATTGATTTTTTGGACCTCTTTGTCATGTTCCTTGAGCTTTTTAGAATACCTAGTAATAGGCGTCCTAGCTTGAAAAACAAAGGTTGAATTCTCACCCTCAAACTCCAGTTTCTTTGTTGATTTCACTTTTTCCTATTTGTGTTCATTTATCCCAATGAAATCGGCTTGTACTATGGGTGATTCTTCTATTTCTATTGCATGTAGTATGTCATTCAAGTTTCCTTTCATCAGTGAGCTGTCCTCTGACCCTGAAATTGTTGCTTTTCCCTTAAATGTTGCTGCTTGACTCCTTGTCAATATCTGAACTTTTTGCTTGCTAGTTGCTTGTTTTTGTTTAGTCTTTTTGATACCTCGTAACCCCTGTTTTACAAGTGAAGGAGTTTATGCAACCATTGGTGTCTTCTAAGCTAATGCAACCACTAGTGTCTTCTCTGTCCTATTTTAAACTTTTTTTCTTGGCTTCAACTTCACAAAACTTCTTGCCTTTGTAGCCACTGGTTAACTGGATTATGCTGGTGGTGAGGGATTCCCTTTTGTCTTAAGATTTTTAGTTGGGGTTAGGGTTTCCATTTCAAATCCACTCATGAAAAAAAAAAAAGACTAGTCCCTATTTATTTTATGGATCTCATTCAAAACTAACAATTTTATCAAACTATGGTTAAATAGAGAGGTTTCACAGCCATCTGATTTTGCGTGTACTTTGTCAGCCATTTTGGCAAGGCTTCTAAGTAAGAAAAATGGAAAATCCAGTGATATCATACCTGTGAAATGTAACAACAATTTGAAATGATAAGTATAGACTTTGTGGTACCTGCCTTCGCATGTGAAGTATCTTTGGATATTGAACAGTAGTTTGGCATAATTGTCCTTAATACAGCTTCTGGGAATTGCATTGTTCAAGTCCATGTCTGCTTATTCTGGTTTCATAAATGCCTTGCATGCTTCCATATCAAACCTAAAAACCTTAAACCAGGACTCCTACCCTCTTGGTATTTCTGTCACCAAAGCTATGATTTCAGGTGTGACTGGCACATTCAACATTCCAACCTTTGTACTTGTCCCACTGAAGTGTAATGCAAACTCTTTTGACACCTGAGTATGACCTCCTTGTAGCTTTTCACAAAAATTTAAGCAACCTTATTTACTGAAAGCCTCCATCACTGTTTGATCTTTAGCTAAAACCTTTATATTCTCAGGTTCATATCTCAGACAATGTCCCCCTCTGTGGATATTTTTCTCCTCAGCCATGCTTCTTTCAGAAAAAACCCTGTTAGTTTCTTTCGAAATCTGCAAAACAACCTCACTTGCAAACAACCTCTCTTGATTATAGCCTCTCTTGATTTAAAATAACAGTATCGCTTGATTATAGTGAAATTTGTCTATGCATATAACAACCATTGACTAATTGTCACTGCTTCAGAGCTCATAAAGTTTCTTTGGAGATAAATGAACCGAGGATGGCTCAATTAGGCAAAGAATTTGAATTTGAGATATTCCTTCATAACCAAATGATGCTTTCTTGAATTCCTATCATGATTATGATGAGTTTAGGATAGGTGGGCACAATGGATTTGATGACTAACTGACTCACCACACTCCTATCCTATCATTCCCAACCAAATCTGACAGTTTTTGGCTCATTTGACATGACAGCTAAGAAACCACGCTTTTGTAGCGCACTTAGTGTAAATTTTGCATTTTGTGCCACGAAAGTAGCAGCGCTTTCGTAGCATATTTCCTGATTTTTGAACTAGCGACGCTACGAAACAGTGGATTCCTGGCTAAATGCATAATTTCAACTTGAAACTTAATGGCATGACCCCTAAATGAAAAATATGACTTTTTGATCATGGAATGAACCTAAAGGACTTTATTTGAACTTGAAATATGACCTTTAAAACTTATAAAACTTGGACCTACCCATAACCAAAACCTAAAATGACTATCAAATGTATTTTGAGACCATGATAAAAAACAAAGTTGACACAATGATGTTTTGAAAAATTTTGAGTGATAACAACAGTCATGTGTTTGTAAAGCTTACTTCTCTTAGTGACTGCAAGAGTGATGTGAGATACATTATCGAAATCATCAATTTATCATCACAAGGGGAGAAATATATGGTGATTCTCAAGGTTGGTTTGTTAATTCTGGTTGTTTATATTTCTGACAATGCATCTGATGTGACAACAGAAGACAGGTACAAACTGTACAAGCTCAGGGGGATCTAAAGCAATGAAATTTTCGGTATTTCATATTTTGTATGGGGATTCGATGAAATAAATTCGCGTATGTATGCAATTTCCTTTGTAGACAATCACGTATGCTTTTCTCTGATAGAAAAACAATGAGACATAATCAAGAACAAATTCTGACTTGCTGCTAACATTTATGATTTAATTTTCTTGGTATGATGTTGGTGGTTACAGTTTGATGATATGGTATTAAGTTATGATTATCTAATTTATGAAGATAATTTGATGAATGATTTGTTCTGGTTAGACTTGACAATGAATAGGCAGCACAGGTTCTGGGGGAGCATTAGCCTTGTTGAGTATAATGCATTTTTGGCATTAATATGTTTATAATGGTTGCTGAATTATGTTAGAAGATCTCTCTCTATTGAGGTCCTTTGGTCTTGGTCATAAAATTCATACCTGTAATTTGATGTAGAGGTCATGTTGAGACCTATGATGTAAATATTGCCATATTCATTCATGTATGGACTTTTTCAAACATGTAAACCTACTTGGTTGGGTGATTGAGTCAAATATGTAATCCCACTTGGTTGGGTAGTTGATTCAAATATGTAACCACACTTAGTTGGGTGATTGATGTAAGTATGAGTCCTTGGTGATAGAAAAGGTCATACTCTGATGAGTTATAGAGTCTTGTGATTCATTGAAATTGATTTTAAAGATTCAACATGTGCTCAGGGGGAGCATGGTCAATATAGTGGAGATCAGATCTACAAATCTCTTATTTCAGCATTGGTCCACCCTTTGCCTTTGACGTCAGAGGGGGAGAGTAACTTGGTGTTTGAATAATGCTTATGTTGATGTGTATAACAAGTATCTACAAGTTGTGGTGATGAAACACCAACATAGTTTCCATAAAGTCCAAAGGGGGATATTATTGGCCATATTATGTAATGTGTTGTCCTTGATGGCAACCTACTCGTTGAGTTTCCTTTTGATAGCAACCTATTTGTTGAAGATGTAAACTTGATATATCTACAGGCTAGTTCTGGTGTGACAAAGAAATAAATAACAATCAGTGACAAAGGAATGACAAAGGTAAAGTTTTATGAAGTATACGTAGGTTTGACAAAGGGAAGCCACATAAATGCAGGTGAATACACAGGTTCAATTCGTGTATATATGCAGGTTTGATGTAGGGAAGCCGAGTATACATACGTGCATACGCAGGTTCGATGAAGCAAAGTAGTGTATCTGCAGGTTTGATGAAGCGAAGTCATGTATACACAGATTCGGTGAAGCAAAGTCACGTACACATGCAGGTATGAAGAAGAAAAGTCACGTACATGCTAGCGCACTATTTTATTAATACCAAGGGTCTTTACCATGGTATTAGCCCACAATATTGAGCGCAGTAATGGTTATTTGATCCCGTCTAAGAATACCATCACCGCTTGTGTGGTTTGAGCTCATAGTATTAGCTAAGGCTCAAACTATATAAGGAGGTGAAGATAAAAGTGTTAAGTGTGCATGAGGAAGGATAATGAATGAATAATTCAATATGAAGTATATTTGTATGGTATGGGCTATAATTTATTGATAGATTTGAAATAAATATGCACTCATGAATAACATGATGGATCGATATCCCTAGACCTGAAATTACTATGTATTTGCATGATAAGGCTATGAGTTGTTTAGATCTATGGTCTGGTGCATGTTTGCTGCATTGAAGGGTATGATATGAGTAAGTTTGAAGTTGTGAAGTATTGCACAGTCCTGACTTATCTACAGATCTATACATGGGTTTTATACAAGGAATGCGTGTATACATGTGAGTTTGGTTCTGCGGAGTAGCGTATATGATCATTAATATGTTGAGATTTGTACGTGAGTTGGTTTTGGGATAAGCACATACATACGTGAATAATTCTACTGGAAGTTTCATATGCAAGACAGGGTTTTGTTTAAGAATAATGAAGAAAATGTCTGATTAGTTTTTCTATGGTTCTATTTTCTGTCATTCATGTCCTCATATATGTTTTGGGTTTTTAAGTACTGATTATGTTGCTAGGTGATTGTGATTAAAGATCAGTGACTAGTTTCTTATTGATGATTCAGTGAATGATTTGGTACAATTATACTTTTCAGTTTGATATTGGGCTTAAATAATTATAGTGGATCCAGTATGAAAATATGATGAAAAGAGGCCTACAAGTTGTGATGTATTGAAGTCGGTGGATCCAATGTGAAAAGTAATGAAACATGGTCTGCGATGGTGCTGATAGTTGGAGCCTTCAGTGAGGAAGTCGAAGCTTCCTGCTAGTAGGAGCTAGTGATCAAATCAGGGGGTTGTAGCTCCCTTATAGTAGTGGCTAGTAAACAAGAGAAGGGGGTCGAAGCTCTCTTCCAGTGGTGGCCGGTAAATGAGATTAGTGGTTTGGAGCTCCCTTCTAGTAGTAGCTTGAGAATGAGTGAAGGTAGTAGCCTTCCGCAGGTGGGTTCCTGTGTGCTGGTATGAATATACGCCAGTACAAGATTGTAAGAAGTTTTATATATAATAAATATTGAAAATAGAGACAACAACAACGATGGTTTTCTTCCACATTTGGTTTCCACCTTAAATCTTGGTGTTCATATGTGTTGCTTATGTGTCATGATTTATTCTATTATTACTACACATATTTACTGTTTACTAAATGTATGTTGAATCATTAATGCGGTATTATAAGTAAAGTTACTGAATATTTATCTCAATCATAAGTTCTCTGGGTATACATTAATTTCCTAAATTAAAGGTCGCATACATACGCTAGTTGGATTAAGTACAATCATGTATAGATTTCAGTAAAGAAAAGTAAAAATCTGTGTGAGTTTTGAATACTGATTCACTGCCCCCCCCCCCCCCCCCCTCAATATTTTTACCTCAATAATTGCACAGAAACTACCACTTCATTACTAGTTAAAGCACAACCTTGAACTCCTTGAGCCTTTCTTAACACAAATTCAAATTGTTTGTAACAATCCCACCCCACATTTGCCTATTTTAACATACTTACCAAGGTAGAAATGAGCTGAGAGTTACCATGAATGACCCAAATCCCATGGTACAATTACAGAAATGGGGTCTAACTTTCGAACACATGTTATTAATTTTTACAAACACTTTGCATAGATAGTACTTGTAAGTCATGTATGCATAGTTTAGTTGCTATTTACATTATTTTCATTAGATGTTCATGAAGAAGGATAGCTTCCTCGTCATAATTGCTGCAATAAACACATATTATCTCATGCATCCATACTAAATAACCAAGAAAATTTTAGACCATGAATTAGGTCTAGATCAAGAGCACATTGTATAATAATAAATACACCATGCATGTAGCATATACTTAACCAACAATAAAGCCATGAAAGCCTAGTCATGTAAACAATGGTAAATCAACAACTATGCTCATAACCAGCATAATAAAAATAAAAATATCATGGATACATTAGTCATAGGATCCACATATAAATTAGTACATTTACACATCAAATTCCAAGGAAATGAACTTCTCATTAATGAATGTAAAAACCAACCAGGGATGGGACTACCACATTCCACCCGAACATAGATTGGCTGATCCAAATCTCTCTTCATCCAATCACCCCCGTGCCATATTCCAAGCATGAATGTGGGACTCATAACCAACCAAAATGAACGAAACAAGCATGGATGCTACCATAGTTCTCTGCCTACACCGTGAGGCATTTAGTGCCTCCTAGGTCTCTCAGGCTTTACCACAATCCAAAATCCAATATAGGGATAACTAGGGGCTACACCAAGACCCACTCTCCAGGATTTACCGTATATCCCATCCTTGGACTACTAGGCCCAACAGAGAGAAATCCACCACTTTGATTTGCCATATATCCTGCCATTCACCGTCAAGGATTCCTAGGCCCACCGAGGCACACAATACCTAATTTAGCGCAACCCACAGTCTGGTTCAGGGGTTATTAGGTCAATGGATTTACCATGATCCACATTCTGGTCCAGGGACCACTAGGCCATGTGTTTTTCATTTTGAAGATCCACCTCACTCAGCTTAAAATCCATTTGGCAATCCAACTCAACCAAAGCATGAGACCCAATCTCGTCAAGGTTATCTGGAAATGGAGAGGCTAGGATGATAACACTGTCACACATGGAAAAACCCACGCCATGAAAAAATATAAGCACATGAAATAACATGAATTCCAAATCTAGTAATGAAATCGCACATGCAAATCAATACCTACAAAGAATCTTGTTGTAGATGCTTGATCCTGCTCTTCCTTCCTCTTTCCTTATTTTCCTTTCTTGATCCAATGCCAAAGTGCTGCAAGAAAACTCTAAGTGCCCAAGAGCGTGAGAGAGAGAGACAAAATAATATGAGAGATCCAAAAATGAACTAACAGAAGTTAGAAAAATCTTACCAACTAATCCTCAAAAGCCTTTTTATTAATGAGGCCTCTATTTTATTCATTTTCCATAATTTTCCTTCAATTTCATCCTCACATGCAACCTGTGACCTTTCACCTTCCTTTTCTCCTAATTTCCATTATTTCCATAAATAAATGTCACTTTTCCTTTCTAAAGCCTTTTACATTTCCTTATCCATAATAAACCAAAGTGAACACCGACTAGGTTGTTTTTTCCAACACTCAGCTTGGAATATGTGTCCCATCAACCATGGTCTTATATATTTTTACATGAATTTTTCCCAAGGCTATTACAGAACCCTCCCCCTTGGGTGAACACCATCCTCGTTGTTCAATCACACCTATAAAGCAGAAAATCGTTGAACAAAAATGAACTTACCATGGAGATTTATAACACAGCTCGTTGCAGTATTTACAATGACCATTGTTGAAACAAGACAATCATATTGTTTACTAGAGCTTTAAAACAAAACTCATTACGGTATTTACAATAACAACCACATATAATTAAGCCCATTTTATTCAACCAACAAATAATCAGACTGCTTGTGGAGATTTATAAACCAACTCGATACAATATTGACAATAATATACACATATGCACATTTTCTCAACTAGAAAATAAAAGGATATGATGCCCATATCAATAAAAAAGGGAATATAAAGGCTCACACCTCCACCCTTAAGGTAATACTAGGATTGACTTCCTTCCAAGGAAGTCTAGAATCCATTTCCAATGTCAAAGTTGAATCCAATGTCCAACGCTACAATCCTGTGCCATTTGTCCTCACAATGAACATTTACCGACTCATTTTTCTAGGGCACACATCCAATGTGCATATGATTCCATCTGGAAATGCTAATGACAAAAATAAATCCATCCTCATCCTTCCCTTCTATGCTACATAGTCCCTCAGGAAATCTGGTAATCCCCTTCCATGCAGTAATTCACCTTCCAATTTCTGCTGGCACCCCCATCCCGAGCAGTCCATCCCTTGGAAAGGCTTCCTCACATCAGAAGTTAAAATAACCAAGGCATATACCTACCTCAAAACTATCATATTAGTCATAGCATGCTCATGGAAATCAATGGACACTATTGGGTACTAGTGTCCCACAATGGCCCTCTTCTTGAAGTGATTACCAGCATACTACTGCATGTTCCTATTCCTTTTAATGCTGCTGCTAATTCTTGTAGTCAATTTCAACCACCAAAACAAGAATTTTGTGCTTCATGTACCAAGCACATAACTTCCATTAAATTAAAAATAAATTGAAATCAATTCGTATCATACCTCATTGGTAGCTCGTAAATAAGGTACACTTGCAATTTTTTTTCGTTCCTCTCACAAGTCAAACCAGTTGTTTGATCAAATCAATATGTATAAACATATCACATTTGGTTATCTTGAAAATGAAACCATCATATATTAAAGTCACGAATCATATGAAATAACCATAAACCATAATCATAAATCACATGTGACCATCATAAGTCAGAATGGCAGATCACATGCATAATAAAAATGAACTAAAATAACAATACTTATCCTTCATCGGTCCTAACCTCTGCCTTTTTTATTTCTATACACACACCAGATCGGTTGCCACACCCAAAAAGAACCCAATTCATTTTCTTCTCTTCAATCACATACACATATACACAATTTACATAACAGCACATACATCCACACAAGGCATACAACACCACATAATACATATACTCATACCTGGTGTACAACACACAAAAAAATACATACACTGACATATGACACAATGTAATATCCCAAATTGGGAACTGCTAGCAAGGCATGAATGGAAAACGCATTTTCTGGGAATGGCTGCTACATGATTTGAAACCAATACCTGGATCCTTTAGATTTGTGTATCTAATTCCAAAATCCAAAAGGTGACTCAAAACAAATCCCTCTAGGTGGGTTAAACATATCTCCCACACCTAGTTGTCTTGAAAAAGTGCCCGATGAAGGGACTTGCAACAATGTATGAACATACAATGGAATGAAAATGTTATTTTAATGAGACAACATACATGAATATATGAATAGCCAACAAGTGATGTTATAGTAGTAAAAAAGAGTACAATTATTTGAGGAATTAATCACTCAAGCAAGGCAATGCAAGCCTCAACAATACATGTACAATGAGATGAAGAAAACTGCTACATATGTGAAACCCCGAGCTACGACAGCGCAATATATTATGGATAGCTGCTGCAAAATGAATGAAAATAGAAAGATACAACAATGTATGGCTCAAGAAATGAGGGGGAGAAATATCTCAACCCATGAAAATAACAATACAACAATCCTAAGAAGGATTGGTTGAAACATGTACAAAATGGCAAATATACAGAAATGTCGGAGTTGTTGGGTAGCAGCTGCAACTCAAAACTAGAAATGGATGAAGATGACTAAAGATGCAGCAACTAATGGCTGAATCTCATCCAATGGATCTCCCAGGTAAAAGGCCGATCCAATCCCTGAAGATCTCACCCTCCAAACTAGTGGTACAATCCCCCACTGCAAATACACTGTAAAATAACGCAGTCAAGGAGCTGGACTATGCTGTAGGAGATAGGAGATGCTTGGCCTGGTGCCAAAGATGTGAAATCAGCTCTGAATCCTTCCTTACTGATCTCCCAGAGGAAAGAAGGCTTCCTCCTCTGAAAAACAAGCCAAGGAATGGTGTTGTGGAACCCTCCACTACAACACCCTGCAACACTACGTTATACTTCAGCAGAAATAACGAAGTGACTGAAGGAAGTGGCTTTGGACTTGAGCCTAAAAGTGGAGAAATGAAGTGAAATCCTTCAAGAGGCCTCTCAAGAAGGAGAGGAAATCCTAAACAGGAATCCCTCGTGCTAAAAAACACTGCAACTCAGCTAAACAGCCGGAGAATGCAAATAATCATGCAGACCAAAATCAAATACTCAAACATATGCCTCTATGGCTGCTCCTTCCTCCTTTTATGCAAGTGAATGCCTCTTTGCCCTAGAACCCACACATTAGGGTTTCTTCCACAAGTGATCTTCCTCCCTCTCAAACTGCGTTGTCTTCCCAAGCAAGCCACGCCCTCTTAGGCAACACTGTTGACTTGGTCAAACTTGACCTTGTCCTCATGCATTTGCCCATTTTCACACTGGAAGGTGAAAAATAAAGCTGCTCCATTGATCCCTTTCACACTATGAGGGATTTTATTCCTACTGATGGGTCTCCTCACCCATTTTATTCACATCCTAGATGGCATGAGCAAAATTAATGTTCAAATTAGCTTCATGCTAATTTTGGAACATTACAGTCCTCCCCTCTCAAAGATTGCTTGTCCTCAAGCAAGTGCAAGGATAAAACTGAGTTATATATCCTCCTCTCCCTGTAGCATCCATGTATGATGATCTCCTCCAAGGAAAGAGATGCTATGTCATCAATCAAGTCTCCACATTGCTCCTCCTCAACATGCAAGTCAGCTATCAAGCTATCATCATGTAAATATAAGATACTCAAGAGGATAGCAAAGTGATTTCTAGAGGTCCCTTTGAGGAATGGGATCTAAAATCTAATGGGAATTATTCCTCCCATATGGATCCTCCATCGCCAAGCTATTAGCGATGAAAAATGAGTCACCTTCCAACTAGGCAACTCCTGAAAAATCTCCTCCACCTTTGGCTCTGGCATGGTAGGTGGGATGAAAATCTGCATATGGTAGACAAGGTAGCCTTCCCCACTTTTCCCATCTCTCCACTTATGGTAAGTGTTGATTGTTGGCTATCCTTGGGCTGCAATAATGTTTCCCTCAAGTGGTAATATGAGGACTAGATATCCAAAGATCTCTCCCCTGACGCTGCAAATCAAGCTGGCCCAAACCCTCCCATATATGATGAGTTGGAAGTCACCATCATATGGAGTCCATCCAACCCTATGGCCCCCCTCATAAAGAGACAAATGTGTTGTTGTGGTGGCCATATAATCTCCCATGCCCCCCTTATAACATGTGTTGCAAAAAATATGGAGGTCTCTTCTCCCAAAGGACACATTCATCTAATGTGTCTCTCTCCCCAGCATGCTCCTCATAAAGACAGAAACAGTAGAATCATAGGGAGCCAAGATGATAATCATGCTTGTTGCCATATGTAATAGGTGAGAAGGAAAATGGTCCCTCAAGTGCAACAAACACAGCTTAACCCTCAACTGCAATAGAGATTGATAGAATATGTGGCCTTTCACCCACTTGCCTGATGCCCCAATCTCCTCATAAGTATGGAGGAAGTGAATGATACAAGGTGTGAAATGAGCATGTCCTCCATAATATACCTCTTTCCCAAGTCCTCCTAGGGAATGGCCATCAATCATGCTTATGTCCTCAAAGAGACCATGAAGCCTAAAAGAAAGAATGCTCCTCCTTGGAGAAACATCCTGCACATATATGGTTAGGGGATATATACATACATCATATAAATAATCATGTAAACAATCAACACCCTTACCATATGTTCTGCTCATACAAAGGGAGTGACTCATAAATGAGTCTCCTCCCATCCTTAAAGAGAAAAGAGGTGGTTGTTCTAACTCTTCCAAAGAGTTATTTCTCCCCTCCATCTCCACATGGTCCATGCATCTCCTCATATGTTGATATATTTCCTCCTCAAAGCCCTTCCAAAAATACCCCTCCATGATGGTGTGGTATGCTCTCATAGAACAAGTGGGGCTGAAAAGGAAATCCTCATGAGTTGCTTGTAACAACTTCTCCTTGAGCTTGGAAGCTCCAGATAAGAAGATCCTACCATGATAGTAGATGACCCCATCTCTGACTGAGTACTCCTCCTCATGCAACTGGCCATCCAATATCCTACAAGTATGAAGATCCTTGGAATACTCCACCAACAGCTGGGAGCTCCAATATGGATCTATCCTCCATAGTGATAACATTGATGAAATATCATGAAGAACATTTGTCATATGGCTGCCCTCTCCTTTGACATCTCTCATGTCAAAGATGCAAGTTGGAAGGTTGTTATCCTTCCCCTGTTTCTTCTGCCACAACGCAGAATCTGAAATGTGAGTGGGTAAAAGTGATGTTGAGAGAATGCCTCTCTCCTCCTTGAGTCTACCCAAGACTCTCAGTGCTATACCCAGCTCTCCCAAGGTCTCCACCCTTCTGAAATCAATGAGTGGTGCCTCATCATGTGAAGCATCCATCCTCCTCTGCTGATCCAGTGGTCTGCCTGGTGAAATGTCTCCATGCAATGAGACATCATCAAGAGATGACTGCATATATGAATGGACAAATCTGCCCATGCTCTCACTGCACAATCCAATCTCCCTCCTAGGTGTAACAACCTCCAGAAATGGATAGGAATGTGTGCCCCTCATCACAAGATGTTGGTCATCCTCCCTATATCCTCCTTGTATCTCCACATTGAGATCCTAGGGACTTCCTTGCAAAGATGCAAGAATCCCTCTAGTTGGAGCAATATCTCCTTCTACCTCTGCATGAGGTACTAGATACTCTCTAGACCTGGCATCACTATTGCCCTCAACTTCTACAACATGAATGGGTAACCTCCCAATGATTGGATTCCTCCTTGAAAAAGATATCTCCATGCTCCCTTGCTCAAAGGTATGAGATGAAAATCTTTCTTTCGGCAAGGTATGGTGCAAGTTTTTAGCCTCTTCCATAGGTTTCTGAAGTAGTTTTGAGTTTCTATGCAAGGTTCTTGTTTGATTTTTATTGTTTTTATCCATCCCATGTGTATCATGAATCCTTTTATCAAATCTCTTCACTAATGAATGAGATGAAATGTTTGTATTTTCTAAGGAAAAGGATTCAAAATTCCACCAAGCATAGGCCTTACCTTTCAATTGCAGCGTGGCAACCTTGATGGCTTCTTCATCAGAACTGGGAACTCTCCTTCCTTCTTCTTCCATGTTTCTCCTGGTAATGCCAGGCATGTGACTGCACTGTACATCCAAGTGTGTGGTTGCATGCTCACACTCCTCATATGAAAATCTAGAGTTTGTTTCAGAATCAAACTCTCTTGGAGATTATCTACACATCTCCCTCCTTAACTTCTTGAGATCTTCATGAATGATCTGTATAGATTTAGGAAGAAGCTTTGTAATCATATCCCCTTTGTCTCCTCCAACAAATGAAAACTTTCTCCTGCTCATCTTTCTGTCTCCTTCTTGATGAGAATAGGAAGTGCAGGATCCTTCCTCTTCTATTTGCTTACCCTCCTTGGGGAGGTTCTTCATGGATCTGAAATATGATGAGATAAAACCCATCCTCTTCAATCTTTTGATCTATTTGGCTGAGATTCATAGGCTGAGCCAAGATTGTTACTCCGATACCACTGTAAAATCCCAAATTGGGAACTGCTAGCAAGGCATGACTAGAAAACACATTTTCCAGGAATTGCTGCTACAGGATTTGAAACCAAGAACTGGATCCCTTAGATCTATGTATCTAAGTCCAAAATCCAAGAGGTGGCTCAAAATAAATCCCTCTAGGTGGGTTAAACAGATCTCCCACACCTAGTTTTCTTGAAAAAGTGCTCGATGAAGGGACTTGCAACAATGAATGAACATACAATGGAATGACAGCATTATTTTAATGAGCCAACATACATGAAGATATGAATAGCCAATAAGTGATGTTATAGCAGTAAAAAAGAGTACAATGCTTTGAGGAATTAATCACTCAAGCAAGGCAATGCAAGCCTCAACAATACATGTACAATGAAATGAAGAACACTGCTACATATGTGAAACCCTAGGTTATGACAGCGCAGTCTATTATGGATAAATACTACAAAATGAATGCAAATAGAAAGATACAACAATGTATGGCTCAAGAAATTAGGGGGAGAAAGATCTCAACCCCTGAAAATAACAATACAACAATCCTAAGAAGGATTGGTTGAAACATGTACAAAATGGAAAATCTACAGAAATGCCGGAGTTGCTGGGTAGCAACTGCAACTCAAAAATGGAAATGGATGAAGATGGCTAAAGATGCTGCAACTGATGGCTGAATCTCATCCAATGGATCTCCCAGGTGAAAGGCTGATCCAATCCCTGAAGATCTCACCCTCCAAACTAGTGGTACAATCCCCCACTACAAATACACTCTAAAATAACGCAGTCAAGGAGCTAGACTGCGCTGTAGGAGATAGGAGATGCTTGGCCTGGTGCCAAAGATGTGCAATCAGCTCTAAATCCTTCCTTAATGATCTCCCGGAGGAAAGAAGGCTTATTCCTCTGAAAAACAAGCCAAGGAATGGTGTTGTGGAACCCTCCACTACAACACCCTGCAACACCACATTATACTTGAGCAGAAATAACGCAGTGACTGAAGGAAGTGGCTTTGGCCTTGAGCCTAGATGTGGAGAAATGAAGTGAAATTCTTCAACAGGCCTCAAAATAAGGAGAGGAAATCCTAAATAGGAATCCCTCGTGCTAAACAACACTGCAACTCAGCTAAACAACCAGAGAATGCAAATATTCATGCAGACCAAAATCAAATACTCAAACATATCCCTCTATGGCTGCTCCTTCCTCCTTTTATGCAAGTGAATGCCTCTTTGCCCTGGACCCCACACATTAGGGTTTCTTCCACAAGTGATATTCCTCCCTCTCAAACTACGTTGTCTTCCCAAGAAAGCCACACCCTCTTAGGCAACGCTATTGACTTGGTCAAACTTGACCTTGTCCTCATGCATTTGCCCCTTTTCACACTGTAAGGTGAAAAGTAAAGTTGCTTCATTGATCCCTTTCACAATATGAGGGATTTTATTCCTACTCATGGGTCTCCTCACCCATTTTATTCACCTCCTAGATGGCATGATCAAAATTAATGTTCAAATTAGCTTCATGCTAATTTTGGAACTATAATATCCTAAAATGGGAATTGCTAGCTAGGCATGACTGGAAAACGCATTTTCCAGGAATATCTACTACGGGGATTGAAACCAGGACCTGGATCCCTTATATCAATGTATCTAAGACTGAAATCCAAGAGGTGGCTCAAAAGAAATCACTCTAGGTTTGTTAAATAGGTCTCCCACACCTGGTTGTCTTGAGAAGGATGCCCAATGAAGGGGTTGCAGCAATGCATGAACATATAATGGAGTATCATCATTATTTTAAAGAGCTATGAGACAAGAAGATGGAAATATAATTCCCTTGATATTATAGAAGAAAATGTATACAATACTTTGAGGAATCAATCACTCCAGCTAGGCAATGAAAGCCTCAATGAGACATGTACATGAGAGTAGAGAAACACTGCTATACATAAATGTCATAACGCTAAAATAACGCAGTTCATTGGAGACACTGCAACATAATGAACCATAATACAAATATATGACAACAGATAGCTCAATAAAGGTGGGGGAGCAAGCTCTCAACCCCTGGAAAAAATAGTATGACAATCCTTGGGAGGATTGGCTGAAATATATGTACAAATGGAAAATCTGCAGAAATTTCGGAGTTGTTGCGTAGCAGCTGCAACTAAAAACTGGAAATGGATGAATATGGCTAAAGATGCTACAACTGATGGCTAAATCTCATCCAATATATCTCTTAGGTGAAAGGCTGATCCAATCCCTGAAGATCTCACCCTCCAAACTAGTGGTACAATCCCCCCACTGCAAATACACTCTAAAATAATGTAGTCAAGGAGCTAGACTGTGATGTAGGAGATAGGAGATGCTTGGCCTAGTGCCAAAGATGTGTAATCAGCTCTGAATCCTTCCTTACTAATCTCCCAGAGGAAAGGAGGCTTCCTCCTCTTAAAAACAAGGAATGGTGTTGTGGAACCCCCCACTGCAACACCCTGCAACACTACGTTATACTTGAGCAGAAATAACGCAGAGACTGAAGGAAGTGGCTTTGGCCTTGAGCCTAGATGTGGAGAAATGAAGTACAATCCTTCAAAAGGCCTCAAAAGAAGGAGAGGAAGACCTAAACAAGAATCCCTCGTGATAAACAACACTGCAACTCAGCTAAGCAGCCAAAGAATGCAAATAGTCATGAAGACCAAAATCAAATACTCAAACATATCCCTCTATGGCTGCTCCTTCCTCCTTTTATGCAAGTGAATGCCTCTTTGCCCTGGACCCCACACATTAGGGTTTCTTCCACAAGTGATCTTCCTCCCTCTCAAACTCTGTTGTCTTCCCAAGCAAGCCACGCCCTCTTAGGTAGTGTTGTTGACTTGGTCAAACTTGACCTTGTCCTCATGCATTTGCCCCTTTTCACACTGGAAGGTGCAAAAGAAAGCTGCTCCATTGATCCCTTTCACAATATGAGGGATTTTATTCCTACTCATGGGTCTCCTCACCCATTTTATTCACCTCCTAGATGGCATGAGCAAAATTAATGTTCAAATTAGCTTCATGCTAACTTTGGAACTACAATATCCTAAAATGGGAACTGCTAGCTAGGCATGACTGGAAAATACATTTTCCAGGAATGGCTGCTACAGGGATTGAAACCAGGACCTGGATCCCTTATATCAATGTATCTAATACTGAAATCCAAGAGGTGGCTCAAAAGAAATCACTCTAGGTTTGTTAAATAGGTCCCCCACACCTGGTTGTCTTGAGAAGGATGCCCAATGAAGGGGCTGCAGCAATGCATGAACATACAATGGAGTATCATCATTATTTTAAAGAGCTATGAGACAAGAAGATGGAAATAGACTTCCCTTGATCTTATAGAAGAAAATGTATACAATACTTTGAGGAATCAATCACTCCAGCTAGGCAATGAAAGCCTCAATGAGACATGTACATGAGAGTAGAGAAACATTACTATACAGAAATGTCATAAGGCTAAAATAACGCAGTTCATTGGAGACAATGCAACATAATGAACCATAATACAAATATATGACAATATATAGCTCAAGAAAGGTGGGGGAGAAAGCTCTCAACCCCTGGAAAAAATAATACAACAATCCTCGGGAGGATTAGCTGAAATATATGTACAAATGGAAAATCTGCAGAAATGTCGGAGTTGCTGCGTAGCAACTGCAACTCAAAACTGGAAATGGGTGAAGAAGGCTAAAGATTCTACAACTGATGGCTGAATCTCATCCAATGTATTTCTTAGGTGAAAGGCTGATCCAATCCCTGAAGATCTCACCCTCCAAACTAGTGGTACAATCCCCCACTACAAATACACTCTAAAATAACGTAGTCAAGGAGCTAGACTGCTCTGTAGGAGATAGGAGATGCTTGGCTTGGTGCCAAAGATGTGCAATCAGCTCTGAATCCTTCCTTACTGTTCTCCCAGAGGAAAGAAGGCTTCCTCCTCTGAAAAACAAACCAAGGAATGGTGTTGTGGAACCCTCCACTACAATGCCCTGCAACACTACGTTATACTTCAGCAGAAATAACGCAGTGACTGAAGGAAGTGGCTTTGGCCTTGAGCCTAGATGTGGAGAAATGAAGTAAAGTCCTTCAAGAGGCCTCAAAAGAAGGAGAGGAAATCCTAAACAGGAATCCCTCGTGCTAAAAAGCACTGCAACTCAGCTAAACAGCCAGAGAATGCAAATAGTCATGCAGACCAAAATCAAATACTCAAACATATCCCTCTATGGCTGCTCCTTCCTCCTTTTATGCAAGTGAATGCCTCTTTGCCCTGGACCCCACACATTAGCATTTCTTCCACAAGTGATCTTCCTCCCTCTCAAACTGTGCTATCTTCACAAGCAAGCCACACCCTCTTAGGCAGCGCTATTGACTTGGTCAAACTTGACCTTGTCCTCATGCATTTGCCCCCTTTCACACTGGAAGGTGCAAAATAAAGCTGCTCCATTGATCCCTTTCACACTATGAGGGATTTTATTCCCACTTGTGGGTCTCCTCACCCATTTTATTCACCTCCTAGATGGCATGAGAAAAATTAATGTTCAAATAAGCTTCATGCTAATTTTGGAACTGTAATATCCCAAAATGGGAACTACTAGCTAGGCATGACTCGTATTTTCCAGGAATGGCTACTATAGGGATTGAAACCAGGACTTGGATCCCTTATATCAATGTATCTAAGACTGAAATCCAAGATGTGGCTCAAAATAAATCACTCTAGGTGGGTTAAATAGGTCTCGTACACCTAGTTGTCTTGAGAAGGATGCCCAATGAAGGGGCTGCAGCAATGCATGAACATAAAATGGAGTATCAGCATTATTTTAAAGAGCTATAAGACAAGAATATGGAAATATCCTTCCCTTGATATTATAGAAGAAAATTTATACAATACTTTGAGGAATCAGTCACTCCAACTAGGAAATGAAAGCCTTAATGAGACATGTACATGAGAGTAGAGAAACACTGCTATACATAAATGTCATAAGGCTAAAATAACGCAATTCATTGGAGAAACTGCAACATACTGAACCATAATACAAATATATGACAATAAATAGCTCAGGAAAGGTGGGGGAGCAATTTTTCAACCCCTGGAAACAATAGTACAACAATCCCTCGAACGATTGGCTGAAATATATGTACAAATGGCAAATCTGCAGAAATGTCGGAGTTGCTGGGTAGCAGCTGCAACTCAAAAATGGAAATTGATGAAGATGGATAAATATGCTGCAACTGATGGTTGAATCTAATCCAATGGATCTCCTAGGTGAAAGGCTGATCCAATCCCTAAAGATCTCACCCTCCAAACTAGTGGTACAATCCCCCACTACAAATACACTCTAAAATAATGCAGTCAAGGAGCTGGACTGCGTTGTAGGAGATAGGAGATGCTTGGCCTGGTGCCAAAGATGTGCAATCAACTCTGAATCCTTCCTTACTGATCTCCCAGAGGAAAGAAGGCTTCCTACTCTGAAAAACAAGCCAAGGAATGGTGTTGTGGAACCCTCCACTGCAACACCCTGCAACACTACATTATACTTCAGCAGAAATAACACAATGACTGAAGGAAGTGGCTTTGGCCTTGAGCCTATATGTGGAGAAATGAAGTGAAATCCTTCAAGAGGCCTCTCAAGAAGGAGAGGAAATCCTAAACAGGAATCCCTCATGCTAAACAACACTGCAACTCATCTAAACAGCTGGAGAATGCAAATAGTCATGCAGACCAAAATCAAATACTCAAACATATCCCTCCATGGTTGCTCCTTCCTCCTTTTATGCAAGTGAATGCCTCTTTTCCCTAGACCCCACACATTAGGGTTTCTTCCACAAGTGATCTTCCTCCCTCTCAAACTGCGTTGTCTTCCCAAGCAAGCCACACCCTCTTAGGCAACGTTGTTGACCTAGTCAAACTTGACCTTGTCCTCATGCATTTGCCCCTTTTCACACTGGAAAGTGCAAAATAAAGATGCTCCATTGATCCCTTTCACACTATGAGGGATTTTATTCCTACTCATGGGTCTGCTCACCCATTTTATTCACCTCCTAAATGGAATGAGAAAAATTAATGTTCAAATTAGCTTCATGCTAATTTTGGAACATTACACATAACACATACATCTACATTCGGTATACAATACAAAAAATTACATTTGCCTACATCAACATACAACACATACACCTACACTCGATGTAAAATACAATCCAATACATATACATATAAAAATTACAACACAATGAATACACATGCCACAATACCACGACTACACCATGCACGTACATAGAGACACATGGCCGCAACACAACATATATGACATGCACACAATACCACATGTATACCAGTACCATATGTAAAATATGTGCACAGTAGCACCTATACAAAACACTACCTACACAACATGTGCACAACATCACATGCACATGACACCACCTGAAAAACATGTACACAATGCCAAATGTATATTGCATCACCTGTACAATGTGTACACAATACCACATGTACACAACACCACATGCACGACATGTACACAACACCACCTGCACACAACACAATATGTACAACATGTACACAACACCACATGCGCACAATGCCACATGTACAACCATGTACAAAACATCAAATGTACATAGAATCATATGTACATCATGCACACAACACCATATGCACATAGTACTTCATATTCAAAATGTGCATATCACCATAAGCACACAACACTGCATATCCAACATGTGCACAACACCATATGCACACAACACTGCATAACCAACATGCACACAGTACGATCTGTACACAACACCGCATATCCAACAAGTACATAGCACCATCTATACCTAGCACCCCATATGCAATATACATACAACACCATATATACAACATACATACAACATCATATGTACAAAATACTGCATATGCAACATTACACATCACCATAGGTACAATCAATGAATATACAACATGCACAAAATAAACACAAAAATAGCACTGTACATCCGTAGACCACACATTGAGCCCACAAGGAACCTTGCTTCTAGTGTCTTTCCGCTATCCATGCTTATCTTAGCATGCCACATATCATACTACTTTCACTTCGTTGATGTATCCCTCAACATTACTTGTCTATAACATAAACATAGGCATAATACAAGAATATAATATCAATTCTATGTCCACATGATACTGACCTTATATATTTGTCAGAGTTACTCTTCCACTTGATTCCTCATAAAAAAAAGAACCTCTTCATGTCATTTACTTGCATAAGCAATCAATCCTCCACAAGAATGATCCTAAAAAACCCTGTCATACAGTGACATAGACACATACATACATACATACATATATATAATCATTAGCATAAAACAATCATGATCTTATCAGACAATGACTTACATACACACATATATACATACAAACATTAGCATTAAACAATCATGATCTAGGACGACCATGTTAGACACGACATAAATACATACATACATACATGTAAACATCAACATAATCATGATCACAACTTAATTACTAGATATAAGGGAAAATTTTAGGGGTGAATTTTAGCCCAAGGGCGAAATTTAAGGGGTTTTAGATTTTAGAGGGGCGAATTTTTTATATAAAACCTATTTTGTATAGTTAGCCCCAAAATTATTTTAAAAATAATTAATTATTGTGCTTTAGCCCAAAAACAAATAAGGGTGCATAAAACATGCAATGCTGGATTCGCCTCCCAGTTTACTGGTCTAAACGGTTTTGGGTTGTATTCACCCCCGATTTACTAGGTTGGAGGGTTTTGGAATGGCATTCATCCCCAATTTACGCTGATGATGAGGGAAGTGGAGGGTTTTGGGTTGCATACGCCCTAGATTTATGTTGATGATGCTGGTTTTGGGTTACATATGCCCCATATTTACGGATGAAGGAAATGGAGGGTTTTGGGTGGATTTTTTGAGACCAGAGTTGAAGCCATACAATATCCGGTAAGAACTAACCATATAACTAGAGAAATCCAAGCCAGAAAATATCCATCATGGCTTCTTGTCTTGGGAGAAGGTACCTTGCATTTTGGGACCCTCTTCATTGAGCTCTTCTTCATCATGTATAGCATCTGGCTGGGAAGGTTCTGTTATGTTTTTGGTTTCCTATTTTTTTTGCTTGTCCTATTTTTTATTGTGTGTGTTGAGGTCTTCGTGGTTCTTACATACATGAACCTCTGTGTGGAGGATTGGTAGTGGTGGTGGAAGTCATTATTTTCATCTGGCTCAATTGCTCTCTATGTTTTCCTATATGTAATCAAATATCTGGTTTTTGATCTTCACAACTTGAGTGGCCTAGTTTCTGTAGTGCTTTATCTTAGGTACTCCTTGATAATGGTGTTTGCAATAATACTTGCCACTCGTACCATTGGCTTTTTGACATCATTCTACTTTTTTCACTACCTCTTATCTTCTGTCAAGATTGACTGAGGCCGATCTGGTGATAGTTCTTGAGAGGAGATGCGTGAAAGGAGATCTTGTTTGGGACAAAGAAGGTTTTCTATTATGGAATCACTCTCTGATTAAATTATCAATTATAAAAGGAGAATTGTGAAAGAGGATACTATGCTCGTAACCCAAAGCAGGGCCTTCCTTAAAGCCTTCTATTGGGATTCAATTTATCTTCTTTTTTCATGAGCATTTTAGACAAATATAGGTATGTTTTGAATATATCTTTGCATCTTACATCGAAGGTAACATTGTTCTATCCTCTTATGTATCTAATTTTTTATTTGAATAATATTTCTTTAGTATTGTATAACTGACAGATCAAGGTTTAAGGGCTTCTATGGAGAGGTATTTCGGGGATATTTTCCCCTTACAAGAAAAAGGTAGATCAGGAATTGTCATTATATTTATTTTTGAATATATCGGATGATTAGAGGAGCAGATGCATAACACATTCTACTGTTTTTATTTAAAATTGTTTAGAAATTATTCACTTTCTAAGGAAAATTCCATGGATTTTTGATGTCACTAGAAAATTGGATAATGCATACGCCCCAGATTTAATGACTTGGAAAGTTGGAAGGTGAATGGAATGGAATTCACTGGATGAATACTTTGCAATACTTTGTAGGTGGAACATGAAAGTTTCAATAGAATTATTGTCACAGGGAGATGTTTCAATATTTGACAAAGGAAAGGTTGACTGAGGAAAATGAAACATTTCACCAGTTGACTACAAGGTCGAGTTCAGTTGGGAGAAGGTGCCTTACCAAGAACCTATCAATCTGAATGAATTAATTGGCTATGGAGATTATGAAACAATCTTTTATGACACCATTGAAGCAAGCCGAGTTTAGTACAAAGCTACTACTTGTGATCTTGTGTCTTCTTATGATGAATATGAACCAGCTAAGATACATGAATTTCTTGATAAAATAGATTTTGTGGATTCGAGCTACAAGGGAGCTTATTTGACATCCTCGAAATCTGGTGCATTATTGGCAGACTTCCAAGCTTCTATAGAAGCAGCACTCCCGAGAGAGCTGAAGGAAAATCATGACAGATGGAAAGAGAGCTTTGCAAAATATAGGGATGACACTGGTAATATTCGAGTGCAAGCCGCTTTGGGAGATCCTTCTACGAAGACAGCCTTGCAAAATATATGTATGACACTGGTATATTCGAGTGTAAGCCACTTTGGGATATACTTCTACGAAGACATCAAATTATTATGATTCTTGCTAGATTTATCAGGGTGAAACCGAGGTTGTTTTGGGTAGTAGTGGTGGATAATTAAAAAGAGAACCCCATGATGGGCTTCATTTCTCCCTTTAGTATTTGTGCCTATAAGGTCTTCTGTCAATTGAAAAAGTTTGCAAGTCTTTTCATGTTGCAGTGAAAGATGATCCTCGTATGTGGAAAACTATACATGTGGAGTATCCTCGAAGTGAAAGGCTCACTGATGGTGTCGTCTTAAAACTTGCTGAAGGGTATCAAGGTCAGTTATAAAAATTGACTTTAGTGAAGTGCCTGAAAATTATAGATGATGGACTGAAGCAAGTATTGGACATCATTCCAAAGCTTACAAAGGTTGGTATCTGTCTTTTTTGGTTTTTTATTTTTAGAAATTATAGAAAGATGAATTTGTTATTGCACTTGGCATTTTGAAGATAACAATATATTTACTTTCTGAATATAGAATTTCTGCATCTTGGCATGATTAGCAATGTCAAACAATTAGATTCAGTTAATGTAATTGCATGGGTTTTGTGAAATGGAATTGTGATTCCTGTAAAAAAATTTCATACTGGGTTACTAAATGGATGTGTTTGCATGTGAATTTAACCCCTAGTATCCTTTAAATACAATGATAAAATGACAAAAAATTAAAATATTAGAAGCTTATTTTTTGAAGGAAATGTAGGTAGAATTTTCCCCAAAATGTTGAAACCTTCAAGGGAGGCACTGGTGCAACTCTTCCATTTGGTATTCCATGTTCTTGTGTGTTTGAAATTTCGCTCGTTTCTTGATTTGTCTTTTATTATTGCACACACTAGTGTCTTCTCCTTAACTTGCCTGGCATAACTTAATTTTCATTAGATATGATTTTTGTTTTGCAGTCGATCCTACTTTTTTTTTTTCTTGAAGATAAGGTGTAGCTAAGAGTTGTTTAACATCATTACAACAGAAACTTTATGCAGATTTGATTGGAGTGGGTCAGCCTATATAGCATCAATGAAGGCATGGTGATATTCAGAGTCCAGAAACCATCTTTCATGTTTTCAACCTCATAATTTTTATATGACATGGATCATGGTGAGCAGCTGCATGCATTATTTTCACCGGTGAGGGACATATTTCCTTCACCACCCCTCATTCTGGTAACCTAATTTTAGTTGACAAGCCTCAATGATGATTTTAAATTTTTACCATGTAAGGAATTAGAAGGTTGCTTCATTTAAAAGTTGAAAAGCCATTAACAATGATTTTAGAATCTCAGCAATCAGAAGGTAGGCCATTTAAAAGTTGACAAGCCTCAACAGAGAACATTCTCAAAATGTTGTTGGCCTGCATGCCTTACACAAGCCACATTCTACAGTGTGATTTGAAGTAGTTAGATAGTTTTTGGATGCCTGTGATAGGTTTCCCTTATCTATAATAGCTATTGGTGCAACATTTCATGGAAAAAATGTTTTGGATTATTTGAAAGCCCAATTCTACAAAATATCTAAAGCACTTCCTTCAGACATACAAAGAAGGCTTAAAATTAGATATGATACACTTGAAGAAGAGGAGAAAGATATATTTTTCTCTCTGTGTATTTCCTCTATCCCTTGCTACTCTATAAATTTATTGATAACTATCTTGTTATCTAGCCATGAGATGGGGTGTAACAACCCACTGAGGAGTAGTCTCTTACATCTTAATCCCTGTGATCAAAATTTTAGTATGGGTCATGTGACAATATCTTTTCTTTGTCATTTTGGTAGTATGCTTCAGCTCTGTCATTGGATAGATATCCCTTGTTCATGACTTCTTTTTGTTTCATATTTTGGATAGATTGTATAGTGCAGTTAGGCACTTCGAATGTAGCTCAAAAAATATATTATGAAGACATTCTGTGTTAAAAATGTAGATACATATAGCAAAGGATATCCCCCTTTGTGTTAGGGAGTGTTTGTAGTTAGGGATAGGATAAAGTCTCTTTAAATCTCCCTTCTGGTCTCATGGGATGAATATGATAGATAGGGGGAACTTCATGGAAATTTGGGATCCTTGCCCACTGTTGAAACCTGTAACCTTGTATCTCAAATTCTCAGTTGTAGTTCTTTTCATGAGTATATATAATATATCTTAATTAACCTTTTATTTTAAAAAAATGGATCACCAAAAGAAAGAATAGAATTCAATATTGGTAGTCACTTTTTCTTGATAGGAGAAGATGATAGGGCATAATAATAAAGGATGGATCTGGTTGGGGAGGATTGCTGAGTCTCCATAACTTGGAAAAAAAGTGTGTTGTAGAGGGCAACAGTAAAAATTGTATGATGTATGATCACCTCTGTGAAATGGGCATAGCCTTTGGAGGAGGAGGAGCCTTGGTAGCCTATGTGGCGCATCACTGACAACATCAGGAATTCAGTAAATGAATTGTTGATATGAGCGGGTTGGAGCTACTAAGGTTTGAAGGTGATTATTTGGGAAGTGTATATATATTATATCTCGATGAGATGGTAATATATTCAATGGCTCTACTGGGATAGTTGTCCATACTCCTCCCTGCGTTCTGAGATTCCTATAAAGAACTATTTAGAAGTGGTAGAGGCTGGAGAAGCCACTAGGAAACATTAAGAATGAAAGTGAAGTTTTCTAGTTCTGAAGAAAGCTTGTGCTCATATTTTGACCTTGCTAGAAGGCAGGACCCTTGAAATAATCATATTTAATATTTAAGAGTGCATCACAGGAGCCACCACAGTTAACAAATTTGATCTATCTCACCTCCTTATGGTTACCAAAGATTGGCCAGTTGAAGCATCTAGAAAGTTAGAAACAATTTCTCTGAAAGGATGCACAATCAGATTAAAGGAACATATGGGGAAAGCTTACATCGTAACATTTCCAAAATAATTATTTCGTATCTACTCGTTGATGCACTAGACTACAAGAGTCCATGATGTCGTTGCAATATTCCTTTGGGAACTTGATAAACCTCCATCATATTGATGATTCAATAAAAGGTGATATTTTTACTTCTTTTTTCATTCCATATTTCATAAATCGCAGGGAAAAGAACTTTGATGTTACAAGAAGAATGAAACCCTGAGAGTCCCCATTGAACTTGAGAACAGATTTGGAATTACTTACTGTACAGGTTCGGAGGAAAGAATCTTGTGTAAATCCTGATCAGATTCTTAAGCCTATATGTCAATTATTTCAGGAGTGTGACTTCTTTGGTAGTAAGTAAAGCTATAAAGAAGACTGCTTTGCAGTCTCTCCTTATGCCTATGTATCACCTCACTATTTCCACACTCCAGTATGATGCAGTTAGAGATGTTTCATTTTCCTTTGGTACCTAACACAATCCTATTGACCTAATTTTGTGGTCATATGTTGGACATTAATAATTATTTTTGATCTTATTAATCTTGCCAAGGATACCCTCTCTTTTAATGGAGCTATTCCTTCTTCTAAGCGCTTGTTAAGGATAATTATGCTAGGTGATTCAAATATTGAAATTTTTGCATACCTTTATTATGTTGTATACTTCATTATTCGACCCTCATAAATAACACTTAGTAGCTTAAAATTGGGTTCACTTATTTTTTACATTCAAATCGATGCATTTTATTTTCATAATCTTTGACCCTTTGGAATTATTAACTAGTTTTTTCCAAGCATTTAATGGTTTGATAATGGTGGTTGTTTGCATTAGCTGTAGCACAGTTAATTGACAGAATACAAGAGTAAAGGTTTGTGGTGTGCCTTGCATGCAACACAAGGTATGTTGACCAATGTTCCTTTCATGGGATTGGTTGATTGGGATACTTGTGGAGCCCAGATTAAATATACAAGCTTGTTTCTTGAAATTGTTTGGTAATGTTGTGTGTAACTCAAATTCCAAGTCTCCTCCCTTCATCTTTAGAGTTTCTTGTTGTTGGGATTCCCTATGCAGTGGTGATTTCCTGCTTGAAATAGAGGTATACTGGTCATGTGATCATTTGAATTGGGCTTTCCTCCTTGGATCTAACTGGTACATATGATCTACCAGTCAATAAATATTTCAGCAGAGACTATAATTTATCCTATTTGAAGAAAAATATCATCAATTTGTCAAGGTTGGAACTGGGTTTTGTCTTTGCAGGTCGATAACCCCTGCAACCATGTTCTTTTCATTGTCCACTTGGTCACATTGGTGGTTGTTGTTACCCTCATGTTGACATGATTTGTAAATGCATATTTCAAGGGTAACTTGTAGGATGCTCAAGGACCACAGACACACACTTATTTTTGGTTGAAAGTAGTCCTTCATGTGATGATATTCCTGGATGTTCAACCTAGTGATTCTCCTTGATAATAATGTGGTTTCCTTGGTTGGAATAATGATTCTAACCTTCGCAAGGTTATATTATCAGTGGATTTTTCTTCAGTGGTGCATAATGTTCTTCATGAACCAACATCAAGGTGGTAAAATAATCACATCTTGGTCACTTTCACCTTGTGCTGCATGGTTAGATCATAAGTATACTCTGATGTGGTAATACACTTACCTAGTTTCATTCATGTTCATGCCATTTTTCCATAGTTTTACCTAGGAAATTTGTTTTACCTAGGCATAGAAGACTTGGGGAAAGTTGAAAGAAATTTTGAAGGGCCTAGCTCTGTGATCGCCTTTTCTTCTCTTTATATATATTCAATTCCAATTTTAGAAAATTTGTGGGTCAACTTGATACCTGGAAGTTGCCGAAATACATATCATTCTGGAATAAATTCACCATAATTCTTTCTGCAACAATTAGAAAAATCATTAAGACGAATGGGGAATTACTTTTTTGGTCTAGGTGAAGAACAAGAGTTGCACATACTTGAGTTGAATTCCCTCAGTTATATGTTGAGGTTGTTTGTGTCAGGACTAAATTTACATTCACAGATATTTACCAGATTGAAGACTGAAGTCCATAGTTTCTACTGCTGAGGTCCCCTATGAAGGAATTGGATTGGAGCATTCTAACTTTTTAGAGCGAGTTAAGAAGCAAATTTGTGATGACAATCCAAATATATCACATCCCTTGAAACTTGTTCAGGAATTACCTAAACATTTTTTCATTGAACCCATACCTCTCAATGAATAACTTAAAAGAAATTAGAGTATTTTTTCTTGTTCCAGAAAATAGTTATGAGTGTCCTTTTAATTTTGTAATAGGCATGCCTATTGGAATTTGGTTGTTGATAGTTTTGGGAGACTCGGTACAATATAACCAAATAGATGTCAATGAATTTGAAGGAAATGGTGGAGTAAAATCTGGTTCAGTTACTTTTCCATTTAATGTTGTGAAAAAAGATTCATCATGTTTCTTAGAAGTTTCTGTTATGATGGAATGCCACTTTGAATTTGGGAAAGTTATATTAAATATATTTCACGCTGGTCCAAAACAAGAACTTGTTTCAATATCCCATGATGGGCTCCATTTTTCCCTTTGGTATTTGGGCATGCAAGATCTTTTGTCCATTGAAAAAGTTTTCAAGTCTCTACATGCTGCAGTGAAAGATGATCCTCGTCTATGGAGAACTATACATGTGGAGTATCCTCTAAGTGAAAGGATCATTGATGATGCCCTCTTAGAACTTTTTGAAAGGTCTCAAAGTCAGTTACAAAAATTGACTTTAGTGGAGTGTCTAAAAATTACAGATGCCGAACTGAAGAAAGTATTCGACATCGACCCAAAGCTTACAAAGGTTGGTATCTGTCTTTGTGGTGAACACGGTATTCATTTTAAATAGCATTGATGTTATAAAAACCATGGTATTCATTTTAAATGGCACATTTTAAAAAATAAACTTACATTTTGAATTGTATTACAAAAATTAGGAGGATACAATGCAAACCCCTGCACCAAGAGTATGAGGTTTTCTCTATGTCGATTTCCATGGACAAAACAAAAAAATCCTCTGTAAACTTTTCAATCTTGGGAAGATACTGACAAATATCCTACCTCTTTAGAAGAATTAACACTTGCACCAAGAGTATGAGGTTTTCTCCGTGTAGATTTCCACGGACAAAAAAAAACTCCTTTGAAAAATTTTCAATATTAGGAAGCTACTGAAAAAAATCTGGCCTCTTTGGAAGAATTAACACCCGCACCAAGAGTATGAGGTTTTCTCTGTGTAGATTTCCACAGAAAAAAACAAAAAAATCCTCTGCAAAATTTTCAACCTTGGGAAGCTACTAAAAAATATTTGGCCTCTTTGGAAGAATTAACGACGATAATAGAAGCAGAAGCAAGTGATGAAAAGGCTCAATATTTTCATCCATTATGGATTGTAGAGTTCTGGGTATTGGGGAAATAAAAACATCAACAATTCCCTCTAGCTTGTAACGAATTCCAACTTACTTTGTAAAATTGTGCTTTCGTCATGAATCAAAATACTATCATAACAAACTACAAATCACTTACTTGTATTTGTACCATTGGATCAAATCAATGTAATGGATTTGTGCACTAAATAATTTTTTCTTGTGCTTAAGCCCAATGGCTATGAGCAAGGTTTGGAATTGGGAATATGGTCATTATTAGTATGCTTTATGATTTAAACCATAAGAATGGCTCTGAAGACATCTACCATGGCAAGGGGAGGAAAGCAAGGGCCTTAGGCACTAAGAGCATATTTACAATCTCAATGGCAATGGGGATATCATAGATTCAGGTTGGGATTCATGGCTGTAAATTATTATGGCATATTCATTGTCTTTTATAATGGGATTGAATCTCACCTCTCCTCTTGCAACAAAAAATAGAAACAGGAAGGTGGTAGAGGGCACAATTCTTAAGCTGGGGAGTCATGGGAATGTGATCCTAGAAGACTCAGACAGAACTGTAGTTTGAAGTATCGATATTGATAAGTCTAAAGGAATTTTTAATAGCAAAGAATGCCAATTTTCAGATTTATAATTCCGCTAATTCTTCGCTTGTGTACAAGGGTTCAAATATCATGCGGAAAAGCTGGGATTATCCCATGCACACACTCCTGCCTGGGCAATCGCTGAAAAGAGGGTAGACACTTGTCTCGAATTCATCTGCGACGAATACGACTTGTGCAGGATTAGGGTTGGTTTTGTTCTATAGAATCTCAATCGAGGAGCCTTATGGGGTTGCAAATCCTAGACTTCCAAGGTGTTCTCAGGACCTGCTTTTATAATTCATCGTTAGTCAGCCCCGAGGCCATCTATATGGGCCAGAATTTGCAGGTTTTGTCTAATGAAAATGTAGGAAAATCATCTTCTTTTTATTCCTGCGCTAATGGGATTCGATCACTGCCAATGGGTCCTTTCTATAATGACAACGATGGGAAGCGTTCACGTCTACCATGTCTCTATGGTTCTTGGACGGAACAATGTTTAAGATTGGTGTATGGACTTCGAAATGGACTACCTTGTCTCTCTGGTTCCTGGATAGAACTAATAAGAATTGTTTATTTCTGAAATCCTGCTGGTCTTATGGGTATTTGTGACAAAGGCCAATGCATCTGCCTTTAATTCGAGCAAATCCAAAACCATGGGGTAGGGATGTTATAACATCTAAGGTATTCATTTTAGATGGCACATTTTAAAAAGTACACTTGTATTTTGAATTGTATTGCAAAAATTAAGAGGATACAATGAAACCTCTATATTTTTTAAAATGTGCCATTTAAAATAAATACAAACGAGTGATTGTCCCGATATGATAGTCACTCCTCACAAACTAAGAGCACTTTAAAAATGCCAGGTATAGATTCATAATAGCCCAATGCTTAATTTTCCTATTATTTCAAAAAGTTACTAATGTATGCAGGATCTAAATCAATTTTGTGTTGATGAAGGTTGATTACAGACTGGGAGATAATCCTATGAGGATGTAATACATGGTTGGATATGGTTCCCTCTATCCAAAAAATTATTCATCACAGAGCCTCTTCTCTGCCCTTTTAAGGCCAATCATCCTCAACCCATTCCATGCAAATCAGGCTTCCAATCTTTGTACAACAATGCACTCGATCCCAACATCTTGGTGGGAGCTGTGGTGGGAGGCCCAGACAACATGGATAGGTTTACTGATGTGAGAAACAATTATGATCAATCTGAACCTTCCACCTACATTAATGCACCCTTAGTGGGTTCCCTTGCTTATTTGGCCCATTTTACTAACTATTAAATATCCTATCTTCTTCTTCTAAACAAGAGAAGGAATTAATAATGCTTGGAGATAAGGGTTATAAGAAGCCTAGTATCCCTTTCTATTTTTCACATGATTTCTGCATGATCTCCAAAATAAAATCAATGGAATCTACAAGATCTCCAAAATAAAATCAATGGAATGGAATTAAATTTGTATCCCTTGCTATCGTTCACATGATTTCGACAGGATCACCAAAATAAAATCAATGGAATGGAATTAAAGCTTTTCAATCAAGACTTTGGTCGTTAGTAATTTTTTCACATTCATTATATGATGCAACCAGTAGTCTTACTCGTTGGCAATTTTTGCAAGTTCATTATAATGTAGATTGTGACATAATCGTGAGTAATGTGATATTGCACGAACAATGCATTAAGTAGTTGTAGGAGATATGGACATATTCATGAGGAATACATGACATTGCACTAACATTTAATTAAATGGTTGAAGGAGATTCATGCTTTCTAAACATTTTTATGCCCTTCACATTTAAGATGGTTACAAGAGATTTGTGACATATTCGTCAACAATGTCGCATTTAAGTAGAAATTCATTAAATGGTTGAAGGACATTCATGGTTGATAGCTTTGACTAGAGGGTGTGACATCTTTCTCATATGGTGAAACATGTGACTGAGTTTTAGTGGAATAATTATTATTTTCCTTCAAATCTAATGTTAAAATTTTGAAAAAGGTACTTTATCTTTTAACACATTCGTAGGTGCATGTCACTCTTGTATTAGAAAAAGAAATTTTATTTCTACACTTTGCTCATAAATTATGCACATTAATATACTTTTCTCATGTTTCATAAGTTTCATTTTTATTTATTCCTTCTCTTGAATTAATTTACTTAGAAAATATTGGTTTCTTTCCTTCTTGGTTTAAACTAGCTCCTCCATATACCATTGTTGAATAAGGTATGCAGAGAAGAGGGTGGAGATAATATTGATTTTGATCACAGACAATCAAGATTTCCTACATAGCTTTGATGGTACAAATTCCTGTCTCTTATCGTTTTTGCTACTCCTGACCATATCACTTTGCACAATACATAAATTTAATATAGGAAAGGTTCTGGTGCTACACTGGTGCTTGATTGTACTATTTTTGTCATATTTTATTGCATTATTTTGGTGCTACAATCAATGATTGTGTATCATGTATGGTAATGTGTTTGGCCTGAATGCTTGTGATTACAATTTGGGATTTTCGCATTTTTAAGTAAAAACAGATCAATTATTTCGTTTGTTTTTATGAATTTATGTTTATTTTTTATCCAGTGGAGATGATTGGTGACTTGGGTTCCTTTTAATCCTACTTCACCATGTGGCCTTACCTAGTGATATACAACTTGTCTCTTGATGTTTTCTTCCCTCATAACTATGTCACATTATTCATACCATAGCGAAAAGTACTAGTGTAATACTTATGGGTGCTTGTACAGTTTTTGGCATTTTTGAGTGCTTCATTTGGTGCTACAAACAAGTTTGGATGTGTGTTACTTAGTTTGGCATGACTCATGATTGTTTGAGATATTTTGTTTAGATTGAATAATTTTGATTACTGTTCGATGCTTCTAGATATGGATTATTTTCAAGTATTGAATTTACCTCAACATCAATTTAGAAATTGATAGAACCCTATTGTTTGTTGCTTCATTTGTGTTTAAATATCTCTTGCAATATCTGGTAGATATTGATATCAATATCTGTTTATCTGTTGCAGGTCAATGAGATTGATTCCAGTGTAGCTCTGAACATGTTTGGGTAGAATTTGGAGATGACAACTTTACCATTAGTAGTTGGGAACATAAAGTACTCGTTAGCAGAGATGGACAAATGAAGTTAACAACTAAAGTATTTTTTTCTTCAATTGACCAACGAAGTGAACGTGATGCAGGGGAGATTGCTTGTATTTATTTGGTAGTAATTATTACTGACTGGTTACAAAACAACCCCAATTATATGCCAATAAAATCACAGTGTGACACATTGATATGTGAAGGATATCTGGAGTGGAGGAAGCTGTGGGAACTAGAGGAATATAGAGAGAGGTTCTTTGATGGGCACTTTGATTTGGAAACAATATTGTAGTCAAACACGTTTTATAACTGGAATTGAACCTCCGCATATTTTTAAATTGTGGCAATTGTTCTAAGATTAGATTGGGATGCAGGGGCTCTGAATTGGTTTTGCTTGTAAATATTATTTCTTTTAACATTATTGATTATGCACACAAGTGTCAAGGCTCTTGTGTGATGTTCCAGTGATATTTTAGTATTGTTTGTAAAGACTCTGTGTTTCTTGTGAAAGCTGGCATCCCCTAAAATTTAGACATGAAGGTGGGTTGCAATTGTTGGCTGCCTCTGAGACTCAACAATATCATAATAATACGAAACTGAATTAGATGTTAGTAGAATAGCATTCTAAAATGTGATATTTACATATTAATACTACTGTGTTGTTAAATAATAGACTTTATTAGACAATAATGTGGAAGTTAAATAAAATATTTGTCAATGAAAAACTGTTGAAATAATTATTTAGTCTCATATTCTACTTCAGTTTTTGTGATCCTTCGAGTGGCAAGGCACCTTCTATTAAGAAAATTTGCCTCTGTGAAATATCATGCTTGTAAGTTAATCATAAATTTGTAGATTGGTTTTACTTACTTTTGATGATGGGTAGTTCCAATAAATGGAAATGTTTAGTTGGGTTTAGTGTTTATCCTCTTTATATGGGATTGACTTCTAATAATAGTGTTTTATGCCCTATGTAGACACTGTTCACTAGCATGGAAATGCTTAATGGAGAAGGCTTGGTGTTGCTTGTGAATGTGTGTTGTAACTCTTTGTAAAAATATATAATGTTTTGATTGTAATTTCCGCTTCATTGATCTATTTGCAGGGGCAGAGTAGTACCTATTGGCTCCCTGTAATTTGCAATATTGGCAAGAACGAGTAGTAGGGAACCACATAAAACCACTTTGGAGTCCAGGACCTAGCCTTCCTGGGCTCAGAGAGGGCTCTCTCTGTGTTTATGATTAACTAATTTATCTTTATGCTTATATTCTTCTGATTTTAGGCTAGCTATGAAGTTTGGGGTTGTTTGTTTTGATTGATTGTTTGGTTACTTGTTTTAGTTGAATGGATAGAATGTGGGAAGATTAATCCATTGGGTCATGGAGTCATAAAATGTTTAAATTGTACATCAACTTTCCAAGGGTTTTGATAGGGCAAGCTATCTATCAAGTGGATCTTCGTAGGTAAAATGAATATGAGATAACAACAAGTTGTGAATTTAGTAGAACTATACTTCAACAAGAAAGCCTTTGAGATAATTGTTTAAGAGGAACTAAAGAGCAGGACACCCTTGAATTCTTTAGCTAAACTTTACTAAGAAAATGTTAAGACAACAACCCAGTAATACTAAAGAGCAGGACACCCCTGAATTCTTTATTTATTACTTTCAGACAAAGAAAAAATTCAAGATAACAGTTCAGTGAAATCAAAGAGCAAGACACCCTTGAATTCTTTAACTAAACTTCAAAGAAGGCCTTTAAGATAACAGTTTTAAGAGAAACTAAAGAGAAGGACACCCCTGAATTGTTTAGCTAAACTCTACTAAGTAAACCTCAAGGAAACAAGCTGGATGAAACTAAAGAGCAGGACACCCTTGAATTTTTTAATTAGACCTTGCAGAAGAAAAAATTAAGATAAAAGTAACAGACAAAGTTAAGGTGCCAAAACAACATATCTCAATCTAAAATTTATGTTCTAATATTAGAGAAATCTATGTACAATATGGAAAAAAAAGGAGAAACATTGACAAAGAGGGTTAACATCAACATTAACATAGCTCAAGAATCCCGTGAACATGCTTGTATTACTGATGTCAAAAACAGTTACAATAATCCAGCGAAATAGCTTCTGCAACTCAGAGTCTGATCAAAATCGAGCCTCGCAGCCAACCAAGCAACCAAAAATAATAAAGAACAATATATGCAGTATTTAACTGCAGATGAGGAGGTCTCCCCAATCTAGGGTGACATATTTGTATTTAGTACAGAGTAAATGATGTTTGACAATTGAGACCATGCAAGGACCAATGCCAAAATATCTCTGACTCACCTGTTGTAGTAATATATTTTTAATTTACTGTTGAGCTAACTTTGAGATATTTTTTACTATTATGCCTTTAACATTAACTTTTACAATAACTTCTAAGCAGCTGCTAAAATATCTCTGACTAAAAAATTTAACTGAGGTAGCTTATTGTTTGGTCAATTTAGTGTGTCCTAAATTGCTACATTAATTTTTCAATCCGAGATTCGTAAGCTGACGAAGTGTGGCGCACTATATGTGCAAGATAACCTATCTCTTACTTTTTGTCGTTTTTGATTTTTTTTTTATTTATCTTGGGGGTTTTTATCTTGGTTGGTTTCCTAATGTGAGATGGAAATTCTAAAAGACAAGTATGGATATAAATGTTCAAGGCAATGATGTTCTTTATAATGATTTCCCAAACTTCAAACTTCAAAAGGGTTTTAAACATGCAATGACAAAATTAATTCCTAAAACAAAATGAAAATGTGCAACTATACTAGTCAAACAAACAGTGAACTATTGATCATGAAACCCATTACCCTTGCTGCTGTCTAAATACAAAAGAAACTGTGCTCAAAGAAATCCAAGAATTGCAAGCAAAGTAAAGCTAAAATCAAATTACATCAACTCATATTATGACCCCTCACCATTAGTCTCGCTATGGCTTTCGGAGGTAATCATAAAAAACTTGAGCAATCTGATATCTAATTTGCAGAAAAATAAACTAATATCAAATTACACACTCATACTTCAATCCCTCACCATTAGTCTCTCTATGTCTTTCGGAGGTAACTGATAATGACATGAGCAATTTAATATCTAACTTGCAGAAAAATAAACTAATATCAAACTACACACTCATACTTCAATCCCTCACCATTAGTCTCGCTATGGCTTTCGGAGGTAACTGATAATAACATGAGCAATTTAATATCTAACTTGCAGAAAAATAAACTAATATCAAACTACACACTCATACTTCAATCCCTCACCATTAGTCTCGCTATGGCTTTCGAAGGTAACTGATAATGACATGAGAAATTTAATATCTAATCTGACATTAATGATATACAATGAGTAATAAGCAATCTGAATTGAAGACAGAAAATAATCATCAGAAGAACAAAGATTGATTCCATGTCATTAGTCATTGTAAACTATGTGCAAATACGCTATGATTTCATAAAGCAATCTAAGTAAGGAAATATGACAAAATAGAATTGAAAGCAACTTATCTAGAAAACATGTAAAAGCCTCCTTGGATAGCAGGGGCCCTTTGCTACCAATTTAGTGTAATCCTTCTTCAGCTCCTTAAAATTGTAATCTGACTTTATGAGAAAAACACTGACAGAGAAAACACTGAATTCATCTCACTGCAACAAACTTTAATTAAAGAACTGTAATAACACTTGTTACTTTACTCAGTACAGATAAAATGTTTCTCCTGTATACACTTAAGATCATTAATGGATCCTGGATGCCCTCCATCTCTAAAGTTACAATCAAAATAGGAAATGATAAGACACATGTCTTTCTAGAGTTTCAACACAACTTGAGGAATGAGACACATATCCTCTTAGAGTTTCAATACAACAAGGAAGTGAGACACATATCCTCTTGATCCCATAATCTTCTCCAACCAAATCCGAATTTGGCCTTAGAGTGCCACATAAGGGTCTTCTAGAAGTCTCCTTTTGACCTACACATGTCACAAAACTCATAACACATATATAGATATATGAAACTATGTTAATTTTCTAGTTTCTAATCATAAATTCACTTTAAATACACAAAATAAATAACTTTGGAAAACAAGGATCCTAACCCATATATTTATGAAAATGGTTACTTGATGTAGGGTTTTAGGTCAGATGGCTATGAAATAAAAGCTAAATGGTTATGACATAATGGAAATATGTATGAATATGAAAAACACTTTTGAGACTCAACATACCCCCCAACTGAAGTTGTTGCATGTCCTCATGCAACTATTGCAATGATTCATTTGTCCATGAGTTGATCTTTTATGAGTTTTGACTCATATAGATTCGTTCCAAACTTTGCTTCTTGATATTTTCCTTTTTGACAAAGTATAATACATTTGATTGCAACATTTATTTATTTTTTAATGGTTGGTTCTTGTGTAACAACCAATTTTTTTTATTTTTTTTTGAGAAATGGTTCTTGTGTAATAATGCTTTATTTTCTTTGTTGCATCAAAGTTCATGAAAATATTTAGAATCAATTACTTTATCAATGAATTGATCATTTGCAAGGCATATAATCTTTTGGATCATGTTGCAACAATAGTTGGTTGGGAAGTATATGTGGGTGGAAATGAAATGAAAATGTGTGATAGTGTATGACATGTGGATATGAAATGATGTCCCTTCCCCCCAACTAAAGATATGACAATGTGAAAAAGGGAGTGAGGAATTTTCCAAAGTTACAATTTTAGCATTCTAATGAATTACATGACTAAAAATTAGAAAACAACATACATTCACTTACCTTAAATGTGGATGAGTTGTGTATGTGTGGTGGCTGCAAAATTCTGATCATATTCTTCTTCAAGTGGTTGAACAAGAGGAGTCATGGATAAAGAGATAAGATGACTTTTTATTGCTCCTACTAAAACTTGTTGAATCTGCTCCAAAATGCTGAAAATAATAGTCTTTATGTCTTCAAAACTCATTGGCACAATTCCTACTATGTGAAAAGATGTTCTGATGTCGAACATAGTAGGAAATTGTTGACTTAGTGGCCATTAATGGATGCCACTAGTCAACACGAGAACTCTCACCATTGATGACAATGAGAGTCAAGATGCTCAAACACATCTTGCTAGGTACGAATGATTTTGCCGATGTCGAGTCACCTAGAAGATCTGACGAACAAGGGACATTAATGTATTCCCATTGTTTGTCAGCATGAGAACTTGCCATTAAGGCATGCAAGCCTCAGGGTGTTTTTACAAAGAACTTAGACTCAAAGGACTATGGACTCAATAATTTGCATTGAAGCAGGGCTTATTTGCGGAATGAAAATGACAAGAAATGGAAGATAAAAATGGAAGATGGCAATGGAGAGTAGAAATGGCAATGGGCAATAAGCATGTGAATGAGCCTCTTGCTTTTATTTGTGGTTATGAATGGACAAAAAGAAATGGAAAGTGGATGTGAATGTAAATGGAAAATATGAAGTGAAATGAGGTGAATGGTTTATTATGAGTTATGGATGTGATGGAGACAATAGTATCTGAAAGTTTTTCAAGTGTTTGGATCTGATTTTGCATCAGCATATTTCCTCTTTGTTGCTGATCATCCTCTTATGAAACAAATTGGTCTCTTAGAGAGACAT
Source organism: Pinus albicaulis (assembly GCA_034641835.2). Classification (NCBI taxonomy): domain Eukaryota; kingdom Viridiplantae; phylum Streptophyta; class Pinopsida; order Pinales; family Pinaceae; genus Pinus; species Pinus albicaulis. Next base: position 796,041,396 of record CM076571.1, read on the forward strand.
CATTCTCTTGTAGTCATTTGTCCTTCCTCCTGGAACCTGCAAAAAAAACTAATACTTCTTCTGCAATGGAATGTAAGATTATCAAAGGAGAGAGGTGATCAATCTCTCTAGTTATGATATTTACACACAAAACTAAGAATTTGTATTAATGAAACAAGTTCTCAAAGGAAAAATCAAAAGAATTTATACCTGTTTTGGAATTAATGCCTCAAGTTGAATGTAGCTTCTTTTCAGCAATTTATTTCATTATTTGCCATTTCAAACTCTAATGATGGATTTCTCATTGTATAGATCTTGTTGAGACCTTTCCAACGATACTTGAATCATCAAAATCTGATTTTGTATGAGAAAGTTAGGCTGATTTGAACAATGAGGTTTTTCAGCTGCGGAATTGCAGAACAGCAGCGGAATTGGACTTCAGCTGCGGAATTGGAGAACAGCTGCGGAATTGGACTTTAGCTGCGGAATGTCGACGGTTTCTGTAGCTAAAAATCTTGAATAAAAAGTTAGCCATTCATCATTCATCATCAATCCAAAATTAATCAATACCTTAAGAAAAACGAGCAAATAACTTGTTCATTTCATTGATTCAAAATTATTGTTTTTTTTTTTTTTTATAAATCAAAACAAATTTGAAAAAGAGAGATGCAATTTTTTTATTTTTTTTTTTTTTTTTAATAACAAAATTGAAAACCACAAATTTTTTTTTTTTTTTTCATTTTTTTTTTTGAAAAATATTATATATGTTACATTTTTAAAAAAAATATATATACATATATCATTTTATTAAACAAGACAATTTTTAAACAAGGAAACTGAAACAAAAACATTGAATGCCATGATAGACCGGTAGCCCACGAAACTCAAAATTGAATAGATATGTGAAGGAATTCAAATGCGATTAAGTAAACCCTTGGTAGCCCCAACACGAAACAAAATGGGCGGGGAAAAATCTTCTGTGACTTACGTATTTTCTGACCTATTGTTATGGTATTTGTAATTAAAAATGACATTTCCGACCCTCAGGCTAACCTGAATGATGTCTGGTAGTGAAGATGAGAGTGGATTGCGTCGACATTGGATCAAAGCAAGTAGTGAAGATTCTGTATGCATCGATCAATGGAATGTGGATCGAATGCCACGAGAGTCTTTGATTTTGATTAAGATTCTTCTTCTTGATATCATGAACTGAATTATGGTTGAAATCAATGCAGTGCCATTCAAACTCTCCACCGTGCGCAAACGAGAAAACCGTTTTTTCCTCACGCGGTGACAGGCAAAAATGGGCTTCAGAAGAACCCAGAAATTCTCTCGACGCGTCACGAATTTCTTAAAACGATTTTTTGGGTTATCTAACTCGCCTACGTTCCGAGAAAAACCCACGTCTCTGTTTTTCAAAATCTCATTTCGGTTTGATCAGAAAAACGTGTTTCAAAACCACGTGCCAAATAAAAATTGTAAGTTTTCGGAAATGTCTACGGGAAAAAATCGTTTTCTCGAGTTAGTTCCAAAGATTTTCCTCTGCATCACTCTCACCACTTTTCAATGAGATCTAAACACTCCCGATTGTCTTCATTTCCAGCTCGGGACTTGAGGGTCGATAATGTTGTCATAAGCTCTCGAAACACCGCAACCTAGTAGCTTTCAAAGCATCTCTAACTCCTTCATCATTTTCAACTTCCACGTGATTTTCACTACTCGAAATCAAAAAATCCGATTTTTTCCCAGACATAGTACAAAATTTACAAGCATCGTAAATACATTTTCTTGATCATCTTTACTCGATCCGAACCACATTCAAAGCTTCCATCATTTCTTCGAACTTCGAGCATCATCAACTTCATCAATAGTCGATATAATTACTCGGTTCTGAAAGTAATTCCTCAACTAGCCTTCAATTTAGACGTTCTCTCAAAGGAGGCGAGCCCCAACACAAAACTTGATAAAATATATGATATGACCGTTCACCTTGAGATCTATTGCACAACTCTCGACTTTCAAGCAAGTAGGTTTGAATCTTAGCAAAATTCAAATTATGCATTCAATTCTTCATCCTGTCCCAAGTAATTCCATGGTCGAATTTTTATGTTTTCTTCGTTGAGAGTAATTCATTTTTTCAAAATTCCATGGTCATTTCATTGGTTTTTGTTTATGTTTAGTTGTTTATTGATTTGTTATTGTTTTGTTTTGTTTTTTTTTGTTTTTTTTTATTTGTTTTGTTAATAAAACTACATATGTTATATTTTCAACAATTAAAAATATATATATATGTTTTACTAAAACAAAATGATTTTTATTTTTTTTATTTTATTTTTTTGTTAATAAAATTACGCATGTTATATTTTTCAAAAAATTTAAAATATATATATATTTTACTAAACAAAACAATTTATTGAAATAAAAATGATTTGTTATTAAAATTATATATATTTTTTACAAAAAATTTAAAAATATACATATATATTTTATAAACAAAACAATTAAAATTTTTCTTTTTTCTTTTTTTTATAATTGAATTGTTTAATAAAATTATGTATGTTATATTTTCAAAAAAAATACACATATATATATTTTATCAAAACAGATGTATTGAAATTTTTTTTTCATTTTTTATTATTATTATTATTATTTTTATATTGAATCAATTGAAATGATGAAGTTTATTTTTGTCTCATTTTTTTTTCTACATAACTATTTTTTTTTGATCCTCCAGATCATACAAAATGCAGGAGGAGAGCATACTCAAGAATTATTTTAAAAAAATTACATAACAATCATTTTTCCGATCCTCCCGCATCACACAAAGTGCGATGAGGAGAGCATACTCAAGAATTATTAATTTTTTTTTAGATGTAAGAAATAAGGCTACCTAGTTACACTTCCCTAAAGAATGCCACGCGCCAAAATGTTTGGTCAATTTAGTGTGTCCTAAATTGCTACATTAATTTTTTCAATCCGGAATCGTGAAGTCGACGAAGTGTGGCGCACTATATGTCAAGATAACCTATCTCTTACTTTTTATTGTTTTTGGTTTTTTTTATTTATCTTGGGGGTTTTTTATCTTGGTTGGTTTCCTAATGTGAGATGGAAATTCTAAAAGACAAGTATGGATATAAATGTTCAACGCAATGATGTCTCTTTATAATGATTTCCAAACTTCAAAACTTCAAAAGGGTTTTAAAACATGCAATGACAAAATTAATTCCTAAAAGAAAATGAAAATGTGCCACTATATTAGTCAAAACAAACGCATGAACTATTGATCATGAAACCCATTACCCTTGCTGCTGTCTAAATACAAAAGAAACGTGCTCAAAGAAATCCAAGAATTGCAAGCAAAGTAAAAGCTAAAAATCAACTTACATCAACTCATATCTCGACCCCTACCATTAGTCTCGCTATGGCTTTCTGGGAGGTAATTATAAACAACTTGAGCTCAATCTCGATATCTAATTTGCAGAAAAATAAACTAATATCAAACTACACACTCATACTTATCCCTCACCATTAGTCTCGCTATGGCTTTGAGGTAAATCGATAATGACATGAGCAATTTAATATCTAACTTGCAAAAAAATAAACTAATATCAAACTACACACTCATACTTCAATCCCTCACCATTAGTCTCGTTATGGCTTTCGAGGTGACTCGATAATGACATAAGTAATTTAATATCTAACTTGCAGTAAAAAATAAACTAATATCAAAACTTCACACTCATACTTCAATCCCTCACCATTAGTCTCGCTATGGCTTTCGTGAGGTAAATCGATAATGACATGAGCAATTTAATATCTAATTTAACTAATAAAGCAAATGTACAAAACCGAAATAAATAAAACAATGCCGGAATTAAAAGCTAAGAAAAATAAATCATCGGAAAGAACAAGACCGATTCCATGTCATTAGTCATTGTAAAACTATGTGCAAATGCGCTATGATTTCGTAAAGCAATCTAAGTAAGGAAATATGACAAAACGTAATTGAAAGCAACTTATCTAGAAAACATGCAAAAACCTCCTTGAATAGCAAGGCCCTCTCGCTACCAATTTGGTATAATCCTTCTTCACCTCTTAAAATTGTAATCAAAAACACCATCAAGTAACTTCTTTATTGAAAAAACTTCACAAATCTACATCTCATTCCATCTTAAGCTTTGTTACAAAAGACTTTTCTTATTCCCTAATTTTTTATTACTTCCTCATTACCTATGATAGAGAAAGTTTACTCCTATTTATACAAAATATGAGGAGTCATCTCATTAATGAGAGTCCATGAATCTCTCCCTCCATCTCTAGAGTTACAATCAAAATAGGAAATGATAAGACACATGTCTTTCTAGAGTTTCAACACAACTAAGAAATGAGACACATATCCTCTTAGAGTTTCAATACAACAAGGAAGTGAGACACATGATCCTCTTGATCCCATAATCTTCTCCAACCAAATTCGAATTTGGCCTTCAGAGTGTCACATAAGGGTCTCCTAGAAGTCTCATTTTGACCTACACATGTCACAAAACTCATAACACATATATAGATATATGAAACTATGTTAATTTTCTAGTTTCTAATCATAAATTCACTTAAAAATACATAAAATAAATAACTTTAGAAAACAAGGATCCTAACCCATATATTTATGAAAATGGTTACTTGATGTAGGGTTTTAAGTATGGCTATGAAATAAGAGCTAAATGGTTATAACATAATGGAAATATGTATGAATATGGAAAACACTTTTGAGACTCAACATACCCCCCTAATCTGAAGTTGTTGCATGTCTCATGCAACTATTGCAATGATTCATTTGTCCGTGAGTTGATCTTTTTATGAGTTTTGACTCATATAGATTCGTTCCAAATTTTGCTTCTTTGATATTTTCCTTTTTTGCAAAATATAATACATTTGATTGCAACATTGGTAATGGTTGGTTCTTGTGTAACAACAATTTTTTTTGAGCAATGGTTCTTGTGTAACAATGCTTTATTTTCTTTGTTGCATCAAAGTTCATGAAAACATTTATAATCACTTACTTCATCAATGAATTGATGATCATTTGCAAGGCATATAATCCTTTTGGATCATGTTGCAACAATAGTTGGTTGGGAAGTATATGTGGGTGGAAATGAAATGAAAATGTGTGATGGTGTATGACATGTGGATATGAAATGATGTCCCTCTCCCCAACTAAAGATATGACATATGTGAAAAAAGATAGTGAGGAATTTTTTCCAAAGTTACAATTTTCAGACATTCTAATGAATTACATGACTAAAAAATTAGAAAACAATATACCTCTCACTTACTTTAAATGTGGATGAGTTGTGTATGTGTGGTCACGTACAAAATTCGATCATATTCTTCTTCAAGTGAGTGAACAAGAGGAGTCATGGATAAAGAGATAAGATGAATTTTTATTGCTTCTATTAAAACTTGCTAAATCTTGCTCCAAAATGCTGAAAATAATAGTTTTCATGTCTTCAAAACTCATTGGCATAATTCCTACTATGTGAAAAGATGTTCCGATGTCGAACATAGTAGGAAATTGTTGACTTAGTGGCCATTAATGGATGCCACTAGTCAACACGAGAACTCTCACCATTGATGACGATGAGAGTCGAGATGCTCAAACACATCTTGCTAAGTACGAATGATTTTGCTTTGATGTCGAGTCACCTAGAAGATTCCCGACGAACAAGAGGCATTAATGTATTCCCATTGTTTGTCGACATGAGAACTTGCCATTAATGCATGCAAGCCTCAAGGTGTTTTTTACAAAGAACTTAGACTCAAAGAACTATGGACTCAATAATTTTAATCAAGGTGGCTTATTTGCATGAATGAAAATGACAAGAAATGGAAGATAAAAATGGAAGATGGCAATGGGCAATAAGCATGTGAATGAGCCTCTTGCTTTTATTTGTGGTTATAAATGGACAAAAAAAATGGAAAGTGGATGTGAATGTAAATGGAAAATATGAAATGAAATGAGGTAAATGGTTTATTATGAGGTATGGATGTGATGGAGACAATAGTATCTAAAAGTTTTTCAAATATTTAGATCTAATTTATACCATGCATATTTCCTCTTTGTTGTTAATTATCCTCTTATGAAACAAATTGGTCTCTTAGAGAGACACCATTATTCTTGTAGTCATATGTCTTTCCTCTTGGAACTCAGTAAAAAAAACTAATACTTTTCCGCAATGGAATGTAAGATTATCAAAGGAGAGAGGTGATCAACTCTCTAATTATGATATTTACACACAAAACTAAGAATTGTATTAATGAAACAAGTTCTCAAAGGACAAATCAAAAGAATTTATACATGTTTTGGAATTAGTGCCTCAAGTTGAATGTTGCTTCTTTTCAGCAATTTATTTCATTATTTTCCATTTCAAACTTGATGGATTTCTCATTGTATAGATCTTGTTGAGACCTTTCCAACGATACTTGAATCATCAAAATCCGATTTTGTATGAGAAAGTTAGATGATTTGAACAATGAGGTTTTTCACTCGACGAAATTGCGTAACGCCATAGACTGCACTTTAGCTGCAGAATGTCGACGGTTTTCGTAGCTAAAAAATCTTGAATAAAAAGTTATCCATTCATCTTTCATCATCAGTCCCAAAATTAATCAATACCTTCAAAAAAAGTGAGCAAATAACTTATTCATCTCATTGATTCAAAATTATTCTTTTTCTTTTTCTTTTTTTTTAATCAAAACAAAATTGAAAAAGAGAAATGCAATAATAACAAAATTGAAAAAAAGAGAAATACAACTTCTAAATATTATATATGTTACATTTTTTTTAAAAAAAATATACATATATAATTTTATTAAACAAGACAATTTATTAAATAAGGAAAACTCAAACTAAAAACATTGAATGTCATGATAGACTTTAGTAGCCCAAAACTCAAAATTGAATAGATCATGCGAAGAATTCAAATGCGAAACATAAACCCTTGATAGTCGGCACAACGTACCAAACAAAATGGGCAGGGAAAAATCTTCATCGCTACTTTCATCTTTTGCAACCTATTGCTATGGTATTTGTAATTAAAAATGACATTTCAAGCCATCAAATGAATGATGTACGGCTAGTGAAGATGAAAGTCGGTCGAGCTGTCGGATCGAGCGTGTGAAGATTCTGTATCGACGTGGGTCAATGAAATGTGGATTGAATGCCACGAGAGTCTTTGATTTTGATTAAAATTCTTCTTCTTGATATCGGGAAAACTGAATATGGTTGAAATCACGTGCAGAGTGCCATTCAAACTCTCTCTACCATGTAAACAGAAACTGTTTTTTCCTCACGCATAGTGAGGGCAAAATGGGCTTCAAAGAACCAGAAATTCTCCCGTACTCGCCACAAATTTCTTAAAAACGATTTCGAGTTATCTAATTGCTCACGCCTTGAGAAAAACCCACGTCTTAGTTTTTCAAAATTCATTTCGATTTGATCGTAAACGTGTTTCAAAACCACGTGTCAAATAAAATTGTGTTTTGGGAAATGCTTCAAAGAAAAAATCATTTTCTGTTTAGTTCCGTAAGATTTTCCCCGCACCACTCTCACCACTTTTCAATGAGATCTCAACACTCTTTGATTGTCTTTATTTCCGGCTTGAACTCTGCAGTCGATAATGATGTCATAAGCTCTAAACACCTACCTACACTAGCACTTTGTAGCATCTCTAACTCCTTCATCATTTTCAACTTCCACGTGATTTTCACTATCAGCAAACAAAAATCTGATGTTTCCGAGCCATAATACATACCGAAGCATCGTAAATACATCTTGATCATCTTTCTGTATCCGGGGACCACATTCAAAGCTTCCATCATTTCTTCGAACTCTCGAGCATCGTCAATCTTCATCGATAGTCAAATAATTACTTTGGTTCAAGTAGCGGTACTCCCTCAACTAGCCTTAAATTTAGACGTTCTCTCAAAGGAGGCTGAGCTTCAAAGACAAAACTTGATAAAATATATGATATGACCGTTCACTTGAGATCTAGCACAACTCTCGACTTCTCAAGTAAGTAGGTTTGAATCTTAGCAAAATTCAAGTTATGCATTCAATTCTTCATCGTCTTTCAAGTAATTCCATGGTTGAATTTTATGTGTTTTTCTATTGAGAGTAAATCATTTTTCAAAATGCCATGGCCATTTCATTGGTTTAGTGTTTCGATTGTTTATTGATTTGTTATTGTTTTGTTTTGTTTTGTTTTTGTATTTTTATTTGTTTTGTTAATAAAATTACATATGTTATATTTTTCAACAATTAAAAATATACATATATGTTTTACTAAACAAAAATGTTTATTGATTTTTTATTTTTTATTTTTATTTTTTTTTATATATTTTTTTTATTATTTGTTTTTGTTAATAAAATTACACATGTTATATTTTCAAAAATTAAAAATATACATACGTATTTTACTAAACAAAAACAATCTATTGAATTTTATTTTTTTTTAATGATTTGTTATTATAAAATTATATATATTTTTTTTCAAAAAATTAGTAAACAAAACAATTAAAATTTTTATTTTTCATTTTTTTTATAATTGATTTGTTTAATAAGATTATGTATAAATATATTTTTCAAAAAAATACACATATATATTTTATCAAAACAATGTATTGGAATTTTTTTTTCATTTATTATTAGTATTATTATTATTTTTTTATATTGAATCAATTGAAATGATGAAGTTTATTGTCTCCTCTCTTTTTTTTTCTTTCTTTACATAACAATTCTCTTTTTTGATCCTCCAGGATCATACAAAATGTGCAGGAGGAGCATACTCAAGAATTATTAAAAAAAAATTTACATAACAATCTTTTTAATCCTCCCGTATCACACAAAGTGCGAGAGGAGAGCATACTCAAGAATTATTAATTTTTTTTAGATGTAAGAAATAAGGCTACCTAGTTACACTTCCCCGACAACGCGCCCTAAAATGTTTGATCAATTTAGTGTGTCCTAAATTGCTACATTAATTTGTCAATCCGGGATTCGTAGTTTTATGAAGTATGGCGCACTATATGTGCAAGATAACCTATCTCTTACTTTTTTTGTCGTTTTTTGTTTTTTTATTTATCTTGGGGGTTTTTTATCTTGGTTGGTTTCCTAATGTGAGATGGAAATTCTAAAATACAAGTATGGATATAAATGTTCAAGGCAATGATGTCCTTTATAATCATTTCCCAAACTTCAAACTTCAAAAGGGTTTTAAAAACATGCAATGACAAAATTAATTCCTAAAACAAAATGAAAATGTGTCACTATACTAGTCAAACAAACAGACGAACTATTGATCATGAAACCCATTACCCTTCGTCGCTGTCTAAATACAAAGAAACTCGTGCTCAAAGAAATCCAAAAATTGCAAGCAAAGTGAAAGCTAAAATCAAATTACATCAACTCATATTCGTACCCTCACCATTAGTCTCGTTTATGGCTTTCAGATAATCATAAACAACTTGAGCAATCCGATATCTAATTTGCGTAAAAATAAACTAATATCAAATTACACACTCATACTTCAATCCTCACCATTAGTCTCGCTATGGCTTTCGGAGAGTAAATCGATAATGACATGAGCAATTTAATATCTAACTTGCGTAAAAATAAACTAATATCAAACTACACACTCATACTTCAATCCCTCACCATTAGTCTCGCTATGGATTTCGAGTAAATCGATAATGACATGAGCAATTTAATATCTAACTGAGTAAAAATAAACTAATATCAAACTTCACACTCATACTTCAATCCCTCACCATATTTCTCGCTATGGCTTTCGGAGGTAAACTGATAATGACATGAGAAATTTAATATCTAATCTAACTAATAAAGCAAATGTACAAAAAGCTTAAATAAAATAAAACAATATGAATTAAAAGCTAAGAAAAAAATAAATCGACAGAAGAACAAGACTGATTCCATGTCGTTAGTCATTGTAAAACTATGTGCAAATGCGTTATGATTTCAAAAAGCAATCCAAGTAAAGAAATATGACAAAACATAATTGAAAGCAACTTATCTAGAAAACATGCAAAACCTCTCTTGAATAGCAGAGAGAGTCTCCGCAATCAATTTGGTGTAATATTTCTTTAGCTCCTTTTGACCTACACGTGTCACAAAACTCATAACACATATATAGATATATGAAACTATGTTAATTTTCTAGTTTCTAATCATAAATTCACTAAAATACATAAAATAAATAACTTTGGAAAAACAAGGATCCTAACCCATATATTTATGAGAAAAATGGTTACTCAATGCAGGGGTTTTTAGGTCGATGGCTATGAAATAAGAGCTACATGGTTATGACATAATGGAAATATGTATGAATATGGAAAAACACTTTTGAGACTCAACATACTAATTTGAAGTTGTTGCATGTCCTCATGCAACTATTGCAATGATTCATTTGTCCATGAGTTGATCTTTTATGAGTTTTGACTCATATAGATTCGCTCCAAACTTTGCTTCTTGATATTTTTCTTTTTTGGCAAAGTATAATACATTTGATTGCAACATTTTTTTTTAATGGTTGGTTCTTGTGTAGCAAAATGAGCAATGGTTCTTGTGTAATAATGCTTTATTTTCTTTGTTGCATCAAAGTTCATGAAAAACACTTATAATCAATTACTTCATCAATGAATTGATCATTTGCAAGGCATATAATCTTTTGGATCATGTTGCAACAATAGTTGGTTGGGAAGTATATGTGTGTGGAAATGAAATGAAAATGTGTGATAGTGTATGACATGTGGATATGAAATGATGTCCCTTTCCCACACTAAAGATATGACAATGTGAAAAAGGGAGAGAAATTTTTCCAAAGTTACAATTTTAGCATTCCAATGAATTACATGACTAAAAATTAGAAAACAACATACCTTCACTTACCTTAAATGTGGATGAGTTGTGTATGTGTGGTGGCTGCAAAATTCTCGATCATATTCTTCTTCAAGTGGTCGAACAAGAGGAGTCATGGATAAAGAGATAAGATGACTTTTTATTGCTTCTACTAAAACTTGCTGAATCGATCCAAAATGTTGAAAATAATAGTCTTCATGTCTTCAAAACTCATTGGCATATAATTCCTACTACGTGAAAAGATGTTCGATGTCGAACATAGTAGGGAAATTGTTGACTTAGTGGCCATTAATGGATGCCACTAGTCAACACGAGAACTCTCACCATTGATGACAATGAGAGTCAAGTATGCTCAAACACATCTTGCTAGGTACAAATGATTTTCTGTCGATGTCTGAGTCACCTAGAAGATATGACGAACAAGACACATTAATGTATTCTCATTGTTTGTCAAAGATAAGAACTTGCCATTAAGGCATGCGAGCCTCAAGGTGTTTTTACAAAGAACTTAGACTCAAAGGACTATGGACTCAATAATTTTCACTAAAGCAGTGGCTTATTTGCTGAATGAAAATGACAAGAAATGGAAGATAGCAATGGGGAGTAGAAATGGTAATGGGGGAGTAGAATGGCAATGGGCAATAAGCGTGTGAATGAGCCTCTTGCTTTTATTTGGTTATGAATGGACAAAATGAAATGAAAAAGTGGATGTGGAATGTGAAACGAAAATATGAAGTGAAATGAGGTGAATGGTTTATTATGAGGTATGGATGTGATGGAGATAATAGTATCTAAATTTTTTTTCAAATGTTTGGATCTGATTTTACATCAACATATTTCCTCTTTGTTGCTAATTATCTTCTTTATGAAAACCAAATTGGTCTCTTCGAGAGACACCATTCTTCTCTGTAGTCATATGTCTTTCCTCCCGGATCCCGTAAAAAAACCTAATACTTCTTCTACAATGGAATGTAAGATTATCAAAGGAGAGAGATGATCAATCTCTCTAGTTATGATATTTTACACACAAAACTAAGAATTTGTATTAATGAAACAAGTTCTCAAAGGACAAATCAAAAGAATTTATACTGTTTTGGAATTAGTGCCTCAAGTTAGAATGTTGCTTCTTTTTCAGCAATTTATTTCATTATTTGTCATTTCAAACTCTAATAATGGATTTTCATTGTATAGATATTGTTGAGACCTTTCCAACGATATTTGAATCATCAAAATCTCGATTTTTGTATGAGAAAGTTAGGTTGATTTGAACAATGAGGTTTTTCAAATTGTGCGAATTGGGCTTTAGCTACGTAATGTCGACGCTTCGTAGCTAAAAATCTTGAATAAAAAGTTAGCCATTCATCTTTCATCATCAATTCAAAATTAATCAATATCTTCAGAAAAAAAGTGAGCAAATAACTTATTCATCTCATTGATTCAAAATTATTCATTTTTTTTAAATCAAAACAAAATTGAAAAAAGAAATGCAAATTTTTTTTATTTTTATTTTTTTAATAACAAAATTGAAAAAAGAGAAATACAATAATATTATATATGTTACATTTTAAAAAAAATATACATATATAATTTTATTAAACAAGACAATTTATTAAATAAGGAAACTGAAACTAAAAACATTGAATGCCATGATAGACTTCAGAGAGCCCAAAAAACTCAAAATTGAATAGATCATGCGAAGAATCTCAAAATGTCAGCCGTAAACCCTTGAGCTGCACAACGCACCAAACAAAATGGGCAGAAAAATCCCTCTGGCTACTGTCTTTGCAACCCTATTGTTATGGTATTTGTAATTAAAAAATGACATTTCCAGCCCCTCGAAATGAATGATGTGCGCTACGTGAAGATGAGAGTGGGCCGGGTCATTTGGATTGTCGTGGGAGGGGAAGATTAGCATCATCGGTTACTAATGGAATGTGGATTGAATGTCACGAGAGTCTTTGATTTTGATTAAAATTCTTCTTCTTGATATCGTGAAACCGAATTATGGTTGAAATTAATGCAGAGTGCTGCTCAAACTCTCCACCTGACAAACGAAAAATCGTTTTTTCCTCACGCAACAGTGGGAAAAAAATGGGCTTCAAAGAACCAATAAATTCTCCCGCACTCGCCACAAATTTCTTAAAACGATTTTTGGGTTATCTAATTGCCCACGTTCCGAGAAAACCCACGTCTCAGCTTTTCAAAATTCATTTCGGTTTGATCGGAAAACGTGTTTCAAAACCACGAATGTCAAATAAAATCGTGTTTCGGAATGCTCCAAATAAAAATCGTTTCCCTGTTAGTTCCGTAAGATTTTCCCCCTGCACTAATTTCACAACTTTTCAATGAGATCTAAACACTCTCGATTGTCTTCATTTTCAGCTCGAATCCCTACGGTCGATAATGTCGTCATAAGCTCGAAACACGTAACCCTAGCAGACTTTTCAACAGATCTCTAACTCCTTCATCATTTTCAACTTCCACGTGATTTTCACTATCGTAAACAAAAAATCGATGTTTCCGAGCCACAATACAGCTAAGCATCGTAAATACATTTTCTTGATCATCTTTGCTCGATCCGACCACATTCAAAGCTTCCATCATTTCTTCGAACCTCCGAGCATCATCAATTTCATCAATAGTCGATGAGAATTACTCGTGGTCTGCAAGTAGCTGTACTCTTCAACCGCCTTAAATTTAGACGTTTTCTCTCAAAGGAGGTAGAGCCCCAACACAAAACTTCGATAAAATATATGATATGACCGTTCACTTTGAGACTCGACACAACTCTCGACTTCTCAAGCAAGTAGGTTTGAATCTTAGCAAAATTCAAATTATGTATCTCAATTCTTCTATCCGCTCCAAAGTAATTCCATGGTTGAATTTTTATGTTTTCTGTTGAGAGTAATTCATTTTTCAAAATGCCATGGCCATTTCATTGGTTTTTGTTTATGTTTGGTTGTTTATTGATTTGTTATTGTTTTGTTTTGTTTTTTATTTGTTTTGTTAATAAAACTACATATGTTATATTTTCAACAATTAAAAATATACATATATGTTTTACTAAAACAAAATGATAAATAAAATTACACATGTTATATTTTTCAAAAATTAAAAATATACATATGTATTTTACTAAACAAAACAATCTATTGAAATAAATGATTTGTTATTAAAATTATATATATATTTTCAAAAAATTTTTTAAAAATATACATATATCTTTTTAGTAAACAAAACAATTAAAATTTTTATTTTTCATTTTTTTTTATAATTGATTTGTTTTAATAAAAATTATGTATGTTATATTTTCAAAAAATAAATCACATATATTTTATCAAAACAATGTATTGGAAATTTTTTTTTCATTTTATATATATATTTGAATCAATTAGAAATGATGAAGTTTATTTTGTCTCTTTTTTTTATTCTTTTTTTTATACAATAATTTCTTTTTCCATCCCTCCCGTATCATACAAAATGCAGAGGAGGAGCATACTCAAAGAATTATTAGATTTACATAACAATCATTTTTCTCGATCCTCCGATATCACACAAAGTGCAGGAGGAGAGCATACTCAAGAATTATTAATAGATGTAAGAAATAAGGCTACCTAATTACACTTCCTAGCAACGGCTACTAAATGTTTGGTCAATTTAGTGTGTCCTAAATTGCTACATTAATTTGTCAATCCAGAGATTCGTAAGCTTCGATCGAAGTGTGGCGCACATATATGTGTAAAATAACTTATCTCTTACTTTTTTGTCATTTTTTGGTTTTTTTTATTTATCTTGGGGGTTTTTATCTTGGTTGGTTTCATAATGTGAGATGGAAATTCTAAAAGACAAGTATGGATATAAATGTTCAAGACAATGATGTCCTTTATAATGATTTCCCAAAACTTCAAACTTCAAAAGGGTTTTAAAACATGCAATGACAAAATTAATTTCTAAAAGAAAATGAAAATGTGCCACTATACTAGTCAAACAAACGGTGAACTATTGACTCATGAAACCCATTACCCTTCATTGTCTAAATACAAAAGAAACTTCGTGCTCAAAGAAATCCAAGAATTTGTAAGCAGTAAAGCTAAAATCAAATTACATCAACTCATATTCTCGACACCCCTCACCATTAGTCTCGCTATGGCTTTCTGATGTAATCTACAACAACTTGAGCAATTTGATATCTAATTTGCGTGAAAAAATAAACTAATATCAAATTACATACTCATACTTCAATCCCTCACCATTAGTCTCGCTATGGCTTTTTGGAGGTATTTGATAATGACATGAGCAATTTAATATCTAACTTGCAGAAAAATAAACTAATATCAAACTATACACTCATACTTCAATCCCTCACCATTAGTCTCACTATGGCTTTCTGAAATAATTGATAATGACATGAGCAATTTAATATCTAACTTGCGAGAAAAAATAAACTAATATCAAACTTCACACTCATACTTCAATCCCTCACCATTAGTCTTATATGGCTTTTGGAGGTAGCTGATAATGACATGAGCAATTTAATATCTAATCTAACTAATAAAGCAAATGTACAAAACTCGAAATAAATAAAACAATGTTGAATTAAAAGCTAAGAAAAATAAATCAGCAGGAAAGAACAAGATCGGATTCCATGTCATTAGTCATTGCAAAAACTATGTGAAAATGCGCTATGATTTCAGTGAAAGCAATCTAAGTAAGGAAATATGACAAAACAGAATTGAAAGCAACTTATCTAGAAACATGCAAAACCTCCTTGAATAGCAGGCCCCTCTACTACCAATTTGGTGTAATCTTCTTCAGACTTTCCTTAAAATTGTAATCAAAACACCATCAAGGAACTTCTTTATTGAAAAAACTTCACAAATCTACATCCCATTCCATCTTAAGCTTTGTTACAAAAGACTTCTCTATTCCTACTTTTTCATTACTTCCTCATTACCTATGATAGGAGAAAGCTACTCCTATTTATACAAAATATGAAGAGTCATCTCATTAATGGGAGTCCATGAATCTCTCCCTCCATCTCTAGAGTTTCACAATCAAAATAGGAAATGATAAGACACATGTCTTTCTAGAGTTTCAACACAACTAAGAAATGAGACACATATCCTCTTAGAGTTTCAATACAACAAGGAAGTGAGACACATATCCTCTTGATCCCATAATCTTTTCCAACCAAATTTTGACTTTGCCTTAGAGTGCCACATAAGGGTCTTCTAGAAGTCTCCTTTTGACCTACACATGTCACAAAACTCATAACACATATATAGATATATGAAACTATGTTAATTTTCTAGTTTCTAATCATAAATTCACTTAAAAATACATAAAATAAATAACTTTGGAAAACAAGGATCCTAACCCATATATTTATGAAAATGGTTACTTGATGTAGGGTTTTAGGTCAGATGGCTATGAAATAAGAGCTAAATGGTTATGACATAATGGAAATATGTATGAATATGGAAAACATTTTTTGAGACTCAACACTTATTAAATCAAAATTAGGCTGTAGGTGGTCAATAGGAATGTGAAGAAGTAAATGCTGAGTGGATTTGTCACTTGGCTCTGTTTTCTTCATTGATTTATCCTCTGTTTTCTTTAAATGTTCAAAATATCACTATCCACATTTTTTATTTGTTTTCCTTATTTTCCTTATCCTTTATCGTTATTTGATTGCCTAGGGTTACTGTAATCTCTCTCTTTAACCTTTCTTATCTATATTTTGTCTTAACTTCATCTTCTAACCCTGTCCTTAGCCTTCTATTTATCTTTTTTATTCCTTTAACCTTTTACTGTCACAGTGAATATTTTAACCGTGACTGTTCTTTTAACTGTGTTCTTCACTTGTTTTCATCTTTTCCTACTCGGTTACTGTGAAACTCACTCTTTTCCTTACTATGTCTTCTGAAGAAAACTCGCTGCCTTTGTAGTAATCATATGATCCTTATTTACCATGATCCACTGCTGCTTTTTCTTATTCTTGCGCTCCTAATCCTTTAATAAATAAGGAATTTTGGATCGTCACCAAGAGAACCCCTTTTAAACAATTCTTTGGAACTTGCAAACGCTTTTTGATTTCTGCATTTATAATATATTGATCACCTACAAAACTAAGAACAATTTATTAATAAAAACATGATCTTGTAGGGTGGAAAGGTGGCCTAGTGGCAGCAGGGAAAACTGGACAAAGTCCGGATCGTGGAGGTTTTTGGTCTGTGCATTCAGTTATGGACTTTCAGGCCCTTTAGAAATTTCATAGGGGTTTATTGCAGAGATTCAGGGCTTATCACGACAGGACATGGCTTCAAAATATTCAAATGGGTCAGCCATTTCATATTATGGCGTAGGAGTGGTTTTGTGGTTTTCGCATGGGGCATAGGTGGTTAGATGGTATCGGATGGAGGGGTGCGATAGGATGGAGGGACAACACGTGGAGGGAAGGAGGTTCTAGAATACCACCTATTTCACAAGATCCAAAGGTTTTAAACCTAGGGATTTTAGATTTGCGATAGGGCGCGATGGCCGTTGGATCGAGGGGTGGAGATCCGACGATGGTCAGGGTTCGATTGATCGTGGGTTTAAACATGATGTGGGGCTCGGGGTATAACAAAGTGGAGGGTTTATTATACGCTGGGTTTTTATAATGTGGGGCCTGGGGTATATTTTAAACGAAGGGGCTTAAATATAAAGGTGGGGGCCAAGGTTATATGAGAGTGGGGGGCAAAGGTTTTTAAAGCAGGGTTTCAAAATATAAAGGGGGTCTGGGTTTTTTTAAAAACAAATAGAGTCTATTTAAAAGAGTGGGTCCCAAACAAACTAAATTTATTTTTAAAACAATGTAAAAATGGGTTTTTTACATTTTTTTAATAGAAGAAGGGGAATGAACGAAAGGAGAGAGGATTTTAGCAATACGAGTGGGGTTTTGGGTAGGGAATGGGTAAAAATGAGGGATTAAGGTCAAAACATGGAATTTCAAAGTAAGAGTGTGATCTGAAGAGGTAAAGTGAGAGAAAGTGAATAGGTTAAATGAAAATAATGAAGGCAGTGAGAATTCTGAAAATAAATGATAGCTAGAGAATGTTATTTTTAGTAGACTATAGAAAATCCATAGTCATCTAGTGATACTGTAGAATACAGGAGAGTAACAGTGGCTCTAGCTGGGGAGGGCAACTCCTTTAGGAGGTGTCAAGAATCTCAGATCTCTAGATTTCATAGATCAATGGCCTTTTTCTATTTGGTTGATTTTCATCCTGTATCTGTTGATCTGCTGCAACTTTTTGTGACTGTGACCTTCAAAAATTGAAAACCATGCTTCCTGCAAAAATGATTTCTGCCTACCCATTATTCTATTCTAAACTTTTTTCTTCATTCTTTGGGTGCATTTAGACTTGCAAACCCTTGACATCATTTTTATTTTGAAAGAAAACTATCTATTTCTAACCTTATAACTTCCAAAGGCTCAGATTAGACTGATGAGATCCTTTATTCTCTAACTAACTACTTATATGTCTTGATTAAACATTTTGACAGATTTTCATTCACTAACTATCAACATGAAATTTAAAGCATGAATCAATCAAGATTAAGCATTTTTATTATCATGAATTGTGGCATTTTTGGAGAAGCTGCACACAATATTATTTTGCAAAAAGTAAACTATAACTTAGGGTTTTAGTCTTAAATCTTTCATTTATCACTTACTCCTCACTTTTCTTATTGGTTTCAGATTTAGGCTTTGGAACCAATGCCATTTTCTTCCTACCTACTGACAAGCCAAGTTTAAAAATTTTGGAAAATCTTCATTTTCTAACTTATTAGCAAAAATTCAAAATTTTTACAATCATGATTTGGCGGTATGATTGAACAAGAAATTTTCAAAAGTAGTGGCATTTTGACTTGCACACTTTTAGAAATATTTGTTTATTGGTATGGGGCTTACCTTTTTATTTTTATATGCCCTCTTTTCTTCTTCTTTTTTATTTTCTCTCTCTTTTTTGGATCATTTTTTCTGAGATTTTGTTTAAGAAATTTTATATACAATGAAGAAAACTTAAACTGAGATTCTTTAACTGAAGTAATTCTTGAGAATCCTACCACTGACAGGACCTGCAAACAACTCTGTTCCATCCATTTCTTGTAAGAAAAATGCATTATTACCTCTTGCTGAATGAATGGTATATGGACCTTTCCACAGGTTATCAAATTTTCCAGGTTTTCCTTTTTCCTCTCTTCTTGAATCCCATTTCAGCACTTTGTCTCCAATGTTGAAATCATTTTGCTTGGTCATTTTGTCAAAAAAATTCTTGATATTTTCTTGTAACAACTGTGTTCTATTGTATACTCCTTCTCTGGTTTGTTGCAGCTAAATAGTTTGGTTTATTCTTCTTTGTATATCATTCTCTTCAAACTACACCTCTTGAATGAGCGTCATTACTAGCACTCCCAAGGTTGTTGGGAAGACTATATCTATTCCATAGATTAGCTAATAGGGAGACCTATCAATCGATTTATTATTGGTTAGCCTGTCTACCCATAGTGCCTGTAGTAATTTTTTGTGCCATGATTTCTTGCTTTCCTCTAGCAACTTTTTAATGACGTTCACCAAACTTTTATTTGAGGATTCATCCAATGCATTACCTTGAGGGTAATAATATGTAGAATGCCCCAAAGTAATATTATATATGTGGAAAAAATCCACCATTTTCTTTCTTTTAGAAGCAGCAGCATTGTCAGTAATGATTATTCTAGGAAAACCAAACCTAGACAAAATATTGTTCTCAAGGAATCTGATAATTACTAAGTTTGTGGCACTCCTGGAGGGGATAGATTCTATCCACTTAGTGAAATAATCGGTTGCAATAAGCATCCATTTATCCTGGGAAGATGAGGTAGGGTGGATTTCTCCAATGAAATATAGACCCTATTATTGAAAAGGAGCTTCAACAGAGATAGGTTGTAATGGAAAAAGCAACAACTTTCTTTTTCCCTAAAAAATTTGGCATTTATGAAAGGCAATTACCATTTTGTGGATGTCTTGGAAAAGGGTGGGCCAATAGAAACCAACCCTAAGGATTTTATTGACAGTGGTTTTCCAGTAAAGGTGACCTCCACACTCCCCTTCATGAAACTCATGCATAATCTTATCAACATCTTCTTCAGGCAAACATTTAAGCAATACACCACCAGAGTTTTTCCAATATAAAACCTTTTATAGAATGCAGAAATTTATAGCCATTAAATTCAAGAATATGGCCTTTGTTTTGGAAAAACCAGGACGAACATTAAGTTTAAAAATCACATACAATATATGAGCATACCAAGGAGAGTTTAGGAATTCTTCCTCAATAAGTGGAGTTGCCAGCTCCTATTGTTCATCCAATGAGTGAATCATATTTATGTCCAGTGCTTGAAAATTTGTTTCAGCCATGAGTTTAGCTAGTCCTTGTCCTTTGATTATCTTAGTGGGATTGATTTCCAAATCATATTCCAAGATAAAAAAAAATCCACTTACCTCTTTTCCCATCAGGATCTTGTGTAAGTATGTATTTAACCACTGTATGAGACACAAATGAAATGATGTGTAAAAGAAAAATATAAACCCTGAAATCCTTTAGTGCCTTGATTAAGGCAAAAGCCTATTTTTCCATTATATTATATTTCAAAGGTGCATCTCTCAATTCTTGGCTGAAGAAAGCTATGGGATGCTCTTGTCCTTTTTTATTTTTCTGCAGTAAGACAACAACAACTGTGTGTTCTGATGCAAAGGAGAAAATGAAGAAATCTTTGGTGAAGTCAGGGCTGATCAGAACTGGTGATTGTGTAAGTGCCTGTTTCACCAAGTCAAAATATTACTTTGATTCTTTGGTCCACTTGACTCCTGACTCTATTTTGAGCATATTGGTGATGTTCCTCAGGAGTTCTGCAAGGTTTGGTATGAACCTTCTTAAGAAATTTATCTTTACAATGAAAGATTGTAGCTCTTTGATGTTTCTTTGATGACTGATTTGCAATATTCCATCAATACTATTTGGTTCAATCTTGATCCCTTCTTCAAATATGATGTGGCCTGGAAGCTTCCCTTCTTGAAGGCTAAATAAGGATTTCTTGGGATTTAAAGATAGGCCATACTTTCTGCACTTTTCAAAGACCTTTATTAAGAGAGCTAGATGTTATTCATCAGTTTTTGAATAGACTATGATGTCATAAAGATATATCACAATGAAGTGACCTATTTCTTCTAAGATAGAAATATTCATTGCTCTTTGAAAAGTGGCTCCAACACTCATTAACCCAAAATGCATTTTAACATACATGAAGGTGCCCCAAGGTGTAGTGAAAGATGTCTTGTTTTGATCATCTGGATGTACCAGCACCTAGTTGTACCTTAAAAAGCCATCAAGCGGAGATATCCTTTTAGACCCTACTACCCTTTGTAGTATGTGATCCATATTTGGTAAAGGGTAGTTGTCCTTCAAGGATGCTTTGTTTAAATTTCTGAATTCTATGCAGACCTGATTTCTCCTGTCTTATTCCTCAAAGATACAAGATTTGAAACCATTATGAGTACCTTAGTGGGACTATTATTCCAATGTCATACATTTTATTTATTTCTTTCTCAACCAATGGCATTTGGACATGGTTTATTATGTGCAGCTTCAGTTTAAAGGGATTCTGGATTTCTTTGAGTGGAATTTTGTGCTGGATGATATCAGTATCATAGGAATTCAAGTCTTCATAGCTCCAAGAAAATACATCACTAAATTCTTTGAATAGCTCAATATATTTCTGTTTTATATGTGTTGGTAATGTATTTGATAGTTTTACCATTTCGGGTTCGTGCTCACTGCCTATATTGCACTCTTCTACATTTTCTTCAGTGGATTCCATCTTTGGATTTCTAGCAACATCACCAAAATCAAAAAGTTATTCTAGAGGGACAAGTCCTTTTGGCAAGGTATTGTCTCTGAATTGTAGCACTTCGAAGTCTTCTTTTTCTATATCTTCACACAGTTTTGCCCCATGTGGGTTTCCTTCTGCTAACATATTTACATAAACATTATGAATGGATTCCTCCTTGCCTGTTTGTTCCTTTGTAGGGCAGTCCTTTTCATGATCTGAGTGTGAATTTGGAATTTCAAACTCATTTATGGACTGCAGGAAATCTTCAATTTGTTTGTCACCTTCAAAAAATTGCCAATATTTTATATTATCAGAGACTGTTGGTCTGTATTTGACTTGTACTGTGTATTGTTTGTTATGCGGAGGTTTGTGTTATCACTCGGGTTTTCTAGGAGTTGTGTAAGAGGAAAGTATACCCGAGGTAACCACAAATCAACCTTTTTAGATGCGAGAATCTAGCCAATGTCTGCATCCAGAGAGGGCTCTCTCTTTTATGATTTATCTTTGTTTTTGAAAGGTTATTATGCTAGTTATAAATTCAAAGTTTCGTTTGGGGAAAAATGGTGGAATCCACAAACTAAGGGCAAGGTCTAGACGCTTTACAGTCCAT
Organism: Pinus albicaulis; assembly: GCA_034641835.2. NCBI lineage: Eukaryota > Viridiplantae > Streptophyta > Pinopsida > Pinales > Pinaceae > Pinus > Pinus albicaulis. Next base: position 796,063,832 of record CM076571.1, read on the forward strand.
TGGGCTATGGAGTCGAAAGGATGGCTGTCATCGGACTTCTATTCTACGCACAAGATGGTATTACAGGGGCAAGATAGCTAGACAAAGAGAACAATCCTTAAAATTTAAAGTGGGTGGGATGATCTTGAAGGGATGAAAGGTAACTAAGAATCTTTCACCATGTTCAAAGGAAAGAAGTGAATTGACTACAAACAAAGAGCAATAAAGGATTCTTTATTATAGCAATCAACGTATGCTTAAATTAGCTAGCGGAGACATTTAAGAATTCATGCTTATAGCTAATTTAGAAGAAAACATTTAGGAACAATCACATTTGAAAACGAGAGTAATAATTAAGCAAATTCATCGTTTCAATCCTTTATGTAAATTATTCGAGAATGGATATGATGGTATTATAAACTAATATAAAATTTCTCAAACAAAGGGTAGAAACACTTATTGAAAGCGTAGTCCAACACATGAATCTCCGCAAACAAGTCGAAGAGCTTCAAATCGTTATCCATAAGCTTTCACAAGTAAAATTTCTCCAAAAGCTTTTATTCCAAAATCTCAAGAAATGCATAAATATAGGTCAATAGAATCCACCCTCAACACTCTTTCGAGGGTTTATTTATACAAAAAATAATCAGTAACAATCTTACGCTATCCCTAGCCAATAATCCCAGCCGACTTAAAGCATATTTTACAAACAAACAAGAGACACATGCGTAACTCGTAAATGAGAATAATGAGTAACGTGCGCGATGTCGTCGTTCCTTTCTTCATGGGACGTGATGGAAGATAAGTGCTTAAAATAGGGCTCTAGGTCATCTCCTTTGCGTATTCCTTTGACTTTGTTGAATACTCTTTCTTCTCACGGATACTCTTTAACCTTTCATCCGATACTCCTTTTTCATCTCTGCTTTTACGTTTTTTACCATTTACTTGATAGTAAAAATAAACTTTCATCCCAGAAACAACTTTACAAAAACTTCTAAAGATTTCCTTCCACCACCGATCATACTGCATCATTGTTCTTTCCTGAAGGTTTCCTTAAAGTTTCATACTCGTCTTTCAGCAGTTTATAAAAAGTGGCTCGTTCTGGAAATAGATACTTTAATTCATGCTCGAAAGATGAAATAGATTCCTCACTTTTTCATAAATACTTTTCCCGGTTAGGTAATGCGGAGTTCGACGAGCTGGGCTAGTAGAACCTATAGCCGTATTTTTAGCATGAGCTTTTATTCTTTTCTCATAGGTTTCCAAGTCTACTATTTGATCCTCTCGTGAGCATGGGACTTGCTGAAATTCACTGTCCCAAAGCCAGGAGCTTTGAGCACCCTTTCCGAAAACGTTGATATCAACCAAAATGTCTCGTACACTTTCTTTTCTAGATTTTGCATGAAAGTCCTTCTGGTGAATAACTCTTTTTTGCTTCCAAAATCGCTACTGTTTTCGTTATCATCAATTCCTAACAATGCAAGTCGTTGTTTTGTTACTCGAATTCAAAAAATTGAATGAGTCACTGGGCCTCGCTCTGGCTTGCCTCTTAATTCATGTCTAGGTTTGTTTATTTCCTCTTGTGCTATCTTGACTAACTCATTTTGCTCAAAAATAGCTTGAATGGAAGGCCAAATACTCTCTTATTAAGTCAATGATGTTGCCCCAGAAAGAGATATCATTTATTTCGTTCGTAGGCTTTTCCGATTAGAAAGATCTTTTTTGCAAAGCCTCAACCAATTTCTCCAATCTTTTTTATTTCCCCGAGGTTGTCAATGCACTGCCTTTTTTGGATGTGTCACATATTTTCCAATTTTGTTAATTGTAATTTTGTTTCTTGGAGTTCTCGTGACCTTTAGTCGCAAAACTCTCCATCTCGTTTAATTAAATCCTCGTAATTCAAATTAGAAATGTTCACCCGAGATGGTTGTTCTCGCTCGTCCCGTAGTTGTAGTACCCGTTGTTGAAGTCTCGCTGATATTTTCCCCTGTTCTCGCAATGCTTTTTCCAACTCCTTCTCTCGTTTCATTTAGTCGCTCTCGTCAGAATTCAAGAGCAACTCCATCATTTCTTCGTGTGAATTTCCTTTTATAACTTCACTGTCCTGTGGGGGGTGCCTCGAGGTCGTGATAATTCCCTACTTTGTTTTTACGAGTGCAAATATATCATCTTCTTTCTTTTTTTACCAATGCCTCAATACCTTTAATGTCTTTGGGATTGTGACCCAAACCAATGATGATCTCTTCTAGAGACTTTGCTACATTGTCCTTGGCTCTTATGAGGAGGCCCTCTCAATCTTTAATTGTGCAAAAGAGTAGTATTATTCAAGTGAGATCTTGCGGCAGCTAAGCAGCCGCCATGGCTTTGTTGGTGAGAGTAGAATAAACCATTTCCCCCTGCTTTGTCTATGAAGCTCTATCTCGACTCCGTGATGATATCTTTTGCTAAAACCTTCAAAATTTGTTACTGACTGTAATCTGCTGTCGAAGTTGGCTTTGGCACCTTTGCTTTTGAAGTGGCTCATTAGCATTTTACCTTGTGAAAGATCAAATCGCAGTACATCGATCTCGTCGATTATGAGGAGCCATCTTCATATACTGATCGTATACCTTCATTTTCAATGGTTCATTCTTTGTTTTGATATTAATGAAGGTTTTTCTTAATGTCTCCAAGATTCTGTTTGTCTATGTGGCTGGTCGAAAGAAGATACTTCTGATGCCTGATTGCTTTTGTATCCCTTTCTCAAGCTTATGTTTGTTCTACCCTTGTCTGTATCTCGTTTGGCGACTATCTTCCCTACCATCATCAAATACTTCATCTATAATTTCTACATCCGGAGGTGGATCGGACTTGTGTTAGCTCGATAAACTTCTAGGGGCTCCTTTTGAAGGTGTGGTATCCGGAGCTAGCCTCTTTTTCCCTATTTCCACATTCAGTGGAGTTTGCATCTCTCGGAACTTGGATTTGCTTTGCTCTGGTGTGGGAGAAGCCGAGATAGTTTACTGTGCTTTGGAACTCTAGTGATTTTTCTCGCCATGACTTCGGGGTTTCAATGACTTCCGAACTATAGGTTCTTTTCCTTTACCCTTGGGCTCTCCGTCACATCTTGATGGACTATCTTCCGCGTAGAGCTTGTTGTAGAGTCGTCAGCCGCTCGAATATGTGCCAATGTAGGGTACCCATTTGATCATATGTTTCTAGGTCAAATTTCTTCTCAACATCTTTCATAAGTTTATTCAATTTGTCGGCTCCACTTCCCTCTTCAACAAGTGTTCCTTTAACCCATTCATCTTGATTTGCATACTGTTCTATATCAAGAAGTCTTCGTGATGTACATAAGGAGATGACTTATTTTTTAACCTTCTTTCACAAATGAAACCAAAGTGGGTCATAAGGGATCAAGGCACCCAACGAAGGATGTCCGAGAATTTTTTTCTCTCTAATATAAGTTCCCCGCTTCTCTCTCGACTTCTCTAGAATTGCAAAATGAAAGGACCTAACCGGCTTTTGATCCATGATCCGTAGCTTTCTTCTTTACATTGCGTAGAATGGATTATATCACGAGTTATTCATCCGTCTAAAGTATTCCAAAGCAAAAATTCTCATTGGTACATATACTGGTAACTCTGAATGGATGTAATTCACATCCATAAATCCCTGATGACTCGTGTGGTTTTGGTATAAGTACCAATCCCAAACTTTATAACTCTTTGACAATTGCAAGGTCTTTCTACTTTCGACTACTAAGCCTCGGGGGAGAAACTCCCGTTAACAAAGTTGTAGCAAGATGTACCAAACTGATCAATGATATTCTGAATAAGAGTAGGGAGAATCGCAGGAGGACAAATGAATGATGGGGGACCAAAAAATAACAGACACTGATTACCTTTTAGCATCAAGTTTCGAATGAGTGGGAAAGGGAAGTCAGTTCGATCGATAAAAGATCATGAGATGATAGATAACCGAGGAGTACTGAAAACCTTTTCAAGTATCTAGCCTTAAAAATTGATCATGGATTTTGTTGGCAATGAAGGAAGCATAATCATACTTAATCTCGTGAGGTCGCCCAGGGGTAAAGATAGATAACAGTAGCCGCAGTTATCTCATCTACATACTCAATCGGTATTGAATCCTAAGACAAAGGATATTACATTCACAATAAGCCTTCCCAATTTATTGAAAAAATATAAAACCATAGGGGGAGTCCCTTTTTATGGTCGATGCTCGTGTAACATGAAATACTCGACACATTGCTTTTAATTTCTGCGGGGTTAACCGTCCGGTTTTCTCGATCAACCCCTTCCATGGATAAAGGTGCTAATTCTTGTTCCGGCTCCAAGTGTAACCATAGCATTGATAGCCTGAGGTGTGATGGGGAACAGAACACTTTGATCAGGAGCTAATACAGCTCTCTGTGCGGGATCATAGTTTGCATGACAGTAATGAATGATTTCGGGGAAAATGAGGACTGAAGGAATAAGATACCTTGGGAGATTGGATTCCCACAACCCTATAAGATCTTGCCCCTTTGAGTGTTCGTCTCTGCAGCGACAAAAGCTCAAACGGGGACTTTCATCAAAATGCAGGTCATTAATTTGGAAATCTTCATCTATCAGGGGTAAATAGTCTAATTCACGGTGAGGAGCATTCAATGGAGTGATATTTAGAGCTGTCGGGACCTCCAGTTTGGTTCTTGTGGATTCAAAATGGAGGTTTTTGTTTTTCCTTACAGACCGGACGGGATTTCTGGTATGGAGGAAATTGGAACAATTTGCAGGTTTGGGAATGGAAACAATTCACGAGTTTAGACAAGCAGGACTCAGAGGGACTTTTAACCATTACCGAGAGGAAAAACAGAAACTAAGCTTGACTTGCGATCGGGGCGCGAAATGATAAATATTTTGTTTTTAGATGGGCGGTTCTTTAACAAATAATGAACAATGGCGGGCGTTCTTCAACACAGAGCGCGACGGAATTTCGGATATATTGGTGTATTGTGATGAACTGAAGAGTCACGGGAACTCTGTCGCTTTCGGAAACTAAATAGCAGCTTGCAAAAAAATGAAACTGTTACAAGTCGAGGTTTTGTTTTTGATGACGTCGTGGCGATACGGGTGGCGTAGGAAGTGGGGCGGCGGTATGCGGTAAGTGGTAAGCGGTGAGCCACCGCTGGTGAGGGCGGTAAAAGTCGCGGGGGGAGCGATTCCATAGTTTTAACGACACGTGGAATGCTGACTTTTCAAAATCCGCCCATCCCCCGCTGGTTAACATGCTGGCAAGGGATGGGCAGCGGGATTAATAATCACCGTTGATCAACGAACGGACTATCCAACGACTGAAAGGACGGGGAACTTGTGCGATTTCAAAGGTGGGCCCGTCGGGGTTTTAAAAAGGTTTTAATGCGTGATCTAAAGTACCCCAGGAAAAGTTAATAGCGGAAATGGTTGTTAATTAGTCCTGATGACTAATTAATCCCGAGTGTGTAAGAAACGGGTTGCGGCGGGGTTTGGTTAGGTGGAATGCCATGTGGAATGCTGACGGTGGCATAGACTTTCGCAAAGTTTATTGATATGTTTTGGTATTAAACATACTTGTCGTATGTCTAAAGTTTTTTTTGTATATATTTTATTATATGATGAATGAATTAATATAATTAATTCACCATAGGGGCGGAATTTATATATAAGGCTATAGTTTTAACCAAAGGGCTTATAAAGCGGGGTGTTTATTTTGAATGTGCGGGAATATATACTTTGGTAAAACATTATAATAAAGGGTTTTGGGGATATTTATTAGAAAAAGGAGTTATATACTTAGGAAAAAGTTTCACTAGGGATTTAATATAGTAAAATCAAATAATATGAAAAAGGACAAGGAAAATCAAAACATCTTTGTACATCTAGAAAGTGATAACTTATGAAGTAAATTGCAACATTTTATCTTCAACACTTAACTTAGAATAACAAATTATTTTGAGGAACTTCTTATGGAATTTTGCATCAGTTTCCTAAGTAAAATAGGATTTTACTTAGGAAAAAGTTAAAAATGGAAGATAACAATGATGGATTATTTCAAGTGCTTAGGTCTTTTTGATCATTAGGCCGAGGGTCCGGTCCCTCCAGAAGTCAAGGAAATGCCTTGAGCCCCTTTGATCTCAAATTACCTTAGTACCTTTTTTTGGGGGAAATTAGTAAAACTCTTGAGGGGGAAAAATGATGAGGGAGGTTAATGAATTTGACTTTGCTTCTTTGTGATTTTCAATTATACATAGCCCGATTACTTTTGATGAAAAGTAAATGATTAACAACATTATACCAACACCATTCATCGAGATATAACACTTTATGACAACATCTACCCTATCTACTTGACACTACCATTTTCTCCTCTTTATTAGGGTGCATTTAGACTTGCAAACCATTTTCAATCTTTTCTTTTTACAAGGCAAATCTATCTAATTCTACCCTTATTACATCCAAGGGCTCAGATTAAACTGTTGAGCACCTCTTATTAACTCTACCTATCTACTTATCTGCCAAGATTAAACTGTTTGGTCAGATATTTATTCTCTAATCTACAACATGAAATTGAAATATGAGTAAGCCAAGTTTAAGCAGTTTGACTTATTCATGAATTGTGGCAAAGATTTGACAAGCTGCACACAATTGCTTTATTACAAAAAATGAAATAGTAGTGGCATTTGGATTTGCACACTTTCCTTGGTCTATTTTTTGTTTGGGGTTCATTTCTTTCATTTTTTTGACCATCTTTATTCTTTTTACCCTTTGATCTTTCTTTTAGGGTATACCCTCTTTACATTTTTTAATTTTTTTGATTTTTTGGTTTTCCAGGAATATGGAACACCTTTGCTCAAAAAGGAAAGTTTGAACATATTCCATAATTCAATCAAGACAATCATGAAAGATGAAACCTATTGGTATAGGAGGCTAACACTGGCTCCACTTGGGGATGGCTTTTCCTTGTGGAAAGTCAAGAACAGCAGGTCAGTTGCCTTAAAATGTCTTCAAACTGAAAGTATAAAATCTTCCTTCCTTTAATAGCTTTATTCTACATATGATAGTGAAATTCTTGAAGCTTAGGGCCTTCACTTCGGGCTTCAACATCAAGAAGTCACCATCCAATCCAAACTGCATTAACAAAACAAAACAACCAAAAAAAACAATATATTATGTACAAGTTAGCAATATTAAAGCTTTTTAGTATATTGAATCAAAATAATGCTTAAGCATTCGACCATTGACTGGTCCTTCTTCAATTCCTGAATTGTCTAATTCCTTCAAAAAGTATGTATTGTTCCCCTGCAAGGCATGGATGACATAGGGTCCTTTCCATAGGAAATCGAACTTTCCATGTTTCCCTTTTTCTTCTCTTCTAGAATCCCATCTAAGGACTTTATCTCCTAGTTGAAAATCTTCAGCTTTAGTCCTTTTATCAAACATTTTCTTTAACTTTTCCTGCAAAATTTGTGATCTTTGGTACACCTCTTCCCTGGTTTGTTGCAGGTGGATTGTTTGATTAATTCTTCTTTGAATGTCATTTGGCTCTATTTGAGCTTCCTGAAGTAATTTCATGACAGGAATTCCTAAAGATGATGGGAATCTTGCTTCTATGCCATACACTAACTCATATGGACTAGTCCCAATAGATTTCTTAGTTGTAAGTCTGTCTGCCCATAATGCATTGGTCAATTTCTTATGCCAATTCTTATTTTCCTCCAACAATTTCTTAATGATATTAGTCAAACTCTTGTTGGAGGATTTGCTAGTCCATTACAGGGTAATAAGAACATTGAATGGCCTAAAGTAATATGATATTTATGGCAGAAACTAATCATTTTCTTTGATTTAAATGCAGCAACATTGTCTGTTATAATCTTTTCTGGACAGCCAAATGTTGAAAGTATGTTGGTTTCTAGAAACCTATGATTCTGAGAATCATGGTTTGTCTACATGGGATGGCTTCAATCCATTTGGTGAAATGAGTACGTAGCGGTTAAAATCCATGTATGTTGCCACGAAGGGTGAATTTCTCCAATAATCCCCATTGTTGAAAGGGTCTTTCTGTGGAAACTGGTTTTAAAGGCAGAGGTAACAACTTTCTTTTACCCTCAAATATCTGACATTTGTGACAACTTGTTACAAATTTCTTTACATCAGAAAATAATGTTGGCCAGTAAAAGCCAGCCCTTAAGATCTTGTCTGCAGTAGATTTCCAGTAAAGATGTCCTCCACAATTCCCTGCATGAAATTCATTAAGCACTTTATCAGCTTCATCTTTTAAGAGACAATTCAATAAAATTCCTTCATGATTCTTCCAAAATAAAGTGCTATCTAAAATACAATATTTCAAAGACGTCATTTTTAAAAATCTTCTTTTAGTTCTGGACAACTCTGGAGGAGCCTGCAGGTTTAATAAAACATGAATTATATCGGTATACCGGGTGAATCTGAAAAACTTGATGATCGATCGTATCTCTTTGCTCGTTATCCGAGTTCATTGATATACAAAAGGCTTGGCAATTGGTTTTTACCTGTCATATGTTGTGCTAAACCTTATTTTCATGGTTTTGTTGGCTTGATCTCAATATCATATTCCAAAATGGTAGCTATCCACTTACCTCGCTTACCTTCTATGCTATCTTGAGTCAAAATATCTTTAACTACTGCATTAGGCACATACGCTATCACATGAGAATATAATATGTAGACTCTTTGAAATCTTTAGTTACTTTTAATGCAAACTTGTTTTCATAATATTGTACTTTAAGTTTGCATGTCCCTAGTGCTTTACTAAAAAAGGCTATAGGTTTTTCACATCCTTGATCATCCTTTTGTAATAAAACAGCTGCTACAGTATGTTCTGATGCAAATGAAAATATTATGAAGTCTCTATCAAATTGTGGACTGGTAAGAACTGGTGTTCTGGTCAAAGCCATTTTAATTTCCTCGAATGCTTGTTTGGCTTCTACAGTCCAGTCAATGCTTGAATCTTTCCTCAACATGTTAGTCAGTAATCTAAGTAACTCTGCTAGACTAGAAATAAATCTTCTCAAGAAGTTGATTTTTCCTATAAATGCTTGCAATTCTTTTATGTTTCTGGGGTGGGGTATTTGCAAAATTGCTTGAATTCTTTCTGGATCAATCCTAATGCCATCTTTAGAAATGATATGCCCTAAAAGTTTTCCTTCTTCCAAACCAAACAATGACTTCTTAGGGTTTAAATAAATTCCATATTTTCTGCACTTTATAAATACTTGCCTTAGGTGATCTAAATGTTCTTGATCTGTTTTAGAGAAAACGGTCAAATCATCTAAGTAAATAACCAGAAAATCATGTATCTCTTTAGCAAAAGCAATGTCCATCGCTCTTTGAAATGTAGCTCCTGCATTCTTGAGTCCAAATGGCATTTTGACATATTTAAACGTACCCCATGGTGTGGTAAATGCTGTTTTATCCTGATCATCAGGATGAACCAGAATCTGGTTGTACCCTGAAAACCCATCCAGTAGTGATATTCTCGAAGATCCCACTACCCTTTGCAAAATGTGGTCCATTTTCGGTAGAGGATAGTTGTCTTTTAAAGAAACTTTATTCAAATTCCTTAAATCAACACACAGTCTGATTTCTCCTGTCTTTTTTCTTGTTGGTACCAGGTTAGAAACCCATTCTGAAAATCTGATAGGAGCTATAATCCCTGCTTCAAACATTCTTTTGATTTCCTTTTCAATTGTGGGTAATAAAACAGGATTAATTCTCCTAAGCTTTTGTTTAAAAGGTTTCTGGTCTGGTTTCAAAGGTATAGTATGTTGAATGATGGATGTATCATAAGATTTGAGGTCTTCATAACTCCAGACAAAAACATCCTGGAATTCTTTTAATAGTTCAACATATTTCACCTTTTGTTCTTTTGGGAGAGATTTGGACAACTTAACAATTTTAGGATGTTCAGGGGTTCCTAAGTTGCATTCCTCCATATCGGCTTTAACAGGTTCCATTTTAGTTCTGAATGGAATATCGTTTGAGTCAAATAGATCTTCCAAAGGTGTTAATCCTTTGGGTAATTGATTATCTTTTAAATTGATGATTTCTGTCTCATCTATGATTTCATCAAATTCCATTTGTTTCAAATTTTGCATGTCTTTTTCAGTGAATGTGGTTGGATGCAGCATATGAATTGCATTTTCTCTTGAAATTTCCATTTTTTGTTCTTTTTCTAGATCAATTTTATCAGCAGTCATGTCTTCATCTATATTACAGTTAGAAAACTCATTCTGAAGTGTCAAAAAACTATTGATTTGATGGTTATTCACAAATACTTGCCAATTCAAAACATTGTCGGGTATTGCAGGCTTGTGTCTTATCTCAGCTGAAAACTGATGATTAGGATCAAAAGGCAACTTACATGTACTAGCAAACATTGCTAAACTGTGAGCATGCAAGTTTTGTTTCCTGGGAATCTTGGCAAGTTGGGCTTGTAAAAATGTGTTGAGAATCTCTACAACTGTCTCTCGGTATTGTTTCAGTCTCATGTCTTTTGTTGCACATTCTCCTTTAATCTGTTGGATAATTAGTTCAGAGTCGCCTATGATTGATACCCTAATGCCTCCTAACTTCTTGACATGTTTAAGCCCCAATAAAAGAGCTTCATACTCTGCCATGTTGTTAGTGCATTTGAAATTTAACCTATAATCATGACCCTCTGCATGATTGTTCTCTACATTGTGTAACCAAATTCCAGCTCCTGCACCTAGTCTGTTTACTGAGCCATCAAACTCTAAATGCCATAGAATTTCATGTTCGTAATCTTCATCAATTGTTTTAACAGATTTTCTGACAAGAGCTAGTTGTTTAGTTTTTTCAGGTTTTTCTTGGTCATCTGGTGTTTCTTTGTTTTCAGAGATTTCTTTAATTTTGACAGTGGTTTTGTTTATGATTTCCATTTCAGGAGCTTCTATTTCAGTAGGAAGATCTGACTCAGCATTGTATAAAATAAAAGAATCCATGTCAGAATGTACAGAATAAACAGGGAAGTTTTCAGGCTTCTCTTGGCTACTCACTAAGTACTTCATTAAAGTTTCTCTATATAATCTTTTAGGCTGACCAAATACTGAAATAGTTGCATAAGACATGTCTAATTGAATAGATCCTCCAAGTTTAGCACCCCAAGACCTAGACAATAACATACCATAGTTAGGTGGAATATCAGCAACTACTATGTCCATTAAAACAGACTTAGCAGGGTATTGAACCAAAGTGACACACAGATCTTTAATTAAACCTAAACATTTTACCTGACTGGAATCAAATGAAAATAAATCTTTGTATGGTCTGGTAATATCTAGGTTCAATCTTTCCATTACTGCTTTTGGCATCAAATTGTGAGATGCTCCAGAATCAAGCATTGCATTATGGAGTATCTTGTCGTGAACATTCAGGCTTACATAAAATGGAGGAGTTCCTCCACTTTCTGGTTTGCCATTAACCTCGGGGCCAAAAAGAAGTTTGGGTTGATCATCAAGAATGTTTACTGAATCATCCAATCCAGTAATGTTAATGTTTAAAGACTTGGAAATCTGATTCCTATAGACATCATGTTTAGCCAATTCTGATAAAGGAACAGCTATCTTGAGTTTGCCTATTTCAGCTTCTAGATTAAAGGGTTTTTCTGTTTGAGCTTTAGTGTTTTGCACAGTTGGGTTTTCTCTGTTTACTGGGTCTTCAATGTTTTTCTCTTTTTCATGAATGAAGTTTTGTTTTGAAGATGTTTCAGAACTAACTTCTACTGTTTCTTCTGCAGGTCCTACATGAGGAGATGTATTGGATTGTTGTTTGTTGATTGGTTGGTTATCAGAGACATCTTCAATTATTGGATTTGAAAAACTAGGAGTTATCCTAGGCAAAATTTGTATTTGGGGAATGTTTTGTACAGGGGAAGTATTTTGTACAGGGGGAATGTTTTGTTTTCCTTTGACATTTTGTTTTGTGGTTTTCTGTTTAATTTTCTCTGGTACATCTATCCGTCTACTTCTCAAGTTGTACTGCTTATGAACCTCGTAGATTGCTGTGTCATAGCCTTCTTTGAAATCAAAAGTCTCACCTGAATGAGCTTGGAATGTTTCAAGGATATGATTCTCTTGATCATCCTGGGATAGGAAGACTTCTGTTTCATCTTTGTCCTCATTGACATTGTTTATTTCTACATCTTCTGTAGGTTCTTCTGAGGTTGAACCTTCAACAAAGTTTTCTTGGAAAGGTGGTCTAATGTTTTGATCAGGGACATTCTTTCCAATATTTTGGTTCAAATTCCTCCTAAAGTTTGGGTTTCTTGCAACATTCTGGTTATCAGTAGCAGACTTTCTTTCAATGGTTTCCACTCTATCACCTAATCTTTCCATACCTTTAATTATTACATCCAGCTTCTTTTCAAAAGCTGAAGGTTCTTCATTCATAGGCATTCTTCTCTCTGCCCTAGCTCTGGCTCGTTTTTCTATCAGATTTGCTTCTACGCTCACCACTATGCTTTGCATTTCCTCTAGTGTTTGTGGAGCTCTTTCCCTAAGAGAATAAGCTATATCGGAGTCAAAACCATCTGGAAATTTGACCAACACGTTATTAGGTGGGGGCCTTAGGTTTAGAGGAACTGCATTATATGATTCATTGAATCTTATGATGTAATCTTGTACGGTTTCATTTGGTCTTCTTCTTAATTTTTCGAATTCTGAAAGGATCTGGAGAGGATCCTTCTTTTTCTCCCATCTGTTCAAAAATGCCCTATACAAAGCTTCTAGATCAGCAATACTGTTAGGGGTGAGAGCCCTAAACCAAGTTCTAACTTCTCCAGTAAGACTCTGTACAAAAATTCTCATCCGGATATTATCAGTATTAATCTCATAAAACTCAAAGTAATCTGTCATTCTTTTGGTGTGTTGTTGAGCTGTGTAGGTACCTGATCCGTCAAAAGGTGTGATCTTACTTTGGTAGTCTTGTGGTAAAGCTGGAGGGTTGGCTGGTAACTGTAAAGGGGCATATCGATTAGCCATTGGAAGATAAAGTGGAGTGACAGGAGTAGCTGGTCTAGTAGGAGGAGAAGGTGGTCTTACGGGAGGAGATGGAGGTCTAACAGGAGGAGATGGAGGTCTAACAGGTGTTTGAAAAGTGGCTGAGCTCGGAGATGCTTCAGTTATCACAGAAATGTTTGAGCTTTCTTCAAAGGCTTGCTCAGACTGAATGGAGTTATGCAATTCTCTGTCAAGATGATGTGAAACAAATCTGTATTGCAAATCTTCAAAGAACAAAGGATCTGGAATTAATCTAGATAATTCAGTCTCAGAAAAATTTACAAACAAAGATGTTTCAAATCGTGCATCAAAAGGAATGTCATCAATATAAATAATTTTAACAGGACAAGATACAGATCTAGAAAGTGGTCTAGAACTACCTGTACTTTCCTGACTTCCTCTTTCAGAACTTTCTTGACTTCCTTGTCTTCTAAGAATCCTAGGGATCAGGTTTGGATTTTCAAAAATTGGTGGTGGATTTGGGTCAGGGTTTGACCTAGTATGTCGAATCCTTTCTGAAGCCAGTTTTCTTAGAATATGTGTTTTTGGATTTTGGATTTTAATTGAAAAATAAATACAACTTCTACAAATTCTTTAAGAAATAATGATATGTGATTAAGATTTCCTCAAAGATCTGTTTAAACTAGAGAATCTGATTGAAAAATTTGAAACTAAGATTCAAAATATAGGCTAAATCAGAGATAGACTGAAGCAGCTTTTATTTACTTTTGCAATTGCAGAGCAAAAGAAATTTCAAAGGCTACCTGGCTGATCTTCGGACTCTGTCTATAGCTTATATTTGAACAATATTAACAAGTAAAAATGATTCAGGTCCCCAGTATGGTCGCCACTATGTTATCACTCAGGTTTTACTAGAAGTTGTGTAAGAGGAAAGTATACCCGAGGTAACCACAAACCAACCTTTTAGATGCAGAATCTAGCCAATCTGCATCCAGAGAGGGCTCTCTCTTTATGATTTATCTTTGTTTTTGAAAGGTTTTAGGCTAGTTATAAATTCAAAGTTTGTTTTGGGAAAATGGTGGAATCCACAAACTAAGGGCAAGGCTGAGAACTTTCAGTCCATTGGGCTATGAAGTCAAAGGATGGCTTTACTGGATTTCTATTCTACGCACAAGATGGTATTACAGGGCAAGATAGCTAGACAGAGAACAATCCTTAAAATTTAAAGTGGGTGGGATGATCTTGAAGGGATGAAAGGCAACTAAGTATCTTTCACCATGTTCAAAGGAAAGAAGTGAATTGACTACAAACAAAGAGCAATAAAGGATTCTTTATTATAGCAATCAACAGTGCTTAAATTAGCGAAGCAGGGGCATTTAAGAATTCATGCTTATAGCTAATTTAGAAGAAAACATTTAGGAACAATCACATTTGAAAACAGAGTACAATTAAGCAAATTCTGTTTTAAACATTTATGTAAATTATTCAGACATGGATATGATGATATTATAAACTAATATAAAATTTCAAACAAAGGGTAGAAACACTTATTGAACTGTAGTCCAACACATGAATCCTGCAACAAGTCCAGTGCTTCAAATCGTCATCCAGTAAGCCACAAGTAAATTTGTCCAAAAGCTTTTTATTCCGAAAATCTCAATGTTACAGCAGAGTAATAGAATCCACCCTCAACACTATTTTTGAGGGTTTATTTATACACAAAATAATCCTAACAATCTTACGCTATCCTAGCCAATAATCCAGGCTGACTTAAAGCATATTTACAAACAACAAGAGACACATGGTCTCGTAAATAGAATAATGGGTAACGGCTGATGTGCTGTTCCTTTCTTCATGGACGTGATAAAGATAAGTGCTTAAAATAGGACTCTGTGCTGTCCTTTGCGTATTTCTTTGACTTATTGAATACTCTTTCTTCTCACGGATACTCTTTAACCTTTCATCTGATACTCTTTCATCTGCTTTTCTGTTTTTACCATTTACTTGATAGTAAAGATAAAATCTCATCCTGAAAACAACTTTTACAAAACTTCCAGCATTTCCTTCCACCACTGATCCTCTGGTATCATTGTTCTTCTGAGTTTCCTTAAAGTTTCATCTGCTTCAGTAAGTTTATAAAAAGTGGGCTCGTTCGGAAATAGATACTTTAATTCATGCTCCAGATGAAATAGATTCCTCACTTTTTCATAAATACTTTTCCCGGTTAGTAATGCAGGTTCTGATGAGCTAGTAGAACCTATAGCTGTATTTTTAGCATGAGATTTTATTCTTTTCTCATAGGTTTCCAAGTCTACTATTTGATCCTCTGTGAGCATGGGACTTGGCAATTCACTGTCCAGCAAAGCTTGAAACTTCTCTCTGAAAACGTTGATATCAACCAAAATGTCAGTACACTTTCTTTCTAGATTTTGCATGAAAGTCCTCTTAGTGAAAACTCTCTTTGCTTCCAAAACTGCACCTGTTCTATCATCAATTCCTAACAATGCAAGCTGTTGTTTTGTTCTGGAATTCAAAAATTGAATGAGCTGCTGGGCCTGCTCCGGCTTGCCTCTTAATTCATGTCTAGTTTTGTTTATTTCCTCTTGTGCTATCTTGACTAACTCATTTTGCTCAAAAATAGCTTGAATGGAAGGCCAAATACCTCTTATTAAGTCAATGATGTTGCCCCAAAGAATATCATTTATTTCGTTCAGAGGCTTTTCCAGTGAAAGATCTTTTTGCAAAGCCTCAACCAATTTCTCCAATATTTTTATTTCCCTGAGGTTGTCAGCAGCTGTCTTTTTGGATGTGTCATATTTTCCCTCCAATTTTGTTAATTGTAATTTTGTTTCTTGGAGTTCTGTGACCTTTAGCTGCAAACTCTCCATTTGTTTAATTAAATCCTCAGAATTCAAATTAGAAATGTTTACCTAAGATGGTTTTTCCTGCTGTCCTGTAGTTGTAGTACCTGTTGTTGAAGTCTGCTTGATATTTTCCTGTTCCTGCAATGCTTTTTCCAACTCCTTCTCTGTTTCATTTAGTCGCTCTGTCAAATTCAAGAGCAACTCCATCATTTCTTCTTGTGAATTTCCTTTCATAACTTCCTGTGTCTGAGGGTGCCTCGAGGCTGGTAATTTCAGCTGTTTTCTGAGTGCAGCTATATCATCCTCTTTCTTTTTTACCAATGCCTCAATACCTTTAATGTCTTTGGGATTGTGACCCAAACCAATGATGATCTCTTCTAGAGACTTTATTCTATTTTCCTTGGCCTGTGAGGAGGCCCTCTCAATCTTCAATTGTGCAGTAGTATTATTCAAGGAATCTTGCAGCGTTAAAGCTGCCATGGCTTTGTTGGTGAGAGTAGAGTAAACCATTTCCCCTGTTTGTCTATGAAGCTCTATCTGATCCAGGGGATGGATATCTTTTGCTAAAACTTCAAAATTTGATCTGATGTAATCTGCTGCTGAAGTTGGCTTTGGCACCTTTGCTTTGAAGTGGCTCATTAGCATTTTACCTTGTGAAATATCAAATGCTGACATCAGCCTTTGCTGATTATGAGGAGCCATCTTCATATACTGATCGTATACCTTCATTTTCAATGGATCATTCTTTGTTTTGATATTAATGAAGGTTTTCTTAATGTCTCCAGTATCTGTCTTTGGCGGTCTGAAAGAAAATACTTCAGTGCTTAATTGCTTTTGTATCCCTTTCTGGCTTATGTTTGTTTCACTTGCTGTACCTGTTTGCTGACTATCTTCCCTACCATCATCAAATACTTCATCTATAATTTCTACATCTAGAGGTGGATCAGACTTGTGTTTTTTAGCTTGATAAACTTGTGGGGCTCCTTTTGAAGGTGTGGTATCTGGAGCTGGCCTCTTTTTCCCTATTTCCACATTCAGTGGAGTTTGCATCTCTGGAACTTGGATTTGCTTTGCTGGTGTTTGAGAAACCTGAGATTGTTCTGGTGCTTTGGAACTCTGTGATTTTTCTGCCATTACCAAGGTTTCAATGACCTGAACTATAGGTTCTTTTCCTTTACCCTTGGGCTCTGCTGCTACTGATGGACTATCTTCCTGTAGAGCTTGTTGTAGAGTGGCTGCTGAAGATGTGCCAATGTAGGGTACCTGCATTTGATCATATGTTTCTAGGTCAAATTTCTTCTCAACATCTTTCATAAGTTTATTCAATTTGGCAGCTCCACTTCCCTCTTCAACCAGTGTTCCTTTAACCCATTCATCTTGATTTGCATACTATTCTATATCAGGAATTCTGTGATGTACATAAGGAGATGACTTATTTTTTAACCTTCTTTCACAAATGAAACCAAAGGGGTCATATGGGACCCAACGGAAAGATGTCTGGAATTTTCTCTCTAATATAAGTTCTGCTTCTCTCGCAGCTTCTCTAGAATTGCAAATGAAAGGACCTAACTGGCTTTTGATCCTTAACTGTGCTTTCTTCTTTACATTGCAGAAATGGATTACATCTGAGTTATTCATCTGTCTAAAGTATTCCAAAGCAAAAATTCTCATTAGTACATATCTGGGTAACTTGAATGGATGTAATTCACATCCATAAATCCTGATGACTGTATGGTTTTGGTATAAGTACCAATCCCCAACTTTATAACTCTTTGACAATTGCAAGGTCTTTCTAATTTCGGTACTAAGCCTGGGGGGAGAAACTCCTATTAACAAAGTTGTAGCAGGATGTACAAACTGATCAATGAATTCTGAATAAGAGTAGGGAGAATCAGAGGACAAATGAATGATGGGGGACCAAAAAATAACAGACCTGGGATTACCTTTAGCATCAAGTTTATGAACAGGGAAAGGGAATTTGTCTGAGTGATAGAAAATTATGAGGTGATAGATAACTGAGGAGTACTTGAAAACCTTTTCATCATCTAGCCTTAAAAATTGATCATGGATTTTGTTGGCAATGAAGGAAGCATAATCATACTTAATCTCAGGAGGCTGCCCGGGGGTAAAGATAGATAGCAAAGCCAGAGTTATCTCATCTACATACTCACTGGTATTGAATCCTAAGACAAAGGATATTACATTCACAATAAGCCTTCCCAATTTATTGAAAAAATAAAAACCATAGGGGGGAGTCCCTTTTGGCTGATGCTCAGGTAACATGAAATACTGACACATTGCTTTTAATTTCTCTGGGGTTAACTGTCTGGTTTTCTCAATCAACCCTTCCATGGATAAAGGTGCTAATTCTTGTTCTGGCTCAAAGTGTAACATAGCATTGATAGCCTGAGGTGTGATAGGGAACATAACACTTTGATCAGGAGCTAATACAGCTCTTTGTGCGGGATCATAATTTGCATGACAGTAATGAATGATTTCAGGGAAAACGTGGACTGTAGGAATAAAATACCTTGGGAGATTGGATTCCCACAACCCTATAAGATCTTGCCCCTTTGAGTATTCGTCTCTGCAGCGACAGAAACTCAAACGGGGACTTTCATCAAAATGCAGGTCTTGTATTTGGAAATCTTCATCTATCAGAGGTAAATAGTCCAAATCTCGGTGAGGAGCATTCAAAGGAGTGATATTTAGAGCAGTTGGGGCCTCCATTTTGGTTCTTGTGGATTCAAAATGGAGGTTTTAGTTTTTTTCTTGCAGACCGGACGGGATATCTGAAAAAGAGGAAATTGGAACAATTTGCAGGTTTGGGAAGCAATTCACAGGTTTTAAATCTTCAATGAGGACTCAGATAGGATTTTTAACCACTTTTTCAGAGAAAAAACAAAGGAAACTAAGCTTGACTTGCAGTCGGGGCGCGAAATGATAAATACCTGTTTTTAGATGGAAACTGGTTCTTTAACAGGTAATGAACAATGGCGGGGACGTTCTTCAACACGGACGCAGCTGAATTTCGGAGTAAATTGGTGTATTTGCAGTGGAATTTGAAAATTGCAGCGGGAGCTCTGTCTCTTTCAGAAAAAAAAAAAATAACTGAAAAAACACGAAAAATGGCTTATTTACAAGTCAAAAGGGTTTTTGTCTTTTTCGAGGTGATGACGTCATTGACGTACGGGGTGACGTAGGGAAGTGGGGCCGGCGGTATGCGGTAAGCGGTAAGCGGTGAGCCCGCACCGCTTATGGACGAAGGCGGTAAAAGACGCGGGGGAGCGATTCCATAGTTTTAACGCCACGTGGAATGCTGACTTTTCAAAAACCGCCCATCCCCCGCTTGTTAACATGCTGGCAAGGGATGGGCAGCGGGATTGATGATCACCTTTGATCAACGAACGAATGATCCAACGGCTGAAAGGACGGGGAACTTGTGCGATTTCAAAGGTGGGCCAGTCGGGGTTTTAAAAAGGTTTTAATGCGTGATCTAATTACCCCGGGGAAAAGTTAATAGGCGGAAATGGTTGTTAATTAGTCCAAATGATTAATTAAGCCCATAAAATTATGAAATGGATTGCGGCGGAGCTTGGCCAGGTGGAATGCCACGTGGACGGAACACGGTGGCCTAGACTTTCGCAAAGTTTATTGATATGTTTTGGTATTAAACATACTTGTCGTATGTCTAAAGTTTTTTGTATATATTTTTATTATATGATGAATGAATTAATATAATTAATTCATCATAGGGGCGGAATTTATATATAAGGCTATAGTTTTAACCAAAGGGCTTATAAGGCGGGGTGTTTATTTTAAATGTGCGGGAATATATACTTTGGTAAAACATTATAATAAAGGGTTTTGGGGATATTTATTAGAAAAGGGAGTTATATACTTAGGAAAAGGGATTTTACTAGGGATTTAATATAGTAAAATCAAATGTTAATATGAAAAAGGACAAGGAAAATCAAAACATCTTTGTACATCTAAGAAAGTGATAACTTATGAAGTAAATTGCAACATTTTATCTTCAACACTTAACTTAGAATAACAAGTTGTTTTGAGGAATTTTATGGAATATTGCATCAGTTTCCTAAGTAAAATAGGATTTTACTTGGGAAAAAGTTAAAGATGGAAGATAATCAATGATAGATTATTTTAAGTGCTTAGGTCCCTTTTGATCATTAGGCCGAGGGTCCGGTCCCTCCAGAAGTCAAGGAAATGCCTTGAGCCCCTTTGATCTCCAATTACCTTAGTACTTTTGGGGAAATTAGTAAAACTCTTGAGGGGGAAAAATGATGGGGGAGGTTAATGAATTTGACTTTGCTTGTTGTGATTTTCCAGTGTATTTTCTGCTTCAGTACTTTTGATGAAAGTAAATGATTAACTAACATGTAGCAGCATCATTCATCAGATAACACTTTGCAGCACCATCTACCTACCCTATCTACTTAACACTACCATTTTGTCTTCTTTATTAGGGTGCATTTAGACTTGCAAACCCTGATCAATCTTTTCTTTTACATGATGAATCTATGCAAGATCATATTATTTGAATTTTTTTAGGAGGTCAAGGGCATCGTTCCTATATGCTCTTAATCTAGGATGTTTAGCTAAGTATTCTCCCTTAATCTGCCTAATGAATAGCTCGGAATCCCCATGGACAAAGATCCTTTTGGCTCCTAAGTTCTTCAGTAATTATAGCCCTAGAAGGAGTGCCTCATATTCTGCTATGTTATTTGTACATTGAAAATTCAGTTTATATGAATGACCTTCTGTGTGGTTGTTCTCAGTGTTGTTTACCCAAACACATGCTCCTGATCCAATTTTACCACAAGAACCATCAAAGATCATGCTCCATAGAGGTTCAGTTCCAGGTTCGCCATTATGTTGTTCTTTATCTATTTGGTCTGACTGTTCTTCCTTTTCTTCTTCTTTTTCAGTGGTTTGTTCATTCATTTCTACTTTTTCATTAATGTTTTCATCATTGTAAATGATAAATGAATCAAGGTCTGCATGGACAGAATAGAGAGGGAGTTATCAGGATTTTCTTGATTTCTAACCATGTATTTCATATGAGTCTCCCTATATAGTCTTCTTGGTTGACTAAAGACAGGTATGGTAGCATAGGTCATGTCCATTTGGAGGGTGCCTTGAAGTTTAGCTCCCCATGAGCGTGAAAGGAGCATGCCATATTTAAGGGGAATGTTAGCCACTACAATATCCATTACTAGGCTTTTGGCTGGTATTTGTGCTAAAGTAACACAAAGATCTTTGATCAGGCCTAGATATTTTACCCTACTAGAGTGAAAGGAGTATAAGTCTTTGTATGGTCTAGTTATTTCAAGGCCAAGTCTCCCCATAACTACCTTTGGCATGAGGTTATGAGAAGCTCCTGAATCTAACATGGCATTGTGAAGTATTGTATCATGGATGTTCAAACTGATATAAAATGCAGGGACACCTCCCTCTTGGAATTTACCCTCTACTTCAGGTCCAAACAAAAGCTCGTGGTTTTTGTCATTCAAATTTATAGTATCAGTATTTTCTCCTATGTTTAAAGCTTTCAAAACTTGTGATCTATATACATCTTGGCCAACTAATTTAGTAAGAGGTATGGAGATTTTTAATTTCACATTTTCATTCTCAATACTGAAGGGTGTCTGTGTTTTTGACAGATTTAAATCAATTTTATCAGAAATTGTTTTTACATCAAATTCAGATTGCTGATATGTATTGGGGACCTTAGTTAAATTAGTTGTGTTAGGGCTACTAGTTGATTTAATAGTGCTACTTTCTAGACTGTTTTTGTTTTTATTTTTATCAAAACTTTTAACCATTATGTTTGGAGTTCATTCTGTCTTTTTAGGATCATTTTTAGGGGTCTTCCTAGTAGAAATTTTAGGGTTTTTTCTCTTGGGAGTGTCTTGGGATTTCTTGCTTCTGAGATCATACTACCTATGGACTTCCATGATGGAATTTTGGAAGCCTTGTTTATAGTCTTCAAATTCTAGGTAGTCTTCTTCAAATTGAGTTGGGGAAAACATGCCTTGTTCTTATTTGGTGAGGAAAACAATATCCTCATTTTTTACTCCCATTAGATTGATTTGACTCTCTTCTGGTTCTTCAATCACCCCCTCATCCTCATCAACATAGTTTTCTTTGAAAGGAGGTCTGATTTTCTGATCAGGCCCTCTCTGTTCTCTTTGTCTTATTTGAGGGGGGTTTCTCCTAATGTTTTGGTTTTGGTTCTAGTTTCTATTCTGAGGAGCTTCTTGGTTTTCTCTAGGGAAATCTCTCTCATTCATGTTTATTCTCTCCATCATCCTTTCCTTGGTTCTAACAAAGTTATCAATCTTAGTATCATATGAGGAGGCTACAGTTTCTTCCCTATATGTGACTCTCTTTTCATTCCTCATTCTAGCCCTCTTGGAAATCAAATTTGCCTCTATACTTACTTCACCCCTCTACATTTATTCTAATGTAAGAGGGTCTCTTTCTCTTAGTTGATAAGCAATTTCTGGGTCAAATCCATCCAGAAGTTTCATTAGGGCTAGAACTTGTGGAGGTTTCACATGAGGATGGAGGGCATTGTATACACTATTGAACCTAGTGCAGTAATCTTGGACACCTTCTCCAACATTTCTTTTGATGTTTTCATATTCTGATAAGACTTGGATAGGATTTTTCTTGATTTCCCATTTATTTAAGAATATTTGTTGAAAAGCATGGAGGTCATGTACACTATTAGGGTTAGGCCTTTGAACCATTTTCTTGCTTCTCCCCCTAAGCTTTGAGCAAACAACCTTAGTTTAACAGTCTCATCTTCTATTTCTTGTCTGTCAAAATAGTCATTCATTCTATCCACATGTTGTTGAGCAGTTGCACAACCACTTGCATCAAATAAGGGGATTTTGGACTGATATTCCTATGGTAGAAATACTAAAGGCAATGACAGGACTAATGGTGCATATCAAGCTGCCATGGTTGGTGGTTGGGGAAAGAAAAGAGGGTTAACAAGTGGAGGGTTTACAAAAGGAGGTGGAGGGTTAAAAGGAGGAAGGTGAACAGTAGGGGTATGAATGGGGGTTGAAGTTAGTACAACAGTATTCTGCTATAAGATGGATGGGTCTAAAATTATCTGGGTTATCCAATTATGAGATCTATTCCTGGACAAGATTTGTTCCAGGGGTGAGTGAAATAGGATATTCTGCAAATCTTTAAGGTTTTCAGGTAGGGAACTTGCTTTGTGAATAAACCTACTAATAGTTGGAATTTTAGATCTAGGAATTTTCCTTAGGATGTGCTCTGGATTGTCAACTATTGCAGGAGGGTTTGGGTCAGGTACAGATTCTTCTAGAAGCCAGAACATGGACCCAAGGATCAAAGAGGTTGTATTTTTTATTAAAGTTTGAAAACAAACCAATTTATGAAAGAAAATACTTAATTCACAAATTATTTTGACTGGGTTCCATTTGATTTTTGGTAATATTAGGATTTCTCAACAATTTTCCTAGTGCAGTCTGTAGAAAAACAGTGGAGTCAACAGGCCTACTGAAAACCAGTGGAGTCACCAGGTGGATAATTTTAACTTTCTTGAGGCTGGTTGTTGTCCACAATCAGCAACCAGATACCATTCTTGGCTAATTCTTGTGTCATTTAAATTTGGGAGGGGTTTCTGAGTTCTTGAGGGAATATTAAGCTTTGTTAATAACTCAGTTCCCCAGTATGGTCACCATTATGTTGGCTCCCTATAATTTTCAAGATTGGCAAGAACAAGTAGCAGGGAATCACATCAAACCACTTTGGAGTCCAAGACCTAGCCTTCCTGGGATCAGAGAGGGATCTCTTTGTGTTTATGATTAACTGATTTATCTTTATGCTTATATTCTTTTGATTTTAGCCTAGCTATGAATTTGGGGGTTATTTTTTTTTACTGATTGTTTGGTTAATTGTTTTAGTTGAATGGATAGAATGTGGGAAGCTTAATCCATTGGGTCATGAAATCATAAAAGGTTTAAAGTGTACATCAAATTTCCAATGGTTTTCATAGGGAAAGCTAACTATATCAAGTGGATCTTCTTAGGTAAAATGAATATGAGATGAAAAAAAGTTGTGAATTTAGTAAAACTAAAGGGAAATTAAGAATCCTTTAACTATACTTCAATAAGAAAGCCTTTGAGATAACTATTTAAGAGGAACTAAAGAGCAGGACACCCCTGAATTATTTAGCTAAACTTTAGTAAGAAAAGCTTAAGACAAAAATCTAGTATTACTAAAGAGCAAGATACCCCTGAATTCTTTATTTATTACTTTTAGACAAAGAAAACATTCAAGATAACAGTTCAATGAAATCAAAGAGCAAGAAACCCATGAATTCTTTAACTAAACTTCAAAGAGGGCCTTTAAGATAACAATTTTAGGAGAAACTAAAGAGCAAGACACCCCTGAATTATTTAGCTAAACTCTACTAATTAAACCTCAAGGCAACAACCTGGGTGAAACTAAAGAGCAGGACACCCTTGAATTCTTTAATTATACCTTACAAAAGAAAGCATCAAGATAAAATTAATAGATAAAGTTAAGGTGCCAAAACAACATATCTCAATCTAAAATTTATGTTCTAATATCATAGAAATTGATGTACAATATGGAAAACAAAGGAGAAACATTGACAGATAGGGATAACCTCACCATTAACATAGCTCAAGAATCTTGTGAACGTGCTTGTATTACTGATGTCCAAGACAATTACAATACTCCAGTGCAATAGTCTCTGCAACTCAGAGTCTAATCAAAATCCAACCTAGCAGCCAACCAAGCAAACCAACAATAACAATGAAAAATACATGCAGTATTTAACTACAGAAGAGGATGTTTCCCTAATCTAGGGTGACATATTTGTATTCATTACAGAGTAATTGATGTTTGACAATTGAGACCATGCAAGGCCTAATGCCGAAATATCTCTGACTGGCCTACTGTAGTAATAACTTTCTAATTTACTGCTGAGCTAAATTTGAGATATTTTTTACTATTATGCCTTTAACATTAAATTTTACAATAACTTCTGAGTAGATGCTAAAATATCTCTGACTGAACAATTTAACTAAGTTATCTTATTAAATCAAAATTAGGCTGGAGGTGGTCAATAGGACTGTGAAGAAGTAAATGTTGAGTGGCTTTATCATTTGGCTCTATTTTCTTCGTTGATTTATCCTCTGATTTTGTCTTTAAACCTTCAAACTGTCACTATCCGCATCTTTTATTTTCTTTCCTTCTTTTCCTTATCCTTGATTTTCTCTGTTACCTCCTTTAACTGTTGTTATCTCTAATCTTTCTTTGATTGCCTTGGGTTACTTTAATCTCTCTCTTCAACCTTTCTCATATGTCTTTTGTCTTAAATCTGTCTTCTAACCCTGTCCTTAGCCTTTGATTGATCTTTTTTATTCCTTTAACCTTTTACTGTCACGGTGAATCTTTTAACTGTGACTGTTCTTTTAACTATGTTCTTCACTTGTTTTCATCTTTTCCTGCACAGTTACTGTGAAACTTGCTCTTTTCCTTACTTTTTCTTCTGAAGAAAAATCACTACTTCTATAGTAATCATATGATCCTTATTTATCATGATCCACTGCTACTTTTGCTTATTCTTGCACTCCTAATCCTTTAATAAATAAGGCATTCTGGATCGTCACCCAACGAACCTTATTTTAAACAATTATTTGGAACTTAGGAACACATTTTTATTTTTGCGTTTATAATATATTGATCACCTGCAAAACTAAAAGCAATTTATTAATAAAAACAAGATCTCACAAGGTGGAAAGTGATGGTGGCCTGTAGGCAGCAGGGAAAACTGGATAGAGTCTGGATAGTGGAGGTTTTCGATCTCTGCATTCGGTTATGGCCTTTTAGGCCCTTTAGAAACATCGCAGGGGTTTATTTCAGAGGTTGGGGGCTTATCGCAATAGGACACGACTTCAAAATATTCAAATGGGTCAGCATTTTCATATTATAGCGCAGAAGCAGTTTTGTGGTTTTCACATGGGGTGTAGGCGGTTAGATGGTATCGAATGGAGAGGTGCGATAAGATGGAGGGAAAACACGCGGAGGGAAGGAGGGGCTCGAATACTGCCTATTTCGCAAGTTCCAAAGGTTTTAAACCTCAGGCTTTTAGATTTGCGATAGGGCGCGATGGCCATTGGATCGGGAGGCAAAGATCCGACGGTGGTCGGGGTTCGATTGATCGCGGGTTTAAAACATGATGTGGGGCCCGGGGTATAACAAAGCAGAGGGTTTATTATATGCGGGGTTTTTTATAATACGGGGCCCAAGGTATATTTAAAACGGAGGTGCTTAAATATAAAGGTGGGGGCCAGGGTTATATGAGAGCAGGGGGTAAAGGTTTTTAAAGCGGGGTTTCAAAATGTAAAGGGGGTCAAGGTTTTTCTTAAAAAAAACAAAGTCTATTTAAAAGAGTGGGTCCCAAACAAACTAAATTTACTTTTAAAACAATGTAAAAATGGGTTTTTTACATTGTTTTAATGGAAGAAGTGGAATGAATGAAAGGAGAGAGGATTTTAGCAATGGGAGTGGGGTTTTGGGTAAGGGAAGGGGTAAAAATGAGGGATTAAGGTAAAAACATGGAATTTCATAGTAAGAGAGTGATTTGAAGAGGTAAAGTGAGAGAAAGTGAATAGGTTAAATGAAAATAATGAAGGAAGTGAGATTTCTGAAAATAAATGATAGTCAGGGAATGTTATTTTCAGCAGACTGTAGAAAATCCACAGTCATCTAGTGATACTGTAGAATACAGGAGACTAACAGTACCTGCAGCTCCTGAGGCGCATGAGGATTAATGTGGAAGTGACGATGATGGTGGTCATCAAAGACCAACACCGAAGAAGCGAAATAAGCATCTCCTCTAAATTTTTCTGCCTTTTTGGGTGTTTTTTGTTGGAAACCATCTTTGTTTCTATCTATGCACTGTACTTCATATGGTAAGATAATCTTTAATTTAAGAAATCTGGTATATAAAATATATATACTCCTACAATCTAAATATCATGGACAAATATTCAAAATTTCAAATTGATGAATTTCTTTTAGGAAAAAGGTTTTATAGATGCTTTTATTTTAGGCATACTTGTGTGTTAATTCAGCATTCGGATTTCTTTGCAGAATTATTGTTTGTAAAATATATGTATTTCTAATTATCTCTTCAGGTAAAATTTAGATACATTAAAGTTATAAAATCTTATAGCTATTAAGTTGCACTAATCTATCATAAAACACTGGTAAAAGATGATATCTTATGTCAAACTCAATGCCATTTACTGTGTACAACAGGATTTCCACATTCGTACTTTACCCAGATCTCGTTTGTTTTATATGCATTCTATATCATCAGTTAAGGCATGAATGCTTATAATATATTGAACCCTAGTTTTTAACTATCCTCTCTGCAATTTCTTTGTACGGATTAAATACAATGTAATTGCATAAATTACAACTGGGGCAAAGTAATAACTCAGTATTAAAAGACACCATAAGCATTAATTGCTTCGAAGTATTATAAAGGAATTTTAATATTACTTGATTTTCCATGCTTATGTGGAACATGGTCGAGAGAAGGAACTATAACAACAATGAATTTGCATGAAATATTTATAATTTTTTCAAATGTGAAAGTTGTGATGCGTTACTAAGTTTCTTCATTATTTTATAGATCATTACACATAAAACTGACTTTACTCCTTGACTGGCATTGCATTCAACATTGTGCACAAGTATGATTTACATGTATCAATCAAAAGTATGCTTTTATCTATATTTGATAATGCAAGTTGAATACATCATACAATACATAGGAGTGCTATGAATATGAAGTTCAATATGAAATAATCTATTGATTGCTACTATTACTATTATATAAGGGGTGCTCTTCCAATGGCCATTTATTAGCTATGTGAAGAAGACTTTGTGGAATTTGTATTTACTATAAGATTATGCATAGCTAAGTTGGGGACAACTAAGTAGAATTTGGTACACTACAAGGAAAAGACCCTCTAGTGGATGTTATAAAGTTGGTTTTTAGTGTTATAAAATTGGCCAAAATTGTCAAAAAACATTTTCTACAACATTCATTGATGGTTATGGAGGTTTTCGCAGAGATTTTAACGGAAATTCACCACAACTAAAAAAACTGGGACGCCGGAGGTTATTACGGATGATTTTTTCATCGGTGCGCTACTAAGGTTTCAACACACCAGTGTGTGTCATCTAGACGGTGGCCCTGGGGTGGTCGAAGGTTCCTACACCGGGCCCTCAAGGTATAAAACTGCACTGGGCGTAGTGTTGGTGATACAACGCACGGGGCCATAATAATTGGCCTTGGGATTTGTGCGATGCCCATAGGTCGTCACAACACACTGGTACGTAGAATTATAGAGATGCACCATTGCGCCATATCAGACAAACACACCGATATTTATAATTGGTATTGGTATTTGTACGGTGCCCATACGTCATACAAATGCGCCGGTGCGTAGTCTCACATAAAAGCACCGGTGCACAGTATCTCATAAATGCACCGATATTTTTAATTGGTTTTGGTATTTGTGTGGTTCCCACGGGTCGTAGAAACGCACCGGTGCACTGCAACATACAAATGCACCGGTGTATAGTAACTGACATGCACCGGTATTCATTTGGTATTTTTTAGAAACATCGACCTATGACAATGCAATTATTGTGATTTTTCTAAATTCATTATTCATCAAAAGTCGACACATCTTATAACAATATTCATATTAATTAATTTTTTATTAATGCATTTGAATGTGATGTTTGGATTAATTTGTTATACCATATCATAATTATTGTGGTTTTTTTAAAATTCATTATTCATCAAATACGCTTATATATCTTATAGCAATATTCATATTCATAGCAATACGCTTATATATCTTATTAGTGCATTTGAGAACGACAATGGAGAAGGCAATAGAATAAATTAATATATATATATGTGTGTGTGTGTGTGTGTGTGTGTGTGTGTGTGTGTGTATAAGACAACCTTTGTCATACAAAATGGGACAGTTATTGGTATCCCTTTGTCTTTCAATTGGGACACTATGTCCATTAAATTAAACAAAATGTCTAATTTCACAGACAAATATTTCAAAAAATACAATGCCTTGCTTTGATATCCAAACATTGTGATCATCATTCTTCGCTTGAACTGCTGTCACTACTAGAGCTACTTCCATGACTTGCGTTATTTTCAGGAATTTTTTGTTCATGGTGTTGATTGTTTCCTTCTTCTTCACCTTCCATCTACAAACATAAAAATAAACAGAAATCAGTGTATATACGTTGGTGAGAATAATGAAAATTGCAATATTAATTAATATACATAAATGTAAATCGAAAATAAAAATGACATACCAAAGCAACAATTGACTCATAAACTATACACATTCTTTCAAAACCATGTACCATGCCATCTTTCAAAATTTCATCTGTTGGCGCAGTTCCATACTTTGTTTCTTGAAAGTTATATATCCCATAACAAATCATATATTTAATATACAAGATTTTTTTGTTCTATTAATTATAGACAGAGCTAAGTAAAACAAGATCGATAGATGCTTACAAATTCCACAATTAATTTTTGATATGGCAACATATACTCACAACCCATATTTAACCCAATTTCAATCAATTCGTCTAATGGTTCTTCTTTGTATGTTAGCACATGTTTGAAGGCATTTAATGATGATTTTTTTAAAACAACTTAAAAAATACAAAAATGAAATCTAGTTAAGTTGTTATAAGGAAGTAACAATTACTCACAAACTTAGATATCAACCTTTTTCTTCCTTGTCGTCTTGTTTTATGTGTTGAATGGGTTCCTTTTTATTTTCTTTTCTGCAAGAAAATTCCTAAAAATTAATATTTAATGCTAAATTGTTTATATATTGTACCTAATGATTGAAAAATTCAATGATTACATATTACATTTGAAGCACGTTGTTATTGAGATGGCTCCTCCTGTGATGCAATTTTGTCTGTTTCTTTGACCATCTCCTTGTACACATTTTTGGACATTCCTACTGGCATATTTCTAATACCAGCTCGTTCATCTTTTGATATTTTCATAATCTTCTTGAAAATGTAACATGAAAATAAACTATTTAATTTTTATATTGATATATGAAAATTAAATATAACAAAAGTGATATTTATAAATAATTCTAGACAAACATTTAAAGGAATATTACTTTTTCATTCCTTCTTTTTATTTGTTGTGTGTTTTTACTATTAAAAGTCTGACATGTCTCATTGACCAATTCTCTAGAAACTCTTCCTGTAGTTTAGATAAAATTTGGTTCTTGGAATCATTGGATTGGTTTTTGTATTGTAAGTGGAAATAACGTCTATACATTCATTCCACTAGATCCCTATGTTAGGGTCCAGTGATTTGGTAGATTGGAAACCAAATGATAGGGCAACATCAGACCAATATTTGGAGTCTTAGGACGTAGCCTTCCTCGACTCAGAGAGGGCTCTCTCTATTTGTTTGTAAACATATAAACTTGTTTTCTTTTAAGGGGTTGATTTTAGGCTAGTTATTAAGTATGAGGGTTTATTTAATTGTTTTGGTTGGGTATGATGATCAAGGCAGCATAGGTAGAATGAGGAAATATATAAGTCATTGGGAAATGGAGTCTAATGAAATTCATGATAAGTTCATCAATGGATCGAGGAGCATCATAAGGAAAATCTAACTTGGTCAATGGATCTTTGAGGTCTTTTAGGTGAAATGAAATGGACATTAATTTGTAAGAATGAAAAGTAGGACTAAGGGCAATTAAGAATCCTTAATCATATGTACTTCTCAACAGAGGTGTTAGCCACCTATAAAATTTGTTATAGCAAAAGGTGGCTAAGAATTTTTAAGCCTTCAAAGAACAAATTTTATTGCTAAAATTTGTTGGCTCTTGAAGACTCTTGAAAGGCCTCATGCCTCTGTCCAAAATCTTCATTTCTGTTCCCATTTTATACTCAGAAATTCTTCTGAATTCATGAGAAGAAACTGCTGAAAAACCATCATTTTCCCCCTTCTCCCACTCATAACTAACCTTCATTTGCTCCCCTTTTTCTCCATAAAACTCCTTTTTTTTCATGATTCCTCTTCTTCCCTTCATGAAAATCACTTTTACAAAGTTAAATACTCACTCTTTAACCTTACCGAAACCCCCAAATCCATTTAAAACTTTGAAAATTTTCATAAAAACAAGTTTTTATTGCTATGGACTTAAGCCCCTTTGGGCTAAGTCCTAAAACCACTTCCCCCACCTGCCCACACCCTAGAACCCCAGCGCTAATCCTATTCAGTGCTTGTTGCATCGGAAATTTTCAAATGTGCAAGTCTTTGCCATGTTCCGAAGTTCCGATGTGATTGCGCTTTGTATTATAAAGACCTCGATGCAATCAACCCCATTTGTTATAAACTCCGGATCTCATGCTTCCTTTGCGAAAAACCAAGAGTTATAGTCCCGGCGCTTATCGCATCGGAAAGTTTCAAGCGCGCAAGTCTTTTTGCTATGTTCGAAAGTTTCGATTGCGATTAGCCTTTGTATTTAAAAAACCTCGATCTTATCATTGTTTCATATAACCCGTGGGCCCGCCTTCGGCGCTTAAACCTTGTAATTTTTATTCCCCGATGATTCTTTTTCCTTTGTAAAACCCGAAAACCCATTTATCCAAAGTTTGATCTAAAAACCCAAAATCATGTGCTAATTATAAATGGTTATATCAAAAAGACCGATCGCGCAATTTCATCGGGGAAATGAAATGGGTAGATTGAAAAGGCCACATCAAAATTTTCCGATGCGATTGGGGCCTATATATATAAACTCCCCCCCACCTTTTGTTTCATACAACTTTCCCTGGGACCAAGTGTTGAAGTCCCGAGGCGCTGAATCGCATCACAATTTTCCAATGGTTCGATTAAAAAGACCGGGTCCAAAACTCCGATTGCGATTGGCCTTTGTTTTTATAAACCCCGGGCCCATTGTATTCCATGTATCCAAAGGCCCCGCAGTCGAGCGCCTATCCACCTTATACATATTTTCCACCCCTCGAAGCATAAAACCTTTGTTTTATTTCATTTTTTGAGTTTTCATATATTAAAAGGGTTTTCCGCCAGTGCAACTAGAAAATATATTGACCATTGATCTAAATCTTACATCAACGGCCAGCACAAAATTGCATCGCATTTCTAAATCGCATCGCATTTCTCAATCACATTGCATTTTCTCAATCGTTGCGTTATATTTCCACCCCCAATTGCGATCTGCAATTGCGATTCTCCGATTAGATCTGGACCATCCACGTGTCCAGATCGGACGGTCCAAAATCACTTCAACTTGTTCATTTACCCGCTCTTCTTTAACCTCTTCTTAATAAATCTCCACTCCGCCTTCTGAAGCAGTTAAACCTAAAAAACGCAGGATTTTCTAATATTTTCTGTATATTTGCAGGGATAAATGGTTTTTCATTATCACAAAGGAAAAGTCAGGGGCCGGGAAAGATGTTTCCTATGCCTTTGATTCATCAAATGGAGACCATTCGCAAGGTTCGGATTCGGTGTTTTATCAATGTTTCATGGGCATTGATGCCTTTAAAATCCCAGCGTGGCCCTGCACATCGACAAGACACTGTTTTATTAAAAACACAGTTAACAGAGTATCAGTATTGAAAAACAGAGCAGAGAAGAAGATTGAAGACAGATATGGGAATTACAGCTAAGAATGATTATCAAAAGCCTAATTCCTAGAGTTAAAACACAATTAAAGAAAATCATAAGTGTTTAACAGGCAGAAAGGCCTCCACCACCACATTTGAGGCGAATTGATTCCTTAGCTACCATAAGAGACACCTGTTGCCTCAAACCATTCAAACAGAGGCCGAAGTTATTGATTAAGAAAATATCTGCCTCACAGCGCAGCCAAGCAATTAATTCCGCTAAGGAAACTAATGCAAACAAATATCAGCGGAGTTATTCTGTCCTGGATAGAGCCTAAAAGTCAATAAAGCTCCCACCGATCTTTGATATTAATTGTAAAATAGTTAATACAGTGACACACCTGTAAAATTCGTCATCGAGCCCTTCAAAGGCCGAGAAGTCATCACTCTGTATTAATTGTCCTTGAGACCTTTTGTTAGATCTCACCTCCTCATTCTTCTATAAATACTTCTGTAGAAGATGAGAAATTGTTGGTTACAGAACTTTGAAATACATTTGAGCTTAAACTTCTGATTGTAAATAGTGTTCACTAGCCCTTGAAGCTCTGCTTGTGATAGATTAGTTAGGCTGAATAGTGAAGATGATTGCTGAACTGAAACATTCAAGACTGTAACTGGTTTGACATCAATAACAAGTTGTTTCTTGGGATCCTGGTCTATATCACTGGTGAAGTGCCCCTTTCTTTGTTATTGTTTTTCCTTCTATGTATGTCATATTGTTCACTTTTCTCTTATAAAGAATAGCACACATAGAGTTAGGACCTACTATATATCAGTAACCTTCTCTGACTGAAAATATGTATCTCAATGTTTTCCTCAAATTTTTTTATTTAAGAATGATTCAATACGGTTTAAGGAATTAGGAATGTTGGCGTTCCCTCGTCCTACTGTTTGCTTTAAACATTATTCTTGAAAGTTATTTTCATCATTTTCTTATTAAAGTTAGACTAGAGAAGTTATCGTTTGCCCTGTTTCTAGTTTCTTTTCTCCAAAGGCAAATTCTAAAGGTTTCCCTTGGTTTTGACTGAAAGCAGACTAGGTTTAAAAGTACCTTATCTGATCTTAGGTTACACTTTGTTTCTCTTATGTGTTTTCATACTTTCTGAAAGTAATTATGTGGATTACTGGATTGTTTGTCAATTAAGCTGCTTTAATACAAACTTGCCCAAGAAGTTTATGGTTAGCCCTGTCCTTGGTTGGTTTTAAACAGTTACTTAAGAGGCTTTTCTTGTTTGAACTGACTATAAATCCCTTGTGAAATTATTATCGGTTTCCACCCCTCCAACACTTTATTGTTTTCATTCCATCATTTTAATCTCAATAATCTTGTGATATAGATGACTTGCCCCTTGGATCACTCTTGATGTTCTTGCTCAATTAAAGCCCAGATATGACTCTATAGCCCAATGGACTAAAAACCAGCGTTATATCTATCTTTTTAGCCAAAGTTGTTCTATTTTCTTGCAACTTCTCACCTTTGAAACTTTCTGCATTTAGATTTCCCCTCAAATAACAGTCATGCTCAACCATCCAAAAACAAAACAAACCCTTGGCCTTCATAACTAGCCTAATATTATTACCCCAAACTTCAAAGACAAATCCATATTTGCACTTATTGGGGAGATCCCTCTCCGGATTCAGGAGGGCTAGATCCTAGAATCCCAAAGTGGTTGAAACGATGTTGTTTCTATGATCGGACTTTGCCAATCTTGCTAATTACATATTCCTAACATTTCTGGCGACTCCGCTGGGGACTGAGTCGAATTTTCATCTTAGTTTCCCTTAGAAATTTTATAACATTGTGAGTAAGAAGCAGCCTTTTCAAGCACTACCAACATGGTAATCATGATAAAACTTGTTTGAATCAGTGACAAACTAGGCCAACCCTAATATTCTCATAAGACTTTATCTAACCTTTAAAAATCAGCTAGCTTAGCCATAAGAATAGACTGCCTTTGTCTCTTAACCGTAGCTAAGTTTTGAAACAAAGTTAGGACATTATTAGGAACCACACAACTGAAAAATATTTTAGATTGGTATCCAATAAACATGGTGGTGGACCATAAAACCTTTTACCTCCTTAGGAGCTAAATACTTCCACTTGGCGACTCCACAATCATTAATAGACCTTAAGACTCCACTGGGAAGAACCTTTATCATTATAATATCATTCAAACTCAGTCAGAGGACTGTAGGATTAGAATTTGTGTAAACAGATTAGTTAACCTCTTAAAGACTGTCATATCCAGTTGAACTTTTCTTATTTACTTGGGTCTAAAAAACCTAGCATAGTGGCTCCTAGAAAGATTCACACTAGAGCCTATCCCGACCTTGATCCACCTAAGATAGTTGATGACCCAGAAAGTATCCTTAGGAAGTCTCCTAAGATAGAACCTTCAACTGTTTTTAGATCACCCTTGAGAGCTAAATCAGTTCTAGGAAACCTTTTAGCTCTACAACAATCACAAGCTGACTTAGTCAATCCATTTCGAACTAAGTCGTTTGATGATATAATTCAAATAGATTCTGATTCTTCACTTTCCTCCCTGGAAACAAGTGAACATGTTGGTAGTAGAGATACCACACCACCTAATTTACACTTCCTCCATAACTTAGGTGTCTCTCATCCAATATCAGCTCAACAATCTACTGTTGTTCCATCCTCAACTACTCATCCTACATCCACTGTCCAAACCACTCCATTTCAGCCCGCTTTACCTTTTGTTAATCCACCTCTTGTGAATCCACCTCCACCACATATCATGGCAGCATGGTATGCTCCCTTAGTCCTTCCTTTACCATTATTCAATCTTCCACAGGACTATCAGTCCAAAATTCCATTATATGATGCTAGTAATGCTACAACGGCATCACAACATGTGGATAAGATGAATGACTACTTTGACAGAAATGAAATTGATGATGATTCTGTCAAAATTAGATTATTTTCTCAAATTTTGGGGGGAGAAGTAAGAAAATAGTTTAAAGGATTGACCCCCCATAGTATAAATGATCTTCAAACCTTCCATCAAACATTCTTAAACAAATGGGAAGTAAAGAAAAACCCTCTCCAAGTCCTCTCTGATTACAAGAACCTCCATAGGAACACTGGGGAAAGTGTGCAAGCTTATTGCACTAGATTTAACAGTGTGTATAATGTGCTTTTCCCAGAAGTAAAACCTCCACAAGGCTCAGCTTTAAACAATTTTCCTGAAGGGTTCGACCCCGAGATGGCCTATCAGCTGAGGGAAAGGGATTTTGCAACTCTTGAAGACATGCAAAGAGGTGCTCTTTCTATGGAAGTCAATTTAATGGAGAAGAGAGCAAAAATGAAAAAATAGAAGAGAGTATCTTTTAGAGAGGAGTCTTCACCCTCTACTTCCAATTCAAAGATGGAAAAAATGATGGAGGAGATGATGAAAGAGATGAGCATAATTAAGATAGCACAATCGAACCAAAATCAAACTGCTCCTCAAAATAGAAACCAGAACCAGAACCAGAATTTTAGAAGGAACCAACCTCCAAACAGACCTAGGGAAGATGATCAACAGATCACTCCTCCCTTTCATCAAAACTATGTAAGCGAGGTTGAGGAAACAGATGAAATAACAGAGGAAGATGATATCAACATGTTGGGGGTAGATAATGATGACTTTGAGATTCATTATGATAAAAAACAAGGTCTATACACACCTTATGATGACAAAAGAGATGACGATGAAAATCATTATCAAGACATGGAAAATGTCATCATAGAGTCTCCAAGAGAATATGACCTTAGAAGAAAAACCGGTCAACAAAACCTCTGACAAATCTTCACAAAGCAGCACTACAACCAAGCCTAAAATGGTCAAACAAAAGGATAAAACAGTGGCTGTTAATTCTGATAAAAGTAAGGAGAAAGGCACTCAAAACAATGAAAAACAAAGTGTAGACATTAGTAGTACTAACATCTCAACTAGTACTCCTGTTACAACCATTTTGTCAAGTGTAAATAGAACAAATCAGCAAGTTGTTGTTGCTGGTAGAGTGGTAGTAAATAAGGCTGAAACCAGCACTTTAAAAGTCAAATTCCTTTCAGCCTGGAGCAGGAAATTTCAAAGATCAAAATCTATGTTCCTTTGACTGAGTTAGCTTCCCAGCATGTATATAGGACCCAAATTTTGAATGCTTTGAATATAGAAGAGAATGAGGACACTGTCAATCTTAATGATGACCAACCACGGCTTATTTTTGGTCCAAATATTGAAGGTAGATATCAAGAGGGACCTGTTCCTCCCTTTTATGTAAGCTTAAACGTTCATGACAAAAATTTTCACAACGCTATGCATGATTCCGGGGCTTCTCATAATTTAATGCCTAAAGCGGTGATGGAGAGCCTTGTTCTAGAAATCACCAAACCTTACAAAGACCTTTACTCCTTTGACTCAAGCAAAGTAAAATGTTTAGGATTAATCAAAGACCTCTGTGTTAATTTAGCCCAGATTCTAGCCAAATGCCTAGTTATGGATATTGTTGTGGCTGATGTGCCCCCAAAGTATGGAATGTTGTTATCTAGATCTTGGGGGGCTAAGTTACAGGCGACTATGCAAATGGACATGACCTATGCGACTATCCCTGTTTTTAATGAGACGAAAAGACTTTACAGGGAATCTCATATGCAATACACAGTCACAAGCCAAGACAGACCACAAAAATCTCCCCTCTATGCTGTAAATACAGGCCTTGATTCATTTATCCTTTTTAATGAAGAAACATTAGATGAACAGGTAACTTTAACAGAGTTAATGGCCGATAGAGAGGAGGAGGTGAAAACCATAGAGCTGTCAAAGCAGTTTGCTCAACCTGTAAAATCTAGCAAACAAAACACAGGTCTTGAGCTACAAATTACATGTCCTTTTCTTTTAAACATTGAGAATCAAGAAAGCAGTCCTCAACCCAATAATATATCTTAGGAAAGGAAACGAATTCAACTGAGTGCTGATACTCGAGAACAATCAGAAAGCACAGTAGATGAAGAGGACATTCACCAAACAGATGACATCAAAACTAGTCCTCTATGGAGTATGCACTTCGATGGATCCTACACTAGGAACAATGCTGGTGCGGGGGTTTGGATTTGCAACACTGAAAGCAACCACACAAAAAGTCTTTCCTGTAGATTAAACTTCCAGTGTTCGAACAACATAGCAGAATATGAATCCCTTCTTTTAGGCTTACGATTATTGAAGAAGTTAGGAGCCAAAAGAATCAATGTGTATGGGGATTCAGAGTTAGTCATTAGGCAAGTCAACGGGGAGTATAACGCAAATCATCCCAGACTTAGGGCCTACCGAAACGATGTTGTGGACCTGTTAGAAACTTTCGAAGAGTCCCAATTAATTTTTGTCCCAAGGAAAAAAAATATTGCGGCCCACAGACTAGCCTACGCATCTAGAACATGCTTAACGCCATATAACACCAAAGACTGCACAACTCAGATAAAATTCAGACCAGTTGTGCCTGATAATGAGAATTATTGGCAAGTTTTTGACAATGACAAACAAATAGAAGACTTCATGCAATTCAGAAATGAATTCGAACTAAACAGTTCGGACTCAGACTATGAAACAAACTGCAAGGAAGAAAATTTTCTTGATAAAGAAGAACCGTCTCCTGAACTTGCTAATATAAACCTGTTATCTAGCAAACTTGAAAGCAAAACAGAAATGAATGCAGAGCTTGAAACAGAGGAGTTAGAAACTCTGCACTCTAAAGATGAAAGTTTGCCTAAGGGTCTGACCCCTTTAGAAGATTTGTTCGATGTTAACGATGTGGAAAATAAACCAAAACTGGAACCTGTAGAGACTGAAGTGGAAGAGTGTAATATAGGTAGCGAGCTTAAACAAAAAATGATTAAACTATCTAAGACTTTACCAGCTCACATTAAACTCAAATACAAAGAGTTTTGATGTTTTTGCGTGGAATTACGAAGATCTTAAATCCTATGACACTGAAATAATACAGCAAAAAATTCCCCTCAAAGAAAACCAAAAACCATTCAAACAGAAGCTGCGCAGAATAAACCCTGTCCAGTTACCATTGGTTCATAAAGAAATCATGAAAATGTATGACACTGGTATTATTTTCCCTATTAGATATTCTGAATGGGTATCTAATCTGGTGTCTGTTAGGAAGAAAACTGGAGAAATCAGGCTTTGTATAGACTTTAGAGACTTAAACAAAGCTTCATTAAAAGACAACTACCCTTTACCCAAGATGGATCATAT
The DNA here is from genome assembly GCA_034641835.2 of Pinus albicaulis. NCBI lineage: Eukaryota > Viridiplantae > Streptophyta > Pinopsida > Pinales > Pinaceae > Pinus > Pinus albicaulis. The sequence continues at coordinate 796,102,807 of CM076571.1, forward strand.
TTTATAAAGGGTGGTAGGGTCTAAAATAATTTCTTTGCTTGATGGCTATTCAGGGTACAATCAGATTTTAGTTCACCCTACTGATCAATTAAAGACAGCCTTTACTAAACCATGGGGAACTTTCATGTATGTGAAAATGCCTTTTGGTCTAATGAATGCTGGAGCAACTTTTAAAAGAGCCATGGACATAGAATTCTCGGAGGAACTGGGCTACTTCATCATTATATACCTTGATGATGTTACTGTGTTTTCAAAAACAGATGAAGAGCACTTAGAACATTTAAGAAAATTTTTCAATAAATGCAGAAAGTTTGGGATATCCTTAAACCCTAAGAAGACACTATTTGGTCTCCAAGAAGGTAAACTTTTTGGGCACATAATTTCAGAAGAGGGTATAAAGATAGATCCAAAGAGGATTGAGGCTATATTGCAAATATCTCATCCTCGAAACATCAAGGAGTTTCAATCTTTCATTGGAAAGATTAACTTTTTGAGAAGGTTCATTCCCAACTTGGCTGAGCTCCTTAGGAATATCACAAACATGTTAAAGAAAGATCAAGGGGTAAAATGGACCTTGGAAGCAAAGAATTCCTTTGAACTGGTGAAGCAAGCGTTAACCAAAACACCGGTTCTAATAAGTCCTGATTTTTCAAAAGATTTTAATATTTTTTCGTTTGCATCAGAACATACCATAGCTGCTGTCCTTTTATAGAAAAATCCACGAGGACAAGAGCAGCCTATTGCATTCTTTAGTAAGGAATTGAGGGATGCCCCTTTGAAGTATAACATTATGGAGAAGCAAGATTTTGCTCTGGTTAAAGCTTTGAAAGACTTCAGAGTGTACATCCTTCACTCGCACATCATTGCCTTTGTCCGAAATTCAGTTGTGAAAGACATTCTGACACAGGACCCAGATGGTAAGAGGGGTAAGTGGATTGCGGTTATTCTTGAATATGATTTAGAGATAAAACCCAATAAACTCATCAAAGGCCAAGGTCTAGCTAGATTAATGGCTGAATCCAATTTCGAAGTTCTTGATATTAATATGATTAATGCTTTGGATGACCATGAAGAATTCTCAACTCCCATTGTTGAAGACCATTTCATGAATTCTCCTTGGTATGCTGATATTATTTATGTTTTGCTTAATTTAAATACACCTTCTGGTTTGACAAAAACAAAGGCAAGGTTCCTAAAGTTAAAAGTTGTAAACTATTGCATTATAGATAGACGTCTTTATTGGAAAAATGTAAGTGGTCTATTGCTTAAATGTTTGCCTGAGTTTGATGCAGAGAAGGTTAAGCACGGATTCCATGAAGGAGAGTGTGGAGGTCATTTGTACTGGAAGGCAATAGCCAACAAAATCTTGAGTGCTGGTTTCTATTGGCCTACTCTTTTTCCCGATATACACAAGATGATTATTGCTTGCCATAAATGCCAACTGTTTGAAGGCAAGAGAAAACCGCTACCCCTACCTTTGCACCCAATCACTGTTGAAGCTCCTTTTCAATAGTGGGGACTTGACTTCATAGGATAAATCCATCCCCCATCTTCTACCCAGCATAGATGGATTCTCACTGCCACAAACTATTTCACTAAATGGATAGAAGCTATTCCTTGTAGATAGGCCAATGATTCAGTTATTATAAAATTCATAGAGATTAACATTCTCTCCAGATTTGGTTGTCCTACCAAGATAATCACTGATAATGCAGCAGCATTTGGATCAAAGAGGATGGTTGAGTTCTTTCATAGATATCAGATAACATTGGGGCATTCCACGGCCTATTAGCCTCAAGGTAATGGACTTGCAGAACACTCAAGCAAGAGTTTAGTGAACATAATCAAAAAACTGTTGGAGGATAAAAAGAAGTCTTGGCACACAAAGCTTGTTCATGCACTTTGGGCTGACAGATTGACTTTAAAGAAATCCATTGGCATGTCACCTTTTTAGCTTGTGTATGGTACTGATGCAATTTTTCCAAATAGCATTGGTGTACCAGTGATGAAGTTGATTCAAGAGTTACAAACTGAAGATAATGACATGATCAGAAGAATAAATCAGACCATTCATCTTCAGCAAACCATAGAAGAGGTATATATGAAAGCATTACAGAAGCAAATCAGCATCAAAAGGCTTTTTGACAGAAGAACAAAGGCCAGCAATTTCAAAGTTGGGGACAAGGTTTTAAAGTGGAACTAAAGGAGGGAAGACAAGAGCAAGCATGGAAAATTTGACAACTTATGGCTTGGTCCTTACTCTGTTCATTCAGCTGCTGGTAACAATGCATATTCCTTACAGGAGTTGGATGGAGCAGAATTGTTTGGAGGTCCTGTCAATGGCAGGATGCTTAAACATTACTTCTCTTGATCCTTGACATGTTCTAAAAGCCTTCTTTTTCTTTTTTCCATTGTAAATATCTCATCCATCATTACATTCAAAGTTAGAAAAATCAAAAATACAAAAACAAAGAAAAGAGGGTAGATTGCAAAAACAAGAAAGGTATAGCCCCATACCAAAAAGAGAAACAAATCTGAAAGTGTGCAAGCTTAAATGCCACTCCTGCAAAAACACACTTCTAGTTAGTCAAACTGCCTAATCTTGACTAATTAGCTTTAAATTTTCTACTGATAGGATAGTAAATTCGATTTGCCAAACTGTTTAATCTTGGCTTATCAGTAGATAGTTTAGGATAGAAATTAAAGGTTCAAACATGCTCAAAATCTAAACCTAAATTTCCAAGCAAAATAATGACTCAAATCTTTTTTGAATCCTGAGTCACAAAAAATGTAAAACTGGTTCTAAACAGCACAAACAAGAGCCAAAACAGAGCTGTAAAGAAAAGAGAAGTCCATGATGAGAAACTTTTAGATATTAAGCCTTCCATTTTGATTTAATTTTCTGCAAAATAAATGTCTATGAGCATCTTGTTTTTATGCTATAGACTAGCATCAATTTAGACTATTCAATCCTGACTTGAATGCTTTTCAATTTCTGTTATAGAATTTAGAGAATAAAAATCTGTTGGACAGTTTAATCCCAACAGATGGTAGATTAGGTAGAGAAGCCTCTAAACTCAACTGTTTAATCTGAGTTCAGGGAGAAATAAGGAGTAGAAATAGATTAGATCTCTTGCTTTCAAAAGAATAAAATGTTGTGAATAGAGTTTTCCAATCCAAGTGCACTCTAATGAAGAAAAAATGTTAGATCTGTAGGATTGGGTAGGTAGAGAGCTTGTAGATGAAAGATCCATTGTTTTTGTAGCTGCTAATATGTTTTTAGAGCAAGATCATCCCAGCAAAGGAAGGGAAGCCCAATGGATCAGACACAGGTCAGCCTCCCAGAGAGTACAATGGATGAGGCAACTGATCAACCTCCCAGAGAATGCAAGTATGAGGTTCTTGATGCCTTCAAGAAGGCATCATCCCCAAGTGGAGCCACTGTTAGCCACCTATAAAATTTGTTATAGAAAAAGGTGGCTAAGACTTTTTGAGCCTTCAAAGAACAAATTTTATTGCTAAAAATTTTTGGCTCTTGAAGACTCTTGAAAGGCCTCATGCCTCTGTCCAAAATCTTCATTTCTATTCCCATTTTATACTCAGAAATTCTGCTGAATTCATGAGAAGAAACTGCTGAAAAACCATCATTTTCCCCCTTCTCCCACTCATAACTAACCTTCATTTTCTCCCCTTTTTCTCCATAAAACTCCTTTTTTTTCATGATTCCTCTTCTTCCCTTCATGAAAATCACTTTTACAAAGTTAAAGACTCACTCTTTAACCTTACCGAAAACCCCAAATCCATTTAAAACTTTGAAAATTTTCATAAAAACAAGTTTTTATTGCTATGGACTTAAGCCCCTTTGGGCTAAGTCCTAAAACCACTTCCCCCACATGCCCACATCCTAGAACCCCAGCGCTAATCCTGTTCGGCGCTTGTCGCATCGAAAATTTTCAAATGCGCAAGTCTTTGCCATGTTCCAAAGTTCTGATGCGATTGCGCGTTGTATTATAAAGACCCCGATGTGATCAGCCCCCTTTGTTATAAACTCTGGATCTCATGCTTCCTTTGCAAAAAACCAAGAGTTATAGTCTCGGCGCTTATCACATCAGAAAGTTTCAAGCGTGCAAGTCTTTTTGCTATGTTCAAAAGTTCCGATTGCGATTAGCCTTTGTATTTAAAAAACCCTGATCTTATCATTGTTTCATATAACCCGTGGGCCCGTCTTCGGCGCTTAAACCTTGTAATTTTTCTTCCCCAACGATTCTTTTCCCTTTTTAAAACCCGAAAACCCATTTATCCAAAGTTTGATCTAAAAACCCAAAATCACGTGCTAAATATAAATGGTTAGATCAAAAAGACCGATTGCGCAATCGCATCGGGGAAATGCAATGGGTAGATTGAAAAGGCCACATCAAAATTTTCTGATGCGATTGGGGCCTATATATATAAACTCCCCCCCCCCCCCCCACGCCTTTTTGTTTCATACAACTTTCCCCAAGACCAAGTGTTGAAGTCCCGAGGTGTTGAATCGCATCGAAATTTTCCAATGGTTAGATTAAAAAAACCAGGCCCAAAACTCCGATTGCGATTGGCCTTTGTTTTTATAAACCCCAGGCCCATTGTATTCCATGTATCCAAAGGCCCCGCAGTCGGGCACCTATCCACCTTATACATATTTTCCGACCCCCGAAGCATAAAACCTTTGTTTTATTTCATTTTTTGAGTTTCCATATATTAAAAGGGTTTTCCGCCAGCGCAACTAGAAAATATATTGACCATTGATCTAAATCTTAGATCAACGGCCCGCACAAAATCGCATCGCATTTCTAAATCGCATCGCATTTCTCAATCGCATCGCATTTTCTCAATCGCTGTGTTATATTGCCACCCCCGATTGCGATCCCTAATTGTGATTCTCCGATTAGCTCTGGACCATCCACGTGTCCAGATCGAACGGTCCAAAATCACTTCGACTTGTTCATTTATGCGCTCTTCTTTAACCTCTGCTTAATAAATCTCCACCGTTGGATGCTTTCATCCAATGGCTACACTCCTTCCCTGCATTCTAAAGCAGTTAAACCTAAAAAACGCAGGATTTTCTAATATTTTCTGTATATTTGCAGGGATAAATGGTTTTTCGTTATCACAAAGGAAAAGTCAGGGGCTGGGAAAGACGTTTCATGTGCCTTTGATTCATCAAATGGAGACCATTCGCAAGGTTCAAATTCGGTGTTTTATCAATGTTTCATGGGCATTGATGCCTTTAAAATCCCAGCGTGGCCCTGCACATCGACAAGACATTGTTTTATTAAAAACATAGTTAACAGAGTATCAGTATTGAAAAACAGAGCAGAGCAAAAGATTGAAGACAAATATGGGAATTACGGCTAAGAATGATTATCAAAAGCCTAATTCCCAGAGTTAAAACACAATTAAATAAAATCATAAGTGTTTAACAAGAATAAAGGCCTCCACCGCCACATTTGAGGCGAATTGATTCCTCAGCTACCATAAGAGCCACATGTTTCCTCAAACCATTCAAACAGAGGCCGAAGTTATTGATTAAGAAAATATCTGCCTCACAGCACAGCCAAGCAATTAATTTCGCTAAGGAAACTAATGCAAACAAATATCAGCAGAGTTATTCCATCCTGGATAGAGCCTAAAAGTCAATAAAGCTCCCACCGAGATTTGATATTAATTGTAAAACAGTTAATACAGTGAAACACCTGTAAACTTTGTCATCGAGACCTTCAAAGGCCGAGAAGTCATCACTCTGTATTAATTGTCCTTGAGATATTTTGTTAGATCTCACCTCCTCATTCTTCTATAAATACTTCTGTAGAAGATGAGAAATTGTTGGTTGCAGAACTTTGAAATACATTTGAGCTTAAATTTCTGATTGTAAATAGTGTTCACTGGCCCTTGGAGCTCTGCTTGTGATAGATTAGTTAGGTTGAATAGTGAAGATGATTGTTGAACTGAAACATTGGACTTGAAGACTATAACTGGTTTGACATCAATAACAAGTTGTTTCTTGGGATCCTGGTCTATATCACTGGTGAAGTGCCCCTTTCTTTGTTATTGCTTTTCCTTCTATGTATGTCATATTGTTCACTTTTCTCTTATAAAGAATAGCACGCATAGAGTTAGGACCTACTGTATATCAGTAACCTTCTCTGACTGAAAATATTTATCTCAATGTTTTCCTCAAATTTGTTTATTTAAGAATGATTCAATACAGTTTAAGCAGTTAGGAATGTTGGCATTCCCTCGTCCTACTGTTTGCTTTAAACATTATCCTTGAAAGTTATTTTCATCATTTGCTTATTAAAGTTAGACTAGAGAAGTTATGGTTTGCCCTGTTTCTAGTTTCTTTTCTCCAAAGGCAGATTCTGAAGGTTTCCCTTGGTTTTTACTGAAAGCAGACTAGGTTTAAAAGTACCTTATCTGATCTTAGGTTACACTTTGTTTTTCTTATGTTTTTTCATACTTTCTGAAAGTAATTATGTGAATTACTGGATTGTTTGTCAATTAAGCTGCTTTAATACAAACTTGCCCAAGAAGTTTATGGTTAGCTTTGTCCTTGGTTGGTTTTAAACAGTTACTTAAGAGGCTTTTCTTGTTTGGACTGACTATAAATCCCTTGTGAAATTATTATTAGTTTCTACCCCTCCAACACTTTATAGTTTCCATTCCATCATTTTAATTTGAATAATTTTGTGATATAGATGACTTGCCCCTTGGATCACTCTTGATGTTCTTGCTCAATTAAAGCCCAGATATGACTCCATAGCCCAATGGACTAAAAACCAACATTATATCTATCTTTTTAGCCAAAGCTGTTCTATTTGCTTGCAACTTCTCACCTTTGAAACTTTCTGCATTTAGAACTTTCCCCTCAAATAATAATCATGCTCAACCATCCAAAAACAAAACAAACCCTTGGCCTTCATAACTAGCCTAATATTATTACCCCAAACTTCAAAGACAAATCCATCTTTGCACTTATTGGAGAGATCCCTCTCCGGATTCAGGAGGGTTAGATCCTAGAATCCCAAAGTGGTTGAAACGATGTTGTTTCTGTGATCGGACTTTGCCAATCTTGCTGATTACAGATTCCTAACAAGAGGGACTTAAAACATCACAAGCATAAAGAGGCAATCAATAGGCAGAGCAAACCATAAATTCTACAATCCACACTTCAGCAAATAATAATCCAAGACAAACTTTTCCAATGAAATATAGAAGGCGAGAAACTCATTTATCTTCTAGTGATTTCACCTTCAAGGACAAAAAACATTTAAGATTCACATATAACTACAATCAGAGAAGAGGGAACTCCTAGACATATTTGATTATAGCTATGAAGATCTCCAAAACAATTACTTAAGCAAGTACAAAGGGTATGATCGAAACAAAACCTCTTTGGCACACTGTAAGTAATAGTACTTTGAAAAGAGACTTCAGAAACAGCGTTTAAGTGGCAGCAAGTAAGAAAGGGAAACCATAAATAATGCTTGAGACCAACTATATTAAACTATTTATGAAATAAAAGGGCTTATGGGTTCTAGAGAGAAATTAAGAATTCTCTAAAATATCCTAGCAGAGGAAAACATTAAGGCAGTGAAGAACAAACAGAACTAAGGTGCTTTCAAAAGACATTTATTAGCCTAAAACTTTTTCTTTACTGCAATATAGAATGATGGAAAGATAATGAAATAGGAAATAACATTAATAGATTAGAAGTACTTCACCAACAACCAAGCTCAAGGATACTGTGATCTAGACTCCTCCATCAACAAATAAATCAGAGCATCCACAAGTTCCAAGACATCAATTTCTTTTCAACTTCCACAAGACTATGTATTAATTCAAAGAGTCATCAAATGCCAACAAGATAATGAGTTCAGATGCAGTATTTATGCTGCAAACGAGGAGGTGGAGCTAATATAGGGTTTGAGTGTCATTTATTACAGAGTAAATGAATTCCTAGCCTTGGAGACCATGCAAGACTCAAGGCAGGAATATCTGCAACTACTTCTCTGTTTAATAACTTCTATCTTAACTCCTAAGGAAAAATAGGTGAAATGTTTGACTTTAAGGTCTAGTCATAACTTTTACAATAACTATCTGGTAGATAAAATATCTTTGACTTAGCCTAATAACTGCCTAATGCTTTATTGAAGGAAATAAAGCACTAGGTGGCAACAATATCTTTATGAGGAATAACTGTTGTGGGTTGAGTCATTTGAAGTTGCCTTGGGTTAATCTGCCACTCTGTTTAATATCTAATATTTTTCATTACACCTTTAAAATATGCTTGTATCATATTTTCTTTAATTCTGTTTGATATTTGTTCTGTTTATTTATTTATTTATTTTATTTCTTTGTCTCTTTTGCCTTTATCCTTTTGTCTTTCACTGCCTTCTTTCTTTTGTTGACCTTTATTAATCTGCTTTTTCTTTAATCTTCTATTTTTAAGTGGCTAACCCCTTTTGTTTGTTTTCTAATTAGGATTAGCCCCTTAACTTATCTACTTTCTCCTTTTATTGCTTCTTGACTGTGTTTTCCTTTTGTGTGCAGGGGAGGTGTTCTTCGTGGCTAGAGGGCTGCTTTTGATCGGCCGATGATCATGTTTCATCACTTTTGGGTATTTGTACAGACCCTTTGGCCATTAATTTATCCTTTATGAGCACTTGGATCATCATCCGAGCTTTTTGTGGACAATTTAGTGACCTTGCGAAGCCATGTTTACCTTACGTCCACCATTAAATCTGAAAAATTATAAACAGTTAGTTAAAAGCTTGCGGGGAGAAAATTTACTGCTTATCGGGGGTTTGGAGCTTTCAGGAGGTGACTGCAGAGGAGGAGGAGGTGCAGAGGGAAGGTTTTGAATGCAGAACCAGGTGAATATTTGAATGGGAGTGGAGAAATTTGAATTATGGCGCGGAGGAGGAAAGCGGTTTTTCAAAACCACAAGTGGTTTATCACGTGGGTGATGAGCAGTAAGTGGCTTTGGGTCAATCAAATGTAATTCCACTGAGAAAATGACGTGTGTCCAGCTAATACCACCCATTTCGCGTGGGTTAGGGGTTATTAACCCCATCACAATTTTCTTTGCGATATGGGTTTAGGGCCGTCAGATCTCGAGTGACAAGATATACAGTGCAGACAGAGTCCGGGAGTGGGGTGTAGGTTTGGGAAGTGGAGCCTCCAGACAGGTGTCAGGCTACGGTTTGTTGGTCGGGTCAAGTGGAAGGTGGGGCCCAGGCGTGATGACATGGCGAGACTTTGTCGTGTAGCGCAGGATTATTTTATATGCGGTGTCGGGATAGGGAGCACGACAATCGTTGGATCAGGGGAATAGATCCCGATCAATGGTGGAGATGGCCCAGTGGAAAACACAGAGGTGGGGTGAAGTAAAGGGTAAGGGGTTATGAAATAGGCTGAAGAAATGGTCCTGTGGGGATAAAGGGGATCGAGGGCCGAAATGGAAAGGGGCTTAGGAACATAGCGGAAGGTCGGGTTTTAGAGTCATGTGAGCTAGGGGCTAAGGCTTTAAGCAAAAAAAGGGGGTTTAAAGGCCTATTTCAGAAAAAGGTGGTTTTAATACAAAAATAGGGTTTTTGCAAGGTTTTTAAAGGGTCTGATAGGCTAAAAAGTTAGGTTTTAAACAATGTAAAAAGGATTTTTACATTTTTTAACATGTTTTTAGGAGAATGATGAATGAGGGGGGGGTTTCAAGAGGGTTTTTAGGAAGGAAAAAGTGGGTTTTGTATAGGAAAATGGGGAGTGAATGAGAGTCTGAGGTGGGGGAAAAAATGAAATCATCACATTTAGAAATGGAGTTTCCTTGGAGCAGTGGGGTAAACTTCAGAAGACAAAGGTAGGGAAATTTAGTGAAACAGTTAGGCCTAGGATAATGAAGGCAGTGAGATTTCTAGAGCTCACAATATTTCCCAAATGTTGTTTCTAGAAATCTAGGATTACAACTTAATCATCTTTTGATATCAACAAAAAATACTGATGACTAACACCCTCAAACTTTTGTAAAAGTTTTCCCCCTTCGTTAACCTCCAGCACCACTCTAGATGAGCTAAGGAGCAATTCATTTTCATTTTCATTTTCTATTTTTTCTTTTATTAGAACAACATTCCTTTTCTGAGTTTTTGATCCATGTATAACATTAAACAAATGTGAATTAATAGATTGTTTGACACATGTTATCTAATAATTTTAAGTATATTATTAATGAAAATTAAAAAAAGAAACTCATATTGGATCGATAGTATTTTTTTATTCACCTAATTCATCCTTTTGCAAATTTTCCATCAAGCTTTTACACTCTTCTAGTCCTAGATCAGAAATAATATTATCGAGCTTTGTCATTTTGTGGCTCTGCATGATACACAGTAAATAGTACATATTAGTTAAGCTTACATATAGTTCAAAAATAATATTTTTTGTAAAGAATTTACAAAGAACTTTCCTTTTTTTCTTTTCATGATGTGTTATCAGTATTTTTGTTACTTGATCTCTTGTCAGTCATTTCTTTATCAATCTGAAACATGTACCATATCATTCACTAATATATTTATCAATAAATTGTCAACTTTACGGGTAAAAAATAAATCTCAAGAAACCGGTGCACCTTTCATGATGTACGCACTGACGTCAATGCGTGGGGGTATTATAAACGCACCGCAAAAATAGTATAATAGACTATACGGTGGTATCCTCGTAAAATAGCACACCGGTGCCCTATTTTAAATATGGCGCACTGATTAAGAAAAAATGTTTTTAATTTTTTTATTACGCAGTACTTGCACGGTGCACTGTATAATACAGCAGACCAGTGTGCTAGGTTACGCAGGGCGCACTGATAAAAAAAAATCCATTTTTTTCAAAAATTCACAGAAGGGCCAAATGTATTGGGATCCGACTATGCAAGTTGTCACATGGGTTGGATGTTAATCTAAAATGAAAAGCCCTAATTCTGAAATCACAGAAATAGGGAGAAGAAAGGGCAAAAACCAAAAAAATGAAGGGTTTAGGGTAAAAATGGATAAAACTACAGAAAAAGGTAAAAAAACTGTACAAAAAGTTTTAAAAAATAATCAAATTTAATCACGAGATCATTTGAAATTCTGTGCTACAAGGTTTGAATCACCATAGGTTTGGTTTCTGATTGTCTGAATACTTCTGTTTGAACGTATTTTGCTGCTCCATAATGCTATCATGCTCTCTTGCTCCAGGTATGTCTCCTGCAAATCTCTAGCTGAAAATTTTAGCAAAAATAGTGAAATAATGAAAATTGCTTTGTATTTAAAGAATTGTTTTATGAAATTAGATTTTCGAAAATATTTTGCCGCCCATTTTTCAAATTGCCGCTTTTTTTTCACTTAAAGAAAATAGAGTTGCGCTTTTTTTATTTGTGTTTATTCATCACCGGTGTGTCACTTAATAGAACTGCACCGGTGCGTCCATTGGTAACATGACACTAGTGCGTAGTAACTAAAATGCATTGGTGCATAGTAACTAAAAGGCACTTGTGCGGTTATATCCAATTTGCGGTTAAGGCACCGAAATTACTTTTAGGTGTGTACACCAAAATTTAGTGAACTCCAACCATAGAAATTGAGAATTAGAATTTTGTTTATTCTTGATGGAAATATTCAATTAGAACTAGAATTTTGTTTATTCTTGATAATTAGAATTGGATAAATTTTTGATGGAAATAACTATTCTTCCAATGCATTTTGTTTATTGCAGGAGGTCCCAACTGATTATGTATTGGAGAGAATGTAATGTGGGGCGTGTGAAGATGGAATACTATAGGGCCGAAGTGGGAAATTGTGGCATGTGAACATGTGCTATGCTAAGACATGGGAAGTTTTCACAAATGGTTGGGAAAGTTTTGTTTCTGAGCAGTTTATTGAAGTTGGAGATATTTTAGTTTTTAGACATGTTGGAAATGTACATTTTTCTGTGAAAATCTTTGGGCCATTTATTTTCAAAACTACACCTCTTTTTCTTTCAGAAAAAAGAAACTTAAACCTTTCCATAACCTGCAACAAGAAAATGTGCCCCATGATCTTCTTGCTCATTTGTAATTTCCTCCTCCATCTTTGCATCCAATTTCTTCTTTTATCCTTTGTGTTTTCTATCTTGATCTTAACAAAATTTATACAATATTTGTTTTACGAGACACTAACCTTGAATGTTCTGGGAGCAATGACAACGAGTCCTTCATTATGTATTTATTAGCAGAAGAAGACCGATTTTTTACTAGACGATGCAGTTATTACATGTGGAAGCAATGGTTTCCCTTAGAAAATGAGTATAGGGTTGAGTAGATTAAATACATTGCAAAATGGGCTATTACATTAGCTTTTCCAATGGGAAACCAATTTGTAGGTGGAAATATGGTAGCTGCAGGTATCTATGCTTTTCTTCCCATAGAAATGGTCACTAAATTTCCATTTATAATACAAGTAGAATGTTTATTGGTTTCATCTAGGGAGAGCATCATTTTCAATAACAAATGGAACCAGGGAATCCTTAAGTGTGTCCCGTTCACATTTTGTTTGACATTTCGTTCTTTGATAAGTGCTAATTCACCTATACTTTCAAAAATTTGGATTTTTGGGTACCTTCCATGTGATATTCCTCGTTATCCACAGGACCACAGCTCAGACAAGTTAGAGATGCCATTCAGGTAAAATTGAAAGTTGAAGATGTGATTTTATGCAATGTCAGCTTTGACGGTAAAATTTTATGTAAGCCAACCGAAGCTTAGACAATATAGCTCCCAGCTGCTTTTAAACCCATTCTGGAGAATCTTTCCCTTCATGGGACCTACCAACCTGATCAACAATGTCAATTGATCTTTCTCTGTTGTCCTTAAGGAAATGAGAATCCTTCCCTTCATGGTGCCCCTTGGCTTTATCAACTGCCTCAATTAATCTTTCTCTACTGTCCAATCTTTCCCTGCCGTCCCTATAAGAATGAGAATCGTTACCTTCATGTGATCTCTTAGCCTATTCAAGAGACCCAATTGATCTCTATCTGACATCCCTTAGCGAATAGGACTCCTTCCTTTCGAAGGACTGTTTCACCTTGCTAATCGACAGAGCGTCAACAGGTATTTCTTTGCCGCCAACTATGCTCTCCCTTTCTCCATCATGGGACCTCTTAACCCTATCTTCGGCCTCAACCGAATGCTCTGAACCGGTCTCAACCAAGCTTTCTCGACCGCCCTTCCTAGATTTTTCATAAATCCTTTCTCCTTCTGTACTCTGTTGAGCTTTGTAGCCATCTGCGTCCCTATAAGCATCTTTGTTCTTCTTTTTGTTTGAATCACTCATTTTCTCTGTTATAAAATTCTCAGCCGAAATTCAAACTCTCTTCTTTTCAAACCCTCATCTGCTCAGAAAAATTCTTGCCCGCGATTCGAACCCTCCGCTGCTCCAATACTGCACTTTACAAAATAACCTTGTTCTGGTACACAGGGTTTTATAGGTGCACTAGTGCAGTTTCGTAAGATCGAGGTTTATGTTTTGGCGCAGTGTTTTATGACACAACGGTGCGGAAGAGTTGTGAAGCACCGTTGCGTCTTAGTACTAAGACGCACCTGTGCGGGTTATGATGATAAGCGCACCAGATGAAAAACTAGGAATCTCTGTTAGAAATTGCATACTGTATAAAGTTCTTTTTTTGGTATGTAAGATCATAATAAAATAATGATAATTCTAAAGTACATGAATTTATTTGCATTATTTTCTAAACTTTATTATTTTACAAAAATTCATATTATTCTAGATTTATTATTTTACAATTATTTACAAATTTACAAGTTTAAAATTTTTAATAAAATCATTTCGCATTAATACAATTAAAATTTTCACATTAATACAATTAAAATTTTACAAATATTTTACATACATTTACAATTAAAATTACAATTACAATTTTACAATTTCACATACCATTATGATTAGAATTACAATTACAATTTTAATTTTACATACAATTACAATTACAATCATTTCACAGTAATATAATTAAAATTTTACAAATATTTTACATACAATTAGAATTAGAATTAGAATTACATTTACAATTACAATTACGATTTTACAAATATTTTACATACAATTACAATTAAAATTACAATTACAAATACAATTACAATTTTAGAATTTTACACACAATTAGAATTACAATTACAATTTTACAATTTGTCATATATACAATTAAAATTAAAATTACAATTACAATCATTTCACAATAAATTAAATATTACAATTAGAATTAAAATTTTACATTAAATATTTTACATATAATTACAAATACAAATACAATTTTACATACAATTAAAATTAAAAATTTTATTACAATCACGACATAATATTTAATAAATATCATGGTCATTTAATATCAAATTAATTAATAAACATCACGATCATGATAACCATCATACAAACATCATATTCGACTAAAAAACACATTCAAATTCGCTAACATCATCGTGATCATGATCATCTAAAAAAACACAATTAGCATTGTATAACATCATCACGACACAAACATCAAATATACATCTCATGTAAAATAACTCATGCTATCACATACACATCTATCTACAAGTTGCACATTAAATGAACATATCTAACATGAACTAACAATATAGACAACATGATGATCACCAACTTGTAAATTACGTAAAACTGCAACATGAACATAAATATTGATTCATATATATATATATATATATATATATATATATATATATATATATATATATATATATATATATATATATATAGCTGAATAATGTTAAAAATATGCAATTGCAATATAAATGTCATGGATCAACTGGTGGTACAACATCAATAGCAGTACTAGTCGAGGCCTGCTCAGTCAATGGTGCAACCTCGACGGTCGATGGTCCAGCCTGCTCAAGATCATGAGTACTGATGGATGTTGCAGGCTGCTGACTGGACGTGGCCAATGGTCCAGCCTCATCTCCATAATGACTACTGTTAGATGCTAGTGGAGACTTCTCATCTGGTGCTGCGCAAGGTGAACAATCATGAGATGATGAGTTGTTGCTCGTGAATTTTCAATCACGTGCTACATCTTGACCACGCCTATAATGTGCAACAGTCCTTCTCCGTCGCATAACTAAGGACGTAGCTCCTACAACATGCTACATCAGGTTGTACATGTCACGCGGCATGCCTCTCTACATCTGTAATAGCCTACCATCGGCCTATATGTCTCTGTAATGAGCGGGCCTAATGCCCGCCTCAACAATCAATGCAGTGTGTTGGTCACCCAACTCCATCCTATATCTATTATCAAGTCGACTGCGCCTAGCAAAAGGCGCTATTGGCGCACCAGCAGGAGTGCCAGGTCTCTTTGCACTGGCCTCTGATCCTCGGCATCTGGCATGCCCTGATCGTCATCAGGATCCACACCTGGATCATTTCTTGGTGCCGGCATGTCCTCGCCATCAAAAGAGTGAATTTCTGCAAAATATATACAAGTACACAACAATAATTAGACAATTTCATTACACAATTTAATAAAAACAAGTTAGAGAACATATTAGAATAAATTTAAATAAAATAGTAATATTACCTCTATCATCTGGCAGCTCATCATCTGTGAAGAGGATGTTGGCACAACCTCGCCAATCCAATCCAGAATAAGGATGGAGGACCATAATGAAGTGATACAAATCGTCAACACCGGCTAGCAACTCCAGTGCATCATGTGATATCCTCGCTAGAAACATAGTCTCACCCCTCTTGGGCATCATCTACCCCCACATGTGCATTTTTGCCTCGAACATCAGCATACGAGGCTGCCAAACAAAAGTAGGCCTTGTCTCTAGAAACCTCCCAAAAAATAAACAAAAAAGATCTGAAGCAAAAGGGAAGCTGACCCTCCCTTGTGCATGAGAATGACATCTATCTAAGGTTGTACAAAACTGCTGCAAAAAAATGGCAGACCACCTAACAAGTTGTGGCTCTTGTACTAAAGAATCAACATAATATAGAAGCGAGCAACTAATGTGTTGCACGTCATTGGTTTTGTGTGAAATGGTCGAAACGAGAAGTGAGAGGCACTGCACCTCCTCACTACCAAGTGCACCAATACGTAACTGACCTCCAGCGACCTGAAAATCTACAGGAGACAGTACTGATGCTCCAATGTATCTCTGGGAGTAGACTAACTATCTCCCTGCTACACAACCAGCTGGAACCTCTGGGAATGAGGGAAAATCCACCCCTCTCCTCGATAGCCCTGTAATGAAATATATATCCTCCTTATTGGGTGTGTACCACTGGTTAGGACCAACATGGAAAGCTTATCGGTGGGCATTCCACCTGCAGATAAGATGTCTCAAAAACACACCATGGGCCTTTAGGGAAGTAGCCTCCTCATAGAAATTGAGGAGGCCTACCTACCATAGGAGCCCCTCAGTAGGTGTTGTAATAGGGTGAGGGTACACATCTCTCTCCCTCTGTCATGCCTCCCACAGGTGAACCATGTCATATTGCTCCGCCTATTGTTGCTATTCCTAAATACATGTCTCATTTAATAAAAAATAATTATTTAATATGTCAATCATTCAGAGAGAAGAGGGGTAACAATTTTTTTGGAAAAAAAAAACAAACCAGTCGGTGCACCAAAAAAAACAGTCATGCACTGGTTCCGGTGCGTTGTCTATTTGTTGTGCACCGGGGGCAGTGCCCTAGATGACATTCAATGCACAGTATGGGGTGCACCTGAAAATTTTCAAAGCACCGTTGACTATGTATGGTGTCAGGAGTGCGGTGCGCTGAATAAAATCTATGCCCCAACGCATACAGTTTTGTCAGCGCACCGACTTCCTGAATAATTACATAGTCAACAGTACGGTCTTTTACCAAGCCGCATCATCGACCCTGTCGGAATGCCGAATGCAGTGTACTGACAAACACCGGGGTGGATATTTCTATCAATACACCGCGTTGCCGCTATTCCACATGGTCAATGGTATGGCCGACTAACTGACCGCACCGCATTTTTTTTTTAATTTTAAAATAACACGGTGTGCCTTTCGGTACCTCCCCGAAAATGGCGCAGATACCGTTAGCACCAGTTACGGTGTGGCTTGTAAATTTTACAGGCAGCACCGCTTACCACTGCGAGCCGAACAGCTCGTGCACACCACACGACATAAATATTTTTTTTGCCTTTAAATAGTTAATTTTAGGGTTATTTGAAATTCTAATCCGCTAAAAAGCTTAATTATGGAAAAACAAGAAAAATATATCTACATTTTTCCGTCGAGGAGGCATATTGGTTATAGAATTTGCAAAAGAAAATTTTCCCACCGTTTTTCAAAATGTAAGCTGGAGATTAGTGGGCAATGTAGAGCAAAAGTGCATGCAATGGGTGCAATGGAAGCACCGATGTCAGGGTGGCTCAGACAAGGATAAAGTGCATCAGTGCTTGAGAGCTCTAGAGCACTGAGAAGAGTGAAAATTGTGGTTTTTTTGCCGTAATATTTTTTATTTAACCCTATTCTAGTGCCCGGGGTTTTATAGGCGCACCGCTGCTATTTCTTACGACCGCACCGGGTGGTTTCTATTTTGGGGCGGTGTTTTATGAGGCACCAATGCAGTTTCTTAATATCGCACTGGGTGGTTTTTGTTTTGGCGCAGTGATTTATGATGCACTAGTGCGGAAGAGTTGTAAAGCGTCGGTGCTCTACAGTAATACGACACACTGTGCGGGTGTGTACGGAGTGCACGGTGTCCGGTGTGCCAATGTTTTGTGCGCACCGGTGCTTTTTCTTGTTGAGCACACAGGTGTTGTTTTGGATGATAAGTGCACCAAGCGGAAAACATCCGCAAAACCCTCTGCCCGCCAACCTGCTCTAGTAACCTCCGCTAGAAACGGATGTATGGGGTATTTGTATAAGGGGTTCCTCAAAAACATCTTCTAGAGGGTCTTTTCCTTGTAGTGGTAGGAAGTTTGGAGTATGTGTAATTCATAATGATATTGTCTTCTCTTCATTGACGACTTCTCAATGTGTGAGTTCTGACCTAAGCCATTGAATTATCAATGTGTCAAGGCTCAAAACTTGACCTATATGTCAACTACTTATGATCATCCTAGGAACATGAATCCTAATTTTTGTAGGTTTAAAATTTATCACAAGTTTGATCTACTGTGGTCGAATTTTTGGAGTTTATCTCAAAATTTATTGAAGGTACCATGGATCTAAATTTCTTATGAACTTTCAACATTATAACAAACTTTGGTGCAAATTATTGATCAATTCTCACTTGGTTAGGGTTATAGATGCTGATGAAAATTTTGTGTGCATGCATGAGAGTTGGGTAAAAATGCACAATGTTGTGTAGCATTAGTGTGATAAATATGGGATAGTGAAAAGCATAGTTTTGAAGATTAGTTTGAGTTGACTCGTACCTAATCAACTCAGTCAAGTTGATTGTTGGTTTAACAGTTAATTGTTGGTTGAATGGACATAAGATCTTGCAGGCCCAAATACCAAAAGTCAAAATGGAACCTATCATGGGGTTCTCTTTGTAATTCTCCACCACTGCTACCTTCCATGCTTCCTAAAAATCCTCTCCAACCTCAATATCAGTGCTAGTAGTAGCATGAGAAACAACACTACGCTTAGCAGAACTAGAACGTGTTAGGGAAAATTTTAGGGGATAATATTCACAAGTGGGCTAATTTTCCATGCTTTTTCCAAAAACAATATTCGTTAATTTCCATTTTTTCTAAAAATTATTCGCCCAAATTTTATAGTGTAATTTTTTTTGCCATAAAAATCGCCAAAATTATATATAGAGACTATAAAAAATTATTAGAAATTTGAATAATTTTACAAAAACATTGCCAAACATTTTACAAATTGAAACTTATATAGTAGTGGGATTTGCCAAGGTTTCTAAAATTTAAAATAAATTTCCATCCTTAAAATTTTCCCTGGAACGCGTTTTCCAAACTGCATGAGAACTACTTCCCTCATGAGTCACCATGTGCCATGCTTGGTCTTGATGGTTCACTTCCGTCAAATCATGGTTCAACTACCATATCTTCATTGGAACGAACACCCCGAACTCCACTAGACAACGATTCACCATTTTGTACTAGTGATTCACCATTTGTACCGGTGATTCACCATGATTTTACAAGATAATATAATCTCGTGAGAGACTTTCCAAAAAAATTATATATACATATAATATTATTAATAAAATTGCCTTCCATTTTTCTTATGTATCACAGGGATTCGCCCATTTATTATACATATAAATTTAGGGTGGTTCTTAAAATTTTCCTAGCTAGATATCATAATGTTAATTAGGTTAAGATAAATGTTGAGTCAAATTATATGCTTATAATTTTCCAATCATAAATTGTAAAACCAGGAAGGTAAACTGATGAGATGCAGTGCAAAGTATATGCAGGTTGATTACTTCAAGTGTTAATAAATTATACACACATAAAATAATGCTTCTTTCTTATGTCAATACTTGGCAAAAATGGCTATGGAGTGGCATATATCATCCCTCTACAACACTTAGGATTGCTAATATTGACCATGAAAAGATAAAGATCAAACAAAAATCAACGGCTCATGCTTCTTTCCTGTATCAATACTTTAGCAACAATGGCTATGGAATGGCTTATAACATCCATCTACAACACTTGGGTTTGCTAATATTGATGCAGGAAAAGATAAAATATCAACCACAATCAAGAATCCAACTTAAAGAGCATGAATCCAAACATTAATCAAATGAAAAGAATTAAATCACTTAACCAATTAACAATTTGTTGCAGGAAATGGAGAAAGAAATCACTAGTTGTGTAAAGGAATTATTAATGCACAGATGAAACAGAAATAAAACACACACTATGTTGCAGGAGCTGTGAGCGAAGGGGGCCCTCCCTCACTCACAACTCCTTCAAAAGTCGAAGAAGCTGCTTAGAAAGGTAAAAAGAACATAGACTATTTTATTAATCTAGAAATTAAAATCAAGCACAGTCTAATATCTTGCTATCAATAGAAATCCCAACCCAACCTCCTTTACAAAGCAAAATACATTAGATTTATACATTTCTCAAAGCCCATATTTGGCTTGAAAAAAGTAGATCACTAATCTAATACTACAGCTAATGATACATATACAAATTGAAAAAGTAAACTTCTGTTGAGTCTAATCCATGACTGGAAGCATGGATTAGACGATTTCTGTTGCGCGGCTAAAGCTGTTTCTCCATGTGGGAACGAGAGAAGATATGGAGGTTTGGGTGGTTGCAATAGAAGATTCAGAACAGTGAATAGGAGAACTTCCATGTGCAGCAAATTCCCTTCAAAACCCATGTATTTATTCAATCTGGAGATGAGTGGAACATGGTCAACCATAAATCTCGTTGTAGGAAATCGAGATGGTTGCAGGAAATTGGTGTCTCTACAGGAAATCTAGAACATCTAAAGGAATCTCAGCAGCATGAGTTGTCTACAGGATTTGCGGAACTGTTTGAATCTAGCAAATCTACGCACGAGTTCTAGACTAGTTAGAGTAGTAATGCAGTAAAGAGACAGCTAGATCAAAGAATACTCGAATTTATATAAAATGACACTTCTTATGATAATTTAACATACCTTAGGATTATGGTACCCTTTTTAGCCAAAACTAGATAACATAGCCGAACTAGATATAATTAAAGAATGAAAAGCGTTCAAAAATAGGGGAGGAAAATTCTAGGATAGGTGTCAAAAATGGGAAAATTTTAGACTTAACATCTCCCCCACACAAAAAATCTTGCATGTCCCTATGCAAGAAAAACTGAGGTAGTCCTCAAACAAAAAATAAACTTTCCTCTTGGGCTGCAGCTACTGTAGCCAAATGATCAAGTTGGGCCCAACTAGATTCTGCTCGAATCTATCCCCTGTAAATTTCATTCTTCCTCTTCAGGTGGTCGATCTGGGCCTACTTCTTTTTCATGATGCGGTCTGCTTTCTCATGCCATTCTTCGTGTTCTTTCTGCATCTTAAGGCTATTTTCCTTCAGGGTTGTGTTATCTGCTTTCAAGGCCTATTATGAAAAGGTAAGTTCCTTAATGGTCTCTTCCAGCATATGTCGAGACCGTTTCTTAAATGGAGTCACCTCTCCTTGATGATGCCCTTGTGAGGATTGGGGCACACTCAAATCCTCCTATGCTTTCACGACTTCATTCTGAATTTCCTGCAGTGAAGGATCCTGAAGGGAAATAGTGTCCTTGTCAATGAATGTAGCAGGGTTTACCTTCTCCTTTCCCTTGGCCTGACCACGTGACTTCTCTGTTTTCTTGGTAAATTTTTTGGGTGGTTTCCCTTCTTTTGTTATATCCTTAATGATCAACTAAGCAGGCTGGCTTATGGTATATCATTTAGTAGGGGTAGAAGGCCTATTCTGCTGGGATCCCTTCACAGTAGTTTCACAGCTCACCATAACTTCGGCATCCCTGTCATCTTCTTTCAAATTTGATCCATGGGTCCACAGTTTCTTCTTAGGTTTCTCTGTGGGATTTTCCTCCCTGACTCTCGAGGAGTTAGAATCTCCAACATCCACAAAATGGTTTTCTATCAGAAACTCCACCCATGACTTTTTCTGTTTTTGCAAGACTTCCACCAAAATAATCTTCACCAGCCCATGATGGTATAGGTTTTCCTCTATGTGGGCAACCCTTTCTTTCCCGACCATGGAAATTTTTATCAATGAAATTTTTAAATAATAAGGCAAATCTAGGGGCTTGTCTCGGAACTTTCCGAGAAGCCTAATATGAAACAGGAATGCAATGCCAAATCAACCCTTACATGTAACATACTTCTGCAGGAAAAACAAAAAATGAGGATACTTACTCCTTAAAAAATCCTTCAGAATCCCCTTACTCCAGTCGGGGTGTGAGTGATCCTTCTGCATGAAATATGCACGCATTTCTTTGTTGAAGCGATGATTTTTAAACCATCACTCTCCATCTTGCGGAATTCCACATGCCCGCACCACCAAGTCTTCCGTCAACCTAAATTGTATGTCTCCAACATGTGATTTATCCGCATTCAGGTTCAGGGAAAAATATTTTGTTACTTCAAAGTTATGGCCACTGAACCTCTGGAATAAATCCATCCATCCTGCCTTTTCTATCCTCACCTTCTTCGAGGATCAGCATTCAGCAGCGCAAGGCTCTGTGGCTCGAATCGTACGGGGGCTTACAGCTTAGACATAGTGGAGGAGAAAATGGATAGGAATGTGAGGAAACAGATAGGGCAATTGAGGACAAAAGGAACAGAAAAAATGCAGGTTGCAGGAATATCATCTGAGACTTATGCAACGATTTCGACAATGGAAGGAACTAAATAGTAAATATGGGGCTTTTTCAGCGGCAGGTCATGATCATGGTTGCCATCATGATTCAACCTACAAGACATACCTCGGAAGTACAACCACCGTCAGTGTGATGATGACATGTCATGGGATTAATGTCACAATGGCTCATGGTGGAAATGGTTACCAAAGCCTTAGTTATGTGAAATTCAAAAATTAAAGCATCATTATACCTTTACCTCGAGCATCTTATCACCATCTATGATAACGTAGCTTGCTATTGAAATGATAACCTATTACATCAGTCATATAATCCATGACCTTAACTAAATAATGATTGTTAGTGATTTATTGCATGATTTTAATCTAATTTTCTATTTAATGATTTTTATTTTCTTTTGTATTTTCAGGAAACCCAGGTATTGATGTGCGTAACAAATGTTTTGTAGGAGTTTAAAACTGACTATTGAACATTCTATAGGAATTAAAACTACAAATTTTGAACATTCTACAGAAATAACTGTTAAATTCTCTTCAAGAATTGAACTGCAACTGATGAAAATTCTGCAGGAATTGAAATAAATGTGAACATTCTTTAGGAATTAAAAATTGCAACTGCTGAACATTCTGCAGGAATTGAAGCTGAATCTGTAGGAACCGTTTTCTCCACCCATTTTGTATAGTACATTTCACATGAATGAATGCGCTGATGTTCAATGTGCAATGGCCTCATTGGATTACTAGCCATTGAGGTCAATTGTTAACCAATGCGAGGTCCATCACCATTAACAAGAGTGAAGACCAAGGTACCCTGATGCATCCTATCACGTGTGAATATATGAGTTGTTTTCGAACCCCCTATAGGATCCAGTAGTAAAGAAGACATGATGATTCTCCATTACCACTGGCGATGTAGCCTGTCATTGGGTCATACAAGCTTCAAGGCATCACAAGGCTCTAATCCTGCACCCAGATAATTTGCTGATGTCGATGGGCAAAAATTGTTGGAAGGAGGGCCTTAAGAAATCCCACATCAGTCCAACATAAGAAATCCATATATTAATTGAAAAAAACAAATTTTAATGAGAGAATCCAAAAGGATCTACTGATCTTTGTTTTTAATGAGCCCAGTGGTAGTCCATGCTCACCATATTTCAATTTTAGAGAGTCTGAAATACTAAAAAAGAAGACTCCAGGGGGTTCCTTTTCTGTAAGTAGTCCATTGGGTCCGGGAAAAGGAATAAGCCTATACCCAATAGAAATTACTCTCATGGTTTATCGAGCACGAGGAGGAAAAGAGTGAGCTCATTGAATTAGCAGGGAAATCAGGAAGAGACAATGGAAGGAAGGATCCCTTCCCTTACCATCTCCAACTCTTTCTTCTTCACAATTTCTTCCACAAATTCCTCCTTAGATTGGGGTTTTTGATATAGCTTGAGTCTATGCCCATTCACCAAGAAGGTAACATTCTCATCATCAATATTTTTAATCTGAACAAATCCATTATCAAAATATTTTTCAATCTCATAGGGGCCTAGCCAATGTGTGTTAAATTTCCCTTTCAAGTTTTTAAATTTAGAATCATACAACAATGCCCAGTCTCCCTCTTTGAATTGCTTCTTCTTGATGTAGTTGTGGTGACATTTATCCCTTTGTTGTTGGATCAAGTCAGTATGATGAAAATCATCATGTCTAATATCATCTAACTCATTGAGCTGCAAGATTCTCTGTTGTTGTGATTCATCAAGGTTTATACCCAAATCTGATGCCATTCTAAAGGTTTTGATCTGAAATTCGATGGGAAGCAAACTTGTTTTCCATACACTAGTTCATATGGAGAGAAGCCAGTGGTACCCCTCCATGTAATCTGGTAAGCCCACAAGGCCTCAAGAAGTCTGTCAGACCAATCCTTCTTGTGTAATTTCATTGTCTTGGTAAGGATTGTTTCCAACTCCTTGTTGGTTGATTCCACCTACCCATTGGCCTGTGGATGATAAGGGGTGGACTTCCGATGGGTAATCTGATATTTTTTCACAATTTCCTGTATAATATTAGACAGAAAATGGGCACCCTGATCAGTAACTATTTCCCTAGGTAATCCAAATCTCACAAAAATATCAGAGAAAATAAAATCTGCCACTGCTTTTTCCGTTGAGCTAGGTAGTTCTCTTGCCTCCACCCACTTTGACACATAATCAGTACAAACCAAAATATACTTCCTACCTTTGGATATAGGATTGATGGGACCTACAAAATCAAGAGCCCACCTCTCAAATGGCTTTATGAAAACCTGTGGCTGCAAAGGCATCTCATGTGATTGTACAGGCCGCCCCATTCTCTGACAGCTATCACACTTCCAAACATACTCCTTTGCATCCTTGAAGAGATTTCGCCAGTAATAACCTGTGCGAATGATCTCATAAGTTGTCCGCTTGTTTGCAAAGTGTCCTCCACAAGGTTCATCATGACAGGCTCTTAGTATGTGATAGATCTCATCTTCTCTGATACACTTACGGATAATCAAATCAGGTCCTATGAAAAAGCGATCTCCCCAATCCAAGAATAATCAACACTTTTCATAATAATTTCTCTTTTTCTGATTAGATGAAAAGTAAGCCCAACAGCAATCATATCAAAAGAATCCCAAGAATCAGTATCCTAAAAAGTATGGTCCGAAACCAAACAAGTTTCCTAAGCAATTTCAGCCGCAAACTGAAAAAGCAACTCACCAAAATGATAAGGCATATAAAAACAAAGGAAATAAGATAGATAGACATTGCAAATTTTGTAATCATGATGGCCATATAGAGTCCAAATGTTTTAAGAATATGGAAGCCTTAGAAGCAGTAATGAAGAAGCACAACATCAATTTGCAGCACTCTTCACCTTCATCTTCAGGAATGACACTTTCTGCTTATAGTTGTCAAACATCAAGATCTGGTTATGAATTAAATGTATCTTCTTCTTCTCATTCTCATGAGTGGCTCATTGATTCTAGAGCTTCTTACCACGTGGCCAAAAATAAAGCTATTTTTTCTTCTTTAAATGATTGTAACACCAAACATATTTATGTTGGTGATGATAGATCTCTTAGTGTTGTAGGATATGGAACCATTCATCTCGATAATGATCAGTTTAATGATGTACTATGTGTTCCTACCTTTTCATGCAACCTTCTCTATGTTTATCAAATAACTCATTCAGGTGAAGGGAAAATAGTAAAATTCTCACCTCATGATATTGTAATCAAGGACCTCAAAGATCCTTAACATATTTTAGCTACTGACATTGCTGATGATTCCACAAGGTTGTATAAGTTTGACAACTTTGGGTCATCCTGTCTTCCCTCCGTTTTTTTTTCTCATAATGATGATGTGAGAAAACTTTGGCATGAGCGATTTGGTCACTTAAACTATCACTCTCTTCAAAATCTATGTAAGGAAAATATGGTGACAGGCCTTCCTATGGTATCTTGACGAGATGGTGTTTTCTCCGAATTTGTACTCGGAAAACATCATCGGAATAGTTTTGACAAACGTGCCTCTTGGCACGCTTCAGCACCTTTGCAGCTTATGCACAGTGATTTATGTGGTCCACTTCCTGTTGTTTCTTTCTCTTCTCTGGTTGCAAGTACTTATTAACTTTCATTGATGATTTTTCCAGATGCAGTTGGGTATACTTCTTAAAACTAAAGAGTGAAGTTTTTAACATGTTCTTGGCTTTTAAGGCCTTTGTTGAGAAACAATATGGACATAAAATTCTTGAGTTAAGATCAGACAATGGAGGAGAATATGTTAACAACAAATTTATCAACTTCTGCACTTAGCATGACCTTTCCTTTGCCATTGATCTTGTCGCTCCGTTTATGCACCAACCTCATGAAAGTCATTGGAAAGCAGCTAAAATAATACTTTGATATATTCGAGGTACAGCTCAATTCGGGATTCATTACAGTGCAGGAGCATCTCCATTGTTGATTAGTTTCACTGATTCTGATTGGGCTGGTGACCCTGATGATCGAAAGTCTACTGCAGGATATGTATTCACTCTTGGTTTAGGACCTATTACTTGCTCTTGTAAGAAACAAAGTGTCATCTCTCTTTCTTTAGTAGAAGCAGAGTATCGTGGTGCAGTTGAAGCCAGCAAGGAAGCCATGTGGCTTCGTCAGACCCTGTCTGAATTTGGTCTTCATCAGTAGCATCCAACTACACTTTGGTGTGATAATTAGAGTGCCATTCAGCTATGTAAAGATCATGTTCAACATCAGCATATGAAACACATTGAAATCCACATACACTTCATTAGAAAGTTCATTCATGATCGTGTTCTTGAAGTGCAGTACTGTCCAACCAATGATCAAGTAGCCGATATCTTGACAAAGGCTCTCACAAAAGATAATTTTACCAAACTTCAATCCATGCTTGGAGTTCAAGAAATTTTTCATTAAGGGGGGATAGGCTCTAATGCCTCCTTCCTTCTCCTATTGTTTCACTTTTGTAAATCCTTCATCCTATACCAAGTTGTTCTTAAGGGGGGATGTTAGGATATTCCGACACATAGGAAATAATTAAGAATAACTTAGTCTAGTGTAGAGTTAGGTAAAGTGTGTTTCTTTACCATGTACATTTGTAACTTATAGTCCGATGGTCACGATTTGTAGTGATCCAACATTTATCTCTCTCCTCGGCATTAACGACACTTGATCCGTGGCTTAACACCCGATTGGTCCATGATATCTATTTAAAGAGCATGGAGGGTCATTTGTCTGGTAACCGTTTATGGGAGAAACATATGTAACTTTTCCTTTTATATTAATAAATTTCCTGAAGTGGACGTGTTGGCTCAGGTTGTGGATTGTTTCCCTCTTCGAGGGTTTTAACCACGTGATTATACTAGTGTACTAATTTGTGTTCTATTTGTGAGTGGTGACCTTTGGTTCTTGATCTAAGGAACTTACCTTTGGTTCATATGACTTGCAGGGTGAGAACTTGTGATGGCACTCATGGCTAATACAAGTAGGCTTTCCAACGCTTTGGAGATGATGAGGCATGGGAGTTCGTGATGGAGTTGCATTCATTGGAGGCTTCATATTATGGAAATCTTGCAGTATCTGATTCATTGAGGAGCTGAGGTCAGGATTGGTCTTGACTTTGATGCATTATGGGATGCATACCTTTGAGCACATTTATGGGGTGTGTTTGGGAGGAGTCACTTGATAGAGATGATCAAGCCAAGACACTTTGGAGTTTGATGGAGATGCAGCGATGGAGATGACTTGGTGGTATACACTTGGGCATGGGTTGAGTCTACTTGACTTAGCCACACTTTTTACTTGATGCATATTGCATATGAGATGAACATTACTTCATGAACCTAGATATGGCACTTTGATTAATTTGATGAGAGGGAGACCTCTTACTTTTGATGATGCTTGGAGGATGTGACTACTTGGCATATAGGTATCACATGGATTAGCATCATGGACAACATGTTGTGGCTAAGATGGAGATGCTTCATGGACCCAAACATGGCCTTTTGGATGAGATTGAGTCTTGATTGAGTTGATGGATGTGACAGAATGCAGAAGGAACAACTAATGCATGGTATGAGGATGGACATTGTCATGATGAGGACGTTATGGTTGGATTATCTACCCAACTCGTTCGATTTCTGGGAACGCGTAGTGTTCATAGTTATGTTGGATACATAAAAAATTTTGTTATGTTGAGTTGGTTGGAGTACTTGATGCAGAGATTCACATGACATTGATGATATATGATGGGTTGACATGATATATGTTGCAGCAGCATGTGACCTTGATGAGGAGATTGACTTCCCACGATGGTATAGCATGTGGTGATTGTGGCAGATGTGTTGATGATCATGGATTGAGTACATATTTCATGGATATGTTAGACATGAACCATGGAGGTTTATGTGATGATATTTGCGATGATATTGTGCACATGGATGTGACAATAGATCGTGCAACGAAATTTTGCGACAAAAGTTGTGACAATATTACGCACATGGCTTGCGACGATGGATCGTGCAACGATGATGATAGCACTATCGAGGACGATAGTCTTGCTTGAAGTGGGGGATAACATAAGTTCCTTGCTTCATGAGGCGCGTTCGGGATGACGGGTGCGCCTACCGGACGTTTGGAAAGCGTTCGGGCACCTTGCGACATTACAGGCGTATCATCGCACCGTAACCGTGGAGGCGCAGGCGTGTAGCGATGGGCGAGCACGAGCATGCAGAAATACAGACACATCACACATAACCGATGTATTAGAGTTGGAAATGCGATGTTTATAGCCAAAACTTCGCACCATATCCGAGTTGGAGAAGCTGACACACTAAGGCGTTGGGTGGCCGACGTTACATGAGCTGAATGCAAATAAAATAGATGAATGGGTGGGTCGGCTCGGGTCCGCCGAGTGACCCACGCCCACACATGAGTTGTGTATAAATATAACGTGCAAATGAGTTATTCAAACCATCCAAGCATCAAAGTTTAAAGGCATACAAGAATTTGAGTGAAGGAGGCGTTGGAGAAGAGTCGAGCTTCACCAACAACTCTTTGGTGAAAGCCGCAGTTGTGAATAGAACACAAGGTGCGGGTCGAGTCGGGCGGCGTGCAGGATTTGCATGGGGAACAGTACCACAGGGCATTCGCAACAGGTCTAAACTTTAGTTCAGGACGCGTTCTGAAGCGACTGCGGATCGGATTTGAGTGCGACAAAGTGCAGCAGGTGCATATTGACAGGTCAGAGCTAACCATACCATTGGGAAGCAATTTGTACACACGGTGTGCTCAGGGAGAAGTCTAAACTCATAGGTAGCAGGCGACCCGAGTGACCTGACAGCACGGCACTTGGGCCGAATTGTGCATAAAATTCTGAAGGCTAAATTCAATGATGTAAATGATTGTTTTGGGCTAGTTGATGATTGTCAAGCATTGTAAGCTTGGACAAAAGGTAACTTGCCTTACCAAGGAGAAAAAGTGGCTTTTGCTGGATTGGATTGTAATTTATACACTTTTTGAAACATATTATGGGGTGGACTCATTATTAACAGGGAGTTGCCTCTCCCTTGTATGTATGGGCGTACTTGTGGATTGATAATGGTGTTTATGTTTATTTCCACATATTGAAAGAATATTTTATTAATATTTAACAAGTGTTGCTAAAGGCATAGTCTACATACTTGAGTATTATGAAAAAGAAAAAGTACAGTAGTGCTGCACCCGTCTATAGTGTGGTTGAAAGACACCAAAGGCATAGGTGTGTGACAATAGGGAACGCGGACGACGGGTGAGATTCGTAGTTTTAAAAATGCTATGTAAAGGAGATCTCTATAATCTGACCTATTGATATTTGTGAGGTAAACGTTTTCTGCATAATTTTACATAAGATGAATCTTAATTATATAGAAGATTAATAGGGAAGAGTTTAAAAATGGAATTTTTTTTAATATATAAATAAAATAGAAATTACACGTTTTTTTTTTAATAAAGCTAATTGCAGATAATTATTTGTAAGTTCTAATATATATATGAAAAGTGAAAAATGCACTGTAAAAACTTTGATACATAGAGGAGTTGAACATTGAATTACATCAAAACCTAAATATTAACTATTCACAAATTTGTTCTATTAAATTAATAAATAAATGTCATACATTAAAGAAATAAATTCACATCAACCAGTTAAAATTTCCATTCATAATTTATATAGTAAATACAAAAATAAATTGTTTACACAATTAAATGCAATTAATATAACAATGCTACAAACTACAATGTTAGAATAGAAAATATATTACACTAAGATTAACTAATACATAAATGGGAAAATTGAGTGTGTGTGAAGAATTTTTTGTAACATGTGTAGCTTTTGAGCACGACTCCAAAATGGAGGCTATATACGTGTTTTTGTGCAACGACTGGCTGCCATGACATATCAAATAACACAAGGTCATAGAAGGAACCCACCATAAAAAATTTACATACCCGAATCCATTCAACAATGAACTTTCAATAGAGCTTTATTTTGTTTCAACACTACTCATGAAGGTCTAATTTAAGCAAGAAGCAATGGCTGGACATGGTTGTGTTATGTTGATTCTCTATGCATTTCGAGGGTTACAAATGATGTGGAATCTCATGGTCCATGGAAGGACAAAGCTTTAAAATGCAGTTCCTTGGTGTTGCGTGGCTTCAAGGGAGTCCTCAGGACTAACGTTGGCCAGATCACATCAGTTCAAGTCATAAGTCGAGGAGAACACGAAGGATTTGAAAACTTGTTCCATATGGAATTGAGTACAATTCCATGACCTTGGGCATTCGATTTATGTTGCTCCCTATGTCTATTAATGGAGATTTTATTGTCTACATTCATACTGGTAAACTAATTTGAATTCCAAGGACTTACAATAATAGCTTAAAATAGTACTATGAGGGTAATGCTTCGAATTTCAATAGCTGAATTGTGTTTTTTCCCAAATTGAGCAGGCAGGGAAAGGCTAAGTTGGGCGATGAATAATGATTCTTTCCCAAATTGAGCAGGTGGGGAAAGGCTAAGTTGGGTGATGAATAATGATTTAGTTGAAAAATATTTGAGTGTGGGAGACATATACAAGATCCCTGTCAGGTCTTATATATTCCATGTTTTTAATACAAGCAAGGTAGAGAGGCTTCGACTAACTGGTATTCTTGCTATAACTTTGGAGAGAAGAACTGGGCATATGATGGAAGACCAATCCCAATTCAGGAACGTTTTCCATAGATTTATTTGGTATGTTTTATGTTACTTTGATTTATTTCATATAAGAAGAAAATTAATTTATTTGATTCATGTGCAAAAGCAAGTTTCTCTTCTTAGTCTTTCACCATTTTCTCAGACTCAGTAAGTTGGTCTTGCATGTGTTCAAGTTTCTCTTTGGTTGCAGTGAGTGCAATTTCTATCTTAGTATTTTTGGTCTCCAATAACACAAGATCCTTCTCTATATCTGATTTATGTGAAGCCATAGCTCCTAATTCATACTCTCATGACTGCTTTGATTCCTGTGCAAAAGCAAGTTGCACTTGCAGGTTTGCCACCATCTGTTCAGACTCAGTGACTTGGCCTTGTGTGTGTTCAAGTTTTTTTTTGAGCCAGGATATTATCTAGATGATCTTCATGAGTCTTTAATTGCATAAACTCCTCCTCTAAATCTGCATATCTGTGTATATGGGTTTTCAACTCATATTTTAATGCTTCTTTTTCAACTTGAATGTTATTAAGCTTTTCTAGATTATCTTTAAGGGTATTCAATTGCAAAAGCTCCTCCTTTACATCTGCATATCTGTGTACATGGGTATTCAACTTAGATTCCAATGTTTCTTTTTCAACTTGAATGTTATTAATCTTCCGAATTATGTTTTAGCCAAGATATTCTCTAGATTGTCTTTCTGGGTCTTCAATTGCAGAAACTCCTCCTTTAAATCTGTACCTCTTTGTACATGGGTCTTCAATTCAGATTCCAATGCTACTTTTCAACTTGAAGGCTATTAAGCTTCTGAGTTATGCGAAAATTTCCATTTAGTAAGGGAAATTGAACGTTGTTATTACTTTCTTGTCCCGAAATACTATCTTTACTAGACTAATTATTACGCAAACTAAACTAGATCGTGTCAAAATTTTGAATTTCTAAGTTAGTGGCTTCATTTTGTGAAATTTCATCATAATCGTGTGCAGAAGTTGTTCTAACTAGGAATAGGAAAGCTATTATTTTGGTGATTAACTATACAATTTTTTCTTTTCCAAGTAAAAATCGATCCACTAGTTCAACAAATTATGGAAGTCTGGCATCTAGCCTATGAAATTCAAAAGTGGAGTTGTGTATTTCCACGTTGTTTAGTTATACATTATACAAAGTTACAACACTGGAAATAGCAGTTGCCAACTCTACTTTAATAACACAAATTTTACTTCCATAATCATAAAGAGATTTTACTTCCATAATCAGAAAGAGAAGTTGATTATACATTCATTAAAGGTATACTACAAACATAAGGATCAGTTTCAATTTCATTAACTACTGTTGCATTTGTTGCATCCTCTGATACTTTCTCAACCACTGTTGCATTTGTTACATCCTCTGATACCTTGAGAAAGTTTGCACCCTCAGATTTAGTATCGAGGATTACATCAAGCTTATCTTGAAGACTAACTAGAGCAGATTCATTCAAAACATTTTCTTACTAACTAAAGCAGATACATTCAAAAAAAAAATTACTAACTAAAGCAGATTCATTCAAAACATTTTTTACTAACTAAAGCAGATTCATTCAAAACATTTTTAGCTTGCAAAGTAGTCAATTTGTCTTACAAAGGAGTTCATTTTTTGACCAAATCAGAGCATTCCTGATTGGCGGTTAGAAGCTCCAACTCTCTTTATGCAAGATTTTCTTCCAAGGAAGCCTTATCTTCTTGAACAGATGAAGCACTTAGACCTCCTACAACATTCTTCCCAATCAATTTATCTTCTTTGTCTATTCATGTCTCACTAAATCTAATAGAAGGCATGGACGCAAATTTCTACATCTGGATAAAATCATCCATGAAGTCAAACTTGGGTGCATCACTAAGCTTTTTGAATTTGCCATAATTTTTTTCTTTTCTAAACTAATCCAGTTCTGCAATCAGTGTTGAGGCCCATGGCTTTGCACTAGGATCACTATCATTCCCATATTTAGAAATTAAGGTCATGCTTGTTGGATTACTTGTACTCCCACTTCTTAATCCTTCTAAATGCAACTCGAGAGTAAGTTTCTATCGATGTCCCATCAAGGACTCTAACTTTTCCACAACACTGGAAATTTTAGCAGTGGTTCTAGCACACATAAGCCTTAAGCTCATTGTCTCTCTTTAATAATGTGTTGTTTAGCATCTTGGATTTTTCCTCGATTGCTAATAGGAATTCGTAAGATATTCAATCTCTTTATGAGCATGTTCCTGGTGACTATAATTTGATATCTTTGTAGAAGAAATAGGTGGAGTGGCACCCCTAACAAAAGACTCCCTAAATTTCACCTCCCTGGCTTCCTTTCTTGTTGTATTTACTGCAAGTTTCATTTGATCCAGTGAAGTAGGCCCTTTTGTGCACTGGATCCCTCAGCCTCTGGCACTCTCCCTTCAACTTAGCAGTTTTTTTTTTAACAATTTATGAATGTTGTTTGTTCGCTAACTGATCTGAAATTGTGAGAATAAACTATTTCCCTTTCAGAGATGGACTGTAGGGGCATTCACTGGACATGTCACCTCTAAAAAGAGGATGAGTTCCAGAGGCTACCTGGCCCTCTACAGACTCTGTCTAAGGAAATAAGATATAAACACTAATAACAGAATCAATGAAAGTATTTAATTTGTAAATTCAAAGTGTTCATTGTTCTGTTTTGAATGTGAATAAGCAAGAGTATATGATCTGCAATAGTTGTGTAGAGGTTTGAAGTTAAAACAACAAGTTTTGATTACTGTATAAACTTGTTTATGGAAAGCATGCTTTTGAAATTTTACTGTTTAAACTATCAAAATCTGGAAATAAACAGCCATAATACACAGATGAACAGCAGATGTTTGTTTAAGCGGTTCACCCCTCTTCTGGGCTACCTCCGCTGGTCCAAAAGCCTCTAATTAGGCTCAATCCTTTTTTGATTAAATGCTTCAAATGAAATTACATCTGTATAAACTTCTCAGATGAGAAAATAGACTGCTAAAACAGACTCAGAACATCCAAATCAGTAGAAATAGACTACAAATTCACCTCCATTGGAGGAAGGTAGCCCAATGCAGCAATCTTTCCCCTTGGCCCTGATGGCTTCTCTGTCAAAAGCGCTGTAAAATTCGCAGATACAATGCCCTGATGGCTCTGCAGACACCTCCAACAGCTCCAGAATGCTCTCTACACCCAAAATAAAAAAAAAATTCGTCTTCAAAGGCCTCTCCTATCAAAAGTTATGGCACATTTACTGAACTGCCTGTTACTCCTTGGGAAACTCCACTAATTGTGGAGAGACTGCAGATAGGGGCGCTAAAATGGTGGAAAGGCGCCAAAATAGGGCGGAACCGCCAACCTTATCCGGCAGTTAGCATAGCATTAAAGATTGGTTTGAGGCGCGTTCATATGGCGGAGTTTTAAAAACCGTTTCAATTGAATGTCAAATGGTTTGTATTAAATAAACAACGTGATATATATCACACAACCCGTTTAACAATAAACAACCCACTTTTAATCGTTATCCAAAGTTTTTAAATGTCCGCCGTATACAGAGCGCGCCGAGCCCGGGGTTATGGTTCTCGCCGGAGGGTTCTGTGGGAAGGGGCTGGCCCTTCGGGGCTGGCCCCCTTCGGGTCCCGCCTAAAACACCCACGAAATTTAAATTTAAAACTTGCCGCCCATATAACAAGTCATAAGGCGCTGGTGTATTGGTAAAACCGTTGCATTGTCGACTGACAGGTCGCGGGTTCGAATCCTGCGAGCCATAACAAAAAACTTTTAAACGCCATTCCGCTCGGCCTTGGGGCCACGTGGCGGCCTTCGGGCTAGCCACGTGGCACCCTCTGATTGGCTGCCACAGAATATTCTCCGAAATATTCTGCGGAATATTCCACGGAATATTCCTAGAATATTCTGTGGAATATTCTTTTTTTAATAAAATTTTTCCAAAGTCCAATTTTGCCATTTTTTAATGAAATTGACAAAACTTTGAAGCTGAATAACTTCTGCATACGGAGACCATTTTTCGAACCGTTCGTGGCGCCGGAATCAGGAAGACGAGCACTATCCAGTCGATCTGTTTCGGAGCTATTCTGAGCACTTTCATTTTTAAGCATTTTTCACCAAGAGACTTGATCTCCTGATCACACCTCCCAAATGGGAAGCTTTTGGACCCTCAAAAGCTTTCAATTACCTGTTAAGAAGGTGAGGATACAGCCTCCTCACCTGTTCCAACTCCATCCACTTTTCTTTGCTTGGTTTAGTGCATTTTAAACCAACTCTTAAATACTCAACATCTCCCCTCCTTGAAGTGCGTGTCCTTCTGTCAAGGATTGCATCTTCTTTCAACTCATCTAAAAATTCTGGCGAGAAATTTTCTATAGATGGAAGCTGAACATGATTTTCAGAATCATCAATAAGAGGAGGTTCATACAAACGTAAATTATCCACATTAACAACGGAATACATTTGCATGTATGAAGGCAAATCTAGTTGAAAGGCATTATTTCCAACTTGTTTAAGGACTTTGAATGGACCATATCGAATAGGCTTCAGCTTTTTACCTTCTCCTTGCATTCTATCTTTACTTATATGCAACCATACCTCATCTCCTTCTTGAAACTTGTGATCAACTCTATGTTTGTCATGTCTTTCTTTGTACTTGCCTTGACTCTTTTCAAGCTGTTCTTGAACTTGCTAATGAATGAGCTGAATTCTTTCAATGAACAAGCGAGCTTTGTCAACATCACTATGCCCATCAATGGCAATATCCTTCTCAAGAATGAAGTCCAATGGTGACTTAGGCAAATATCCAAAACAAGCTTCAAATGGCGAAGTATTTGTAGAAGAGTGTTTGGCCCGATTGTAAGCATGCTGAATGTAATGCAAATGCTCATCCCAAAGCTTGGGATGCTTGCTGCAATAACCTCTCAAAAGATGCACAATGGTTCTGTTCACTACCTCTGTTTGGCCATCTGTTTGCGGATGGAAAGCAGTACTCTTCTTCAACTTGGTGTCCATCATCTTCCATAGATTGAACCAAAAATTCCCAACAAATCTGGAATCCCTGTCACTAACAATAGAAGTAGGCAAGCCATAATGAACCCATACATGTTGAAAATATAATTCAGCAGTTTGTTCAGCAGTTATAGTTTTCTTACATGGCATAAGAATACACATCTTGCTTAAACGATCAACTACTACATAAAGATAATCATGCTGCTTTCTAGATAATGGTAATCCCCCAACAAAATCCATAGAAACACTTTCCCATGGTCTAGAAGGTACCGGCAATGGCGTATACAATCCAAGCTTCCTATTGCTAGGCTTACTTGTAGCACATAATGAACAACCTCTAATGAAACGTGTAACACTATCTACCATGCGAGGCCAATAACAATACCTCTGCAGATGTGCCACCGTTTTGCTTACACCGAGATGACCAGCAATAAGAGAAGAATGAGCTTCTCTCATCATGCTTAATCTCTCTCCCCGTGGTATACATAACTTTCCCAAATGAAACAGCAAATTTTTATGCAAATGATAATCATTCTCCTCAACATGATTCCCTTTACTCAAGTTAGCATACACCTCTTTAAAATCTTCATCTGATGCATACTGTTCTATGTAGCTTTCATGCACAATAGAATCATTCTTAAGTAAAATACTAGCACTAATAATAGGCCTTGAAAGCATATCAGCAACTTTATTGTTAATACCTTTCTTGTACCTTATTACCAAGTGAAATTGTTGTAGGAAACCCATCCATCTGAAATGTCGTGACTGTTGCAATTTACTTTGCGACTGCAAATACTGTAAAGGCTGATGGTCGGTATGCACAATTGTTTCTTTGCCCATCAAATAGTGCTTCCACTTTTTGACACTTTGTACCAACGCATACAATTCCTTATCATATGTAGGATAATTCACAACAGCACCATTAAATGTCTCAGAATGAAAAGCTATAGGCTTACCATGCTGTAAGAGAACTGCACCCATGGCATAATCACTAGCATCTGTCTGAATCTCGAATGGCTGTCTCAAATCTGGTAATGCAAGAACCGGAGCTGAACTGATCTTTTCTTTCAAAGATTCGAAAGCTTTTTGTTGCTTACTTCCCCATTGGAAAGCACGCTTCACACTTGTCACCGCATGCATAGGAGCTGTTATGGCAGAAAAGTTAGCAATAAACTTTCTCCAATACTGAGCTGCACCCAAAAAACTTCTTACCTCTGTAATGGACTTGGGAGTAGGCCAATTCACAATAGCTTCTACTTTGGAAGGATCAATTCTCAAAGCGCCTCCACCTACTATGTGCCCCAAATAAACCAAAGAAGTTTTTCCAAATTCACACTTTGACATCTTAAGAAATAACTGATTTTTCTTCAAAACATCAAGTACTTTTCTGACATGCATGACATGATCTTCTCTTGTCTTGCTAAAGATCAAGATGTCATCTAAGTAGACAATAACAAAATCATCAAGAAAAGGACGCAAGACATCATCCATTACCCGCATGAAAGTTGCAGGTGCATTGCATAAACCAAACGGCATCACAAGCCACTCAAAGAGTCCTTGTTTGGTTTTAAAAGCTGTCTTCCAAATGTCACTTTCTTCAATTCTTACTTAATGATAACCACTTCTTAAGTCTAACTTAGTGAAATATCTTGCATCTTTTAGCTGATCTAACAAATCATCTATTCTTGGAAGAGGGTAACGATTCTTTACCGTTATCTTGTTCCAAGCTCTGAAGTCAACACACATACGCCAAGTTCCATCTTTCTTCGGAATCAACACTATAGGTGACCCACATGGCGAAGTGCTTGGCCTTATGAAACCCTTGTCCAACAACTCTTTAATCTGCTTCTTGATTTCAGCATTCTCCATAACGGACATGCGATACATGCCAATGTTAGGAAGAGGACAATCTGGATGTAAATGGATTTCATGCTGAATCTCCCTTTTAGGAGGCAAACCTGTTGGCTCCTGAAACATCTCATGATGTGCATCAACTACATCATATAAATCAGATTTAAGCTTTGCATCACAATTTTCAAATGACTCATGATTCACCTCAACCTTTGGCTTGACCATAAGAAGTACAAAACTCTTGCTTGAATTGACTAGCCTTTTTACCTGTCCTGCATTTACCATTGCAATATTTGTCTTCTTGCGATGAGCTCTGACAATAAACTCCTTACCATCTTTGAAGAGATGATATTTGTTCTCATGGCGATAGAAAATCGCTTTCCTGTCAAACAAATAAGGACTTCCCAAAACAATACCAGATATATCAAGTGGAACCACATCAAGTTCAACTGTGTCAATATAGTGTGCAGTTATTGCAAAGCGCAATATGCACTTCCTTGAGACTTGCAAGTTAGCATCCTTGCATATCCATCCAAGTGGATAAGGCTTCGGATTTGGAATGGTCTCAAGTTTAAGTTGCTTGACCAAATCTTCAGATATGAGGTTAGCTTGTGACCCACTATCAAATAGTGTGTCAATTTTGGTATGTTTTGCAATCACCCTTACATGAAACAGTTCAATTCTTTCTTCCTCATTAGGAGCTTGTGTATGACAGTTTGAAGAACTAGCACTTGCTTGAGTTTCAATTTCCTTTCCTTTCAAACTTTTCAAACCCATGGCTGCAATTTTTGTTTCGTCACCTGAATCATCACCTAAATCTTGTGGCATAGATGTAGTAGTTGCATTTTTCTTCTTTCCCTTGTTTTTGTTAAACTGGTCTCTTTTTTCAGGATGAAGTTTCCAACAGTTTTTCTCTTCATGACCACTCTTTGAACAATGTTTACAAATGACCTTTTCACCCCCTTGTTTGATAGATGCATTTTTCTTGCCTTTTCCTTTGTTTTTCTCTTTGTTCTTTCCTTTGAAGGACTTGTTTCTACCCTCATCAAAAGTATTCTTTCCCCTAGCTTCTAAATGTGTAGCCTGTACATAGACTTCATCTAAGCTTGTAGGATTGAACATTAGGATAGTATGTTTAAGGTAACTGTGCAAACCACCTATGTATTTCAATAAGGTGTCTTGACTTTGTAAGTCCACCCCAAGTAGAAGTGCTCTCCTTCTAAATTCTTGAGTATAATCTTGCACATTTTGACCTTTGAGTTGTCTAAAATGCTGCCAATTCATGATAGCTTTTTGAATGTGAGCAAGAGGATAAAATTGTTTTTTAATGGCTGTAATAAACTCATTCCATGTTAGAGTTATCTTACCATTTTTTTTAATCTCCTCTCTAGTCTTGGCTTCCCACCAAACCAAAGCTGCTCCATCCATTCGCAAAGAGGCTAATTGGATTTTAGTTTCATCATCTTGCAAATTCTGGATTCTAAGATAGACCTCCAGCTGTCTTATCCAATTATCCAACTTCTCTGCATTAACATCACCATTAAACATTGGCAACTCAAACTTCACATCAAGCTTCAACAAAGGATTTTTAACAGAGGTTTTTGTTTTATGTGACTGATTAACAGATGTATAAGAGGATGATGTGGAGGATGAGGATGATGATGGAGATGGTGGATCACCATTTCCTCCATTCCCTTTCTTAGAATCATCTTTGTCTTTCCTTCCTCCTGAGGAATCTCCTTCTTCCTTTTGGTTCTTCGATCCTTCTCCATCAATCCTATCATTTCTCTCCTGGAATAGGATTCTAACCATCTCAGTCAAATCCAAGAAAGCTTTCCTAAAGGCTCTGTCTTCTTCCTTGGGATCCACTTCCTCATGGATTTCTCCCTCTCTAGATGTCATACTTGCGGCTGATTCTAAGGCTATGGAGGATGAAATGGAAGGTGGATATAATGGCACTCTAGCCCTCCTTGGTTGAGGATTAACCTGTTGTCTAACCAGTTGCCCTTCCCCTCTTTGCAATTTCAGCCTAGTAAGCATCACTGAGGAATCTCCTTCTTCCTTTTGGTTCTTCGATCCTTCTCCATCAATCCTATCATTTCTCTCCTGGAATAGGATTCTAACCATCTCAGTCAAATCCAAGAAAGCTTTCCTAAAAAATCTGTCTTCTTCCTTGGGATCCACTTCCTCATGGATTTCTCCCTCTCTAGATGTCATGCTTGTGGCTGATTCTAAGGCTATGGAGGATGAAATGGAAGGTGGATGTAATGGCACTCTAGCCCTCCTTGGTTGAGGATTAACCTGTTCTCTAACCAGTTTCCCTTCCCCTCTTTGCAGTTTCAGCCTAGTAAGCATCAAGATTTGCAGAACTACACAACAAACTTGCACAAATCTCACAATTTTTTAAGGAAAACCTTGAGCTCTGATACCAACCTGATCTGAAATTGTGAGAATAAACTATTTCCTTTTCAGAGATGGACTGTAGGGGCATTCACTGGACATGTCACCTCTAACAAGAGAGGATGAGTTCCAGAGGCTACCTGGCCCTCTACAGACTCTGTCTAAGGAAATAAGATATAAACACTAATAACAGAATCAATGAAAGTATTTAATTTGTAAATTCAAAGTGTTCATTGTTCTGTTTTGAATGTGAATAAGCAAGAGCATATGTTCTGCAATAGGTGTGTAGAGGTTTGAAGTTAAAACAACAAGTTTTGATTACTGTATAAACTTGTTTATGGAAAGCATGCTTATGAAATTTTACTGTTTAAACTATCAAAATCTGGAAATAAACAGCCATAATACACAGATGAACAACAGATGTTTGTTTAAGCGGTTCACCCCTCTTCTGGGCTACCTCCGCTGGTCCAAAAGCCTCTAATTAGGCTCAGTCCTTTTTTGATTAAATGCTTTAAATGAAATTACATCTGTATAAACTTCTCCAATGAGAAAATAGACTGCTAAAACAGACTCAGAACATCCAAATCAGTAGAAATAGACTACAAATTCACCTCCATTGGAGGAAGGTAGCCCAATGCAGCAATCTTTCCCCTTGGCCCTGATGGCTTCTTTGTCAAAAGCGCTGTAAAATTCGTAGATACAATGCCCTGATATCTCTGCAGACACCTCCAACAGCTCCAAAATGCTCTCTACACCCAAAATCAAAAAAAAAATCGTCTTCAAAGGCCTTCCCAATCAAAAGTTATGGCACATTTAGTGAACTGCCTCTTACTCCTTAGGAAACTCCACTAAATGTGGAGGATGTGCAGTTAGCAACGCCAAAATAGGAGGAAGGCGCCAATCTGAGCGGAACCGCCAGACTTATCCGGGCGGTTATGTCGGCATTAACTGTTAACATCGTTGGCGGTCATATGGCGGACTCAACGGTTTATGGTAATGTCAAACGGTTTTTTTTGTTTTAAATATTTACATAACATCCGTTAACAATAACAAACCCACTTCATCAACTTATCCAAAGTTGCCGCCGGTAAAGCGCGCCGATGATAATAGCCATTGGTCATCGCCGGGGGGTCATGTGCAACGGGGCTGGCCCCCTTCGGGCCCCGCCCAAATTAAATTACCCCTTCAAATAACACTCCGCCCGCACAATATTCAACGAAAAATACATTGGCCCGGTGGTTAAAACGTAAGGTTTGTATAAAGGAGGTCGGGGGTTCGAATCTGTCGAGCCCTAACCAAAAACTTTTAAACCATTCCACTCGGCCTTGGGGCCACGTGGCGGCCTCCGGGCAAGCCACGTGGCACCCTCTGATTGGCTGCCACCGAATATTCTGTGGAATATTCCACGGAATATTCCCAGAATATTCTGTGAAATATTCTTTTTTAATAAAATTTTTCCAAAGTCCAATTTTGCCATTTTTTTAATGAAATTGACAAAACTTTGAAGCTGAATAACTTCTGCATACGGAGACCATTTTTCGAACCGTTCGCGGCGCCGGAATCAGGAAGACGAGCACTATCCAGTCGATCTGTTTCGGAGCTATTCTGAGCACTTTCATTTTTAAGCATTTTTCACCAAGAGACTTGATCTCCTGATCACTAACTCTGCAGGTTTCTTGCAATTATCAAGTCCATATCCTTATTAACTAAATGAAGGCTCTATTTGATGGAATTATTTTCACTTTCTAATGATTCAAGCTTCACTTGAAGAACTTTGATCTCAAGCTCAATTTGCTTTTGGCTTCATGTATTTCCATTAACTTTGAACTTATCCATTATATTATGTTATGTTTTTTCCTCATGTAGCATCTGCTCCAATTCAACTATTCTTCCAGCAAGCTCAAACTTCATTTTGTCCCATTCTATGGGCTTTTTGGTCATAGCCTTGTGAATTTTATCTTCATTTTCCTCTTTTACCTGTTGAAGTTGCCTCATGCATTCTTTCAAAGCACCATCCAAATGGCTAACTCGATCTTCAAGTGCAAGCTTTTGTTGTGTTATGGTATCAAATTTTGCTTTAAATCCATTTCTTATGTTTCAGCCTTCTCCCAATCAGGCACGACTTCTTCAACTACTTTGGCATGATGCTTTAGCAAATTATCCTTGGCAGTATTCTCTAAAAGGTCCAGTGACAAATTTTCTTTCAAACTCTTTAGCAACTTAGAAAGTAACGTTTATTAACTAAACAGTGGCTAGAAGGAGATCATTGGCTTCAACCATGTGACATCACAATGGGCAAGTGGAGTGGGCGTGGAGCCATGTATCCATGCAGTCCACGCAAAACATGTGCTTGCATTTGGGGAGCACTCTCAAGATCTCTGACTGTTGAAACATGCTGAGACAAACCACACATTCTAGCCCCTCCTTCATGCCATTCAAGGACGATAATTTTAAGACGGGAAGTGATTTCACTATCGCACGGTCGACTCCCGAAACCCTAGGTCTAGTGGCAGGAAGAGTTGACCCTATTTTGTCTCTTGCATTAATTTTTCGCTTGCAGTGTTTAGCATAGAGGAGCAGAAATGTGAGACTAAACATCATGAGGAGGACGCCGACTTTGACTGCAATGTTGGGACAAAACCGGTTTCATATGCATGAGGACGTCGACTATGACTGCAATGCTGGCACAAAACTAGTTTCATTTGCACGACTTGATATGCATATCAATTCAAACTTAAATATGCATTAGGTGGACATGTGTCATAATTTGTGTCAAAGACGACGATTCTCTACAATGTCACCTAACAGAACCTCACAATAAAAAACGCCTTCAGCATAACTAGCAATTTTCCAACAAAAGGTGAAAGGACATGCTGATAGGATTTTTAAATTGAAGAAGTTATATTTTGCTTTCCATAATCAAGCAGATAACAATTGATATATTAAATTTAAGTTTTTTTAGCGCATTTTTTTAATGTTTTTTTTTATTTATATTCCATATTTAGCAAATATGATTTTGTAATGGATTTCTAACACAGATACAGCGCTACAAATAAATATATTACTAAAATTATTTTAGTTAAGTTGATTTTCTAAACAAAACACCATGACAAACAATATACTCCAACAAATCTAGCTATCCCTAAATGCGTTGCCCGATAACTTAAGCTTCAAAAATACGACTACTCCCCATTTTACAGTTCTAATTTCAATTCTGATAAGGTGAAAGGATATATTGATTATCCATCCCTTACAAACCGTCAATAGACCCATTTAACAGTATCTCTCCTTCCAATTCCTTCAATTCTTCTTCCCCTACTACTTCCTCGTTCCCTGCTAATTAAAAAAAAAAAAGGTGATGGGATGAAAGTAGCAGAATTGTGAGAATAGAAGTGGTGGCAGAAACGAGGGACCTTGTTGGCTTTAAACAAGGAAGAATGCAATGACCAAGAAAGGCTAAGCCAACTTATATTGTGTCTTTGTTATGCGCATAGAGGAGACACCTTTGTGCATTTTTATCCACATTTTCATTTTTGGATGGCATATCTAAGCAAGTACAAATGATTTATTGTTAGAATGGAGGTATAAGCAAATTATAGAGAAGTATAAATGAATTTTATATGCATAGAAAATGAATTATGAATATTTACATTTTAAAAATAGTTTGTATAATACAGAAGACAAATTAACATTGCTAGGAAAAGAGTGTGTCCATGACATGCTTGAAAGTCTACAAAGATA
Organism: Pinus albicaulis; assembly: GCA_034641835.2. Classification (NCBI taxonomy): domain Eukaryota; kingdom Viridiplantae; phylum Streptophyta; class Pinopsida; order Pinales; family Pinaceae; genus Pinus; species Pinus albicaulis. The sequence continues at coordinate 796,146,996 of CM076571.1, forward strand.
CAAATTTGTGAGAAAAATCATTATTGTAGCCTCAAATGTGTTTCATAGATAACATGAATAGTTAAAAGGACAAATATTCAATGTATCGACATGTAGAAATTGTACAAAATAAAATGAATTTGAGATTTTATAGGCGCTGCTATGTTAGGTGGTTGTAGTTTGGGTTTGTTTCTTTCACTATGCCATTCGAAACAATGTATAGTTTCCCAACTTGGATTAGATTATAAAAGGATTCAGCCAATTCAGTGAATGCAGAAAGGTGGACTAATTTCTATCCCAATCAATAAGGTCAAAGCCAAATACTTTTCTTGAGTCGCTTATGTTTTTATAAGTCCTCAATGTTGTCTTTGCAATGGCTCTACCCTTAATCAACCAATTGTAGAAAATCAAAATAGATTCAATTGATCTTGTAATATGCTAAAATAAAATATTGAATCAATTCTACAAATTACGGAAACCAATTATGATCGCACAATCACATGAACAAGAAAGATAAATAATTTGAATCGCATAACACAAAGATGTATCTGGGGAAAGCCTCAGCTAAAAACCATGTTATCTGTATATTGCATTAAATCAAGAATATGAAACAATATAATGTTATTTCCCTTCCTGAGAAACCTATGCGCTATCTCTGACAATCTCGCTCTGATCCAATACTTAACCAAAAACTTGCACATGACTGCCTAGCCTTCCTTATGCATTCCTAAGGGAATTGAGCCCCTATTAAATAGGAAATTCCCACTAATTTATTGTGCAATATATCCAAGGCGTCTTGATGACCTCATGCATGACCTATACAATTTTCTAATTATACAACTGATATTTTTCTTCCCTTTAACTCCAATCTCAATTGGGCCTTCCTTAGAACTGACATGAAACATCTATTTATAGTGAATTATCAGTTATCTGGTTGATCACTGCATGTGAATTAAATCATATTTAATTCACTGGACCTATAACTTTCTCATCTCTCAGTTAGAACTAGTTAAACTAATTAACTCAAATAATTGAGTTAACAAATAACAACTCAAAATAAATTGTAATTGGACCCCCTAAAACTTAGAGAGAACTCTACATGTCTCTAGTTTAACCCTCAACTCAAATTGAATGAGATAACCAAGTCTTCCTAACTCAGTTAACTCGTACAAGTTGTCATGTGATGTGGAATTAAAATTTATTTCTAATTTAATTAAGGGAAAATTAAATTAGAATCCCTTTTTAATGTCATTTTCAATATTTATTGTTGCCAATTTCAACACTCCCTATCAACAAGAAAGGAATTCACTCTATCTTGATCTGGTACCTTTGGAATGTTCTGCATGCAACATGTCTCTCTAGTGTTGTTGCTACTACAACTTCTAAAACTGAAAAGCATCCAACCTGAATCATCTGTAATATGTATGATGCATCTGTCACCCGAGTCTCTGACAGCTACTAGCTACTGCACTGTCTACTGAAAACTCTGCATTGCTGCTAACTCTGCATCTATGCCATATGCACTACTGCCAACTCTGCTCTGAGCTCTGGTATCTGACTATTGCTAGTCTCTACATCTGTCACTCGTGTTATCACCAAATTGAACCTGATTGGCTGCTCATCAAACAACTCAGTGTAACTATTTCAAACCACTTCTAATTGAATATTAGCCTCTTCAGTTTGAGAGGGCTCTCTCAATTGGGGTTTATGATTTTGAATAATGATAGTACTATATCTCTAACTCTATAGAAATTTTAACTTGTTTGTATGATTGCAGGTTGAGAAATGAAGGCTTGCTACCATTGGTCTTATGGAGTCAAAAATCAGGAGTCCCAGTGACAGTAGGTCTTCACATGGAAGCTAAGGTAGATAGATGTTTTAGACAAAGGCAACTCACACACAACATAGGAAAAACACAGTCATTTCATTACTAAAGGAAGTCAGAGCATAATGTTATGAATTCTGAGTAATTAGGAATGAAATCTACTGCAAGTGATAAACATAAAGATATAGATCAATAAGATATTAAAAACCTCATGAGAATCTCAGGTCTGTAAAGAAGAAAGTCACTTTGTATTACTGATAAGAGTCAAAAGCATACAAGCAATAATTTGGTGCAAATGTTCTCCAGCCCCTTACTACTTCGATGTTTTGTCTTTAAATAGATATTCTTTACAACAGGGATGATCTTTCTGGTGGCTAGATCCTCGAATTCTCCTATGACACATTTCATAATGAAATACATAACTCCTAACATAAAACTAACATCTACCCTTTAAAGAAACCATCTCCTAATAGGACTCTAACTCCTATTTATTACATTGCTCTACCTTATCTGTGAAACAATTACATGATGGTTACAAAATAAATATCACATGCTCGAAATACACATGACATAATTCATCACAACTTTACATATTTAAATTCCTCCTAGATCTATGGAACATAACACTGCTTTTTAGGAATGGAGGATCTTCATCTTCAACGTTGTTTTGACTAATGACCTGGCTGCGTGGCACTCCCTTTGAGTCATAAATATCTGATAATTATGTCTATTAACATGTTGGAGATCTCCATCTGGCCAAAACTTCCTTTAAGATGCTCAAAAACCTTTAATAATGGCTCGCTACGAAAACAGCGTAGCGAGTTTTGGTAGCATGAGAAAAGTAACCTTTCCATCCATCCCCTTAAATTCTTTATTGTTCCATCATGTCAATCATGTCATGACACCTTATCATCATGGATCCCCCTCCTTAGAACATGCAAAAACTTCCTTTAAATGCAAAAAGACACCTACAGGCTTTTTCATAGCGCATTTCTGGCTTCAAGCCTGAGGTACACTATGAAACTGTGTAAAAACCTAGAAATTGTCCCTTTCAAAACTGTTTTCAAAAATTGACCTCCAACTGAAAAATATTGATTATTTTCATGTTATGAACCTTCTAAGGCATATTCAATCTCAACTTATTGCTCCTGTGTTGTTTCCTCCTCATTAATAATCAGTTGAGCTATAGGCTCTTCTACCACTGTCATCTTTAAACCTTTATTTTCCAATTCTTCATGAATCAGCTCCAATTGCTCTTCAAGGTCTTGCACTTTGTCCTTTAATGCCCTGTTCTTAGACTGCAAGTGTAGGTTTATCTTTTTGATGTGCTTGACCTCTCCTCTTAGTGGCTGAGTCCACTTTATCAGTTTTTCTGTATTTTCCAAGGTCTTTGAGACACTTGTGACTTGATCCTCCCAAATCTTCCTCATTTGTTCAAACTGGACCTTATCAGCTCTATGATTTATTGTTTCTTGCTTCAAGACTGATATCTCCTTGCATGCCTCTTTCAACTGCTCCTTAAGGGTTTCAACTTCTGATTTTTCAGTGATTTTCTCTTTACCCTTCTTCTGTTTGATGACCAGATCTTCTTTTGCAGGTGAGGAAAGGTCTATGATGCTTGGTGGTGGTTGAGCAGTTTCACTGACCTTCTGAATCTCTTTGCTGATTTCCATGACCTTTCTTCCATGCCTGGTCATTGGTTTTCTAGGTTGAAACATGAATCCAGCATCATCACCTACAAACTCCAATTTTTTAGCTGTTTTTTCCTTTCTTAAGCTTTCTTCCTCCTTCTTCTATGTCTTCAGCTTGGACAATGGGAGTTTCTTCAATATGAATTGCATGCAAGGTGTCCTCTAAATTACCCTTAACCATTGTTTGGCTCCTAGTAACTCTCTTACTGCCATGTTTGCTAACTGTTGGCTTCTATTTTGCAGGTGTTGTTTTATGGTTTTGAATCTTCTGCAAAGGCTCTGTCTCCAAGCTTATTGGTTCTTGTGGGGATGATCTATTCCCTTCTTCAGTTTCCTCTGCCAATGTAGGTGATGAAATACTTCTAGGTTTGGAAACTCTTTTAGGAGTCACAACATAAATTTCAAAACCACTCATGAACAGAAAGGATGTCCAATCTCTGTATAATCTCTTTAACTCCTCTAACACCAAAAACTTAATCGAACCATGGTGAAAGAGAGAAGTTTCATTTCCTTCTTTTATAATTTGAACCTTGTCTGACATATTACCTAGACTTCTATATAAATAAAAAGGTAAGTCAAGTGACCTCTTACCCACAAAAAGCAGAAGAAGCCTAAGGTGGTAGGAGTAGACCATGTGAAATCTTCCTTCATAGGTGAAATACTTCTGAATGATCAATAACAACTTTGAAAAGTTGTCCTTCATGAAACTCCTAGGGATGGAATTTGTAAGATCAATTTCACTATGCTCTGGTTTGACGAAGTCTTTGAAATCCTGCATGGTGAACTTGATGCCTTTAAACCACTGTTCCCCTCCTCTAGGGATTCTTATTGCTATTGAAATGATGTTTGGTGTTACTGTTAGGTTTAACATTCCCACTTTTGAAGTTGTTCTAGTGAAGATGTTAGCAAACTCCTTGGAAACCTGTAGATGACAACCTTGCAATATTTGACAGAATTGCAAGCAACCTGTTCTTCTGAATACCTCCAAGTCAGTTGGGTCTTCATTTAACAAATTCATGTCTATGGGCTCATACCTGTGGCAGTGACCACCTTTTTTAGTTTTCTTTCTTGCAGCTATGGTGAATTTATATCTTCTCAGCCTAGCTTTCTAGATGACACTTGCAACCTCTGAAAACGCTAGCAACCTGCTTGGCTTGATGAAGCAGCTCTCCAGAAATCCAATAGTATGCAAATATAAAGCGTAGTATGACAAAAATACTAATTGGATAAGGTTTTATGGTTTTAATGACAACTCATGCCTTCATCATGACACATGCATGCTAAAAAAGGGTAATGATGACCTCAGAGTTGGATTTGTATGTTCGAAATAACCCTAACAGGCTCGAATGACATCCACCCTAACTCCTCTAATCATGAACTGACACCTTGCATCAAGTTTTACAAGATAGACAAGAAAATAGTTTTTCGTAGCGTAGCTAGTTCATTTTCTGACAGTTTCGCTACGAAACTATTAGACAGTTTCGTAGCGAAAACTGTTATTTCACAGTGTAAAACGCTACGAAAACGGGTAAAACTGGCTAAAGTGTCCTTTACAGATTTAAATTCTTTGTAAATGGACACTAACATCAAATTATGATTGATGGGACATGACATGACCTTAATGGAGGTGGATTGAGATAAAATGGAGGTGGTTTTGAACCTTGGGATAGGTTAAATATGTAAAAATGAAAATTTTCCTATACCAATTTGAGACCTTTGATAAATGAACTGTATGACCATGTCAAGTAATGTCTCATAAATTATAAGTGATAACAGTGGCTCCACTTGGGATGGTGTGCCCCTGTGGTACACCAAAGAACCTATAGTTCCAGTGCCATCCATCTTCTTGGAAATAAAAACTCTGAAATTTGCCAAGCCTTCTTCAAACTCTAATGGCCTTCACCTCGGGCTCAAGTTTGATGATCAGCCTGTCTTTATTAGCATAAAAATATAATAAAATGGAATTTATGCAATGGAGTGAAAGATCAGTAGAGCTTAAGAGGAATACTGCTTTAGAAACCTGCCATTGACAGGCCCTCCAGCACAAGGTTGTCCATCCATCTCCTGCAGTAGGTAAGATTTGTTGCCATGGAATGCAGCTACTATGAATGGACCTTTCTAGATATTCTCAAACTTACCATGTTTCCCCTTTTCTTCAATTCTGGCCTCCCACTTCAATACCACATCTTGAATTTGAAAGTTTTCCTGTTTGACCTTCCTGTCAAATGTCTTCTTTATTTTGTTCTGAGACTGCGGATTGTTGTTATATACTTCCTTCCTTTTTTCCTGCAGAGCTATCAACTGGTTTATTCTCCTCTGAATAGCATTAGGCTCCTCCTCTAATCCTTGTAGCAGCTCATAACAGGCACTCCCAAGGAAGTAGGAAAAATGGCTTTAGCTCCATACACCAACTCATAAGGTGAAGTACCAATTGACCCTTTTGTACATACTCTATTAGCCCACAGAGCATACTTCAGCTTAAGATGCCAAGAACTTTTATTTTCCTGCAGCACCTTCTTAATAATTCTCACAATGCTTTTGTTAGAAGATTCAACAAGACCATTACCTTGTGGATAGTAAGAAGTAGAATGTCCAAGTGTAATGTGATATTGATGACAAAAACTGATCAACCTCTTGGATTTGAAATCCTAAGCATTGTCAGTGATGATCTTCATAGGACAACCAAACCTAGACAATATGTTATTCTCTAAGAATTGAATGATGACTGAATCATTTTCTTTCCTTGTTTGGATTGCTTCAATCCACTTGGTGAAGTAATTAGTTGCTATCAGGATCCAGTGATGCTGCCCTGAAGATGATGGATGTATCTCATCAATAAAATCTAGCCCCCACTGCTGGAATGGCACATCAAAATAAATAAGAATCAAGGGTAAAGGAACAAGCTTTTTCTTACCATAAAAAATCTGACATTCATGGCAAGCAGCTATCTTCGTGTTGACATCTTTGAATATGATAGGCCAATAGTACCCTACTCTGAGAATTTTGTTTGTTGTGGCCTTCCAATAGTGATTTTCTCCACAATCTCCTTTATGAAACTCCTCAATCACTTTTTCAGCTTCCTCTTCCAGCAAGCAATTCAAAAGAATGCCATAGTATCTTTCCAATGCAGATTTTTATCTATGATTCAGTACCTCAGAGATTTCAGCTTCACAAATCTTGCTTTAGATTTAGTCAATTCAACAGGAGCTCTATGAAGATGTAAGACAAAAACAATGTCTTTGTACCACTCAGACAAAATGTACTTCTCTTCAATAGGAATCAACTCTTCATCTTCATCTGATAATTCTGAAATTTCTGCAATAAAATTCATATCAAGGCAGTCAAAATTGGACTATGACATTAACCTTGCTAGCCCCTTACCTTTCACCAATTTTTTAGGTCCAATTTCTATATCATATTCCAGCAAGTTAGCTATCCACTTCCCTCTCTTTCCATCAAGATCAGCTTGAGTCAATATGTCTTTCACTACAGCATTAGGCACAAATGTTATGACATGAGAATGCATAATATAAATTCTAAAGTCTTTGATGGCTTTGACTAAATCATATGCCTGTTTCTCCAAGATATTTTACTTCAGCTCTGAATTAGCAAGGGTTCTGCTAAAAAATGAAATGGGTTGCTCTATACCTTGTTGTCCTTTCTACAACAAAACTCCAGCAATTGTATTTTCTCATGCAAATGTAAAAACTAGAAATTCCTTTGAAAAATTTGGGCTAATCAACACTAGGGCCTGAGTGAGTGCCTTCTTAATTTCTTCAAATGAGTGCTTTTCTTCAACTGTCCATTTAATGGAAGCTCCTTTCTTTAGCATCTTAGTTATGTCTTTGAAAGACTGAATTTCCTTCCTGCTTCTAGGCATATCTACTTTCTGAATGGCATTGACTCTGTTTGGATCAATCTTTATCCCATCTTTAGATATAATGTGCCCAAGAAACTCTCCAGAAGTTAAAGCAAAAATACTCTTAGTGGGATTAAGGGAAATACCAAACCTTTTACTTTTTAACAGAACTTTCTCCAAATGCTTCAAATGGTATTCCTCTCTCCTTGAGAATATTGTTATGTCATCCAGATAAACAACCACCAATTTATCCTTCTCCTCAGCAAAGGCAATGTTCATTGCTCTTTGAAAGGTCGCTCTTGCATTCATCAAACCAAAGGGCATCTTGGCATACAAGAATGTTCCCCATGGTGTAGTAAAGGCAATTTTCTCCTGGTCTTTTGGGTGCACTAATATCTGATTGTATCCTGAAAAACCATCCAGCATAGACATCCTTTGGGAACCAACAATGTTCTATAGAATTTGATCCATCTTAGGGAGAGGGTAATTTTCCTTTAGAGAAGCTTAGTTCAAGTTTCTGAAGTCAATGAAGATTCTGATCTCGCCACTCTTTTTTCTGACTGGGACCAAGTTAGCAAGCCATTTTGAAAATCTGATTGGAACAATAATTTTTGCATCAAAGAGTTTCTTAATTTCCTTTTCAATCAGAGGCATAAGAAATGGATTAATCCTCCTCAACTTATGTTTGAAAGGCTTCCCATTTTCTTTAAAAGGAATGCTATGTTGAATAATGGTAGGATCATATATTTCTTCAAATCAACATAACTCCATGCAAAAACATCAATGAACCTTCTCATCATCTCAATGTATTTCTGTTTCATCTCTACAGAAAGGAACTTTGAAAGCTTGATCATTTTAGGCATTGCTACTATACCAAGATTACAACTCTCTACCTCTTCATCATCAACTTGTATCCTAGGATATTTGAACACATCATTTTTTTCAAAGAGCTTTTCAACTGGGATGAGACATTTGGATATACAATTGTTCTTCAGTTGTAAAACTTCAGAATTACCCTTTGTTTCAACAAGCATGTTTTGCTGATCTACTTGTGTTCTTTCAAAATCTTCTTTCAATTCTATGAAGTTTTTGACTTGCTAGCCATCTTCAAAAACTTGCCAATGGATGATGTTGTCTAGGATAGTAGGCCTCTGACGAACTTCAACCTCATACCTTTCAATGGAATATGCAGGGATAACAAACAGACTTGCAGAAACAACAAGGGAGTCAGCCACTGAGTTTTGGTCCCTAGTCTTCACAATAAATGAATATTCTTGAAATTTTTCTAACATCTCCATGATCAAATTTATGTATGCTCTCATTATCGCATCCTTGGTTTGATATACACCTTAAACTTGTTTAATAACTAATTCAGAATCTCCACAAACTGAAATTTTTTGGGCACCCAATCTTTTCAAAATTTCTAAACCCAAAAACAGAGATTCATACTCAACCATATTATTTGTGCAATAAAATTTCAGTTTGAAAGAAAAGAACTTACTTTCATCATCAGGAGTTGTGATCCAAATGCCTGCTTCAACCCCCTCTCTTCCAGCTGATCCATCAAAATGCAACAACCACTAGCCCTTTGCCTTTTCTTCAATGGTTCCCCAATTTTCAGCTTATTGATTTTCAACCTCCTGAATTTGTGCTTTCTTTTCATCTTTTGCTTCATCAATTAGCTCATTGAAAAGAATAGTTGATCCTAATTCAGTTTCAACAACATAAATTGGGAAATTTTGAGGTTTTTCCTTACTACTTACCATATATGTCGTCCTTGTTTCTTTGTACAGTCTTCTTTACTCACCAAAAATAGGAATGGTGGAATATGTTAGATCCATCTGCATGGTTTCTTTGATCTTTGCTGCCCAAGACCTGGATTAAAGCATGCCAAACTTGGGTGGAATGTATGCTACCACAATTTCCATTACCACTATCTTGGCAGGGACTTGTGTAAGGCCAACAACAACATCTTTAATCAATCCAATGCATTGAACTCTCTTTGAATCAAAAGAAAACAAATCCTTATATGGCCTAGTGATTTCTAATCCCATACTTTCCATGATCACTTTAAGCATGAGGTTATGAAAGGTCCCTGAATCTAACATGGCATTATGTAATGTCATGTCATGGATACTAAGACTGACATAGAAAGGAGGTACCTCTTCATTCTTCTCATCTTCCAATCTTGGTCCTAAGTAAATGGTAGGATGGTCCTCTTGTACATTAAGGATGTCTATAGCTCCAGGTTGGGAATTCATCATTTTTACAATTTTACTTTTGTATTCATTCACCTTACGAATTTCTCCAAAAGGGACTGGGATCTTGATTTTGGAAATCTCATTCTCCAAACTAAAAACAGAAGCAATTTTCTCAGTCTCTTTAATAGGAGGAGGAGGTGGTGGAACTTTTCTAACCTCATATGATTTAGGGGTATATTTCTTGGGTTGTCTTTTATTTGCAGTAATAGGGACATTTCTGTTTCTGAGGTTGTTTTGCTTCTACATCTCAAAGATTTCATGTTGATAACCCTTAAGATAATCAGATGGTTCCTCACCCTTGTTTACATCATGATCAGACTCATCATGCTCTTCTTTATTCAAAAACATTCCAGACATGTTTTCATCTAGGCAATGAACGGAGTCTTCTGGTATCTCAGGCTGATCTTCTTCATCAACTAAATTTTGTTGAAAAGGAGGCCTTACTTGAGGGTCAGGCTGATTTCTGTTTTCCCTTGGTCTCTGCTGGTTTTGAGGTCTTCTAAACTGAGGATTTCTAAATTGTGGTTCATGTTGTGCAGGAGGTGAAAACATCTCCAAGGGCAAGCCTATCCATCATTTTTTCCATTGTCTTCATCATGGAGTCAAATTTATCATCTAAGGTGGAAGGCTTATCTTCTTCTTTCAATTTTTTTTTTCCCATATTGGAGTTTTTAGCTACTATCATACTGACTTCCACCTTCACAACATAATTTTGCATTTCTGCTAGTGAAGGGGATTCTCTCTCTCTCTCTAAATAGTATAGAAAAGTCATAATCAAAAGCCTTAGCATATCTCAATTGAGCTACTCCTGGTGGAGGCTTTAGATGGGCAGGAATGGAATCATGGAATTTATTAAATCTCTTGAAGAAATTTTGAACAGTTTCATCTACGTATCTTTTCAAACTATTGTACTCATTGAGGGCTTGCACAAGGTTTGTTCTATTTCCCCACTTTCTCAAGAAGTTATCTTCAAACTCATTCCAATTATGAAAGCTTATTGGAGCAAGGGCTTTGAACCACTTTCTGACCTCACCAATGAAACTTTGAAATCTTCATGGTCAACCTCCTCCCTTTCTATGAAGTCATTAAACTGGTCTACATGCTCTTCAGTTGTAATCTCTTCATCACTTCCCCAATTTTTTATTCTAACAGAATATTTTCTTGGAAGGGCATTAAGGACAACTGGGAGAACAAGAGGGGCATACCTAGCAGGTGCAGCAGCAGGTGGAGGTGGAACATTTCCAGCCATGATGACAGAGATTATGGTAGCTTTAGGGATAGCAGTAGTAGAAGAAGAGGAACTGTTAGGAGGTGGAGTATTTGGTCTTTGTAGTCCAGTTACAAATGAACTCTAGTCAGGTAAAGGAAAACCATATTTTCTTCTTAACAATATTTCAAATGGGTCTAGTTCCTTCAACTGATCCAAATATTCCCTCTCTAACAATAACTCTGATGTGACTACCCCCCAGAATTCTTCTTTATATTTTTGGGTCACTAAGGCTGAGGTATCAATACCTCTTCTTTGTAGGTATAAAACAGTCTCAGTCAATTCTTTTTCATTTTCAAACCTAAACAAGGCTTCCTGAATTTTATCATCAAACTTTTTATCTTCAGTACTTCTTAAAACTTCAGAGGACAAGGCTTTTGTGTGTAATGGAGTACCTGATTGTGCAGAGCTGCCTTGAATACCTCTGGAAATTGTGTTTGGATTATCCATAATTGTAGGTGGATTTGGGTCAGGATTACTCCTCGTATATCTCCTTTTGAAGCCACCTTTGAACATGATAATTTTGAATGGAGTCACTAAGGTAGTTGCAGCCTCGAACAGATTCTGAGCTCCTGCTACCTTCAAGATTTCAGCTCCAAAATTTCTGGAAATGTATATCTTTAGGCTCCTAGCAGACGCACCAAAATGTTATCACCAAATTGAACCTAATTGGCTACTCATCAAACAACTCAGTTTAACTGTTTCAAACCACTTCTAACTAAAGATTAGCCTCTTCAGTTTGAGAGGTCTCTCTTAATGGGGTTTTATGATTTTGAATATTGATAGTACTAGATGGCTAACTCTATAGAACTTGTAACTTGTTTGTATGATTGTAGGTTGAGAAATGCAGGCTTGCTACCATTGGGCTTATGGAGTCAAAAATCAGTAGTCTCAGTGACAACAGGTCTTCACATGGAAGCTGAGGCAAATAGAGGTTTTAGACAAAGGAAACTCACACACACAACATAGGAGAAACACAGTCATTTCATTACTAAAGGAAGTCAGAGCATAATGTTATGAATTCTGAGTAATTAGGAATGAAATCTACTGCAAGTGATAAAAATAAATATATAGATCAATAAGATATCAAAAACCTCATGAGAATATTAGGTCTGTAAAGAAGAAAGTCACTTTGTATCACTGATAAGAGTTAAAAGCATACAAGCAGTAATTTGGTGTAAATGTTCTCCAATCCCTTACTACTTCGATGTTTTGTTTTTAAATATACATTATTTAAAACGAGGATGATCTACCTGGTGGCTAGATCCTCAAATTCTCCTATGACACCTTTCATGACTGAAATACATAACTCCTAACAGAAAACTGACAACTACCCTTTAAAGAAACCATCTCCTCATAGCACTCTAACTCCTATTTATTACATTGCTCTACTTTATCTGTGAAACAGTTACATGATTGTTACAAAATAAATATCACATGCTCGAAATACACATGACAGAGTTCATCACCACTTTACTTATTTAAATCCCTCCTAGATCTATGGAACATAACCCTGCTTTTTAGGAATGGAGGATCTTCATATTCAACGTTGTTTTGACTGATGACCTGGATGCATGGCACTCCCTTTGAGTCATAAATATCTGATAATTATCTCAATTAACATGTTGGAGGTCTCCAGCTGGCAAAATCCGCCTTTAATATGCTCAAAAACCTTTAACAATTGCTCACTACGAAAACATGACAGTTTCGTAGCAAGTTTCGGTAGCGTGAGAAAAGTAACCTTTCCATCCATCCTCTTCAATTCTTTGTTGTTCCATCATGTCAATCATGTCATGACACCCTATCATCATGGATTCCCACCCTTAGAACATGAAAAAATTGCCTTTAAATGAAAAAATACACCTACATGTTTTTTCGTAGCGTATTTCTGGCTTCAAGCCTGAGGTACGCTACGAAACTGTGTAAAAACCCAGAAATTGTCCCTTTCAAAATTGTTTTCAAAAATTTACCTCCAGCTGCAAAATATTGATTCTCTGCATGTTATGAACCTTATAAGGCTTATTCAATCTCAACTTATTGCTCCTGTGGTTTTTCCTTCTCATTAACAATCAGTTGAGCTATAGGCTCTTCTACCACTGTCATCTTTAAACCTTTCTTTTCCAATTCTTCATGAATCAGCTCCAATTGCTCTTCAAGGTCTTGCACTTTGTCCTTTAATGCCCTGTTCTTAGATTGCAAGTGTAGGTTTATCTTTTTTATGTGCTTGACCTCTCCTCTTAGTGGTCGAGTCCACTTTATCAGTTTTTCTGTATTGTCCAAGGTCTTTGAGACACTTGTGACTTGATCCTCCCAAATCTTCCTCATTTGTTCAAACTGGACCTTCTTAGCTCTATGCTTTCTTGCTTCTTGCTTCAAGACTGATATCTCCTTGCCTGCCTCTTTCAACTGCTCCTTAAGGGTTTCAAATTTTGATTTTTCAGTGATTTTCTCTTTACCCTTCTTCTATTTGATGACCAGATCTTCTTTTGCAGGTGACGAGAGGTCTATGATGCTTGGTGGTGGCTGAGCAGTTTCACTGACCTTCTGAATCTCTTTGCTACTTTCCATGAACTTTCTTGCATGCTTGGTCATTGGTTTTCTAGGTTGAAACATGAATCCAGCATCATCACCTACAAACTCCAATTTTTTAGCTATTTTTCCTTTCTTAAGCTTTCTTCCTCCTTCTTCTATGTCTTCAGCTTGGACAATGGGATTTTCTTCAATATGAATTGCATGCAATATGTCCTCTAACTTACCCTTAACCACTGTTTAGCTCCTAGTAACTCCCTTGCTGCCATGTTTGCTAATTGTTGGCTTATGTTTTGTAGGTGTTCTTTTAGGTGTTTGAATCTTCTGCAAAGTCTCTATCTCCAAGCTCACTGGTTCTTGTGGGGATGATCTATTCCCTTCTTCAGTTTCCTCTACCACTGTAGGTGATGAAATACTTCTAGGTTTGGAAACTCTTTTAGGAGTGACAGCATCAACTTCAAAACCCCTCATGAATAGAAAGGATGTCCAGTCTCTGTCTAATATCTTCAACTCCTCTAGAACCAACAACTTAATCAAACCATGGTGAAAGAGAGAAGTTTCATTTCCTTATTTTTTAATTTTAACCTTGTCTGACATTTTACCTAGACTTATGTATAAACAAAAAGGCAAGTCAAGTGACCTCTTACCCACAAAATGCAGAAGAAGCCTGAGGTGGTAGGAGTAGACCATGTGAAATATTCCTTCACAGGTGAAATACTTTTGAATGATCAACAACAGCTTTGAAAAGTTGTCCTTCATGAAACTCCTAGGGATGGAATTTGTAAGACCAATTTCACTATGCTCTAGTTTGATGAAGTCTTTACAATCCTGCATGGTGAACTTGATGCCTTTAAACCAATGTTCCCCTCCTCTAGGGATTCATGTTGCTGTTGAAATGTTGTCTGGTGTTACTGTGAGGTTTAACATTCCTACCTTTGAAGTTGTTCTAGTGAATTTGTTAGCAAACTCCTTGGAAATCGTTAGATGACAACCTTGTAATCTTTGACAGAATTGCAAGCAACCTGTTCTTCTGAATACCTCCAAGGCAGTTGGGTCTTCATTTAACAAATTCATGTCCATGGGCTCATACCTGTGGCAGTGACCACCTTTTTTATTTTTCTTTCTTGCAGCCATGGTGAATTTATATCTTCTCAGCCTCGCTTGCTAGATGAAACCTACAACCTCTGAAAATGCCAACAGCCTGCTTGGCTCGATGAAGCAGCTCTCCAGAAATCCAATAGTATACAAAGATAAAGTGGAGTATGACAAAAATACTAATTGGGTAAGGTTTTATGGTTTGAATGACAACTCATGCCTTAATCATGACACATGCATGATAAAAAAGGGTAATGATGACCTCAGAGTTGGATTTGTACATTTGAAATAACCCTAACAAACTCGAATGACATCCACCCTAACTCCTCTAATCATGAACTGACACTTTGCATCAAGTTTGACAAGCCATATAGGAAAAAAAAATTCTGTAGCATAGCTATTTCATTTTCTGACAGTTTCGCTACGAAACTATTAGGCAATTTAGTAGCGAAAATTGCTATTTCACGGTGTAAAACGCTATGAAAACATGTAAAACTGGCTAAAGTGTCCTTTATAGATTTAAACGCTTGGGAAATGGAAACTGACATAAAATTATGACTGATGGGACATGACATGACCTTAATGGAGGTGGATTGAGATAAAATGGATGTGGTTTTGAACCTTAGGATAGGTTAAATATGTAAAAATGAAAATTTTCCTATACCAATTTGAGACCTTTGATAAATTAACTATATGACCATGTCAAGTAATGTCTTAGAAATTATAAGTGATAAAAACTCGGACATCTGAATGCATCAACTGGGACTGTGCCCCCCTGTATCCAGGTAATGATCCATGAGACAAGACATCTTTGTAGACCCTTCCTAAATTTCTACACTCTTGGTACTATTGCTTCACATCGCCCCGCCTCTCACCTAGAGGTATGGTTGCATGTGTTCCCTCTTCCCACTTGGCTCAAAATTTCCCCTACTGGAGGTCTCTCCTTGAGTGTAGTCCTCCACTCGATCTCCTCTCAGCTTCTCTAATTGTGGCTGCTCCACAACTTTCTGAGGCTTCTTTTGAGGTTGCATGTTGAGAGGTAATTGATGCCCCCTCTCAACCACCAAGTATCTAACTTTTTCCTTGTTTCTCAAGGCTTTGCATGCATCTTCAACCTTGAGAACATACATTATCTTGACTCGCACATTGATATGTTTCATCTATCATGTGGCGATGTTTCTAAGGAAAACTTTTCCTTTTCTAAATATCACATCATATCCACGGTCTTCCAAAACTACTATGAAAACAAGATTCTTCTTTAGTACTGGAACAAACAAAACATTTGTAAGTCTGAGAGGGGACCCAGACTCCCTCTGAAAGGTAATTGTACCTATGTTGGTCATGTTATACCTCCTATCATCTCCAAACTCTATGTTCTGCTTGAGGTCTTTCTCCTCCAAGTCACTGAAGAGATCTCTATTCCCCATCATATGTAACGAGGCATCGTTTTTAAGATACCACATGAATCCCATTACAATGTTGGCCATGCATGCAATGAGAGTTAAATCAAGCTCGAACTATGAAGCTAAAGCTTCACCTGCTATTGCTACTGTAGGCTCCTTCTTGCTTTCCTTCTGTGGACATTTCTTGGCATAGTGCCCATACTCATGACAGTGAAAACACTTGATCTTGGACAAGCCTCTCTTGCCCTATTTGACTTGGGACTTATTTCCCTTGGTTTTCTTACCTTTTCCAACTAATGAAAAATATTCTTCTTTGTATTTGAAAGAGGTCTCATCTCTAGTGTTCTGCCTTTTATCTTCTTGTACCAAGTCAGACCACAATCGCTCCCACTCTAGTAACTTCTCCTTGCCATTCACCGAATCCTGGTAGTTGTGCCAGCTCTTGGGAAGGCCTAGAAGTGCTAGGATGACCAAATCATCCTAGGCAACTGTCACACCAAAAATTCCAATCTCATCTCGACATTGAGTGAACTTTGTCAAGTATTTTGGTATTGTCTCACCCTCCTCCATCTTGATATTTTTGAGCTTGTCCTTCAACACCAACTTCGTGTGGTCGCTACTATTCTCAAACATATCTATTAAGGCCTTCCACATAGCATATGGATTTTCCTTTCCATGGAGGTTTGAGAAAATATGATCTCAAACTCATTCTAACAAAATCCTTCTTGCCTTTGCTAGATTCTTCTTCCATGCATCAAGATTTTAAGCATCTTCTGCTACGGGCTTGGGAATATGAGTATCTATGAATTCCTTCAATTTTTTGTCTTCAAACATTTCCTCCATCCTATTCTTCTGTTAGAGTCGGTCTTTTCATCCCTCCGTCAGAGATCAATTTCTCTTATTGCATTTCATTTTTAGGTGTCTCATTCAGTTCAGTCATCTACATTTCATTAAGGGCATGCCATCATCTGACGGTAGGGAGGCTTTTCACTCATGTCCCTCATGATTATGTACCTTCTGGTCTGTGTTTTTTCACCAAAATCATTTTAAAGTCATTCATAGTCCTGTTTTGGTCTCTTAGTCAGCAAAAAGTCATTTCAGTTATTAGGTCTAGGGTTTTGCTAATTTGGTATGCAAAATGTCCATAATACTAGCAGGCACATGAGGGAGCGTCAAATAAGTTTTCATTGCAAAAATTTCATCGTCATCACACTTGATAATGATTCTTCTTCAAAACTCTGTTTTGAAGAAAAATCATCAGTTTTGTCTTTTGTAATAAATTGCCATGTAATTTTCTAAATTTTTCAGTTGTCAAATTCTTCAAGCACAGCCCTGGTCACCTTTGCCAAATTCTGTGCTAGTCATCCCTGCAAAAAATAGCCAAAAGTTTCATCATTCAAGTCAAAAAAGTCAAAATGGAAACAAAAACACAGTTTGTATTTAAAAGTGAAAAGTGCCAAAGTTGAAACATTAGAAAGTGGGTTATTTGAAATCAAAGATCAAAGTCCATGGCTATCCAAGATATTTTCACCATTCAAACAATTCATTTGCACTCAAGACATCAAAGAAGCCGAAGAAAACTGTGGAAGAGCGGAAACAGGGTTTTGGAAGCTGGGACTGTGTGTGAAGTTACCTGCGCGACGCATTGGGTAAAGGTCGCGACGCATTGGCTCGTCACGGTGCATAGAGCCATTCTACATAGTGTAAATTTGAACTTGCGTGGCGCATACAGTGTGTGCGGCGCACTGGGTTGTGTGCGCGACGCACAGGCCCAAAACTTAAATTTTCTACCAGTCTTCTCCAAAATCGAATTTCGATTGGTTGCTCCATGCACCGGGTAAGTTTATGAGATTTTGTCATTGTTATTTGCCAATGTTTGGTGTAGTTTGAGATTACATATGAGAAGTTGAATATCCAAGTAAACCCTATCATTTTGACTAAAAAACTGCTCCTTAGGGTTTGAAGTTGGAATTGTAAATTTGGTTTTGGTGCCAAGCCCTTTTCATTTGCCACTTTATTTTCCTTTTCCTCACTATTGTCTCATTAATACAGTCTGTTCCCCTACTCCCTTACATCCCAAATCACTTATTCCTAAGTCCTATTATCCCTATCCCTAAACCCTACCATTCCGTATCACTCTTCCTCTCCCATATCATTTGCAAAAATTATGAAATCCCCAAATCCCCAAACAGTCAAAGTGACTGTTATTGCATTCTAATTTCCCTTGTTAGTCCACTATACCTACTGTCCTTATTTACCACAATTCCTTCCTACTTGGCATATTTTGACAATTGAAACAAAGGCACCAATTTATCATTTTCAACAAACCAAACATATATTCGACATATACCTTGCAACACCAATGGAGATGGACACCGAATATGACAGAGACAGTGATTCCACCACTGAACTGCATGCACCAGGAAGACACTAAAGCGTCACAAAAGGCATGATAGGCTTCAAATCTTGGCTGAAGCTTCTTCGGCTGAGCATAGTGCTTGATGAGGGACCTTCAGTCCAAATTTCAGCAAATTTGGAGAAAATTTTGTCATTTTTGAAATTTTTGGTCACAAAACAGATTTTCCTGCTCGACGCGTAGCGCCACTTGGCATGCGCTTATAATTGGCAGCTCTTCAGGGGGAAAACTTTGCATTTTTGGATTTTTTATGAAAATTTATGCATGCTCATGGATTACCTAAGGATTTCGTCAAGTTTTGGGCTGCCTAAAGGGTCAAAAACACCTTGAAAGTGGCCTTTCTGCCACTTTTTGCACCCACAGGAACCAGTCTTGGGAGATTGAATTTTTGGAGGGTAAAATGACATCCAAATCTAGAAATTCCACTTGGGTTGGAAAGTAGACAGACAGGGATTTCCAACGAGCTATCATGCGCTCAATTTGGACTTCGGGAAGGGCCTCAAACTCAGCTCCAAAGTTGTGCTACGCATAGAGATTTTGGGCGCGGCGCATAGAGAATTTTGGCCTATTTTTCACTCAACAGCTCAGAATTTCGCCTAGTTTTGGCCAGTTTCACTTCCTCATGTAATTTTTGATGTACCTTGATGTAACTTCATGACCATGATGTAATTTTTGCACATTTTTACTTGTTCTAGAAGATTCATTCACCAAAAAATGAAAATTAAATGAATGAATCAGTTTCCTAGCATATAGAGGCAAGTTGTTTCATTGCCTATTATTCAGTTCCTAGTTTAGATATGGTTGAAACGGCTCCTAGAATGATGAGCTCGACCCCTAGAGGCATGGGAATGGGTTAGGCTTGTCTATATCATGTATTTTCTAAGTCATTTTCAGGGTTGGACACTTGGGATTGCTTGGCACTTCATTGTACATTCATTTCTGCATTTTTGGCAAAGGAAAGACCAAGGTTTGCAGCACTTTTTGGGATCCTTGTGGCTCTGTATTTTGATGGTGTTATTATCTATGTATTTGTAAGTTCACTGATGTTTATGTGTATCATTTTCCTTCTCCTTTCTTCTTAGATTAAACAGATCAGTGTTAAAGGTGGAATTCAGTAGCTTGCTTTGCTCTGCCTTTAGTTTTGTTTAATTTTACATGTTTTCATCTGTCTGAAGAGGATACTTGAGACCTCTTTCCCTCTTCAGCTCTTCAGTGGTCTAAACCATCCATCCATTCAATTCGAAGCATCAAAACCATTGCCTTCCTTGCCCCAATCAGAACTCTGCAAAAACTAGGCCTTATCCCCGCACCCAAAACTGCCTTTCCCTTTGATCCAACAAAAACCCCCAAAATCAAACTCAAATCCTTTCATTTATATACCTAGCCTAAAATTAGTTTTTATTTCAGTCATCTCAAGCCCTATTGATACATTTTTGCTGAGATTGACCCGGATAGAGCCCTCTCTTGTTCTAGTAGGGCTAGCTACCAGACTAAGTGTGGTTTGATGTTACCCTAAACTCTGCCTTCTTCAGCCTGAGGTAGATTTAGGAAATAACACCTTCCATGCTATGTAATTTGAACTACACTCAAGGGCATATTCGAGTCTCAATCCATAGAAAGACATCCTGATTTGTTGTTGGTCCTGAAGAATAAATCTGCAAATTTGATTCACCTATTAAAAAAAAAACTCAGGTTCTTCTCTTCTATAGTGATTCCTACTCTGATACCATGTAGAAAATATAAGTAGATTCAACTAATCTTGTATATGCTAAAACAAAATACTTAATCAATTCTACAAATTGCAGAAACCAATTACGATCGCACAATCAAATGAACAAGAAAGAGAAATAATTTCAATCGCACAACACAAAGGTGTATCTGGCGAATGTTGAAATGGCACCAAGAAATGGAACCCAAAGGGGGCTTCTGATTTAATTTTACCTTAATTAAATTGAAAGAGAAATTTTAATTTCATCTCATGACAACTTGTATTAGTTAACTAAGTCAGAATGCCTGAGTTAGCTTAGGAAATTTGAGTTGAGGGTCTAATAGGATGCATGTGGACTTGTCCCATGATTTAAGGGGGACCAGTTATAATTATTTTTGAGTTTTAATTAGTTAACTCGATTAATTGAGTTAAAATCAATTTAACTAGTTCTAACTGAGTGATGAGCTAGTGAGAGGTCCAGTGAATTAAATTTGATTTAATTCACAAGTAGTGATCAATCACTTAACTAATAATTTGCTATAAATAGTTGTTTCATGTCAATTTTAAGGAAGGCCCAGTTGAGACTAAGGTTAAAGGGATGATAACTATCAGTTGAATAATTAGAAAATTGTGCAGGTCGGTTATAGAGTCATGTGGAAGCCTATGATGCATTTCACAATAAATTCTTCAAAATTTCCTATTTAATAGGGCGACAATTATTCCATTAAGAATGTGTGAGCAAGGTAGGTTGAGCAAAGGCTGAGAATTGGTTAAGTAATTGAATGATTTTGCCTAGATCAAAGTGCAGGAATTTCTCTGAGAGAGAAAATAATTGTATTTTTTCATGGTCTTGACTTTATACAATATAAATATAACAGGGTTTTAGGGAGTGTGCTTTTCCCAGATACATCTTGTGTTGTGTGATTGATTGTCTCTTTCTCTTACTTGTTATGTGATTGTGTGATCATGTTTTGTTTCCACAAATTGTAGAAGGATTCTGTATTTTTTTTTCATACATTATAATATCAATTTGAATCCTGTGGTTAGGTTTTATACATGGTATCAAAGCACTAGGAATCATAATAGAAGAGAAGAATAGAGTTTTGTCTTGAAAAAATTCGAATTTGCAGATTTATTCTTCGGGATCCAGCAGCAGATCAAGGTGTCTTTCGATGGCTTAAGACTCGAATATGCTCCTGAAGGTAATTTGAATTACATAACATGGAAGAATAGGATGGAGGTTGTGCTTGAGGACAACAAACTGAAGGCTTTAATATATATTGATATCCCTCAGCCAGCAGCAGCAGATGCTCAACTTCTTGATGCATGGAATAAGAATGTAGCAAAGGCGAGAAGGATCTTGTTAGAGGGAGTTCAAGATCATATTGTCTCGAGTCTCCACAGGAAGTCAAATCCATATTATATGTGGAAGGCCTTGACAGATCCGTATCAGAATAGAAATTACCACAAGAAGTTGGCGCTGAAAGATAAGCTCAGGAAAATCAAAATGGAGAAGGGCAACATAATCCAAAAATACTTAACGAAGTTCACTTAATGTCGAGATAAGATTGGAAGTGTTGGGATAATTGTTGCCTCATATGATTTGGTGAGCCTAGCTCTTCTAGGCCTTCCCAATATATTTCATAGCTACCAGGACTCTGTGAATGGGAGGGAGAAACTTCTAGATTAGGAGAAACTATGGTCCAATTTGGTACAAGAATAAATTCGACATAGCACCAAATATGGATCCTCATCAAAGACTGACGATGAAGAGAAATGTGCCTTGGTTGGAAAGGTGAAGAAAGGGAAAGGGAAGGTTTCCCATTCCAAATCGGAGTCCGGAAAGGCAGGCAAGAAGCGAGACTTGTTAAAGGTAAAATGTTTCAATTGTCATAAACATGGACACTATGCAACAAATTGTCCACAAAAGAAGACCAACAAGAAGGCCTCAGGAGGAGCAGTAGGTGAAGCACTTGATTCATAGTTCAAATTGTATTTCACTCTCATTGCATGCATGGTGTCATCAGTGATGAGTTTTGTGTGGTACTTGGATAGTGGAGCTTCATTCCCTATGATCAAAAACAAAGAATTATTCAGTAGCTTAGAGGAGAAGGATATCCATATGCACATCGAGATGGGTGACGACGGGAGGTATAGTGCTACCAGTGTAGTTACACTTACCTTTTAGAGGGAGTCAGGTAATCCACTCACTTTAAAATATGTCATGTATGTTCCTGGTTTAAAGAATAATTTGGTTTCTTTTGCTATTTTGGAAGATCATGGCTATGGTGTGATATTCAGTGAAGGAAAGTGATTCCTTCGTCACAAAGCCATGGGACAAGTGAAAAATATTGGGGTTTGAGTAAAGAATCTCTACAAACTGGATGTAGAATATTGTGCAGCACTGAGCACTAAAGCAAAGAAGGTGGAGAACTGAGACATTAGTGAGTTATGGCACAAGAGGTTGGGTCATATACACCACAACGCTTTAAGGATCATGAATCAAATTTCTTCATGACTTCCAAAGGGTGCACTTGCGCAGAGAGACACTTGAAAAGGGTGTACATTAGAGAATTATACCAAAGCCACATTTCATGATAAAGAAAGATGATCCAAGGCGATCCTTGAGAGATTTCACTCAGACGCGTGTGGATTATTCTCGACAGATTCCACAACAAAGCACAGGTATTATATGAATTTTTTTTTATGATTTTTCAAGAAAGTGTTGGATTTTCTTGATCCAGAAGAAATATTAGATGTTCTCCAAGTTTTGTGAGTTCAAGGCACCTATCGAGAAAGATACAGGGAAGAAGGTGAAGGCTCTGAGGAGCGCCAAGGGTGGAGAATACATCTATAACAAATTCAAGAACTTATGTTCCTTAGAAGGAATTCGAAGAGAATTAATTGCACCTCATAACCCACAGCAACATGAGGTTGCAGAAAGGAAGAAGAGGACTTTTGTGAGAGTAGCACAAGCTATGTTGCATGATCAGGGTCTACCATTGCATCTGTGTGCAGAAGCATGCAATACAATAGTATTTGAGCCGAACATAGGTCCTCATCAGATACTTTGGATGAGTACACCAGAGGAGGCTTTTTCAGGTAAGATACCAGATGTGTCGTATTTTAAAATTTTTGGTTCATTTGTTTATTTCCATGTGACCAAAGATGCTAGGAAGAAGCTAGTGCTAACAACAGAGTTGGGGATATTTGTGGGGTACACTGATACTCCTCACAACTATCGGGTGTAATTTCCAGCACACAGGATGACAGTGGGTAGAAGAGATGTGAAATTTGATGAGAGAAATCCATGTGAAATTCTTTTGAGAGGGAGTTTGAGTTGCATGTAGTTGAGGAGCTCTTGGCTCCAAAGGATGAACCTTAGGATGTGTAGCATCCAGAAACATAGGAACAGAGAGTGGTATAAACCACTCATGCAGATCCATCCACTAGAGATGGAAGGAAGCGTACCAGAGAAGTTGATAGATTATTGTTGGATGCGAGAGAGAATGTGGGAGAACCTGTTGAGAATGTAACAAGATGATGGAGCTTAGTGAAATGAAGTCGCCTTCACTAAGTGGGCCCGCAGGCAAATTCTGGCGCAAAGTCTATTTTTAGACATATGGAGCATGGTCTGGGGATTGCAGTATGAGATTCTTGGAGCATTGGTCATGTTGGTAAAAATAGATGGGACTCTATTTTTGTGACCCATAGGTCGAAGAGGTCAAAGTCTATTTTTAGACTGCCTCTCCTTAAAATAGGGAAGTCAAATATTATTTACCCTTAATAATATTTGAACTATAAACTTCAGTTTACTCTCTTGGAGCACTTCAGTTCGAGCCTTGGAAGTGGCTCATGCATCTGACAGAGGAATTACGCTATTCCCAAGGGTTTGATGGCACATGCATGGTTGGCTTCAATTAGGACTTCAGTGGCAGAAGTTTGGTGGAGTTAATGAGACAGCTAGTGGAGTTGTGTTTGGTTTAATTTAGTTGAACTGGTTGAGATTAGTTTAACTAGCTAATCAATTAGTTATGAGTGGAGTGAATTAAATATTATTTAATTCATTAATTAGTAACTCATTATTCAACTCAAGAACACATCAGTTCACTACAGTGCATGATCAGTTCAGTGGAGACCAGCGAAAGAGGTAGATGAAAGGGTGGAGTTAGCTATCAGTGGCGACATCAGTTGTGCATGAGATTTGCACCACACTTGGAGGAATTTCCCATGATGATTGCGCTATCAAGCCAAGGATATTCGAACCTTGGATCTCTATATAGACAGGCCTGGATTGCGCAATAGAGGCAAGGCAATTGGCAGTGAGTTTTGAACCAGTAACCTGTTCAAAACTGAGCTAGTTTGTGTGTAACTTCATGAGAAAGTACCGAGTACTTGTGAGGAGTATTGTACTGAGTTTGTTACATGATTTATCCATTATAATATACACAATAGCTGCGGGGTTTTCAGCTATAAGCTTTCCCCATACATACTGTGTTAATGTGTATGATGATTTGATGTGTTATTGCTTGATTTTATTTCCGCATGTTTGATGATCTGAGTGGAAGAGATTATGTGTTGCATATGAATTCGAATTGTATGTGACCAGGATAGTCTCGGTGGATAATTAATCATTATTCAGCAAATTTCTACAGAACCCACATCACAGCGCAGGCAGAGAAGGTCCCCAAAGTGGTACACTAGATACATGGCTCTTATCAGCAAAGGTATTGAGATAGAACCATCCTATTTCGAGGAAGTAGTGTATCAGCCAATGTGGGTTGATGCCATGGTGGAGTATGACTCCATTTTCAGAAACAATGCATGGGAAGTTGTCCCAAGACCAACGGGGAAGTCAGTTGTAGGATCTAGGTGGGTTTATAAGGTGAAGCAGGTATCCGATGGGAGTGTGGAGAAGCACAAGGCCAGATTTGTGGCCAAAGGGTTCTCTCAGGTGGAGGGGATTGACTATGATGAGAATTTTTCACCAATCACAAGGTACTCATCTATTAAATCCATCCTTGCACTCTCAGCGCAAATGGTATGGAAGATACATCAGATGGATGTAAAGAAAACCTTTCTCAATAGAGTTATTAAGGAAGAAGTGTACATTGAGCAGTTGAAAGGTTTTGAGACCTTAGACAAGGAGTCACATGTGTGAAAATTCAAGAGAGAACTGTATGGGCTGAAGCAAGCACCTCACGCTTGATACACTAGGATCAAAAACTATTTCACCTGGTTGGGCTTCACCAAGAGTGAATCGGATGTGAACCTATATCATATTGTGGTTGATGGTTAGATTTTTATTATTGTACTTTATGTCGATGATCTGATACTGACAGGTGATGAGCAGCACATAAAGTCTTGCAAAGAGGATATTGCAAGAGAATTTGAGATGAAGGACATGGGGCTCTTGCACTATTTCCTTGGATTGGAAATATGGAAAAGAGATGGTGATCTATTTGTATCTTAGGGAATGTATTCCAAGGATATTTTGATGAATTTCCACATGGATGGAAGAAAACCCATGGAGACTCCTCTAGCAGGAAACTGGAGGAAGGAGGATGCTACTTCAAGTCAAGTAGTGGATGTTATTGTTTACAGGAAACTTGTGGGTTCATCATGTATTTGGTGAACACACAACCCGACATATGCTATGCAGTTAACCAGCTGAGCCAAGTTATTGTTAAGCTCTTTTGGAAGGCAGACAAGCATGTGTTAAGATATCTTAGAGGCACTACAGAGTATGGATTATGGTACAAACATAAAAAGGGAGTGAAGATTCAAGGCTTCATCGTTGTAGATTGGGTAGGGAGTCCATCCGACAAGAAGAGTACATCAAGAGGCATCTTCAACATAGGATCAACAATAGTTTCTTAGTATAGCAGGAAACAAATATTAGTTTCACGCAGTTCAACAGAGGCAGAGTACATGGTGGCTAGTTAGGTAGCATGTGAGGCCCTCTAGATGAGAAAGATACTTGTTGGTTTATTTGGTCAATAGATGGATCCAACAGTGATACATTATGATAACCAGAGTTGCATCAAACTATTGATTAATCCAGTATTCCATGACCGTTCCAAGCATATTGATATCAAGTATCACCATCTCAAATATTTTGTTCAGAGGCAGATTATGTCATTAGAGTACATTCCCACAGAGGAGAAGGATGCAGACATCTTGACAAAGGTGTTAGCAAGAAGAAAATTTGAATTCCACAGAGGCAGGATCGGGGTAGAAGATAATCCCTTTCTTATTGAGAGGGAGTATTGAAATGGCACGCAAAAGGGGCTTCTGATTTAATTTTCCCTTAATTAAATTGGAAGAGAAATTGTAATTTCATCTCATGACAGCTTGTATCAATTAACTAAGTCAGAATGACTGATTTAGATTAGGAAATTCGAGTTGAGGATCTAATAGTATGTGTTATCACTCAGAAAAAGTGAAACATCATTTGACATAGTCTTAGAGGTTAATTTTTCAAATTTATGGTCATAGAGTTCATTTGTCATTAGTTGGTAGAGGAAAAATTTAATTTTTTTCATATTAGCCTATCTTAAGGTCCAAATCCACCCCCATTCAAGTCTTTTCATGTCCCATCAATCATTATTTCCTGACATATTCAATTTCCCAAGCTTATAAATCCGAAAATGTCACTTTAGCCAAGATTTCTTATTTTCGTAGCGAATTACACAGTAAAAAGGCAGTTTTCGCTACAAAATTGCTAATACTTTCGTAGCGAAACTGCCAAGAAATACACTAACTACGCTACGAAAAGGGGTTTTTCTGTCTGTCTTTTTAAATTCGATGCAAGGTGTTAGTAAATCATTAGAAGTGTTAGAGTGGGTGTCATTCGAGTCAGTTAGGTTTAAGCCAAGGTACAATGGTCATGGCTGAGGTCATTAATATTGTTTTTAGCATGTATGAGTCATGATTAAGCCATGAGTTGTCATCTAAACTTTGAAATATTTCCCAATTGAGTCTTGTGTCATTCTCTACTCCATATTTGCATGATGATGAGTTCAGGAGAGATGTTTCACTAAGCCAAGTTGGTTGTTGGCATTTTCAAGCAATTGCAGGTGTCATTGATCAAGCGAGGCAGAGAAGGTATAAAATCACCATAGCTACAAAGAGGAAGGCTAACAAAGGAGGCCACTGTCTCAGATATGAGCCATCAGAAATAAATTTTCTAAATGAAGATCCAACTACCCTAGAAGTTTTCAGAAGAACAGGGTGTTTTCAGTTTTGCCAAAGATTGCAAGGGTGCCATGTGCAGGTTTCTAAGGAGTTTGCCATCAATTTCAATGGGACAGCGTCAAAGGTGGGGATGTTGAATCTCACAGTAACACCAGAAACCATTGCAGTAGCAACAAGAATTCCTAGGGGAAGAGAACATAGTGAGATTGATCTCACAAATTTCATCCCAAGGAGCTACATTAAAGACAACTTCTCAAAGATGCTGCTAATCATTCAGAAATACTTCACTTGTGAAGGGAGGTACCACATGGTTTAATCATACCATTTCAGGCTTCTGCCACATTTTTGTGGTAAGAGGTCTCTTGATTTACCTTTTTACCTATACAGAATCTTAGTTAAAAGGTCAGACAAAGTTCAAGCTAAATCTGAAGGAAATGAAACCTCACTCTTTCATCATGGTTTAATCAAGTTGTTGGTATTAGAAGAGTTAAAAATATTAGGCAGAGACTAGTCATCTTTTATGTTTGTCAGTGGTTTTGAAGTGGATGCCATCACTCCTAAAAGAACTCCTAAACCTACAGATATACCATCACCTTCAGTGGCAGAGCAAGTTGAGCTAACAGAGCAAATTGAGCCATTGATCATGGAGACGGAGCCATTGCAGAAAGCTGACACACCCAAAGTTACACCTACAAAACAAAAGCCAACAGTGAGAAAACATGGCAGTAAAAGGGTTACAAGAAGCCAAACAGTGGCTAAGAGTAACTTAGAAGACATTCTGCATGCTATTGATATTGAAGAAACTCCATAGTCCAAGCTGAAGATATAGATGAGGGAGGAAAGAAGCTCAAGAAAGCCAAAACAACTAATAAGTTAGAGTTTGAAGGTGAAGATGCAGGATTCATGTTCCAGGCTAGGAAAATAATGACAAGACATGCCAAAAAGGTCTTGGAAAGCAGTAAATAAGCTTAGAAGGTCACTGAAACTGTCCAGCCACCACCAAGCATCATTGACCTTTCCTCGCCTGCAAAAGAAGAATCGGTCATTAAACAAAGGAAAGGAAAAGAGAAAATCATTGAAAAAATAGAGATTGAGGTCCTTAAGGAGAAGTCGAAACTGAAAAATGATGAAATATCAGTCCTGAAGAAAGAGGCAAGGAAGCACAAGGTTCAAAAGGTACAGTTTGAGAAAATGAAAGAAATTTGGGAAGAACAGGTCCTAAGTGTATCAAAAACTTTGGACAACACAGAGAAATTGATCAAATGGACTAAGCCATTGAGAGGAGAGGTGAAACATATCAGAAAAATGAACCTGCACTTACATTCTAAGAACATAGCACTAAAATATGAAGTGAAAGATTTAGAACAACAGCTAGAGTTGGTCCATGAGAAGCTGGAGAAGAAGGGCTTAAAGATGACTGTGGTTGAGGAGCCCATAGCTCAACTGATCATTAATGAAGAGGAAACACCATAGGGGTCTTTTAGAAGGTTCATGGCATGCTGAAGATCAAGTTTTAATAGTTGGAGATCACTTTTTTGAGGAAATCTTGAAATCTGGAAATTATGCAGTTTTTCACAGTTTCGTAGTGTTTCCTGGGCTTAAATCCAGGAAAATGCTACGAAAATTTCTGTAGCAGCTTATTTGCTTTCAAAATCCCTTTTTGTAGTTTTTATGGAGTGAGAATGATGGTGATGATGTGTCATGACTAGGGTGACACCATGAAATAGCAAAAGAGCAGAGTTTTTGGGTGCACAAGCTTATTTTTCAACGCTACAAAAGCTCGCTACGAAACTATCCTGTTTTTGTAGTGAGCCACTTTTCAAGGTTTTGAAGCATCCCAGTGGCAGTTTTGGATAGGTGGACGCATCCAACAGATCAAGGGACCTTAACATCAACATTTATGACTTGATTTTGACACCTAATCCTAAGGGATTGGGTGAGATTGTATTTTATTGTATTTTAGTAAATAAGGAAGGCCAAGAGACATTGGGAAGTGAATCCCAATAGTCTCACCTCCATGTATAGGTACACACACAATCTCCATCTAATGCATATTCATTTTTTGTGGAGTTACCTCCTGGTCTGACATGGTATCAGAGACAGTCCCATTTTTGGCATTCTTGCCTTTGGTGTAACTCCCTCATGTTCTGCATTTTTGCAGACTATCATTGTGCATTCAGTTTTCTGTTTTACTGCTCCTGGAATTCTGGTATTCTGGAATAATTCTGTATTTTTTTTGGGAAAATTTTGCCTCATTTCAGCTCTTCACATTTAATTTTACTGTGCAATTTTTTTTTTTACAATTCCTCACACGCTCACCCTCACAGCTCTCACACGCTCACCCTCCCAGCTCTCACGCACTCACCCTCACACGCAAACCCCCGCCCCCTCACATGCTCCATCCCTCACCCCTCACAACACTCGACCTCCCGCCCACCCTTGCCCACCCCTCACACCACTCGACCTCCCGCCTACCCCTGCCGCCCACCCCTCACTGCACTCGACTCCTGCCCACCCCTCTCCCTCATAACCCACCCTCCCTCTATCTACTCACCCCTCCCTCACCCATCCCCTCGCCCCGCTCAGCCCTCCCCTCGCGTGCCCTCTCATCCGCCTCCCCTATCCCTCTCGTCCCATCTACCTCACCCTCCAGCCATTGACCTCCCTCGGCCTTCCCTTCCCCTTCCAGACCTCGGCATGTATGACCTTTCTCAATTTTTTTTTATTTTTTATTTTTTTATTTTTAGAAAATACCCACCCCAAAAAACACCTCCCCTGGTAAACACCTTCACCAGAAAACGCCTCCCCTAGAAAATACCTCCCTCAGATAATACCTCTGTTTTTCCCCAAAAAAAAAAAAATTGCAGAATTTAGACCAGAATTGAGTTTTTACCGTGACAGCAAAGTTTTTTTTTTTCCTTCAAAAGAATGCATTCTCTCATATCCATTGTAGGATTTGTTCTCTCCGACAAGGAGAAATATCCTGAATGGTCTCGGAAAATCAAGCACACTCTCATTTTTAATGAGCTATGGAGAGGAATTTGTGAAGGGGAAGGAGACCTTCGACTAGCAAAGCCCACTTCATACAAGGAGATTGCCATTTGGGAAAACAAGAACTGCAAGGCCTATGCCTTGATTGCAGCTACCATAAATGAAGAGGTGAGTCGCCATATTACACCATTTTCGAATGCCTATGAAGCCTTGAGCAAGCTAAAAGAACTCTATGACTCACATTCATAACTTGAAATTGTTCAATTAATGATTAAGTTGTTCAATCTTGAATTGAAAAATGATGACCCTCTTGCTTTAGCTTCAGAAGTAAGATCTATCATGCATGACATTAAGAACACTGGTGTAGAAGTTGGTATACCTCTCATAGCATATGTTAAGGCATTGTATCCCACTTACTCACATTATCTTGAGTCCTTGCAAGCAAGTGGAAACCTCATGAAAATCACCTTTTATTCCCTTGAGAAAAATTTTGTAGAAAGAGAGAAGGCTTTTGGAAAGATGACAACCCCTCTATCTTCTGAAGAGGCTATATTCTTTGCACATAGAGAGAAGAGTCATGCTCAAGATTCTTCCAGAGGAAGAGGTGGCTGAAGAGGAAGAGGAAGAAGAAATTTCAAAGGAAGGGGGGGCAGACAAACTCAAACTGAAAAATCTGATCTTCATTGCATATGCTACAATAAAGACTGGCATGATGCATCTACATGTAAGCTGCCTTGGGATAAAATTGAGCAGAAAATAAATCAAGAAAAAGGTAAAAATCATGACAGAGACAAAGGTAAAGCACCTGAATCCGCTCATTATGTTGTAGCACATTGTAACAATGGAGTAACTGAAGACATGTTTGATGTTTCATTTACTTCTTGGAGAAATGATTGGTTGCTAGATTCAGGAGCAACATGTCACATGAAATTTAGAAAATATTTTTTTGAAGAATTTACTGACAAAGTTGATGGAGCAGTATACTTCGTAGATAAATCCAAACTCAAGCCATTAGGGCTTGGTACAATCAGGCTTAAGTTCCCTGGTCTTCTAGATCATCTTCTACATGAGGTTTTATACCTCCCTGATTTGAGGAGAAACTTGTTGTCCTTGGTTCACATCCACCAGCAAGGACACTCCATTCACATTTTTGATGGCAAGGTTGAGGTCAGAAAAGCATCAGATCGCTCACTTGTCATGGAGGGAATAGAAGAAGGAAGACTCTTGAAGCTGTAAGGTTCCTCTGCTCATGCACAAAACTTTGCATTCAATTCACATCATGTTGAAGGTACATTCCCATCAAGTCTTTTATGGCATGCTATATTTGGACACTTAAACTATGATAGCCTTCAATTGTTGAATAAAAATGGTGTTAATGGACTGCCTACAATTCCTAGGAAACTTAAGCAATGTGATGCTTGTATTCTAGGAAAGCATAGCAAACAGCCATTTCATGATTCACATTCCAGAGAACATAGAAAACTTGAGCTTATTCATTCAAATTTATGTGGCCCTATTCCTGTTGCTTCTGCAAATAGAAATAAATATATGATGGCATTTATTGATGATTACACCAGAATGTGTTGGGTTTACTTATAGAAGAACAAATCTGATGCTTTTCAAACATTCAAGAATTTTCATGCATGGACTGAAAATGATGCACAAACTCATATTAGTTCTTTGCGTACTAATAATGAAAAACAATACTCTTCAAAATAATTTGAAAATTATCTTCATCAACATGGGATCAAACATCAAACAATTGTGCCCTATAATCCCCAACGGAATGGTGTAGCTGAAAGAATGAACATGACAATTTTAAATATGGTTTTCTCCATGGTGTTTTTTAAGAATGTAAAATTGATGTTTTGGGCTAATGCAGTTCTATGCACTGTATACATAAAGAATAGGTGTCCTTCAAATTCAATCAGAAACAAAACTCCTTATGAAGTGTGGCATGGCCACATTCCTTCGGTAAAGCATTTTAGGGTCTTTGGTTCCACCTGTTATGCTTTGATACCCAAGGTACCAAGGAATAAACTTGGTGCTAGAAGTCGAAAATGTATCTTCTTGGGGTATTCCAATACCTCCAAAGGATATCATCTCTATGATGAAGTCAATAAGAAGATTGTAATAGCAAGAGATGTCATATTCCTTGAATCTTCCATGACTGAAAATGTTGTTGAGCGGAAACTTAATCACCTGGATAGATTCACACATGCAAATTATTTTCAAGAATTTGATAATCATATTCCACATCTTGAAGGGGGGATTCCTATACTGAATCAATCTGTGGAATAATTCCCCGAAGCACTCTCTCGCCCACATGAAGAACCAACCACAGATGACACCTTGAACGATGTGATTGACAGAATTGAGAGATTGAATATTGATTCAATTCCAACTCATTCAAATGAGCAGCCTGGGCCATCTCAGAAAGGTCCCCCCAAATGGCTAACAAAGACACTAGAAAATGTTTTTCCCGATGAGGTTGGAAATACAGGAACAAGAAGTTCCACTAGAAAAAATGAAGGTGATGTAGATAATTCTGATTCACCTGTTGATATGGATATTGCTTATAACTGTGAATTTTGTTTGTCTACAGATCATGAACCAACTTCCTTCAAAGAATCTTCTTCTCATGACGAATGGAATTAAGCGATGCAAAAGGAGTATGATGCCTTGATAAATAATGACACTTGGAAGTTGGTTGATCCTCCTTTGGGAACCAAACCAATTGGCTGTAAGTGGGTCTACAAGAACAAGCACAAAGCAGATGGCTCACTTGACAAGCACAAAGCTAGGCTCGTGGCAAAAGGTTTTGCACAGAAAGAAGGGGTCGATTATGAAGAAAAATTTTCTCCCACAGAAAAATGGGCCACCATCTGGACACTCTTTGCCCTAACAGCTTAGAAGGGATGGAAATTCCATTAGATGGATGTAAAAACCTCCTTTTTTAATGGAGATCTAAAGGAGAAATTTGTTATGTCCCAGACAAAAGGATTTGTTGTGAAGGGCCAAGAACACAAAGTATGCAAGCTTATAAAATCCTTATATGGCCTCAAGCAAGCACCGTGAGCCTGGTATGAGAAATTAACTGAGCATCTTCTGAAACTTGACTTCAAACATTTTGATCTTGATGATGCAACTTTGTTTGTTCAGAAAGTTGGAAAAACAGTTGTATATCTTGTGGTGTATGTAGATGATCTTTTGATGACAAGGAAAAATTAGAGTTATATTGCATCCATAAAGAAAGAATTGAAGAAAGGTTTTGAAATGACTGATTTGGGTTATGTTCATTACTATCTGGGTATTGAAGAAACTCAACATCCTAAATTTATATTTCTTTCTCAAAAGAAGTACATTGGAGATCTTTTGAAAAAGTTTGGAATGGATGAATGCAATCCCTTAACCACTCCAATGGAACAAAACTTGAAGCTCACATCCATTGAAGGGAAGGAATTCGAGGACGCAACGAAGTATAAACAACTTGTAGGAACTCTTATCTACCTAACTACCACCAGACCATACATCTCATTTGTTGTTGGAATCCTCTCCAGGTTTATAAAAAAACTGTGTGAAGGAAATTGGTCTGCTGCAAAAAGAGTTCTAAAGTACTTGAAGGGGACTCAAGACTTTGGACTCAAATATACACAGGTAAGCGATTTCAGCTTGATCAGATACTCTGATTCAGACTTTGATGGGGACAAGGAAACTAGGGTGTCTACTTTAGGTTATACCATGAGTCTTGGATCAGGAGCTGTCTCATGGAGATCACGCAAACAGTCAGTTCTAGCAGATTCCACAACCGAGGCAAAATATGTGGCAACAGCTAAAGCAACAAAGGAAATTGTGTGGCTCAGAAAAATCCTAGAAGTTTTGTAGATGAAACAAATGCATTCAACACCACTCATGATCGATAACACTTCTGCAATAAAGTTGGCCAAGAACCCGAAGTTCCATGATCGAACAAGGCACATCAATACAAAATACCATCTGATTCGACATCATGTTGAGGCCAAAACTATCCATCTACGTCATTGTTCCACAAATGAGCAGACCGCAAACATCTTCACCAAAGTGCTTGGAAGAGAAAAGTTTGAAAAGTTCAGAATGATGCTTGGACTCACCAACATCCCTTCAGATTAAAGGGGGGAATGTTGACACCTAATCCTCAGGGATTGGGTGAGATTGTATTTTATTGTATATTAGTAAATAAGGAAGGCCAAGAGACACTGGGAAGTGAATTCCAATAGTCTCACCTCCATGTATAAGTACACACACAATCTCCATATAATGCATATTCAGTATTTACGAAGTTACCTCCTGGTCTGACACTTGAAGAAAGTGTTGTGGAGACAACTCATCAGCTAAAGCTTTCGTTGAAGATAAAGGTCATATTCCTGAAATAGGATTTTGTTCCACATGATTAGGAAGGTTTTTAATATGTAAAGTGGTGATGAATGATGTCATAGCCTTTTCGAACATATGATGTTTAGTTGTAACTAATATGTAACTATTTCAAAGATAAGGTAGACTGATAGGAGTTTGAGTCCTATTAGGAAAGGTCTTCTTTAGGGTGTAGTTGTCATTTTCTTGTTAAAAGACATGTTTTTCTATTATATGATGTGTCATAGGAAGAATTTGATGAATCTAGCCATTAGGTAGATCATCCTTGCTATAAGAATGTCTATTTAAAGGCAAATCATCGAAGTATTAAAGGATTGGAGATTTTTTGCACCAAAATGTTACTTTATGTAATTTGACTTATATTAGTAATACAGAGGACTTCTTCTTAACAGACCTGAGATTCTCATGGAGTTTTCAATGTCTTTCTGATCTATATCTTTATGTTTACCACTTGTAGTAGATTTCATCTTTATTACTCAGAATTCACATGTTTATGCTCTGAATTCCTTTATTGATGAAATGATTGTGTTGCCCTATGTTCTATGTGTGATTTTCCTTTGTTAAAGATTCTTATTTTCCTTAGCTTCCATGTCAAGAAACCTAGCTACTGAAAACACTGCTTGTTGACTCCATAAGCCCAATGGTAGCAAACTTGCATTCTTTCAACCTGCAATCATAAAAACAAGATACAATTTCCATAGAGTTAGACATCTATCTTTATCATTATCAAATATCATAAACTCCTTTGAGAGAGCCCTCTCAGACTGAAGAGGCTAAGCTTCAGTCAAAATCTGGTTTGAAACAATTACATAGAGTTGTCTAATCAACAACCAATAAAGTACAATTTTGTGATAACAGGATGCATTTGGAGTTGTCCCATGATTTAACGGGGACCAGTTACAGTTATTTGTGAGTTGTAATTAGTTAACTCAATTAATTGAGTTAAAATTAGTTTAACTAGTTCTAACTGAGTGATGAGCTAGTGAGAGTTCCAGTGAATTAAATCTGATTTAATTGAAGAGTAGTGTTCAATTAGCTAACTGGTAATTCACTATAAATAATTGTTGCATGTCAGTTATAAGGAAGGCCCAGTTGAGATTGAGGTTAAAAGGGATGATAACTATCAGTTGTATAATTAGAAAATTATAAAGTCATGTGGAAGCCTATGATGCATTGTGCAATCAATTCTTAGGAATTTCCTATTTAAAAGGGTGACAATTCCTCTAAGAATGTGTGACAAAGGCAGGCTGAGAATTGGTTAAGTAATTGAATCATTTTTCCTAGATCATAGTGAGACAGTTAGCAGAGTGTAGGAATTTCTCTGAGAGAGAAAATCAATGTATTTTTTCATGGTCATGAATTTATACAATATACAGATAGTGGGGTTTTAGGCAGTGTTCTTTCCCCAGATACATCTTGTGTTGTGCGGTTGATTGTCTCTTTCTATTACTTGTTATGTGATTGCGCAGTCATGTTTTGTTTCCACAAATTGTAGAAGGAGGGCCATATTTTATTTTAGTACATCACAAGATCAGTTTGAATATTGTTGTTATATTTTCTATAGGGAAAGCCTCAGCTAAAAACTCGCTATCTGTATATTGCATTAAGCCAAGAATATGAAAGAATACAATGATATTTCCCTTCCTGATAAACCTCTACACTATCTCTGACTATCTCACTTTGATCCTGGCAAGTTTGGACCAATACTTAAACAAAAATTTGCACCTAACTGACCATCCTGTCTTATGCATTCCTGAGGGAATTGAGCCCCTATTAAATAGGAAATTCCCACTAATTGATTACGTAATACATCCAAGGCATCCTGATGACCCGATGCATGACCTGTACAATTTTATAATTATACAACTAATAGTTTTCTTCCCTTTAACTCCAATCTCAACTGGGCCTTCCTTAGAACTGACATGAAACATCTATTTATAGTGAATTGTCAGTTATCTGATTGATCACTACATGTGAATTAAATCGTATTTAATTCACTGGACCTATCACTAGCTCATCTCTCAATTAGAAAGTCTAGTTAACTTATTTTAAGTCAAATAATTGAGTTAACTAATCACAACTCAAAATAAATTGTAAATGGACCCCCTAAAACTTAGAGAGAACTCTACATGTCTCTAGTTGGACCCTCAACTCGAATTTACTGAGCTAACTATGTCTTCCTAACTTAGTTAACTCATACAAGCTATCATGTGATATGGAATTACAATATACTTCTAATTTAATTCAGGAAGAATTAAATTAGAATCCCTTTTTTATGCCATTTTCAATATTTCTTGTTGTCAATTTCAACACCAATATCTTCGGTAGGGGTTGAGCGTCTTGAATGAGATAATTATAGGTGTGGACATATTCATTAGAGTTAATGTAGAGGGAAAACCTTCTTGTGATGATGAAGATCTAGCTTGGGTTGTGCTTTCCTTTTCATGTAGTAGTGGTGATGGGTCTTTAGTCAATGTTATTTTACGTCTCACAGCCTCAAGTTCAAGAACTCTTATGGAACTTGTGAAAATTATGGGAGGAGAAGTTAATGTAGAATTCATTATTTTTCTTTTGGGTAATGCAGGAAGAGCAAAAAGAGACAAAAATACAATGGAAACTGCAAAAAAAAATTGGGCCTTACGAAGAGTGTTGAAAGATCGTGCAAGGTAATTTTTTAAACAGAACGATCGAGCTGAATTGGATATCTACAGGTGCAAATTGTCTAGTATATGTAGGTGGTATTAGAGTTTGGTATTTATGCGTTCCATCAGAGAGATTAATGTGGAAGCATGAAGATGTAGTTCTTAATGAGGTAACAGAGTTGACGCCAATTATTTGGAGTAGTGGTTGAATCTCCATAGAGCCTTTCAACAACATAGAAATGACATTCTTAGTCAAGGCCAACTCCATTATTTCAACACAATATAATATTTGTTTGTGAAGATAAGCATGTTGTTCTATTTAATGCATTGGAAGAGATATTAAAACATAGAACTATAAGTTATACAAGGGAAGCATGAATTACAATTGCAAATTAGAATTCATTTAGCAAGGACATCAAGAATACTCTTCCACAACAACTTTTACTATCAAAGGCTCACCTATATCACAAACTATTGTCTTTATTGGTCTCGGAATAAATTCTAGTGTCTCTATATTTTCTTTCTAGACCAAAGCCTGGATTGGGAAAAGGGCTTAGTTTACTATGAAAAATTGAAACTGGTTGCCATGACATTTGATCAATGCAAAACAATTTTGAAAACCACGTATCTCTTAATACACATTTATGCAAGCACTATTATCCATTTTGAAAATTGTATGATTTCCCTCTTTCCTTGACTTCATTACAACCTTGCATAACGAAAAATCATAATATAACAAAAAATCTCAGCAAAATAGTTGTATTCTTTCATTACAAATAGACTCTATATTTTGGAAATAGATCCGGTTACTATTTTATTTCGAATCAACAATATTTGTTCATCATATTAATTACACAACACAATAATTCTGAATCAAAACACAAATAAAGGTGGTTCTCTGGAAACCCACTAATCACCATTCTTACTTCTTATAAACAAATTTCACAACAATATAATCTAGAATAAACATTAGATCTTGGAAAGTGATTTTACGCTAATAAAAAATATGAGTGTGAACTCAACACTTGCAATCTAGCCCTTGAAAAGTAGATTTCCTGATTTTATAGAAGCTCCCTTGAAGGTCCCATTATAAAGGACAAATGGAATTCTCTCTATTGGCTTTGGAGGAATTTCTGTTATATTTTTACTCTGATTTTGTTTAAGACTCGTGCTAAGATGAGTTGCACTAGAAAATTTTCCATTTTGATATAATTATGTTCTTGATATAAGGCCTACAAAAGCCTCAGCAGGAAGGGTTCGCAGAAAAAGGAAGCCTCCTCTTGCTATTATCTAGCTCTTAGCCCTTTCAATAATATTTTTTGGAGACTCTAATAACCGGGTTATATAGGTTCTATTGTTTGCAGAGTATCAAAGTTTTTAGATACTCTTTTGCATGCTTTATCACAAGGTTTCATGCTAGATCCACTTATTTATACTTCTTATGTTTATAGAGCTTTGGTAACTTTCATTTCAGGGACATAAAAGGAATTTGAGCAAAGAAATTTCAAAATAGCACATTTAAGCACGTCTAAAAATAGGTTATATGTCGATAAACATGTCTAGAAATAGCTTACATGCCAATAAATGTGTCTTATCTATTCACCCACAAGAGTAATTAATTACTCAATCAAATGTATTTAAATTTTGAGCACTACAACCTACACGTGTATATATCTATTCATAAACATGTATGTTCATGTTCATGTAGGTATGGAGCCTTTCGTGACACTGTATCATTGGGACATGCCACAAGCTCTGGAAGATGTGTACAGGGGATTTCATAGTAAGAGAGTCATGTAAGATTCACTACCATAATTCTCTTTTCACTCTAAAAAATTGTGCCTGTTTCTGTTTCTGACGTGATATTCTGTCTCAGGGAGGATTTTGGCATATTCGCAGAAGAATGTTTTCGAGCTTTCAGAGACTGTGTGAAGTATTGGACAACTATAAATGAATTTCTCACCTTCTCATTATATGGCTACGATATAGGGCTTCACGCATCGGCTTGTTGTTTGCCCGGATTTGGAAAATGTATAGTGGGGAACTCTGCAATGGAGCCTTACATAGTAACCCATAATATGCTTCTAGCACATACTACCGTCATAAAAATATATAGGAATAAATACCATGTGAGGTTATGTTATGTTTTAAATATAACAACACTAAAATTAAATAACAAAACATATGTCTCTTGAATATTTAACTCAAATGTCGCAAAATATATTGCAGGGAAGCAAAAGGGTTCCATAGGCATATCACTTGTGGTGACCTGGATGGTGCCATACTCTAACCTTTGCTCGATCAAGAGGCTACTCAGAGAGAAACCAACTTAAGAATAGGATGGTATGTACACATGTTACCTTTAACGCATGTACCATGGGCGTGATGAATACTCTATAAAATTAATATATTTTGGGTTCTATCACGTAAAAAAATGTGGAGACCACTGATCGCGCAGTCTGGCGTAGTGCCTAAGTTGACAGACAAAAAATATGTGGAGACCACTGTTTGAGATGACAGACAAGGAAAATATGTGGAGACCACCGATCCAGACAGGGACATATGTCATTTCACACTAGGAGTACAAATGTCTAAACAAGTGCAAAAGTGTAGATGATGCTTAGCCTGACCAATTTCAAGAAAAGACGCCTCTCGGCATAATTAAGCTAACAACTCATACAATATGATGGCGCCAAAATATATGAAGGAATAAACCTTCGTAAATTTAAAAAAAAATAGAGTTGAGGAATATCACATTATCAATTTAGTTTTAAAACTTACAATTCAATAAACTTATAATTTCCTTTAAAAAACATACTATCAAATTTTAATAAATTACAAAAAAATTGTCTAAACTAGTTACAAAATTTTAATGAATAAAAAGAAAAATTGAACAAAATTGCAATGGAAAATTCCCTTAAAAGTAGGGAAACAATCAAAACATTAATTTTATTTTAAATTATTTCATTTTCATACCATACCTTTTATATAATACCAAGGTTATGGGATGCGTTTTGATACAATCTCAATATATTTATGAAAAATAATATTAACTAATTAATTGAAAGTCTTTTAATATAAATTTAGTAAACTTTGAATATGTATATTTTTTACATTTAGATGTTATATTGTTGACACTATTTATTTTGGAAACAGCGATGTCAATTATTAAAAATATTCAAATTTTTAGGTAATTTTTCTGATCATCACTAACCCATAGAGTTTTTAGTTTTTATTTCTATTTAATATCTTTTGATTACTATAGCATTAATTTATTTCATTGAAAAAATTTTAATTAATTAAAAATAATTTAAATAATTTTGAAACTTTTTTTTTAACATAGTCGGTTGCTATTCTGTATTCAAAAAAAGAGGAGAAGCTCCATGTTTACATGCTAGAGTGCTTGCAGTGCAGTAGAGGAAGTAGCTACAACAAAATGCTACATTTTCCTTGCTTCTAGTTTTCGAGAAGAACTGAAATACAAACAATTCATATATACGAACAAACTGGGACAGAAGGAAGACGAATTTAAAAGACATGCTTAATAATGAGAGAGGAGATAAATCAATGTTGATACGGCGCCCTGTTGAGGCATCAATATTGTCTTCATTGCCAGCATTCCTCATGTTGTTGGAGTTGGAACTAGGTGTTGTGCGCTTCTCCAAGATGTATTTGAGAATTTGAACTGATTCTTCAGCGTGAGCACACCGATTGGAGAGTGGTTTATACTGATTTTGGAGAGAGGTGACCCTGTGGAGAAAGACATTAACATCTGCTTCATGCTTTTCATCTAAGATATTAACCTTTGTTTGCAGCTTTGCATCGAGGATTTTTTGGTGAGCTCTGATTTGTTCTAGCTCAGCTTGAAGATCCGCGCAGTGGAGGCAATCTTCACTGCGAGCCATGCTGGAGGCAATTAAGGAGTAGAGGGAAGGCACAGCTTTAGTAGAAAGCAGAGATGTGCAAAGGCTACAAAGGCGTAGCTTCAGCAGGGAGTTGAGAAGTGTAGAGGCTGCAAAGGCGGAAGGTCGAGGAGTGAGAGGGTAGAGTGTCGGAATAGCTGAACGAAATAGAGGAGCGCAGGGGAGAAGGGTCGGGATGGGAGAATCCAAAGGCTCAAGCAGAAGAGCTTTGAAAAGGGGGTGAATACCACACAGAGAGAGAGCTAAGGGATGCCTGAAGGAGCGGGGAACAAAAGAATAAATAGAATAGCGCATGATGAGGGAGGCAGCTCGGGGGGAGACCCAAAAAGATAAGGTCATGGGAAGGCGATTGGAGGGAGTACGAAATAGACAGAGGAGCGCAGAGAGATCTGAGTGAGAGATCAGATTAAATCTAGAGATTTTCTACAGCAAGATCATGGCAGTGGCATGAGATTTAGGACATTATTGCAAAAAATTTACCTCGAGGTTCAAGCACAAGCTCTGTTGGAAAGATGATCAGCATCCTTGTTATTTTTTCAGAGGATGTGATAGAAGGATGTTTCTGTCATACCTTCTAAAAGTTGCGACATCTGTTGATTTTCTGATGGAGAGCTATGTTATTTGATGGTCGATCATGATTCATCGAATTGATGATAATGGAGGAATCA
Organism: Pinus albicaulis; assembly: GCA_034641835.2. NCBI lineage: Eukaryota > Viridiplantae > Streptophyta > Pinopsida > Pinales > Pinaceae > Pinus > Pinus albicaulis. The sequence goes on from CM076571.1 coordinate 796,188,860, forward strand.
CCAAAAACCATGGCGTTAGAAGTGTTGAGCTTTTTTAGCTGATATAAACCTTGGAGAAGGGCAAAGGCCTCTGCTCTGTTGTTGGAGAGGGTGCCAAGACCCCATTCAAAGGTTCTGAGAATGCTACCATTCGAATTTCTAATGATGCCTCCCACACCTTCAATGCCCGGATTCATTTTTGATGCACCATCAAAGAAAAGAGAAGGTCTTGCGCTGTTATTTATCTATTCAGTGAAGTCCGCTTCTTTGAGCCAAATCTTACAACTTATGTCTTTTCTGGAGGGTTGTTTTGAAGGAGGCTTAAAGCTTCCAGTTCTGTCCCAAAGGTTGCCAAGGAAACTCCTTTCCTCAACACAAATTTCATTGAAGTCAATTCTATTGTTGGATTTGGCAGATATTGTTTCAAGGGTGAGGCTCCATGACTTGCTGCAAACTTTCCTAAAAGAAGGCTCTTTGTTTCTGAATATCTTCATGTTCCTAGTAAGACAAATATTCCATAAGACCACGTATGGCAGAGTGTCCCAGACCCTCTTCGAAATATTGCTCTTCTTTTTCCCCCATGGGTATCTACTCTTCCCAGTTTGGAGAACCTCTGCAATGGTGCCTTGATGCACCCAGCTAGGCTGGAAGAAAGGGATGAGATCAATTCAGTAGCATGCAGCGAAGGGACACCCAATGAAGAGATGGAGAGTTTTCTCTTCAGCACCTTGACAATTGGGGCACATTGATGGTCCAAGAACACCTCTTTTCTTGAGATTTTCTGATGTTAAAATTTTTCCTTTCAAGAGAGTCCTTGTGAAAATATTAATCTTGGGGATTGCTTCTGATTTCCATACTGCTTTCCAATTGGGCCAAATAGATGCAGAATAATATTCATTGCAGAGTTTCTTGTAGGTTGCTTTGATGGAATATGCTAAGCCAGAGGGGTCCCAACGAAATCCTTCAATGTTGTGTTTTTTTAAAGGAGTTGCGCCATAGAGGTGAGTTTGGAGGGTGCCAAGATCAGCTTCAAGATGAGTAGGGACTTTGCGAAAGTGTCAACCAATCCAGTTTTGTGTTTGGTCATCCCATTTAGAAAATTGGCTTAAGAGGCTGGAGCCCATATCACTGAAATGAGAGATGATGCATTGGGTGCTAGGCCTGTCTAAGATGGGAATTTGCCCCATAATTCGGTCTTTCCCAACGTTGATGGATTTACCCCCCATGGGAACTTTAGAGAGGTTTTGGGTTAAAAAAGGTGTGGCTTTCTTACAAAGGGCCTAGATTTTAGAGCAAGGTTTATTAGGGATGTCATGGTCAAGAAGGTGTTGCCGAGTAGAATTAAGGTATTTTACCTCCAAGACTTTTTTCCACCATGCCTGACTCCCACTGATTAGTCTCCAAACAATCTTCCCTCCAAAGGCTCTGTTCAGAAGCTTGGGAGAGCGAACTCCAATCCCTACAAGCTCCTGATCTTGGATTACTTGTCTCCACTTGACAAGATTGTATTTTTTATTTTCATTTTTCCCACCTTGCCATAGAAAGTACCTGATGATAGCTTTGAATTTGAGATGGATGATAGCAGGGGCTTGAAGGAGGGTGAAGTGATACAAAGGAAAAGATGAGAGACCAGATTTAAGGAGGACAAGGCACCCTGCTAGATTGAGCCATGAGGAGCCCCATTGTTGCACTTTTCTCTTCATTTTGTCAATTGTAATATTTCATACTTCAACCTTTAAAGGGACAACACTGACATGCATGCCCAGGTAAGTGAAGTGGTCCCAATTCAGTTTTCAAGGGACACCAGAGATATTAGAAATGCTATGGATGGTTTGGTTAGTAGCATTACAACCATAAATGCAAATTTTTTTTATAATTGATCAAACCTTCGAAATAGAGCATGAATTTATCCAAGAGAGTTTTAAATCATTGTGCAATTATACTGGATGATCCTCCCATCAGAAGAGTGTCATATGTGAATTGAGAATGATTCATATTTTTAACACCATTTCCAAATTTGATGCCCGTAATGAGGCCAGCTCACCTCATATGATCCAAGGCCTTACTAAAGGATTATGCCATGAGGATGAAGAGGTAGGGGGAAAGAGGGCACCCCTGCCTTAGACCTCGAGAGGATTGAAAGGAGGGTGATGGCCTGTCATTGATGAGGGGAGATATCCAAGGGCTGGAGATGCAAGAGTTGATGAGGGCAAGGAAGTTTGGATCAAAACCCATTTTTTGGAGCACATCAAGGACAAAAGAGTGCCAGACCCTGTCGAAGGTATTGGCAAGATCAAGCTTTAGAATAAATCTTTTTTCTTTGCGCGAGATGCTTGAGTGAATGGATTCTTGTACAAGGAGGATGGAATCAATAATTTTACTTTGGGAGATGAAGCCTCCTTTATTTTCCGAAATGAGGCTGTGGAGAAGGGGTTTGAGGTGCAAGGCAAGGATTTTAATGATGAGTTTGTAGGAGGAATTGCAAAGAGAGATGGGCCTAAATCTAGAGAAGGATGAGGGGTGATTTTCTTTGGGGATAAGGGCAAGGAAGGTAGAATTGGTGTAGCCCCCAATTTTATTCTTCCTTTGGGTCCATTGTATCATTTTGAAAAGATCATTTTTTATTAGATCCCAATAATTTGTGTAGAAACTGATAGAAAACCCATATGGCCCAGGAGCTTTATCCGAGTGCAAAGCCCAGATCGCATTTTTTACCACTTCTTCATCAATCTCTTTGTTGAATGCGTTGTTCATATCCTCTGTAATCATGGCTGGAAGGTGTTGCAAAAGATCAGAGTAATCTTCCAGCATTTTTGTCTCTATTAGGATATCTTCGTAATGCATTGTGGCAGCGTTTTTAATTAATTCTTGATCTGTTTTCATTTTTCCTTCTGCATCGATGATGGTGGCAAAATTGTTCCTGGCTTTTCGAACAATAGCTTGCTTGTGAAAAAAATCAGTATTCTTATCACCTGCTTGAAGCCATAGATTCCTTGATTTGACTCGCCATTTCTCCTCTTATTTTCTATTAGCTCTATAGAGCTGCCAATAGAGATCTTTTTCCTGGTTGAGGCGATCTTGGTTAAGGCCATGAATATCGATATTGTTGTGGACATCATCCAATTTGGACTTAATTTCAATTTGGCCTTCTCTGGCTCTTTATATTGAGTTTTGGCCCAACCCTTCAAGGCCAATTTAGTTTTTTTTAACTTGGTTTCCCATATAAAGCAGGGAGAACCTTCAATGTGCTGCATCCAAGTATTGCGCACCAGCTGATTTGCTTCTGGGATGTCATTCCAGAGCGGACTGTATTTTAAGGGAATGGGGTCGAGAGAGCGACGGTCACAAAAAGTGAGGGTGATGGGGTAGTGGTCAAAGGCTGAAAAAGAGAGAACACTTGTAGAGGCGATGGAGTAATATGAGAGGAGTGTGACAGCAACCAGGATTTTGTCTCCATGATATTTCCTCTCCCAATTCTTCTGTTGCTCCAAGTGTATCTACGATTTTTTGGGGCAATGTCAACCAGATCGTGGTTTTGCATCATGGCTTTAAGCTGGTCTCGAGAAGGGTCCAGATTGAAACAACCTCCCCTTTTCTCATTTGCGTGAAGGATTAAATTTAAATCTCCTCCCATTATAGTGTTGTTGCTGTCCTCATTATCTATGTCTTATTTAAGAGAGTTCCAACAAATTTCTTTGTCCCTGTAATGATTGGGACCATATACATTGTAAACAATAATTTTTTTCTAATATCTGACACTTTCTAGAATCACTTTGATCCAATTCTGGTTTGTTGTAGTGCTTTTATGTTTCCATATGTTGTGGTTCCAAAGGGTGGCTAACCCACCAGAGGCTCCCCTTGATTCAAATTGGGTGCCACTATAATGCTTCATTTGTCCATTATTGTCTTCATTTCAAGATCTCTTTGCTTTGTTTCCTGCAGGAGAATAATTTACGGTTTCTCTTGGTTTATTAAGTCTCTTAGGGTTTCTATTTTGGAGGGGTGCCCTAGACCCCTGCAGTTCCATGAGAGGATTTTCATCATTACAAAAAGGCCATTTGGAGAGTTGATTTCCCTCCTTGTTCCTTTTTTCCTGTATCCTTGCTATTCTACCCCAATATATAAGTTTCAAAAGAGTTCTGAGTTCCCAGTGCTATATCCTTTTGAGCATTTTCATCACGGTGCTGCTTTGAAGATTTCCTTCTAGGGCCATGCTTTTTAGTGTTTTCCAGTGTTGCTCCATGCTCCTTCACAGAGTTTCTTGTGATTCAGACAGAAGAAGGGTCAGAGGAGGAGGAAGGAGGGTCAGGGATGGTGGGAGTGGGATGAGGAGAGGAAGGTTGGGAGGGAGAGGTAAGAAGGGGGGGATCCTCATCAGGGGGAGAAATGGAGGAAAATGGATTGGAGAGGTCTAGCGAGGAGTTGGGGGGGGAGAGGGAGGTGCAGTAGCTTGATGGATTGGATCTGGGACCTTGGGAGAAGAGGAGGATGGAGGGTCAGATTTAGGAGGAGGCACTGAAGGGGTATTACTCTTGGGGTTAAAGGAGGTCTTCTTTCTCTTTACAGTTTCCCATTGTGAATCAGTCTTTGGGCTTTCAACATCAATAATTTTTGAACAACGATTTTCAAAGTGACCATATTCATGACATACCTTGCATTTAAACGGGATCTTCTCATAGTCGAGTTGCTGAAAATGTGTCCATTCATCTACTTTTAGCTTGATAGCCTCGGGGAGGCCTTTGCCCAGATCCACCTTGACACAAATCCTGGCATAGACTTGCATGTTATCCTTTGGCTCGCTTTGGTCTATGAATTTACCTACTACATTTCCGATGGCTCAAACAGAATCACCCCCCCAACAGTAAAGGGAGGTCCGGAAGGCGCACCCAAACAGGGACAGCATTTGGTACATCAAGTTCTGGATCAAAATCCGGCGTCCATTTGTTAAGGTACAGGCCCCTGGTGTCCATAAAATAGGGTCCATTTCTGAAGATCGGGTCTTTGTCTTCTTTCGTCTCGAAGTGGAAGGTGAAATAGCCCCTACCGCAGAAGCGAACGGAAATTTTTCCATTGATATTGTTAGACCAGTTGCGCTCGACCCATCTTTGCACGATCTTTGGCGAGGGCCAGAGTCTAGTGAATTGATTAATAAGGCCCTTCTCTGCAAGAGAAAGGGTAGCCATGTGAGGGAGAGAAGGTGGAAGGACAACCTCTTGCATTCCATCAAGATTTTTCACAAATTTGGAGATCGCCAGCCTTATTCGAGGATGGGCCAAAGAGTTGATTAGGGCAGAGAAGGCCTGGGCCTGGATCAGAGAAGCGGCCACCTCCGGGGAGGACTCCGGAGGGGAGGACTCGAGAGGGGCCATGCTCAAGCAAGGAGCAACAACCAGCTCCTAGGGCACCGCAGGCAGAGCACGGGCACGAGATTGGATGTGCGTGAATGTAATAATTTTGAAACTTATTATTAGAATACTTTTTAATTATAATTTTGAAAATTAATTTTTTTTATCAAAATATTTATTTTTTTGAAAATTTTATTAATATAAAGCACATATGTTACATAATAAAAATTAATACAAATTTAAAAATTATTATATTTAATTGCAATTTTAAAAATTATAATTTAAGAAATCATAAAAAATTAAATTAATAAATTTTAATAAATAATTAAAAACCCAAAATTGTATGAACAAATTCTTTTATAAATTCCCCACAAACATGAATGAAAAAAAATCAGAACATTAATTTTTTTTCAAGTTTTTTCCTTTTCCCAACATAAAAATTATATGATATTAAGGTAATGAGACATGTGTTGATACACTCTTAACCTATCCATGTACAATAATATCAAATAATGAACTGGAAGTTCGTTAACAAAAAAAAATAGGAGATTTCTCTCAAATGTATCTTTGAGTGTTAAGATTAATTAACAATTTTAAATTTGAAAAAACCAAAGTTTAATTATCAATAATTTTAATAAAACTCTTCTCATTATAATTCTAGAAATATTAATTTTATAATGAAAATGACTTATTCGTACATCACAGAAATCTTCAAGAATCGTACAAATCACATTCCATTTAAACATCTCACAATTGTTCCTGAAATTCCCAACGGCTTTAGGTTTTGGACAAATTGGCATCTTTGAATCGATGAATAACCTCGCTAGAGTGTGTTTTGTTTAAGATCTATAATCAAATTTTCATTAGACCAAACATTATTAGTCAAGGAAGAAGGGTAAATATTATATCAAGTTGATGCACCACATTAAGGTTACAGAAATATTTTTGAGTAAAGGGTTTCCCCTGAATCACGAGACTATGAAAGAGATGGGAGTGTTGCCTCGCCACTGTTACCCTTCCACCATTGTAGGGATCCCAACCTCCTCATTTCCATTCATAAATAAAGTTATCTCCCATTGATGCACTAGCTGAACATATTATAGCTGAAAAGCTGAAGAGAATTTTTGAACATTTTGCTAGCAAGATAGAGCATAGAAAGAGACCTTTGTCGAGAGAGAGCTTAGGCTTGTGTCCTCACCTCGTCCCAATTCCCCAACGATCCTTCGAGATGCGCTTCGACTAAACCCACTGAAGGAGGCTGCGACGTCAAGGCTCTAGTTGTAATCTCTTTCTTCTATTTATATATACATGACTATTGGCTGGTTCCCATTTTGTGTTAATATGGTTTATTTTACACAATGTGTTTAGTCCTCCTTGACTGAATAGTTAGCTACGAATGCAATTATTGTCTTATATATTGCTCTTGTCTTTGATCTTTGTGTAGGAATACAAGTACCATTGCTGAAGGACTGCGACCTGTCGAGACAGAGATCAAGAGGCCACCACTACTACGGCTGTGAAAATCGCGTTGGACTCCAGGTGGGACAATCTATCCCAACCTTTTTCATTCGTTAGCTACGAACATACACCTTAGCTTGTTCCCTTGTTGCTATACCCACTCTAGGGCTAGAGGGATCGTCTCTGTCCGCAGAGAGGATTTACCTTCCCAAAAAGTTGGCGACTCCGCTGGGGATTGTCCTAAGTTTGAGGGAAATTCTGGAGAAGACCCCCAAGCGCATGTTATGACCTACCACTTGTGGTGTTCCTCTAAATCTTGGGTTGAAGATTCCATCCGACTCTGTCTTTTCCAACGAACTCTTACTAGTGTCGCTGCAAAGTGGTACATTGAATTATCTCGTGGCATCTTCCAAGATTTCAAATCTTTAGCCATGGTGTTTCTTACACATTTTCAATTACCGGTTCATTATGAAACTAGGAAGCACCTCCTCAAATCCTTGAAACAGGACCGTGCTACTCATTTCTCGGATCATATTCATGAATGGAGGCACCGCCGTCACTTGATCAAGTTTGATATTCCTGATCAGCTTCTAACCGATTGGCTCACCACCTCGTTTATCAATCAAATCGCTAAAGACATCGCTATGGGGGCATGTGTAACCGAAGAACAGGCCATTGCTCGTGCCCAGTACCTTGATCTCGTGTACTCCTAGTTTGGCACGTTGTATGATATCTTACATGATGCTCCTCGACATAGAACTTCAAAAGCACCGGCGACACCATTCGTCAATGGCATCATAGGTTCCATGTCTCAGACTTCTCGCAACTCTCCTCCTCCATATCCTGGGAAGTAAAAATCCACTCCTTCTAATGATACTGCTTCTCAGTCGGTCTCGAATTCTGGTAAAACCATAGAAGTGAACATCGTTCAGGCCAATCCTATGGATAAAGCTTCCAAGGGTAAAAATAAGGCTAAAGGTAAGGCCAAAGCTGATACCCCAAAACAGGATTCTCAAAAATCTCGTGCTGATGATGGTTCACAGTGTAAACCGAAGTATCCTTGCTTGATTTGTGATGAAAAGAACTACACCAGGGACTGTCCTCGATGGGCCGAAGTGAGTCGAATGCTCAAAGGAACTCCAGCTATTCTCAAAGAGCCATTTCTATCACAACAGACTCATGTGGTAGAGAAACCTTAGTCCTCTACCCCCTTTGGCTCTCAAGTGTTCATGATGAATGGTTCTGCATCTGTTTCCATCGCTACCCGGTCAAAAGATTATACCAAACCACGTCAGGCAGCAGGGAAAGCGATCGTTGATGGTCCTCCTCCTCCGCCTGCTTGTGGCCCTCTTCAAATTAAAAGGCCCAATACTAAGCCCGTTGTCTAGCCACCTTCCAAAGGTGTACTCCGTAAGTTTTCTTACAATCCCAACGCATATGCCGCTCAACATTACAGTATTGTTGAGGATTTGGCTCAGGTGCCATCTGCAATGTCTGCATTAGAAGTGCTTCAGAGTTTTCTGTCTCAACGGAAGGCTTTATTATCTACAATCGGTGGGGTTGATCATGCTGATTCTAGCCTTATCGCTTTCAACTTAGAGAATTTCATCCCACATCTCCCGCACCAACTTGCGCTCATCATACAAGTTGGCATTAACGGTCTGAATATCCCTCGAGCGGTTGTGGACAAGGGTGCATCTACGTGCATCATGTCATCTGTCTGCCAAAAAGCCATTGGTTTTCCAGCTTTGAATTCATCGCCAAATGCTCTTGAAGAAATTTATGGAAGGGAATCTAAACCTCTTGTTGTTCTCGCTAGTTTACCGATTACTCTAGAAGGGAAGACAGTCAATGTCAAGGTTGAAGTAGTTGACACCAAGCTCAATTATAATATTCTCCTCAGTCACAGTTGGACTCATGCCATGCTGTGTGTTCCGTCCACTCTCTTTTTTGTTTTGAAATTTCGCACGAAGGAAAGATCGTTACTATTGATCAATTGTCGTTCTTCACTTCTTCCTAGAAAAACGTTCCATATGTGGATCAAATTCCTACTCTCTACGAGAGCATAGGGTCGGGTCTCTTCAAAGATCCTGCCCTCATGGGTACTTTTCCTCTTCCTCCACCCAACATTGTTCAAATTAATATGATCTCTCGGTCTGACGACCCATGGATCATCCCTTCGCCTAAGCAGATCGATTCTTTTAGAGATTCGATGCTGTTAAGTTCAATCGAGATTGACTATTGTGAACTTATTTTGGCTTCGGAGCTTCCGCCTCCTGATCATGCTCCTTTGGGCATGTCTCTTGACACTTATTCTCAATCCCCTTAGCTCGGCGATTCAGATTCGCCCGATCCCTTGAAACAAATATTTCCCTCCGATGAAGCCATCGTGGAAACTATGTCTCTCGAGGATCCTCTGTGGGATGATAGTCATCATCGTTCCTCGTTCATGCCTGGTCTCGGGGCCATTTCTATGTGTCTTGAGAAATTTGCATCTCAAGTTCCTTCTCCTCTGCTTCAAATGCCTATTCTAACACATGAAGTTTTTACAAAGTTTAACTTGAGTAATATCACACAAATGATGACTATCGACATTTCTGTGAAACCAGGAATTGTCGAGAACAACCATATCAGGGTCACTTGTTCTTTAGATGAAGTTTAGGTTTATACTAGCCTTTTCCGCGAGTTCCGTGACGTCTTTGCATGGTCTTATGAAGAGATGCCCGGCATTGATCCCAGTATAGTGGTGCATGAGATTCCTACCTACCCTGGTGCGAAACCTATTCGTCAGCGTCTTCGTCCCGTGCACCCTAGAAAGGCTGCCGCTATTAAGGGTGAAGTTGAAAAAATTCTTAACACTGGTTTTATTTATCCGATTCCCTTAACAGAATGAGTGTCCAACATTGTCCCTGTAGATAAGAAACAGGGTACCATTCAGGTCTGTGTTTATTATCGTGACATAAACCTGGCCTGTCCTAAGGATAATTATCCTACTCCCTTTATTGATCAAATCATTGATGACTGTGCGGAGAGTGATATTTTTTTCCCTTCTGGACGGCTTTTTTTGCTACAAATAGATTAACATTCTCCCAACCGATCAACATAATACTACCTTCATCTGTCCCTGGGGTACTTTCGCATACAAAAATCTCCCTTTTGGCTTAAAAAATGCAGGGGCCACATTTTAGCGAGCAATGTCATATGCTTTTCACGATATTAAGCACATTGTTCAGCCTTATCTGGATGATCTTCCAGCTCATTCAGCTAAACGTAAGGACCACCCTGACCATCTTCGTCAGATATTTCTTTGTTGTCGACTCTATAACATCCAGCTAAATCTGCATAAGTGCATCTTCTGCGTCGATTCTGGTAGACTCTTGGGGTTTATCGTTTCCAAAGATGGGATTCACCTTGATCCGCTCAAATTTGAGGCTATAATTAATCTCCCCTCTCCATCCTCATTACATCAGCTACAGAGTTTGCAGGGGAAGGCTAATTTTTTGCTTCGTTTTATACCTAACTATGCCGAAGTAGCTAAAGGATTCACGTGATTACTAAAGCAAGGTGTCCTGTTCCTCTAGGACAAGATTGCTTAGAATTATTTTGATGCCCTGAAGATGTTTCTTTTCAACACTCCTCTGTTGCGTCCTCGAAATTATCATCGTGATTTTTCCCTCTATTTAGCTACTGCTTTCAGCACAATTGCCATGGTTTTGGTACAAGACGATGATGACGGTGACGAGCATCTTATTTACTATCTATCTCGTAACCTTCTTGATCCTGAAACATGCTATGCAGATGTCGAGAAGTTGGCATTAGCTGTGGTTCAAGCAGTTCAACGTTTTCTTCATTACATTATGTTGCGTACGGTGACTGTGATTTCTGACTATAACCCTATGACCTATATATTGTCTCGACAATTGCTAGGGGGAAAGTACTCGAAGTGGATTGTCATCCTCCAAGAGTTCGAGTTGGAATTTGCTACTACCAAGTCGAAGAAATCATTAGTCTTTGCCAATCTGATATGCTCCCTTCCCTCTGACTCCGCTCAGTCTGGTTTCGAGGAATGCATTCCAGAAGATACACTTTTTCTGATTAGCACCCTCGATCCTTGGTATGGTGATATCATCGTATATATTCAAACTTCTACCTTCAGAACTGGGTTTACGAAGGATGCTCGTCGACGCGTCTGTCATCAATCGCAACCCTATCGTATAGTCGGAGATACACTCTACCGCATCAAATTTGATTCCATTCTCTGCCGGTGTTTGACTCTCGAGGAGGATGAGAAAGCCTGAATGACTGTCACAGTGTCACCTGTGGAAGTCACATGTCTGGTTATGCCACTGCACAAAAAATTCTTCGTGCTGGGTATTTCTGGCCCACCATCTTCAAGGACTGCATCGTTGCTGTCCGTAAATGCCATGATTGCTAGATCTATCAGTGCAAGATGCACGCGCCGCCTTCACATCTCCACCTTGTCATTACCATTGGTCCCTTTGTGAAGTGGGTTATCGATTTTATGACGTGCAACCCTCACTCGGTTGGGGGGAATGCTTATATCATCATAGTCATTAACTACTTCACCAAATGGGCCGACGCAATGCCTACACTCACGGTTGACAGTAAGATAGCAGCTTAGTTCATATTCAATCACATCATTTCTAGGTTTGGTGTCCCTCAAGCCATCGTTACCGATCATGGTTCCCATTTTCGGCATTATATGGTGGTGGAGTTGACTTCCAAGTTGGGTCTGCGTCACGACAGCTCAACCCCGTACTATCCTTAGGCCAATGGCTAGGTTGAAGCCGTGAATAAATTTATTTTCACCATGCTTCAACGTACGATTGGGATGCACAAATCAAACTAACATCTCATGTTATTTTCGGTTCTTTGGGCATACCGAACCTTAGTTAAGGATGCAACCGGATTCACTCCATTTCAGCTTGTTTACGGTCTGGAAGCTACCCTTCTGATTGAGTGTGAAATACCTTCGCTCAAGTTGGGTGTTGAATTGCTACCGAATACTTCACCAGAAGAATAGCATCTTCTCTACTTAGAAATTTTGGATGAAACTTGTTGCTTTTCTACTTTAGTCATTGAGGCACAGAAGAAACGGGTCAAAGCTCACTTTGACCAGTCGGTTTCCCCTCGCTCCTTCATAGAAGGAGACCTCGTCCTCCTATACAACCAAGCTCATGATAACATGGGGGTAGGAAAATTTCAACCCATGTGGCATGGGCCGTACATTGTTAAATTTGTGTTACTAAATGGGGCCTATGAGCTCATTTATTACGAAGGTCATCCTCCAGATCAGCCAAGAAATGGGTTGTATCTTAAAAAATATTATGCATGAGTCATTCATGTATGCTTTGTGTACATAGGTGTTCTTTTCATTTTTGTAAATTTTTGGCTTGGTGTGCTTTGCGAGCATTTTCCTGCTTATTGGGTCTTTTCTTATTGTGCAGATGTCTATTACCCCTTATGTCGGTTTCGCAGATGGTGCTTCCCCCAATACCCGGAACCTGTGTTCGGTAGCCTGGGTGATTTATGATCCTGCTGGTGAGTTGATAGACCTTCAAGGTATCTGTCTAGGACGAACTACAAAACGATGGCATACATTTGAGTATGGTGCGGTTCTTGAACTATTAACCGAGGCGATAACCCTTGGCATTCGTGCATTGGTTGTGAATCTAGACTCACATCTTCTTGTTCTTCAACTTAATGGACATTATTCAGTTAGAAACCCTCACATTTTAAGGTTGTATTTACGTGTTCGTTTGCTAGAAATACATTTTGATTACATTACATATCAACATATTCCTAGACCAATGAATGCATTAACTGATACAGTAGCTAACATTGTATTAGATAGACATTTTCACAATTTGTAAATCATCATCACAATGAAAAAGATCCATATAGGAAAATAGATGTATATATATATATCGAGTGTTTGCATTAGGGTGCATCATAAGTTCAAAAAATATGTGTGTTTCTGTTACATCTTGAGCATCATGTTTCTAAAAAATATGAAGAAATAAAACCTAGGTGTCTACTCGGCGTGACACTCATGATAGCATGTCACCGCCCGAACAAGCCGCCTCAGCAAGCAGTGAAATCGGTTTGGCACACCTACAGTATGTCGTTGGTATGCACGAGGAACATCATCGAATCGCACATAATATGGGACCCCATGGGATATTCCCTCCAAGTTGCGTATGATTTCCTCTTCCTCACCTCCCTCAGGGGCCACATCAAGGTCGCAAGGAACTCTCTCTGCTATCAGGGACATACCTGTAGGTCTCTCTGGGCCAACATCTACAATCACATGGATTTAATGTTAGAACATGCATAAACAAAAAATCATAATACTCATGAAAATAAAAAATGAGTCTTACCAAGTACTTCATCCCAATCCTCTCCTTCTAGGAGTGGGAGGTATGCATCACCAGTGAAATATGTGCCAGCGTAGGGCCAATCCTCCACTACAATCAGTTGTTAGCGGAGCCAATCAAAGAACTCTGGTCTCCAGGACATCTTTTGACCGCCCTTTGACCTTGGCATCAGAGCTGCCCAACGTGCCATTCGTGGCTCCAGGGCCGATGGTGTCAGGACTATCACCTCCTGATGCTAGAAAATTGGTAGCCGTTCCAAGATGAACGATACCAGAGTAGACCCATAACTGAATTGCTTCAGTTTGGTTTTCTTGCACTTTGTCAGTTGATGCTTCATGTTGATGGTCACTGCCTCTTCCCAACTGTAGAGGGTCAGTGTCAAGCAATCTACAACAAGAAGTAGTTGTGTCTTTGTAGCCTCATGCTGTGCCTGCGATCCCGCAGCTCGCGTGATGGTGTGTAGCACTACCTTTAGTGCCAAGTTTGGGATGTTCTGGATATCAACTTTCCCGCTTCCTGATCCTTTCCATGCCCCTGGACATACCCTGTTAATTACAATGCTCATGTTCTTCATGGTGGGCCGGGTGCCAGTCAGGATTGGTGCTGCCCCCCTCCACAATAGTCTTGTTATGAAATAAACGTTTGAAACTTAAATCTCGAGTTCCTGATCACAAATAATGAATTTTTCCTGATCCTCATCCCAGATACTGATTAAGTATTGCAGCAGCTCCGGTTGAGCTCTGAGGCATGGTTTCATGAAGAATTTCTTGAGCCCACAATCTCTAAGAGCTTCCATGCATCTTTCATTTTCCATGGCAAGTTCGTCTTCTTCACTGTGTTCTCATTCTTTCCATTCAATCACCATTTTTTCGCTTCACACCTGCGAACACCTTCATATGAATGTCATTAGCCAAATTAAAAGCTTCTAATTGGTGAAAATTGGGCCTATTTTCTTGCATTATAAGCTTAAAATGGTCTGCGCGGTTGGCGTGACTGTTTTAGAGACAGTCACGCCAATTGGCGCGCCTCAGTTCAAAATATTGGGCAATTGGCGCGAGTCCGTGCCCGATACTCGCGCCAACTTCCGGGCCCTAATTTTTACAATTTCCCCCACATATTTCCAAATTTTGGGTTACAAGCAATAAAACTACAATCAAAATGTAGGGAAGGATGTTAGCTCTTACCTAGAACTGACGGACTGCTCGTTATCGCCGTCGCAAAATCACAGTGTAAAAAGGTAACTATTGCTCCACAAGAGGTAAAAGTGAAACATAATTATTTTTTACCATTTTTGGCATTTTATAACTTTTCGAAACCTAATTAGGTTTTAAGACGTATTTTTCGATTATTTCAATATGTTATTTCAAGAAATGGGTTTTACGTGTGTCTCTTGTGCAGCGACAGGTTTTTAATGAAACATCAATCAAGTAACAAGTTGTATTTTATAATTTTTCAGACTCGGTAAAAACATGAAAAAGTCACTACTGGAGTCATCTTTCATCTCTTTTCTGACTCTCTAAAACTGAAAATATTGCCGAGATTATTGTCATTTTGAACTCGTTAAATGGCTGCGAAACGATATCTACCCAGTATACGTTTACCCCTTTTTCAGACTGGGATGGATTATTTATGAAAAAGGAATACCTTAGCCTATCGTGACTAAGAGGTTCTCTCAGATATCGTTTTCTACCTTTTCGGATCTGAGGGACTATTCACGAAAAGGGACATGCCTGAGTTTTATTTTCCACTTCTTTTCAAACTCTCTAAACATGAAAATATGTCGAGTTCTTCCTTTGTCAGACTCGTTAAACCCTGATGACATTAGAAATCGTCACCATGAAATTACCTGAGTTCCTCCTTCCGAGCTCATAAAATGTACTAGGATGTATTTTTCCGAAGGAAAAACTTACACTACAAGCATATGCTATCCCCTTCAATATTATTTTAAAAAATAATTGGGGTACTCGCCAGAAATGGTGGGGGAAAATGGAACCAGTTTTTAGTTGTGTTGGTAGTATGTCGCTCTTGAAAATGACACTCATCTGCATTCATTTCGGGTTGGGGACATCTCATTTCATCATTTTTTCCTCCATGGGTTTGGGTAATCTTTTTTGACCTCTCATCTGCTCTTTGCCACGTCATCATGACCTCAAATCCCTTGATGTCAAATACTACCAAATCTAGAGTCGTGTCGCTGATATGTTCAAGAGAAGTTTTCCTTTGCAGTTTTCAACCTCCCTCTGATCCTTTGTTTAGTCTCGATTCACTATCATCATGTTCCTCTGTCTCGTGTCGATGATGTGGGAAACATTATGGCTCTCCTTCGATCGGATCCCTTCCTGTCGACTTCAGCTCATTATCCAAGAAGTTGATCTAGAGACTCCCTTCCGGTACCTTGGAGCATGCATGCCTCAATGGCAGGTTCTTTGCATTTGACGATAGGTCCACATCATTGGCCTTCGATCGAGTGATTCTGCGGGTGTTCAACGCTAGATCACTGTTCACATTCCGTAGATTGTACCTATTGTACCTTGAGAGCCATTGTCATTATTGGTGGTTTCTCTCGTGCCTGTTAATAGCTTACATCATTGGATGGTAATCAGGTGACTTTCTTGCATGCTGGACTTCAGCTCACATATTCGCATGCTTGAACTTGTACTTGTTTAGGTCGAGATGGAGCGCAAGAACCTAGGTTTTGTCTGATAACATCTAGACTGCGGCATATTTTGGTTTATCATGACTACATGCATGACTTTTTTTAGATGGCTACGACCATACCTGAATCTATTTGTTGATCCTTACTGCTGGATGGCTGCATCCATACCTCGGATTTTAGTTTTTATGTATTCTATTGTGGATGGCTATGCCCATGCCACATACTCATGTATCAAAGATATCATTTGTATTTGTAATTGTAGGTCTTCCGACAACGGTGTTTGGTTCGAACGCGTTCTCGTAAAGCATTTCACCCCTGCCTCTCTCTCAGACCTCATGCTTTAGGGGGCATCTGTTACACAGCATTTTGTCATCATCCCTACAATCCCATTCCACACATTGGAGGATCATTTCTGTGACTAATAAAGTAGTGTTATGCCTTGCAATGACCATCATTGCATCCCTTGCCATGAGGACAACATTCCTTTTGTTGACGATTTCCTAAGTAGACCATCAAAAACACATGTTTTTGCATTGGCACCAGTAGACCATTATGCCCTTGCGCCAATGAGGAAGATTAACACTAGGCTCTGCACCCATTGGCGCTTTGTCCCAGTTAGCTACCCATGCCAAGCTGTTTATGGAATGTTTTTTAAATATAGAGGCGAAGTTTCTATCCACGGACTCCCTCCTTTGGCCTCTTGTTTCCACCTTTTGGGGAAACCTCCCAAAGGATAAGACCTCCCTTCCACCATTGTAGGGATCCCAACCTCCTCCTTTCCATCTATAAATAAAGCTATCTCCCATTGATGTACCAGCCGAACATATTATAACTGAATAGTTGAAGAAAATTGTTGAACATTTTGCTAGCAAGATAGAGCAAAGAAAGAGACATTTGTCGAGAGAGAGATTAGGCTTGTTTCCTCGCCTCGTCCCAATTCCCCGACGATCCTTCGAGACGCGCTTCGATTGAACCCGTTGAAGGAGGCTGCTACATCAAGGCTCTGGCTGTAATCTATTTCTTCTATTTATATATACATGACTATTGTCTAGTTCCCATCTTGTGTTAATATCATTTATTTTACGCAATATGTTTAGTCCTCCTTGACTGACTAGTTAGCTACGAATGCAATTATTGTCTTGTATATTTCTCTTGTCTTTGATATTTGTGTAGCAATACAAGTACCATTGTTGAAGGACCGTGACCTATCGGGACAGAGATCAAGAGGCCGCCACTACTACAGCTGCGACAATCGCGTTGGACTCTAGGTAGGAAAATCTATCCCAACCTTTTTCATTCGTTAGCTAGGAACCTACACCTTAGCTTGTTCCCTTGTTGCTAGACCCACTCTAGGGATAGAGGGATTGTATCTGTCCGCAGAGAGGATTTACCTTCCCAACAACCACCTCATATATATACATATATAGTTAACACACAACACTGTGATCTTCTCTCTGGTTGTTGGCCCTATTTACATCAAGTTATGGGAAATTTTTGGCTCACAGTTAACTTCGCTACAGATGGCGAGGAATAATATCATATTGATCATATAGATTGCCATGTTCACTTGCTCAACTTGTTGATATCCGCTGGGAGGTTGCCTTTCATTTTCATCTCCTACAACTGAATCGACATGACTTGTTCTGCCGAAGAACATCTGACGGATTTCCAGGTGTAGGTATCGACCCCCGACAAGTGCAGCAAGCATAACATAGGGTGTAATAGGAAGACGCGGGGTGAAATATCTGGAACTGTAATGGAAAGAATGTCATGGTTATACTAAATATTTGGGTAATTGTAGTTAGACATATGTCACTGTCATATGAAACTGGTAGACTGAAAAATGAGATGCATTGATTCAAAAGAAAGGCCTATTGGCCTAAAAATCGTAAACATCACAATCCTTTCTTAAACATTGCCATCGTACCATCAAATTTGTTAAACACAACCCTAGATCCATCTTAAACATTTCCATCATACCATTGAATTTCTTAATTACCAGTCTAGATTTATCTTAATTTTGAATCTATCTACTGTTTGAGAGGGACCAAAATCAAATCTCTTGAGGTGCAAAACCTCATTTTTTAATGCAAAATTCTAGGAAAGGTTTATACATCAAGAGATTTGATCTCTTTGGACTTTATATGTAGGAGTTAAAATTAAAGTAAGCTCGTATATATTAAAATATATTAAACTTAATATTATATTATGCCTAATAATATTAATATAATAATATGTTAATATTCTCCCTATCGGGTGTAAAGACATTTGTCAACAGAGGTTGTCAGGGATGCTTGCCACCTCCCACTGCAATTAAGAGGGAAAGTGGTGTGGCAAGCCCCTCCCATGCATGAAGCACGCAAAACGTTATTATTTTTAGTGTTATGGTGAACTTCTCTCAGACCTCTCAACATGTTGTTCCTCCTTAGAAATGTTTGTTTTTATTCCTAGTTACTGTTACATCCCTATCGTTTTGGGATTTTATTTCCATCCACACTAGTTGATTATGGCTGGATGAAAAACCTATCAATTGAGTTAATGAATTGGGTCTTGGATTCTTTCAGTTTCGGGGTCACATGTTGAAAGGGTTGTTACGACTATGACTCATAGAGGATCCCCTTCTTTCTACTTCTGATGGATGCGAATGGTAGGTATCAGACTGAGGATGGAGATGGTAGTGTTGCTCTTAACCCTAAAGCATACACAACACAACGAGATGAGACTCCAAGAGGTTGGCTACATCGCACAGTGGAGGTTGTTGGCACCATTATTCAATATCAAAGGATGAGGTTTTGTCTGGTCCTGAAACTTGGGCTACATTTTCAAGGTGACAGCTCATCCTTTACTTGATTCATTGTATTTTTAGGCTTGTGTCTGGTGCTAGCTCCATGTGGGTGGTATTCATGATTTTGTATCAATGTATTACTATGTATTGAGCCTTGAGGTCTTGGGGGCTCTGATGAATTTGGTGTCATTTTCTCTTTCTGGTTTAGTCATCCTTCTACTGAAAGTTTTATGGCTCAAGCCCCCTGGTGGTCTGCTTGTTGGGTTGGCTCTGCCATGTGCTCCTCACTCCAAGAAGGCTCGCTTAACAGTCAATCTAGGCAAATATTCTGGGTTTTGGTTATAATTTGGTTGTCTATTGTCTTAGGGGGGGAATTCTATTAGATATATCTTCTGTTTTTGGCTTGAAACCAGGTGGCTATGATTGGTAGGCTTCATTTGTGCTAGGGTACTGTGTGGTCTTGGCCTTGGAATGGGTTACTTTGTTATCTATCCTCAGTGACATGATAGAGGATGCATAGCCACATAGGGGTTGATGGCCGCAACCAACAAGGTTGGTCATGAGCTCAAACCCAAGCCCAATAAGCAACTAACATTTATCATTTTGTGACTTCTCCTAGCATTCAGGAGGAGATTCATCAACTTGAGAATTATGCTCCTCTTGACCATCAAGCCTACTCATATTCGAAACTAATGAAGGAAGTTTCTCATTTTCTTGATGTAACACACAGCCTTATTATTTTATAATATATATTTTTTTTCTCTTTATTTTTTTGGTGTGTGTGTGTTAAGTCTTGGGGCATTGAATGGCATAGTCCTCCCTTTTGAGTAGGTCTCCTTTTATACTTGGGGTGTTCATGCTGCAACACCATTCCTTGAAGAACTTGAATTTGGTCATTCAAGTCACTTTTATTTCTAACACTCAATTTCTAAGGGTTCAAGGTTCAATTGTATAGTGAATTTTTGGCCTACTGTCACTACTCACTTGGACATACTTAAGGGTTTAAGTGGTGAATTCAATTGGTTTTCACACATGGGCATTGGAATGAACTCTTGGAATTTTCCCTTTGGCTAATTATGTCTGTGAGCTTCCTTGTAGGTCTAACATGATAAGGTTTCAAACCATAATTTCAAGCTGGAATATATATACACACAATCCAACGGTTTAGGGATCAACAATTCCAATAGTCAAGAGATCACTAGTTGTGTGAAGTATGTGGAGACTGAGATAAATGAGCTAGTGTGATGCACCATGGGTGGTCTTTTGCCACATATATAATGGCAATGAATGTTAGAAGGCGATTTTCATTTTTAATATTTGGAAGTTGCATTGCATGCCAATAGCTCTCCTTCTACCTATGTCTATAAAATAAATATTTTCTCAAGGCAAGGAGATAGACTTATAATGCATATCCTACCTAGTCATTATGCACATAATTCATCGTCATATGACTTCATGGGGACTACTCTAAAACCTATGTGAATTATAATTGGTCTCCTGGTGTATATATATATACTTTGTGCAAATGCACTGAAACTTTCAAGCATAGCCCTTGGAGCTCTTTTTCCAAGTCTGACAGAGCTGCACGGTAGACCTTCCACTGTGATGTAAAACCTATGTTATGAATTTCTCTTTGGTATTCAAGTTTACCGATCAAAAATTATAACAATGTGGTGTACCTATTAGCAATTATTTGTAAATTTTGGTTTATAGCATTCATATTATAGAAATGGACAAAACATCAAACTTCTCCCCCTATCGAAAGAGAGTATGCCCACAGTCTTTACATATAATACATTATAGATATGATTTCTAATGAAAATGTTAAATACCAACAATATTTGTGCTAGAGGCATATTGCACAACATATAAATGCAACTATCATTAACAAGCTATTTGAATCAACAATATTTATGCTAGAGGTATGTTATAAGATATATAAATGCACGCATCATTAGAAAGCTCCGTGAAATACTTCCATTCAAAGAATCACATCTCTGATGAAAATATAAACATGCATAACGTCATTGAAACTAGATTTAGACTCGTGAAATTTACCATTCATAGATTTGATGGCTAGGAATGATGTTCACTAATTAGATAGGATAAGTTGTAAGAAAAATAAAATTAAAAACAATTTCATGCCCCGTGATGAGTTAGCATGCATAGCATGCCATTAAAAACTACACATGGCATCACATTGTTGGAATGTGAGCAAGTGATAGTCTAATCTACACAACTAGAAGCCGTTAAATACAAGAACTTGCATACTTGTCAATTGCCATGTGCTTCAGACGAATTTCTCATTATTGTATATGTAAGAATGCTAAGTATTTGTCCAAAAACCATTCCATAATTGAACTTATCTTCACTGAGATAAATATAAGAAGACCCAACGATTGCACAGTAATTAGTAAGAAAATATGTCAATAAAAATTAAATAAAATTACTAGGAACAAAAGTGCAGAGGTATAGTAGAGGGACAATAAATATGTTGAGATGAGAAAATTCTATTGCATAGAACAAGAAATTTCAATCGAGACCATTAAACCGCAGAGAATCATTCAATAGAGAATCTAACGCAACAAACTTGAATTAAGTACCTTAAAATTCTTGTGGATACCCTGAGCAAATTTTATGCATGAGGCCTTTAAAATACCAAATAATTGTTGTAACACTTAGTGGTCTAGCTTTAAGAAACCATGAGACCCCTCAAGTATATTCAAGATAGAATATGACATCGTATCTCAACCATAAATCTTGCCTTATGTCAATATCACCTAAGGAAAATAATATCCAAGAGGTTCATAAATTGAAACATGGATTGATAGACAATGTCTTGTGAGATTCAAGCAATGGCAGCTCATGAATTAGCCTATGATGAGTTTTAACTCTGGCATATGACCATATGTTGCAACAATCCTTTATGCTTGTGCAATAGCATAGTGTTGGAATATGATTAGGTGACAAGTTACCAATGATATCATATACATTAGCCTGTGTTGATTTTAACTATTCCATGTGCTACAATAATGTGTTATGTGATGGGGTAGCACATTGTTGGACTATGAACAGGTGTCAAATAGAAACCATTTAAAAATAAAAAATTGTATACTATTGCTACGATTGTTCCAAAGAAATTCTCTTTACTGTCAGCAAGTATTTAGTAATAGTAAGGGCATACATCAAAACTGGTACAAGAAGATGTTAGAAACAGTGGTACAACATATGACACAATAATCACTTTTAAATAATTAGGTGGCTAACAGTACTATGCCAAACATACAATGCCCTAGAACAATGACAATCCCCTCACAAAACTAAGTTATATCACAACAATGTCATAATTCTCAAGCATTACAAGCCATATAATAGATACAAAAATATATGGTTTGTGAGCCAATAAGATTTCGTAAACAACAAGCAACATTTTATCAGCTTGAAGTAATGAAATCATGCAAATGTTATACTTGAAGTATTTTGAAGCATCAATTCACTATCTTAATACCCGGTGGCCCAAACTTAAGGAGACATGAGACCTTTGTAGATCTTGCATCATGTAAACATCTAGGAGGTATGTATACTATTTGATTGAGGCATGTATGACCATCTGATTCACTAGTGCCTAAACCTATAACATTTGAGTTGGCAAGACACCACAGTCTGGCATCCGTTAGTCCACTTCTTTAATTAATAATAATGCATAAATACACAATATTGCAATTTTGTAACCTTGCACAGACAAGTATATTATAGTCAATAAAACATTCAACAATGTGTGACTTAGAATGGGCATTGGGATTAGTCATAATTCTCCTCCCAACCACTGACACGTTACCAATAATGCAACTATCAACCCCTAGCTTGTGAATCATGTCCCAATTACCATAACACTAGATACACTAGGGATTCTAGAGGTCTGTCCCACCTCCACCCTTATGGTATAAAAATATTCAGTTGCAAACTTATTAAAGGATTCCAAAGGTAAGAACTCTCCACCCATCAGTCAATGAGGGGCTCCATAGATGAAATTCTTCACCCTCACTTGATTAAGGGATTCCAAAGATTTTACTCCACCCTAAGATTTTTGTTATATTAGCTCCACCTTGAGCTAGGAATCCATAGTATACTGAAAATGAAAGTTGTTACAAGGAAGCCTTCTTAAATTGTATCAAGAAAATTATTCATTTGACTTGTGCCTTAGTAAAATGGAGAAATTCAAATTTCCACATTAACAAGATGACTTTAGTTGCATTGATCAGGAGTGACATTGCCAAGTCACTCAGCTAAGTCAGTCAATTCAAGTTTTTGGGCAAGAAGTAGAGTTGTGCATGGGTTGATTGCTAAGATATAGAAATCTAGTGGAGTTATATTTAGTGAAACTCAATTATCTAATCTCTAGTCTAGAATAGAGTCAGTATGAATTCAGTTAAGTAGTTGTAACTATTTTTAACTCACTAATATCTTAGTTAACTAGTCAATTTACTAAAAATAGCCCTAACCATGCATGCAATTAAGATTGCCTAGTGAAGTGGAGGAAAAAACATGATTACAATCACTATTATATACTAGTGAGTTGTATAGTGTTTACATGTAGTAGGTAGGCAATTTCCTCAAGAATTGTGCAAGGAAATAGGAGGAACTAGGAGGCCTTATATTTTGGCTAAGTGTTTGGAAAATTAGACTTTGGAGAAGGAGATCGGTATTGCATTGCAGTTTGATTTTCAAGGATTGAAGTTGCCATTGTAATAGATCATTTTTCTCATCTTATATAATACAAATAGAAGAGGGGTTTTTCCCAGTTGGGTTCCCTAGTAAAAATTGTGTTCATTGTGATTGAATGATTACATGTGTTTCTATTGTCAGATTTCCTTTCGTAAAAATTAGTTTAAGAAATTTGTGTCTATTGATTTAAGTGATATTTCTTTAGCAATTGTATATTTTGAGTTATTTCTACATGGTATCAAAGCTATTGAAAACTGCATAGAAACTAGGTTCCTGATCATCTCTCAAAGAATTTTCGAATAGCAGATTTGTGGTGAAGGAATGTTTAGTACGGGAACAATGTATTTCAATGGATTGAGGCTTGAGTATGCATTAGAGGGAACTTCGAATTTCATTTCTTGGAAAGACATAATGGAAGTTGTGTTGGATGACAATGGAGTGTTGGTGTACACACAAACTGATATTCCAAAACCATCAGCATCAAATGCACAGTAGTTGGCTTAGTGGAAGAAAGAACTGCAAAATATAGGAGGATTATCCTAAAGGCATTCAGAGACCCTATGGTTTTGAATTTACGGGAAGCAGACTACTTTTTCAATGTGGAAAACTCTCATATAGCTATTTGAAAGCATGTTTAATGCCAGGAAGTTGGCATTGAAAGACAAACTCAGTAACATTCGAATGAATAAAAATGAAACTATTGTTCAATACCTATCTAGATTCACTCAAGTCAAAGATGAATTTGGAGGAGTTGGAGAGACTATTCCACCATACGGAGCAGCAGGCTTAACACACTCGTTGGTCTTCCAAAGTCATGGCACAAATGTCAAAGATTCAATTAATGGAAGACACAAGCTCTGATTGGTCGACTTGGTCACCAGATGAGATTAAATCCACAGGAAGAAGCCCAAGGCAAAACATAATCTGCTCAAAATCATGGAAAGAATAAATACCTCGGTAAAATTAAATGCTTTTACGTATCGAGAATGGACACTATGCAACCAAGTATACACACGAAATCCAATAAGAAACTTTTTAGCCAGGGAGCGAGGTAAGATGTCTCATGTCACAATTTGGGTTGGATTTCACCCTCATTTGCATGGAAATTCACTATACGAGGTAGTGCATGGTACTTGAACTCTAGTTCTTCATTTCATATGAAAGGAAACAAGGTTCTTCAACAACTTAAAGGAGAAGGACCTACAGTACACATGAAACTTGGAAATGATGGAAGGTGTAGTACCAAAGGGATTGGCCGATTGTCACCTTTAAGAGGGAGTTAGGCTCCCATCTTCACCTGAAGAATGCAATGCATGTACCTGGCCTGAAGAAAAATGTAGTTTTTGCAACTGTACTTCAAGATAAAGGATATGCTGTGGTGTTCAATAAAGGGGAGGCTTATTTGAAGCATGTTGCTACTGGACAACTGAAACAAATTGGTGTTTGGGTTAAAAATATCTACAAGTTGGAATTTCAGGTGCATGTGTTGCATTGAGTAGCAAGGTTGAACATGTTCAAGGTCAAGATGTTGGAGAGCTTTGGAATAGGTGCATGGGACACCTACACCATGGAGCTTTGAAAATGATGCAATAAACCATGATTGGACTTCCAAAATGCACCTTTGATCAACGTGATGTTTGCAAGGGATGCACTCTTGGAAAATATGTTAAATCCTCCTTCTAGGGACGAGATAGCAGAGATAGAGCCATATTGGAGCGAGTTCACTCAGACTTGTGTGGACCATTCTCCACAGGCTCAACTACAAATCAAAGGTATTATGTGATCTTCATAGATGGATTTTCCCACAAATGTTGGATGCATTTCATGGAGAAGAAATATGAGCTTTATTCAAAGTTTGTTGAATTTAAGCCTTGGTTGAAAATGATACTAGAAAGAAAATTAAATCCTTGAAAAGTGATAATTGAAGAGAGTATGTCTCTAATCCCTTCAAAGAACTATGTGCCAAGGATAGTACTAGAAGGGAGTTTACTACACCGCACAACCCACAACAAAATGGGGTGGTAGAGAGGAAAAATATAAGTATTGTAGGAGCTGCTATAACAATGTTGCATGACCAAGGATTGCCACTATCCCTGTGGGCAGAAGCTTGCAATACAATTATTTATTTGCAGAATAGGAGCCCTCACATAGTTCTTGGAATGATTACACCTGAATAGGATTTCTTTTGGAGGAAGACAAATGTCTCCCACTTTCACATTTTTGGATCCATAAAATATTTTCATGTATCCAAAGATAACAGGAAAAAGTTGGAGCCCACTGCAAAGAGGGGGATATTTATAGGATACACAAAGACACCTCATATTTACCAAGTGTATATGCCCTCACTCGGGATGACTGTTATAAGGAGGGATGTGAGATTTGATGATGAGAAATCCATGAGGAGCTCTCTAGAGCGAGGGCTGAGCATACCACCAGAGGAGGAGCTTCTGGCTCCAAAAGAAGAGCCTTATTCATATCCACAGAGTTAGATTCAAAGGAAAGAGGACATTCTAGAAGGATGATGTGGAGAAAGCACATGTGGAGGAGAAGAGAGCATGCCAAGTGGAGGCACCCACTCACATAGAGCCTTCCAAAGAGGGGAGGGAGAAGACCAGGATGGTTGACAGGTTGGTGAAGGAAGCTCAAGAGCAAGTTGGAGATCCTAGTTCCTCATGTAGATAAAGTATATCACCAGACAAATATACCGAATAATGGAACTCATGACAAAATTGATATATTCTGAGCTATCTTCCTTTGAAGAGGTTGTTTCCCAACAGGTGTGGGTAGATTCCATGGTGGAGGAGTATAACTCTATCATGAAGAACAATGTTTGGGAGGTGGTGCCTATACCTAATAACAAGTTATTTAGTGGTTCCAAGTGGCTGTATAAGGTGAAACAAGTAGCTTATGGCAGTGTTGAGAAGTACAAGACCAGATTTGTGGCCAAAGGATTCTCATAGGTGGAGGGGATTGATTATGAGGAGACATTTTCCCCGGTTGCAAGATAGTATTCTATTAGGACCATACTAGCACTGGCATCATAGTTGGGGTGCAGGATCCACCAAATGGATGTTAAAACTACCTTCCTCAATGGAGTGGTTGAGGAAGAGATTTACATTGAGCAACTTGAGGGGTTCGAGACCTTTAGCAGGGAGACACATGTGTGTAGGCTCAAGAGAGCCCTCTATGGTCTCAATAAATCACCTCGTGCTTGGTACACTTGAATAGATTCCTATCTCAGTGGATTGGGCTTAACTAAGGGTGAATCATATGTCAATCTCTACTACATTATGGTAGACAATGGTAGTGTGCTCATCTTAGTCCTGCATGTAGATGATTTGATACTGACAGGGGATGACAAGTTGATCGAGTCTTGCAAGGAGGACCTTGCAAGAGAGTTCAAGATGAAGGATATGGGTTTGATGCACTACTTCCTTGGATTGGAGGTGTGGCAGGGAGATGGAGAAATATTTGTTAGAGAGGGGAAGTACACATTTCATAGATTCCATATGCAAGATTGCAAACCTATGGACACTCCTCTAGGTACTAACTAGAGGAAAGAGGATGCTTCTACATGGGAGGCAGTATATGGAACTATCTACATATAGTTGTTGGGGTCCTTGATGTACTTGGTGAACACAAGGCTTGATATTTGTTTTGTAGTTAATCAACTTAGTCAGTTTATGGTGGAGCCTTCCAAGCTTCACTAGAAAACAACAAAGCATGTTCTAGATACCTCATAAGCACAGCAAAATTTGGTTTATGGTACAAGTAAACTAATGGAGTGAAGCTCCAAGGCTTCACAAATGCAGATTGGGCAGGGAGTCCCTCAGATAGGAAGAGCACATCGAGAGCAGTCTTCGATATTTTTTACTTTTATTATTTTAATTTTAATTTTATTTAAATTTTTAATTATTATTATTTTTATTTTATTTTTATTTTTATTTTTCTATTTTTTTATTAATATTTTTTAATTAGTTTATTATTTTATTTTATTTTATTTTTTAATTTAAATTATGATTTTTTTTGTTTTTTTTCCTTAAATTATGTGTCTTTTTGAAATTATTTTACTTTTATATATATATATATATAATTTTTAGTTTCTGAAGTTAATTTTGTTTTTTTGCATTTTTTATGGGGTTTTTTCTTTTTTATATATTTGATTTTTTTTCATGTTTTTTTATTTTTTATTTTTTTATTTTTTTATGTTTTATTGCCAACATGGAAATCACCAACATTTAAAAAAAATTATCCACACTTAATACATTAGAAAATTTAATGTGTAAAAAATAAGCCCTCTAAAAATAAAGGGTTGATGTTGCATCAACACTTTTCAAAGTTAGCATGAAAATAACTAACATTTTAAAACAAATATTCATACTTGATACATAAAAAATTTAAAGTGTAAAAAATAAGCCCTCTAAAAAAAATCGGTTGATGTTGTATCAACACTTTCCAAAATCAACATGAAAATTAGTAACATTTAAAAAAAAATGTTACATAAGAAAATTTAAAGTGCCAAAAATATGCTCCAAAAAAAAAGGTTATTCTGAATAACCACTTTTCAAAATCGGGTGTTTTTTTTACTACCTCAAAAAATCAGGTAATCAATAATTTTCTCGTTTGATCGGTAACTATGTTAGTGGAAAGCAACCATATTTTGACAAAGGCTTTGTCGAGAGGAAAGTTTTAGTTCACGAGTAGGATTGGGGGTTGTTTAGAACCCTTTACTACTTTGAAAGTGTTAAATTGTAGCAAGAAATGGATTCATTTGACTTGTGTCTTTGTCAAATGGAGAAATTTTAATTTCCACGTCAACATGATGAATTAAGTTGTAGTTAGCAGGAGTGACATGGCCAATTCACATAGTTAAATCAATCAATTTGAGTTTGTGCACTATAAGTAGAGTTGTGCATGAGTTGATTACTAAGATATAACAATCTAGTGGAGTTATATTTAGTGAAACTCAATTATCTGAGCCCTAGTAATGAATAGAGTCTGTAGGAGTTCAGTAGAGTAGTTGTAATTGTTGTTAACTCACTAATTTCTTAGTTAACTAGTCAATTTACTAAAACTATCCCTAGCCATGCATGCAATTAAAATTTCCTAGTTGAGTGGATGGAAAAGGAATAATTGTATTTATTATTCTATACTAGTGAGCGTATATTGTTTGCATGTATAATCTGAGAATTTTTCTCAAGATTTATGCAAATAAATATGATATTTCCCTATCTTTTATGAGCTAATGTCCTCAGGAATTACGCAAGGAAATAGGAGGAAGTTTGAGGCCTATTTTAGATAAGTGTTGGTAAGAGCAGGAAGAGTAGGTGGATATCAGTATTCCAGTGTAGGTTGAGCTTCAAGGATTGAAGGTTTCATTGTAGTAGATCCATATTCTCATCTAATTTAATATAAAACAGAGGAGGGGTTTTTCCCTGTTGGGTTACCCAGTAAAAAGACTATGTTCATTGTGATTGAAAGATTGCATGTGTTTCTATTGTATGTTTTCTTTTCCGTAGATTGAGTAGAAGAAATTTGTGTTTATTGTTTTCAATCTGAATTCATTAGTAGTTGAAAATTTTGAGTTATTTCTACACAAAGTGAGGCCTCCACCCATTAACCATTGAGGGAACCCAAAGATAAATACCTCCACTTTCGGTTAACCCAAGGACCCAAAGGTTTGAGCGGTGGCTTTGGTTAATAGAAACAAGGGATCCAAATTAATTGTACAATGGTATGAGCCCGGGTGTTCTCCCACTCAATCCTTTGAGGAGTAACTAAGACAATAGACATGGCTACAGTTATTTCGCTTTGAGAAGTAAGGTCATGTGAAATATCTAGCTAACCAACTGCGGGTACGGAAAGGTCATGGTTACAAGGTTCTTGTTTGTTGAAGGGTAGGGGAAATCATGTCAATAATATTACTGAAACGTCACTCTACGTCCTAAGGGTATGAATTTCCATAGCCCATTTTAAATAGATGTATGCAATATGGTAGAAGGTAGTGATAAAGAAATAATCATAGACATGGCTTAGATTGTATTCTTCACTGGCATGTGTATGAGTTAATTATGATTCTAGAAACACATTATCACTATTGGAGTACACCCTAGCATGCAGACTCTAATTGGATGCAGAAACAATGAGAGTCTAATTTGATAAAAATTAAGGGTAAGGTTCACGACAGGGTCATAGTGACTCACCTTTGATGTTGAAACCTTTGGTACTGCATTGGTTTACCCTATGATCGTCATGGTGTAGATCCCATGATTTTTTTGTTTCCCTCCTTGCAGCAAATGCCCTTGAAGTTGTTCTTTGAATGCCTCACTTTCCATTGATTTTATTTTTTTATTCCTTTCTCCCTTTATCTCGATTTCCCCATTGTTCTCTTCCTTCCTCCTTCATTTTTCTTCCATTGTTCACTTATTCTAGTTCTTCGTTCCCTCCTAGATTGATTTCCTCTCTTTTTTCTACTACTCGAATTCTGACTTTGGTTAGTTATATTTCAGCCTCTCTAGACCAACAAATATGCCGCACCTATCCCTCCTAGCCCAATAATTATTGATCAACCTTGTAGAACAATCAATGGTGTGCCATTTGGCATCCTTTCTCCTTCAATACACACCATTTGTCTTCTTCCCACGACTATTTCTAGAACCAACATAGTGTGAGAAAAAAAAATATTCTTAGTCATGTGCTAATACTCCCGTAGGTATATGTATGTGTTCTAAATTTAATAACTATACAAATCAACCAAAGAAAGGAAAGGAACACACCCTTAATTTATATACTTTAACCTTTTTACACTTTACCTAACCTTTATTTATTAGTTATACCCTTCTATTTAAGTTAAGGTAAGGACATTCATCTCAACGGGTAAGGGGACTATTATAAGGTAAGGCAATTAAACCTTAGCTAGAGACATTCCTTTTTAAACAACCTAGGGCTATACCAATAGGTCTACGTTAATTAGTCTTTATAAATATAAATACATGCCACAATAACTAAATAAGGTCTTTAATAGCCAAGTGCAAGCATCTTCTTGAAATTTACAATAGTTACACATACACATATATACTCACAATAGCCATATAAATTCTATAATAACGAAATGCAGAAATTTACAATGACCACATAGGGTGTACAAAATCCATATACATGCCTATTTAAATTATTTCCAAATAAAAATTACACATTTAAATCATGTTTGCATATATGTATATGCATATTTATGTTTATTATCTTCAACATGTATACACAGGTAACTAAGGAAGTACTTACAATGACCCTACAAATGCAAGGTGGCTAGGATAATATTTACATTATATGCATGAATGTATCATGATCAAGACCATTAGCACAATATCTACGTACTTTTCAAGATGACCAAGGTCATTACAACCTCTCCTCCTTGACGGGAACACCATCCTCGGTGTTCTATGACCATATACAATAAAACAAAATACTCAATGCATTTGACGTATTGTTTATGGAGATTACAACTTTATACAATATTTACAATGTTTTTCATATTTTCTTTTTTCTAACAAACCAATATTGATAAGATGCCTACATTTGATCAACAATTTTCCATGTGACTTCCCTGGGTCCAAAGTGTTTCCGCTATACTTTAACCTGCTCTATTGCTCGGTTCCAGAGCGTGAGCTTCCTTTGCTCTAGGATGCAAAATGGATCTGGATGGAATTGTCCCTCTGGTTCCACCTATAAAACAAACCAATCAATGGCATGATTAGTATCTCACACATACCTTTTAAGCAAGGACACATGGAAAACATCATGAATTTTTACTAAAGGAGATGATTCCAATCTATAATCCATTGGTCCAATCCTTTCTAATACTTCAAAAGGTCCAAAAAATCATGGTGCCAACTTGTCACATGACCCAATATTTAGGGAGTTGTTCTTCAATCTAATATGCATATATACGTGTTCCCCAACTTGAAAATCCTTATGCACTCTATACTAGTCCACATAACTTGTTTTCCAGTTCTGTGCCACTTTCAAAATTTTCTCAATGGCCTACATTTCTTGTTCCATCTCCCTCGACATTTTAGGTCCAATTAAGACCTTTTTTACTAGATCGCTCCAGCTAATAGGATTGTTGCAACACCTCTCATACAATGCCTCGAAAGGGCTCACCTTTAGATATTCCTAGTACCCACTATTATATGTGAACTCTACTAATGGGAGGTACTCTTCCCATTTATTTGGTTGATGCATCATATATATCCTCACCATATCCTTGAGGATCCTGTTTATTATCTCAGTTTTTCCATCCTCTTATGGATGATAAGTTATGCTTAAGGCCAATTATGTCCCTAGGACTATGAATAATTTCTTCCAAGAACTTGAGGTGAACTTAGTGTCTCTATCCAAGATGATTTCTTGGGAACCCCATGTAATCTCACAATTTCCCAGATGAATATTTGGGCTATTTGGATGGCTGAATTGGTGAATTTGACTACTACAAAGTGTGTCACCTTGCTCAATTTATCAATTACCACCATTATTGTGTCGTGTTTCCTGGATGTTCATAGAAATCTTGTAACAAAATCCATAAATATCACTTCCCATTTCCATTATGGAACGAGAATGGATTGTAATAATCCTATTAGGTGTTTGCATTAAGCCTTTACCTCTTGGCATTCCATACATTTGACAACAAAGTCTGCTACCTCTTTCTTTAGATTAGGCCAGTAGTAAAAAAATTATGGCTATGCGGGACTTCGATATCCTGGATGGCCGGAATATGGTTTGGCATGGAACTCCTTGAGTATGATCTTCTTCAATTCACTATTGTTTGGCACATAGATCTTATTTTTGAATGTGATAAATCCCTCTTTTGTGAGGTGATATTCCTGACTATTCTCTCCCTTTTCCGCTTTTTGTAACTCTTCCTTTATTTGCTGATATTGCTTGTCATATTTCCCTGCATCTATGATTCGTTCTCCAAGGATAGTTCCATAAGAACTCATGGTTGTTAGGTGATTTATTTTCACTTTTTTGGTAAGTGCATCGACAACCATTTTTTTTGTGCTCATTATATATTTGATCTCAAATTCAAATTCGCTAAGAGTTTCCAGCCACCTATCTTGTCTTGCATTCAATTTAGCCTAATAAAATAAGTATTTTAACCCTCCATGATCTGTCATTAAGGTAAATCTTCTATCGAGGAGGGAGTGCCTCCACATTTTTAATGCATAGATAATGGTGGCCAACTCCAAGTCATGGGTCGAATAATTTATCTCATGCTCATTCAACTTTTGTGACTCATAACAAAGCACTTGTCCATCCTACATTAAGACCCCACCAAGCCCTTATTTGCAAGAATCAATGAAAACTATGAAGTCCTTATATGGATCAATAATATTTAAGACTGGTGCATTGGTGAGTTGAATTTCTTCAACTAATCAAAACTTGTTGCACATTCAACCTTCCACTACAAATTTTAACCCTTTTCTGTAAGGCAACGATTCGAGGGCCTATCTTGGAGAAATTTTTAATAAAATACCTACAATAATCAACCAAACCCATCAATGATCTTACCTCTATTACATTATTTGGTGTTGGCCACTCCATTATGGCTTTGATCTTTTTGGGATCCACTGCTATCCCATCATTGGAGACTATGTGTCCCACAATAATGGATCTAGGATTGGAAGAAATCACACTTACTCAACTTTGCATAGAGCTGATGTTCCCTTAGTAGTTTTAGTATTGTTTCTAAATGTTCTTCATGTTCCCCCTTGGTTCCTAAATACACCAATATGTCGTTAACAAACACAATCACAAATGTATCCATGTAAGGGAGCAACACGCTATTCATTAGGCACAAAAAAGTGGCAGGGGAATTTGTAATCCCTAAGGGCTCCACTACGAACTTGTAATGCATGTAAATTGTTTGAAAGGTCGTCTTATGGATATACTCATCCTTTATGCACACTTGATGATATACTAATCTCATATCACTTTTGGAGAATACTATCGTTGATCAAATAAATCATCAATCCATAGCAAGGGGTATCTATTTTTTAGGGTTACCTTATTTAATTTCCTATAATCAATGCATAATATAAGAATTTTTATTTACAAATAATACTAGTGCTCCCCATGAAGACACACTTGGTATTATGTATTCCTTATCAAGCATCCCCTTCAATTGTAATTTCAGTTCTACCAACTCAGAAGTACTATGATCTGAATATGGGCAAACTAGTTTTGTTGTGCTAGCTCCCTCATCAATTAAATAAAAATGTGTTTAGGATAGTCTCAAGTTAGCCAATTGTGAAGGGGTTTATTTGCCAAGTTTTAAGTGTCTTTGATGAGAAATTTATAAGTTATTTAGATATCAAAAATCCATGTACAACAAATAAAATGCAGAGAAATAACACACAACATACACATTACACAATAGTTGATAACAGAGTTCACCCCTTCTGGGCTAGGCCCTTTTGGGATCAATGGTAAAATGTCTGATTACCGCTGCCTACGATTATACGATGGCTTCAGGCTTTGCTCATTGACTTAGAACCCAAAACTCAAAATGAACTGCTGAATCTCCTAAGCATAGATGTCAGGGCGATGCTAGGCATGACCTCCCCTCCTGGTGGCCCTAGGCTTCTTTAATATTCAAAATGGAAAAAACACTTTCTGAAGTGCTCCAACGCCTCTGCAACCTATTCAATCATGTTCATAGCCTCAAAATCATCTAATAATGACTCTTCTTGACCCAAAATTGGTCAAAATTAGCAAAAGTTATGCATCCTTCAATTTTTCCTTAGGAATCTCCACTAAATCTGGAGAAACTCCAGTTAACGTAGCTAAATCTGGGGGCAGCTCTGCACTCAGTGGCTTCACCAAATATACCACCATTTTAAACTTGATTTTAATTAAACATAAGCATTTTTTAGTGGCAGTTAACTGTTACTTAGCGCATTAAGCGCGTTTAAACAAATTGTGCATTTAAAATTCTGGATTAGCGCTTAAACATAGTGATTATGGTAATTAAACCTTATTACCAACTTAAATATGCGGAATTACCATAAGCGCTCCGTTGTGGTCGTAACTGTGGTCATGTTGGGAGGGGGCTGGCTCGCGGGGCTCGCCCCCTCCATTCCCCAACCAATGAAAATATACTTGTAATATACATGTTGTAGGCGTAGACTATTAAGTCTTATGTTCATGGTCTGTTGGTAGTTGTGGTGGTTGGTGTGGGGGAGGTCGCGGGGTCGAACCACAACCTCCACCCTTCCCCTTGATAATTATGCTCCAATATAAAACACCCACTTTGATATAGTTCAAACCTTAGTATAAATTAAATATTTCAGACTTATATATATAAAATACCCCCAATATTCATTTACCCGACCTTTGTAAAGGTTTGATATTTCCAAACTTTGACATTGCATTGCAATTCAGACTTTGATATATGTTGCTCCATACACTTATGTATCCAACCTTTCAAATAATTAAAATGTGGACTTTAGACATTGGATAGGGTCCACCAGAGGGTGCACATGGTGGCCTCTTGCTGCACCATGTGTCAGCCTCTGGTTGGACTATTCCAACATTTAAAAAAAATTCAAATTCAACCTTAGGAGACAACCATTAAAAAAATTTCACTTTCAAACCTCTTCGGCAAATCCTGCAGTGACACTTGTCATAGTATCATTGGGTGAAATGGAGGAAAACCCAAACTTTTAGCCTTTGACCTTGTTTGACCATTTCTTTTTAAATTTGCTTGTTTGACACAGTGATCAGCGAGCTCTAACTTCCTCATACAGACTCCATTTTGAGTGAAACAAATTGTGTCGGATTCCTGGCGACGAACCGAATACGTTCATTCTAGTTTGGTGAAATTCTAAGCACTTTGAATTTTTGGAAATTTTTTGCCCCTAATCCAGATTTCGATCACTCCTTCCCACTGACAGGCTTTTGGACCCACAAAAGTTGGTTATCTCATGAGAGTTGAATACTATTATGTTTCCCAAGTTCTATCATCTTAATTCTACTTGGAAAAATCTCCATGACAACCACTTGGGTTCACTAACATGCCTTGCCTTGCAAATGGCTTGGCGCTTCAACCAATGTCCTCCCTTTTCCCAGCTGACCCAATCCAACACTTTCTAGGCTACTTGTTGACGAATAAAACACTTTTTTGTACCAAAACAATCCCTCAGTGCTTGGAAAACTAATTGATGGCCTTCCCACTAAGAATCGTGTTCCTCCTTTGCACAAACATGCATTCGATGCAAGCTTCTCCTTGGAAACCACTTTTCCAAGTTAAGCCCATCTGAGTGAACTACAACAATGAGTTCCAACATTAGTAATAACAAGAAAATAAATGAAAATTCTTTTACCTCCATGGTTCCAAATTCCACATCTGGAAGAATGCATTCGCCACATCTTTCACTTCTTGGCATCAACACATAAAATTGTCTACAATGGCTGCAAAATTTTTGGCTGCAAATTATTTGACATATTGTCCCTATTTTCATCATCCTCCAGTATTGACATGCTGCTCATGCCATTATTTGAGAATGAAGGCTAATCATGAGCCTCTCACTCAAGAGTGGACCTTCCCAAAATCCTGCGACATCTTGTTACAAACAAAACCATCAAACTGAAAAACACATCATGCAAGAAACATAACTCGACGACATATCCATTTCATCCTTCAAAGCAACAAATTTGACATCATGTGAACATCGCCATGTACTCTTACATCTCGGTGTACAAACTCATCGACCAAACACAAGTCGACTCTCATGCATGTGAAAATGATCAACACTCTCAAGTTGACATACATACATGATAAATAAAGTGAGTCAACATACTCCACTTTCAAACACCTTCCTAGCATAAACATTGTTACCCCATTTTTTTGGTCATCTAACCTATTATCATTAGATGAACCCAAGTACACCATGTAAGACCAATTTTACCCTAAGTAAAATTGCTTTCACCACATTTGTCTACATTTCATGGTCATATTCCAAAACAAGAAAATTAATTAGATAAATAATTATTTATTTATTTCCTAAGAATAAGTTATTTAAATCACTATTTAAATACTATTCCTAGTTAAATTTGACTAAATCACATATAAATAATTAAATAAACCATCATTTATTTAATTATATTCCCATCATTTCCCTAAAATAATAAATAAATCATTTATTTATTTGTTATTTATAAATAAAGGAATTGACCCAAGTCAAAAATCCTTTTCCCTCCGACAAATATAATAAAATATTCCTAAAGGGTGATTCTAGAATTTGTTTAATAATATTTTATTCATGCGCCGAGTTCTAGAACACCCCAATATTTTTTTATAAATAGAAGGGTTTTCCTCATTCATTAGTCACCTCCATTGCATTAGATCACTATGGATCTTTTCTTGGTCACCATTTCCATTTTTTGCATTGTGAGCTCCCATTGAGTTCTATGTTTGTTTGGGTTTTCGATTTAACCAAAGAGAGGAATGTTATATTTGAAACATTGAGGACTTTCAAGAACCCATCCCACTGAGGAGAGCCGGAAAACACCTTTCTTGTTTTCCTCACAGGTGCCCCATTCTTTAATATAATATAAAATTCTTTTAATACACTTTTCTTGTCTTGTCTATTGGATGCATGGAGCCATATTGTATTTTATCTGCTTAATATCTTCTATGCTTAGATCTAGATTTGTGCAGCATAATTTGATCATCTTATTGCAGAATTAAAGATATTTTGCAGCCATAATCGATGTTAGGGCTATTTGTTATGCATATCTAAAGTGATCTTTTACGACGAAAGATTCACTTTTAACAAACATGCAACATACTTTCAACGGAAAAATAATTGCATTCAATCATAAAAAGAAATGGAAGGCCTTAATTGGATAATAAATCCTAACGATTTCTTTCCAAACCATTTCAATGAAAGCTGCTACATCTGCACATCATCATGCGGGATCATCCCGGACCCACATCGGTTATGGAATCCTCTTTTCCATTCCTATCAAGATCTCTCTTCAAATGTCATGGATGACTTGTTGGATACAAATTCCAACACTTGACTACAAGATGACCTTCCTCATGACAATGAGTGCAAAACAATTGCATATTCTTTTCAACATGGTTTTCTTTTTCCAATGAACCTTTGGCTTTCTGTCTCCTTTCCATTGAAATTTTCATCTACATGGCTATCTTCTTCCAACATCTTGAAACATTATGGTTATGCAAACCACAAAAGGAACATGCAAACTTTCTCCAACTCTTATGTGAATATTTACCGTGTTTATCATAATCAAAAGCAACTTGATTAAAGGCATATTTATACCTTGAACATTCACCTTTGTCGCCTTCTTAAGGAGGTTAATTTGATGAGGTGGTGGCTCTCTTCGGAATACCAACAATGCATTCAATGAATTTATAGCTTTCAACATCATCCGCTTGTTCGCCATTCTCATTAGCTACATGCTTATGAGCATCTTCTTGCAAATTGGGTATAAAACTTTTTCATTCCTCGTGAACACAATCTTCACAAGCTTGAGGTAATGAATATATAATGAAATTCCTTCTTGGAACACCTTCATGTGCCTTCATGGCTTTGGAGCATTCTCCATCATGTTGTCCATAACCAAGACCCAAATACCTAGGCCTTTCCTCAACAACAGTTCGCTCAACTATGGCTTGTGCATGTTTTCCCAATCCTTTACCTTCATAGCCCATATTCATCAATAATTTGGACCCTATTCCTCTAGTGTCTTTCAAAAGCACCTACACATTCATCTTTAGAATAGTTAGAATATAAACTTGATTTTCATACCTCTTTTTCATCCACATACTTGACTAAAGTTTATTTGGCATCATGGAGTTGAGTCTCCATCTCATGCACCTTTTCAAGGGTTGCATTGCAATATGGAGTTGAGTATCCATCTCATGCATATTTTCAAGGGTTTCATTTTCAATATGGAGCTGAGTCTCCATACAATGAATCTTTTCAAGAAGTTCTTGCTTCTCCTCCTTCATGGCAATCAACTTCTCTTGAAGTATAATGCTCTCCCTCTTATTTTCATACATCTCTTTCACCATAGCATTCATGATGTAGAGCTTCTGCAACATCTCTTTATCAAAGAGTTTTTCTAAGGAATATTGACTAGAATCAATGCTTAATGAAGCTACCATCACACCTGCAATGCATAAAAAGCTTCTTTTTTGTGATTTTAGAGTTGAGCTCTCAATATTGAACTTCTTTTGAAGAGAAGGGATACACATAAACTTGCACAGAGTTAAATTCTCCTTGCACAATTACAAAACCAACATCTAATTATTCTAGCTAACTTTGGCTAAAATGAGCTAAACCTTGCTCTGATACCAACTTGGTATGAATATGTGAAAACTAGTTTTGTTGTGCTAGCTCCATCATCAGTTAAATAAAAATGTTTTTAGGATCGTCTCAAGTTAGTCAATTGTGAAGGGGTTTATGTGTCAAGTTTATGTGTCTTTGATGAGAAATTTATGAGTTAATTAGCTTTTAAAAATGCATGTACAACAAATAAAATGCAGAGAAATAACACACAGCATACACATTACACAATAGTTGATAATAGAGTTCACCCCTCCTGGGCTACATCTCCATGGACCTACTTCAATTGGCTAGGCCCTCTTGGGATTAATGGTCAAATGTCTGATTACATGCACCTATAGTTCTCCAATGGCTTTGCAACCTGCTCCATTGGCTTGG
Source organism: Pinus albicaulis (assembly GCA_034641835.2). NCBI lineage: Eukaryota > Viridiplantae > Streptophyta > Pinopsida > Pinales > Pinaceae > Pinus > Pinus albicaulis. The sequence goes on from CM076571.1 coordinate 796,227,958, forward strand.
GAAGACCCAAAAACCTCAAAATAGACTATTGATCAGTCTTTGAAAATGGTCTCCAGTTGATCTAGGCATAACATCCCCTCTTGGTGGCCTTCGGTTTATTTAATATTCAAATGGAAAAAACACTTTCAGAAGTGATCCAACACCTATGCAACCTATTCCATCATGTTCAGAGCCTCAAAATCATCTAAGAATGACTCTTCTTGAGCCAAAATTGGTCGAAAGTAGCAAAATTTATGCTTCCTTCAAATTTTCCCTAGGAATCTCCACTAAAACTAGAGAAACTCCAATTAGCGCAACTAAATCTAGGGGCATCTCCATATTTGGTGGCTCCGCCGAATATACTGCCATTTTAAACTTGAGTTTAATTAAACGTAAGCGTTTTTTAGTGGCGGTTATTTGTTACTTAGCGCATTAAGCGCGTTTAAACAAACTGCGCATTTAAAAATATGGATTAGCGCTTAAACATAGTTATTATGATAATTAAATTGTATTACCAACTTAAATCCGCACAATTACCATAAGCGCTCCGCCGTGGTCGTAATTATGGTCATGTGTGGAGGGGGTTGGCCTGCGGGGCTGGTCCCCTCCATTCCCCCAACAGATGAAAAGATACTCTTTATATACATGTTGCAAACATAGACTATTAAGTCTTATGTTCGTGGTATATTGGTAGTTGTGGTGGTTGGTGGAGGGGAGGCCGCGGGGTTGAGCCCCGGCCTCTACCCTTCCACTTGATAATTTTGCTCCAATATAAAATGCCCACTTTGATATAGTTCAAACCTTAGTATAAATGAAATATTTCAGACTTATATATATATATATATATATATATATATATATATATATATATATATATATATATATATATATATATATATATAATGCACCTAATATTCATTTACCCAACCTTTGTAAAGGTTTGATATTTCCAAACTTTGACATTGCATTTCAATTCAGACTTTGATATATGTTGCTCCATAAAAATATGTATCCAACCTTTCAAATAATTAAAATGTAGACTTTGGACTTTGGATAGGGTCCACCAGAGGGGGAACGTGGCGCCCCCTGCTTGCACCATGTGTCAGCCTCTGGCTGGACTATTCCAACATTTAAAAAAAATTCAAATTCGACCTTAGGAGACAACCATTAAAAAAATTTCACCTTCAAACCTCTTCGGCAAATCCTGCAGTGACACTTGTCACAGTGTCATTTAGCGAAATGGATTAAAACCCAAATTTTTAGCCTTTGACCCTGTTTGACCTTTTTTTTTTAAATTCTCCCATTTGACACGAGAATTATCAGCATTTAACTTCCTCGTACAGACTTCGTTTTGAGTGAAACAAATTGCGTCAGATTCCTGGCGACGGGCCGGATCTGGTTGTTTGGGTTTGGTGCAATTCTGATCACTTTGAATTTTTGGCAAATTTTTGCCCCTAATCCAAATTTCGATCATACTCGTCCTATAGGGTGCCTTGGATGCTAGCGCTGCTCCTTACTTCAACTCAATAAAAAATTCTAACTCTCTATGAGGGGGAAAACCATGGATGTCTAGATAGAATACATCTCGGTATTGTTGTAGAAGAGGACATATATCCAGGACTTCACTATCTTCTTTCCTTGCATTTTTGTTAGCTTCTGCATTACTAGAAATGTGTACGACAAATAGGGTACACATTTTTATGTGGCTACGCTTAGATTGCATAGCTATTATTATTCTCAATGAGTCAAGTTTCATTTTTCCTTGGAACATTCTTCTTTCCCCAGCCTCGTCTATGGGCATACAACCAATCCATACCCAGTATCATATTATATTAATGCAAGGGAAGCATATTAAGGTTTTTTATGGTTTCCATGCCATTAAGTTCAAATGCACATGATTTTACCCATTGGATTACTCTTCTCTTTGTCCATGTGGCTAGCTAGACCAACCACGCTTTTGCATGGGTTTATTTGGCTAGTTGGCAGTGATCTACAAGCTCGGGGCTAATATAATTGTAATTGGAGCCAAGGTCAATTATAATAGAGACAATTTGATTACAAATTTTACCCTCCATTTCAATTATGGAGGCCTGATGGTCAACCTATCTGTTGTCCATGGTGGCATATATCTTGGGTATAATTTGGGCTACATCCCCCACAGTGCGAGCTTCTTGTATGTTGTAAATTTTTGGCCTGAAATCCTTTGGTTTCAGACAATCTATCTTACAATTATTTCCTCCACATGTCAAACATTGTAATGGTTTCTTATCATATGATATATTATGTCCTCCTATAGGTTGATTCACATGCCCTTTCTCAGTCAGTTTGAAATTTAGTTGAGGTCAGCCTATACTGGTTGAGGCCACACCTTCCTTTTTTCCTATGGTTTGCATTTTCCTTTCTTTATTATGCCATATTTATTTATTCTTTGTATTACGTTATGACTTCCAACCATCCTTAAATGTTGTTCTGCATATCGAATGCTCATAGCAATGCTTGAAATTTTTTATGGCATCCTCTAATGTCTAAGGTTCATCAAATTCAATGCAATCCTTGAAAGACCATGGCAGTCCACTAATAAACCTTTGGAATTTTTCTTTCTCATCCTTCAGTTAGGGTACATATCACAACAACTCTATAAATTTGGTGATGTATTTATCATCCGACATTTGTCCCATCTTGAGCTCATAGAATCCCTTTACTTTTCTATTGAAATATCTCTCTAATAGGTAATTTTTCCAAAACATCTCCTCGAATTCACACCAAGTCGGATCTTCTTCCAATATAGTTTTCACTTTTTTCAGGTCTTCCCATCATATATCAGCTTTTCCCTTTAATTTGAACATGGAAACCCTCGCCTTCATGTTCTCAAAATAATTGTGAATCCTAAAGAACTTCCTCATTCCCAACAACTAGGTTTCTGCATCATTGGATTTCCACATTTATCCATCAAAGGTAGGGCGTTTTTCCTTCTTGAACTCTTCCGACATGTAATCTGCCTCCTTCTTGTTCTGAAGACAATAATTCTTTCTGGGAGGGGAATTAGAATGTTGTCTATGTGTACTATCTCCCCACTCACGGGTACTTACTAGAGTAACTCCTTTTATTGATTCATCACTTTCCAATCTGTGTTTCTTCATATATCGACTTCCATCTTCTCCATTTGTCTCTTCCTTTGCTTCCCTGTATCTCTGTTTATTTCTAGGATTGACTCTCGATCCATATTGTCCTTGCCTCTATAGTTCTAAAAGGCTTTGTAAGTTAGTAGCTGTAATAGCCCTGGTAAAAATTAATGTAAAAAAATATATAATACCACGGTCGATGGGACACGTATTCCAAGATGAATGGTGGGAAAAAAAATCCTAGGGGTTGTTCACTTCGGTTTATTATGGCTAAGGAAATTGGCAAAGGCAAAGGCTTCGAAAAGTCAAAGTGCATTTATCGGCATTTATTTATGAAAATAATGGAAATTAGGAGAAAAGGAAGGTGAAAGGTCACAAGTTTCATGTGAGGAGGAAAATCAAGGAAAATAATGGAAAATGAAGAAAATAGAGGCCTCATTAATAAAAAGGCTCCTGAGTATCAGTTGGTAATATTTTTGATCAATTCAGTTTTGGAGCCCTCATTATTCTCTCTCTCTCTCATACTCTTGAGCACTTAGAGTATTCTTGGAGCACTTTCGGAGAGTGTGGCATATTTGGAGATTTGGATCAAGAAAGAAAAGGAAGAGCAGGACATCGCAAGAGGACATCGGGATCAACATCTACAATAGATCTGAGTGCAGGTACGAAGTTGCATGTATGTTATCCTCATTAGTTTGGAATTCATGGTGTATGCATGTGGTTTTTCCTAGCCTTGCCATTTCCTGGATAGCCATGGTGTTGTGGGTTTATTTCCATTGATTGTTTTCTGGTTGGTTCTCATGATTCCTTTAGCCATGGGTTGAGTTATTAGTTCTTGGAAGCTTTGGTTGGAAAAACACTCTAGAAGCCTAACAGACAACTGTGGGTTGAGTTATTGGTCCTGGAAGCCTTGGTTGTACAAATGCTCTGGAAGCCTTAGGTGGGTTGAGTTACTAGTCCTGGAAGACTTAGTTGGACAAATGCTCTTGAAGCCCTATAACAGTTGAGGTTGAGTAACTAGTCCTGGAAACCTTGGTTGGAAAAAACACTCTAGATCCGTGGAACAACTTAGATAGAGATCAATCCGTGATGGTTACTGATCTATGACAGTGAGGTGGAATCACTGGTTTTGGGGTTGAGATGGTTCGGTCTCTAGAGCCCCGGTTTGGTGTTGATTAATGTGTTTGATAAAGTCCCACATTCATGCTTGGAATATGGCACATGGGGTGATTGGATGAAGTGAGACTTGGCTAAGCCAATCTATGGTCAGGTGGAACATGGAAGTCCCATCTCCAACTGGGTTTTACACTCCTAAATGAAGAACTCATTCCTCTGGTATTTGGTATGAAAATGTATTTGTTTAAGTATGGAGTTATTTTTTGTTGTATCCATGGTATTTCTGTTGTCATTGTGTTGTTTATAAGCATGTATTTTATCAGTGATGATGTATGAATCTATCTATGTTTTTTCCTGGAAATGAATACATGATGTATCTATGGTCAAATAGATTGTATTTTAGCTTATGATGTAGGGGAGAAATTCTTCTTAGCTATTCTCAGATTTGTCGGAGACCCCCATGGTTAATTATATTTTTTATACCTGTAGATGCAATTTTTGTGACATGATTGACAAAATTTCTATCATGGTTGTGTGGGCTTAGATGATTTCTTGATGATGTGATTGATTCCATGTATTTTTTTAATGTTATATACCCTCTCTTGAAGTTACAAGAAGTTTTGGGCAGTGACCTGGGCTCAAGGGCTAAAACTGTGGCACAAATATCGGAGCTACAGGCCCAAAACTGACATTTGGGGCCATAACCGCTACCATAACAAGGCAAGCCCAGGGTTAAGGGTTTATAACTGCTCCCTTTCCCTTACATACCTGCGGTTAAGTATCAAAGGGGTTAAAAATCAGCTCCCCCTCAGGGAACAAGGCCCTGGAAGGTTGAGTTACCTCCTGGGGATGTTAATGATGCAGTGTAAGGTTTGTTTGTCATGTTTCCGTTAGTTCCACTTACTCAAAATCGTCTAGGAGGTTGAATCTCATGTTAGTAGCCTCTCGTCACATGTTTACCCCAGTTGGTTGGTTACTTAGGTAGATGTGGGAAGAGGGTGTTACAGTAGCATTGACTTCGACTTACCTTTCTTGGTCCTTGACCAGTCTTTCATTGTCATCTTTGTAACTCCTCAAGGTGTCTACCCAGTCGAGGGAGTCTCCTTCTTCACGTTGCTCAATTTCCCTCTCCCATCTGACGAATCTTTCTTTTGTCTCATGTTGGGATATGTCGAAGTTGTACTCGACCACCTTGTTGTTCATTCCCTTATATGGCTGGTGCATGTGATGTGTTGACATCGAGGCATGAAACTACAACTTACATTATGTTGGCACTGGAATCAGCACTTGGATTGCATCAAGTGCCTGACCAGACACATCTTAAGCTCGAGGGCTATTTCTTATGATTTGATTAGGTTTTTTGGAAAGTGGTTGGATCTCAAGCACTTTGAAAGAAATGTTGAACTCTGACACATATGAGGGCGCTGGTGTATGATGTGGTAGAAAGATTGATTTTGTAGCCTGATGGTTAGAAGAATTGAAGAAAGACAGTGGGTCTATAGGACAGAAATCCACTGCTAGGAGGAAAAAATGACACAAATTCCATATCTGAAATGTATAGTGAAAGAATGATTTGAAAATACTTACAAGAATCTCACTTTACATTTAAAGAATCTCATTACAAGGAATGCTTCTGACTAACATTACCTCATGAATCAGGAATGCTTGATGAATCAAGACTAACAAAAACATATTAACATGCATGCTAGATCAAAAGACTTATAAAAACATGAAACAGGGCTTAATTCCACCTCAAGTAATGCTTATGAACAATCTTCAATTCATACTAAATCAGGAAAGCGTGGAATCAAGACTTACAAAAATAGATCCATATGACTTGGAGGTTCACAAGACTTATAAAAACATAAGATAGAACTTTTATGATAAACCTGGAAAGACAGATAAAGTATGTAGAAACAGAAGGGAAAACAATACACACACCATATGATTTTGTGAATCCTCAAGAGTGTAACTGAAATATATAATGTGTTCGAAAATACACTGTTCAGGAATGACATGAGAATCAGCAACCTGTGCCACCAACCATCTCTCCCCCCTTATTACATAAAACTCAACTCCTAAATAGAGTTGCACAAAACAAATTGCTGCTAAATTTTAGGAATGAAATTAAATAAAACAAACTAAAAATAGTAAACAAATCAAACTGTTGCATGAATTTAGAACTACTGAATGATTCGAGGCTTAGAAATTTGAAGCATGAAACTGTTTAACTGTCACATAAGCTTCTTTTTGCCACCTGCCCTATCTGTCTTCAACTGCTACAAGAAAGGTGGAACTGTAAAACCTACCACTTTAATCAATCCTAACAGAACTCCGATGGAATTAATCATATTGAAAAACTATCTTTGAGCTTTAATAAGTTATTGTTATTTCTTGATAGGTGTTGAATCTTTAAAATCTGTGCTGCCAGATTTTCTGTAAACCTGTGATTTTTTCTTCTGCGTCGGTTATTGCTTACCATATCATTACAGTTCCGTAGAAATGCCTTTTTCCCGACTCGACCTCATTTTCTTGTGCTCCTTGTCGGGGCTTATTCTATCCAAGTCCTTCTGTCATGTTTAGCCTATTTCTTCATAAAACAACATACAAACTTCATACGCTTGGACTTGAAATCCTTTAGATTTCATCTTGGAACCATATCGCATTGATGCCAACATCGCACTTCGCACTCTATTGTTTTTAACTTTTCCTTTAACACTTGTTCTCCTAAACCTGCGCACTGCGATATGCGATCGGGCCCCACCGTCATCGTGCATCTCAAGTCGGAAGTTATAACATGACCCTTTCGCACTTATCTTTTATAATTTACGATTTGCGATGCGAAAAGGTGATGGACCCCATTATAGGCTTCTCCAAGCGAAAAAGTGAAATATAAGAAATGGTAATATGATGAAAGCCGCTCAAACCATAATATAAAGGATTTAAAAGAATTTGAGGCATATAAAAGGGCAATATGGGTCCCACTAATTCCGCAAATCGCATTTCGGAGCACTTTTAAGATACGGCAATTGTGATATAAGCTTGGATCTGCGAAACTCTGATTGCGATGAAAGGTAAGGAAGGGATCACAAATTTTGCTGCGGTAAGGTAAGGATTATGCGGTTTCTGACATATATATATATATATATATATATATATATATATCAAGCAGGCTAAAGTGGGGGTGGAGCTTAAATAAAGGTATCGACGCTCAATATGAATGAAGTGAATACAACCATCCTTTGCCTTGGTGCCCAGAAGTATCTTATCGGAATAACAGAATCAAAACCAGTGCTAACACATTAGATATTGGTTCATCTAATGTGCTAACACAAAACTATTCTATACTTATATTCGTTAATACCAACTAGCACACATATACATACATGATCATTTTAATCCATTAATATTCTTGTTTATTATTTTCACCCCATGGCCAAGTGTTGAAACTTGGTGCTCTAATACCACTTGCAACACACCCACTTATTATATATATATATATATATATATTCTCCTTTTTTGTATGTTAAGTATAGATGCATTAAATTTCATAGTCCTCCCTTTTAAGTAGGTCTCCTTTTATACTTGAGGTACTCACCCTGTAACACCATTCCTTGAAGAACATGAATTTAGTCACTCTCACTTTGATTTCTAACACTCTATTGTTGAGGGTTCAAGGTTCAATTGTATGGTGAAATTTTGGCATACCGCCATCACTCACCTGGACATACTTAAGGGTTTAATTAGTGAATTCAATTGGTTTTCATACGTGGGTGCTGCAATAAAATTTTGGATTTTCCTCCTTGCTATCTATGTCTATGAGTTGTCTTGCAGGTCTAGCCCGATAACGTTTCAAACCATAATATCAAGCTAGAATATATATATATATACACACACACACACACAATCTGGTTTTAAAGGGATCAACAATTCCAATAGTCAAGAGATCACTAGTTGTGCGAAGTCTATGGATACTGAGATAAATGAGCCAATGTGACGCACCATGGGTGACCTTCTGCCCCATATATAATGGCGATGAATGTCATATGGCGATGACCATGTTTAATATGTGGAAGTTTCATTGCAAGCCAACAACTCTCCTTCTACCTATGCATATAAAACAAAGAGTTTCTCAAGGCAGGGAGATTGGATTATAACGCAGATCCTACCTAGTCATTATGCACGTAATTCATATTCATATGACTTCATGGGGATTTCTCTAAAACCTATGTGAATTATAATTGTTATTCTGATGTATATATATACTTTGTGCAACTGCACTAAAACTTTCAAGCATAGCAACCCTTTTTCCGAGTTTGAAAGAGCTGCATAATAGACCTTCCACTTTGATCTAAAACTCGTGCTATGAAATTGTCTCCAGTTTTCAAGTGTACCTATCAGCAATTATTTGTAAAATTTAGTTTCTAGCATTTGTATTGTGGACATAGACAAAATATCAACCTTCTCCCTTTATTGAAAGAGAGTATGCCCATAGGATTTAGATCTAATACATTATAGATGTGATTTCTGATGAAATTCTTAAATATCAACAATATTTGTGCTAGAGGCACGATGCATGACATATAAATGAAATTATCATTAACAAGCTATGAGAATCAACAATATTTATGCTAAAGGCATGCTATACGATATATAAAATGCATGCATCATTAGCAAGCTATAGAAAATACTTCCATTCAAAGAATCACTTCTTTGATGAAAATATAAACGTACATAATGTCATTGCAACTAGATTTAGACTCAAGAAATTTCCCATTCGCAAATTTGATGGCTAGGAATGATGTTCACCAATTAGATAGGATAAGTTGTAAGAAAACTAAAATTAAAAACAATTCATGCCCTATGATGAGTTAACATGCATAGCACATCATTAACAACTACACATGGCAACACGTTGTTGGAATGTGAGCAAGTGACAATTTGATCTACACAAATAGAATCCATTAAATATAGGAACTTTCATACTTGTCAATTTCTATTTGCTTCAAACAAATTTTTCATTAATGTGTATGCAAGAATTTCATATATATGTGCATAAACCATTCCATAATTGAACTTCTCTTCACTACCGCATATAAATATAAGAACCCAACAACTATGTAGTAATTAGTAAAAACACATGTCAACAAAAATCAAAGAAAATTACTAGGAACATAGGTGCAGAGGTACAATAGACCCACAACCAAATGTCAGATGAGAAAAGTATATTGCATAAAATAGTCAATTTCAATCAAGATGCCATCAAACTGCCAAACATCATTCCAATGAGCATCCAATGCAACAAGCTTGAAGTAAGGAACTTAAAAGTCCTATGGATAACATGAAAATGCTATGCATAAGGCCTTTAAAGTACCTGATCATTATTCTAACACCTGGTGGTCCATCTTTAAGAAAACACGAGACCTTCATGCTTCAAGGTAGAATATGACATACATATCTCAACCACAAATATTTCCTTATGTCAATATCACCTAAGAGTATTACTATTCAGGATGTCTGTAAATTTAGCTTATGGATTAACAAACAATGTCTTGTGAGAGTTAAGAAATGGCAACTCATACATTGGCCTATGATGAGTTTAACTCTCGCATATGACTATATGTTTCAACAATCCTTTATGCATGTGTGATAGCATAGTGTTGGAATATGAGTAGGTTACAAGTTACCAATGATATCATATACATTAGCCTATGTCGAGTTTAACAATTCCATATGCTTCAATAATATAGTAGGTTACAAGTTACCAATGATATCACATACATTAGCCTTTGTCGAGTTTAACAATTCCATGTGAACATAGTTACCGATCAAACGGGAAATATTACCTCAAAACGAGAACTCTAACCAAAAAAACATCAAAATACCATGAAAAATGACCCGAAAACGAAAAGTTGTACTCTGGAATAACCTTCTTGTTTTCCGAGGTAAATTTTCAACATCTTTTAAAAATGGAAGAAAAAGCCAATATTTTTTTGGTGCAAAAAACACCCCGAAAATGAAAAATTGTGTTGTGGAATAACCATTTTTTTTTCGGGGTAAATTTTCAACATTTTAAAAAATAGACGTAAAAGCCAATTTTTTTGTGCAAAAAAACACCTTGAAAATGGAAAGTGTTGAAATAAAAAATTTAGAATAATAAAAAATTATATTAAATTTTAAAAAAAAATTAAAAATTTAAAAAAAATTAAAAAATTAAAAAATAAAAATAAAAAAAATAATAATTGAAAAAAAAAAAAAAAAAAAACAAATTTCATTACATTTTTTTTAATTAAAAAATAAATAAATTAAAAAAATTTAAGAGAAAAAATTAATAAAATAAATAAATAAATAACATTTTAAAATTTAAAAATTAAAAATATATTAAAAGTTAACAAATTTAATATATATATATATATATATATATATATATATATATATATATATTAAATTAAAAATAATAATAATAAATTAATTAATTAAAATATACAAATTAAATTTAAAAAATTAAAATTAAATTTTTATTAAATTAAAAACAAAATAATTTAAATTTGAAAATAAAAAATAAAAATTTAAAAAATAAATAAATAAATAATAATAATAATAATAAATTTTAATAAACTAAAAAATTAAAAATTAAAAAATTAAATTAAAATTAAAAATTATATAATAAAAAAACAATCAACCTGAGCGGGAGGTCGATTCCGAGAATCAACCTCCCCACGTCGATTTCGAGAATCGAAATATCCAGGTCGATTCCGGGAATCGAACTCCCCAGGTCAATTCCGGAATCGACCTCCCCAGGTCGATTCTGGGAATCGCTCTCTCCAAGTTTATTCTCGGAATCAACCTCCCCAAGTCGATTCCAGGAATCGACCTCCCCAGGTCGATTCTCGGAATCAACTCCCCAAGGTCAATTCCTGGAATCGACCTCCCAAGGTTGATTCTCGGAATTGACCTCCCCATGTCGATTCTCGGAATCGACCTCCTCAGGTCAATTCCAGGAATCGAGCTCCTGCCGCCACTTGGGCGACACAATTAAATATATTTTTTTTAATTCGATTTTTTTTTTACGAAATTAAAATAAATAAAAATAAAAAATAAAAGAAGAAAGAAGAAGAAGTAAAAAAATTTTAATAATTTTATTATTATTTATTAATATTCCATATTTGTCTTTTAAATTTAATTTAATATTTTATTCTAATTTTTTTTATTATTATTATTAAATTTAATATTTTTATTTTATTTTTTAATTTATTTATTAAAAAATTTTAAATTTTAATTTGAAAAATGATTCTTCTTCTTTTTTTACTCTCTTTTTTTTTTTAAGAAGTTAAAAAAATAAATAAATAAATAAAAATTTAAAATTTAAAAAACAAATAAATTTTAAAAAATTAAATTAAATTAAAATATACAAATTAAATTTTAAAAAATAATTATTATTATTATTATTATTATTATTATTATATTTTTATTACATTAAAAAAATAAAAAAATTAAATTTGAAAATAAAAAATTAAATTAATATATATATATATATATATATATATATATATATATATATATATATATATATATATATATATATATTATATAAATAAAATCGACCTGGGCGGGAGGTCGATTCCGGGAATCGACCTCCCCAGGTCGATTCCGAGAATCACCCTTCCCAGGTCGATTCCCTGAATCGACCTCCCCAGGTCGAATCCCGTAATCGAACTCCCCAGGTCGAATCCCGTAATCAAACTCCCCAGGTCGAATCCCGGAATTGACCTCCCCAGGTCGATTCCTTATATCGACCTCCCCATGTCTATTCCAGAAATTGACCTCCCTAGTTTGATTCCAAAAATGTCAATTTCATATTTGTTTTTTAAATTTAATTTAATATTTTATTCTAAATTTTTCATTTTTTATATTATTATTAAATTTAACATTTTTAGGTTTTTTTTATTTATTAAAATTTTTAAAATTTTAATTTGAAAAATGCTTTTTGTTTTGTTTTTTTTTTACTTTTATTTTTTTTTTTTTCATTTTTAAATTTTTAAAATGGTTCAAGTTAAAAACCAATTAGATTTTTGTTTTTTTTTTTTTAAATGCTTTTTCTCCTTTTTTTTTTTTAAATCTTAATTTTTTTATTTTAAAATTTCTATTTTAATTTTCTTTTTAATTTTAATTTTTTGTTTTTTTAATTTAATTTTTTATTATTGTAAAAAAATTTATTTTATTTTATTATTAATTTTTTTCTAATTTAAATTTTTTTTTTTTTTTTTTTTAATTGTTTTTAAATTTTAAATTTTGATATATATATATATATATATATATATATATATATATATATATATATATATATATATATATATGACTTTGAAAAAAAAGGTTTTTGATGTTTTTTATTTTTTGTTTCAATTTTTGTTTTTTGTCTTTAAATTATGTGTTTTTTTGAATTTTTCCTCTATTTTTTATTTAATTTTCGATTTTTTTTTTTTTTACAAGTAAATTTTGTTTTATTTTTACAATTTTATTGGTTTTTTTATTATTTATATATATATTTTTTATATTTGAGTTTTTTTTGTCATGTTTTTCTTATTTTATTTTTATGTTTTATTACCAACATGAAAATTACCACTCTAAAAAAAAATTGGTTGATGTTGCATCAACATTTTTCAAAACTAGCATGAAAATCACCGCTCGAAAAAAAATGGTTGATGATGCATCAACACTTTTCAAAATTAGCATGAAAATCACTAACATTTTAAAACAAATGTTCATACTTCATAAATAAAAAAATTCAAGTGTCGAAAATATGTCAAAAAAAAAAATAGGGTGATTCTGCATCAACACTTTTCAAAATCAGGTGTTTTTTTTGCTACCTCAAAAAAGTAGGCACCAGTTTAGTTACCTATTTGATCGTGAACTATGTTTATGCTGCAATAATATGTTATGTCATGGGGTAGCACATTGTTGGACTACGGACATGTGTCAAATAGAGACCATTTAAACACATAAAACTGTATACTACCGTTACCATGTGTTCCAACGAAATTCTCTTTATTACCAACAAGTATTTATGCAGTAACAAGGGCATACATCAAAACTGGTGCAAGAAGATTCTAGAAATAGTGGTACAACAAATGACACAACAATCATTTTTAACCAATAATCTAGCTCACAAAACTATGCCAGACAAACAATGCCCTAGTACAATGAAAATCTCGTCACAAAACTAAGTTATATCACAAGAATGTCATAATTCTCAGGCATTACAAAACATATAATAGATAATAAAATGTATGATTTGTGAACCAATAAGATTCTGTAACCAACAAGCACCATGTTATCAACTTGAAGTAATGAAATCATGCAAATATTATACATGAAGTCTTTTGAAGCATCAATTCATTATCTTGATACCTGGTGGCCCAGACTTAAGTAGACATGAGACCTTCATAGATCTTACATCATGTCAAGGTCAAGGAGGTTTGTATATTTTTTGACTGATGCATGTATAACCATCCAATTCAAAAGTTCCTAAACCTATAACATTTGAGTTGGAAAGACACTACAAATTGACATCCATTAGTCCACTTTTTTAATTAAAAGTAATGCCTAAATATACAACATTGCAATTTTTTAACCTTACATAGGCAAGTATGTCATAGTCAATAAAACACTCAAAAACGTGTGATTTAGAATTGGTATTGGGATCAAGTTCATAATTCTCCTCCCAACCACTGACATACTACCAATAATGCAGTTGTCTCCCCCTAGCTTCAGAATCCTATCCTAATGACCAGACCACCAGATACATTAGGGATTTTAGAGGTTTGTCCCACCTCCACCCTTCTAGTATAAAGATATCCATTTGCATACTTATTCAAGGATTCCAAAGGTAAGAATCCTCCACCCATCAACCAATGAGGACCTCCAAAGATGAAATTCTCCGCCCTCACTTGATTCAAGGATTCAAGAGATTTTCATCCACCCTGAGATTGTTGTCATAGTAGCTCCACCCTGAGATGGGAATCTAGAGCGTACTTAAAATGAAAGTTGGTCTAGGGTAGCCTGACGCCTCTACCCATCAACCACTGAGGGGCTCAAGAGATAAAGACCTCTGCCCTTAGTCAAACCAAGGGCCTAAAGGTCTGAGCAGTGGAACTAGTTAACAGAAACAAGGGATCCAAATTTATTGTACAATGGTACGAACACAGGTGTTCTCACACTCAATCCATTGGGAAGTAACTAATCTAATAGACATGGTTGCGAGGTTCTTTCCCTTTGATAAGTAAGGACATGTTGAAACATATCTAACCATTCCATGTACAAAAAGGTCATGGTTACAAGGTTCTTTCTCATTGAAGCGTAGGGGAAATCATGTCAATAATATTACTGAAACGTCACTTTGCATACAGAGGTTATGCATGCCCATAACCCATTTTACATAGATGTATGTAATATAGTAGGAAGTAGTGATAAGAAAGAATCACAATCATGGATTAAATTGTATTCTTCACGGGTGTATGTCATTTAATTCTGATTCTAGAAACACATTCTCACTATTGGACTACGCCCTATAATGCATACTCTAATTGGATGCAGAAACAATGTGAGTCTAATGCGATAAACATTAAGGGTAAGGTTTACTAGGGTCATAGTGGCTCACCTATGATGTTGCAACCTTTGATACTACACATGCTTACCCTGCAATCGTCGTGGTGCATATCCCATGATTCGTGTGTTTCCTTCCCTGCAACAAATTTCCTTGAATTTGTTCTTTGAATGCCTCTCTTGTTGCCGATTTTATTTTTTTCTTCAATTCTCCCTTGATCATGCTTTCTCCACTATTCTCTTCCTTCCTCCTTCATTTTTCTTCCTTTATTCACTTCTTGTTCTTTGTGCCCTCCTAGCTCGAATTCCTCTTTTTTTTCTACTACCTGAATGCTAACTTTGGTTAGTTAGAGTTCAACCTCTCTAACCAAGAAATATATCACACATGTCCCTCCTGGCCCAGTGATTGTTGATCAACCTTGTAGACCAATCAGTGTTGTGCCATTTGGCCTCCTTTCTCCTTCATTGTTCACCACCTGTCTTCTTCCTAGAACTGGTTCTAGAACCAACAGAGTAAGAAAAAAAAATGCTCAACCATGTGCTAATACTCTCGTAGGTATATGTATGTGTTCTAAATTTAATAGCTATACAACTTAGCCAGAGAAAGGAAAGGAACGAGCCCTTACTTTATATACTTTAAATATTTTATATTTTACCCGACCTTTATTTATTAGTTATACCCTTCTATTTCAGTTAAGGTAAGGATATTCAACTAGATCGATAAGAGGACTATTATGAGGTAAGGAAATTGAACCATAGCTAGGGACATTACTTTTATAAATTACCTAGGGCTATATTGATAGGTCTAGGTTAAATTTCAGTCTTTATAAATATAAATATGTGTCACAATAGCCAAATAAGGTCTTCAATATCCAAGTTTGTACATCTTCTTGAAATTTACAATATCCACACACACACACACATATATATATACTCACAATAGCCATATAAAGTCTAAAATAACCAAATGCAGAAGTTTACAATAGCCATATACATGCAATTCTAAATTATTTCCAAATAATAATTACACATTTAAATCATATTTACATACACGTATATTCATATGTATATTTATTATCTTCAACATGTATACACATGTAACTTGGGAAGTACTTACAATGAGCCTACAAATGCAAGGTGGCTAGGACAATTTTTACATTATATACATGAATGTGCCATGACCGGGACCATTAGCATAATATCTACATACTTTGCAAGATGACCTGGGTCATTACACTTCTGGACTTTGGTCATACCAAGGGAAGAAGGAATCAATATATGCATTCCATCACTCTACATTGACAATTGAATACCATGTTAGCCGAGTGTTAAAGGAGAAACATGAGGAGAGAAATGAGATAATCTCCTTTTTTAATGGAATCCATAGGGTCCAGTGGTAGCATAAGTATTGTCTAGAGATATTGGATTCTTGCTTGGCTTACCTCTAGAAACACATCCAATGTGAGTTCAAGTCATTTTTGTTAGTTGGTACAAGTGTGCAGGACCCTAGTCCAGTGACATCTTCATATTCATGAATATGTTGTTATGTTGTTTTTTGTTTTATCGTGCAAACTGATTGTCATAGGGCACTTCCACGGTCAGTTTTCGTTTCTTATGTTTTTTTTTAAACTCCATATATCCTTATACTAGCCAATAGATCTAGTTTCCCTTGTGGCAGATTGAGGTTAATATATATATTTTTTTAGTTGGTATATGAGTGATGTATCTTCATTTCTGAAGGTAATACAATTCTAACTTACAACTTAGCTCGAGTGGTTGGTATTATGGCTTTCCACGCCATCCACCTAGCTTCAAGTCTCTAGCAGCACACTTTATCTTGTATTTATTAGACTCAAGGAGTAGGCGGCCCAGGGAGTTTTCACTCCATCCATTCGGGACATCTTGGATCTTGCTTTATCTCTTAAGCTACATTGAGGAAAATTTAGATAGAAACGAGTCCTTGATGGTATCCTTCACTTCTTTTTTATCATATTGAAGTTTATTCTCTTCATGAATTAAATGAGGGAGGCATCACCTTCATCTCCAAGACATTGAACAATATATCTCGTTTAAATAACTTAATAAGGTGTAAAATATCTAAATTAATATCATGTAACATATATAGATTATATTAAATATATGATCATAACATCATAAATAATTATAATATAATAATAATTACAAAATAATCAAGGGAGGCTGGAGCGAGATGGGTAATCCTTACCCTCGATGGAGAAATAAGAAAAAAGTTCACCTGGGGTTTGGGGATATCCACAAACAAGCAGGCAGAAGAATATGGATTATAGCAAGGGCTAAGGATGGCAACAGATGAAGGAATTACCCATCTAAAATTTTTCAAAGACTCCCAGATCACCATTCAAAAATGTATTAAGTGGATTAAAAACAAGGACTAAGATCCAGACCCAACAATGCAAAGAATAATCTTAATATTGGATAAATTCATTTTCATAGAGTTATATCACATCAAAAGGGAAAATAATGGGTTAGTGGATGAGAAAACGAATCGAGCTGCCATGTTAGAGCAATGAGAGCTAAGGGTAAACAAAGGTGCACCCATTAATGCCATATCCCATGAAATATAATGAACGGAAGGCCTCAAAAATCTAGAAGGTAATTGAGAAAAGAGAAATTACTAACAGGGAGATTAAGTGCCATAATTACTCCTAGGTACATTTGTTAAGCAAGGGGAGTATCAACGATAATTTGGCACCACCAATCCATAGATGGAAAATAATGAGAATTAAAGATAGGATTAAGGACAACTGGGAGTGCGAAGGATTTAATTTAAGGCAGAGAGGTTGCGAAGAAATGGTGAACTCTAAGCTTGAGGAGGATCAATTCAGGTCGATTGTACAGACATTCACCTCGAGGAAAGAAGCAATGAATTCTCACCTGGTTCCTAGGAGGGAATTATCACAGTGTATTAAACATGAAAGGCACTTCCGCATCGTCAATATGAAGTTGATCTTAGCTATAAGAAGATGGATCTGTAGAGTTTATGCATTGTATATTGTCATGCATTCCCTTCGAGTCGAAGATATGGATTCTTTGTTGGGCAATGATGTTGGTGACTCATCTGGGAATTCCTTTGGTGCATTCATGCATGAGGTGGAGGATATGATTTCAAGGATTGGAGGGAAAATTATTTCTAAAGCCCGGTCTCATTTCACCCTCGTATCAAACCAGCTGGAGGGTCCGAGAAAGGATGTAAATAATGTCCAAGCGGAAGCGGAAGTTATCATGACGAAGATTGTAATATCCCAAAATGGGAAATATAGGAATATAGAAACACAATGAATGGAAACTACAACAATGTACAATTAAACTAAATACATCATAAAAATAGACAGAATAGCTGAGCCATTTTATTACTAGGAGGTGAATATACAAGTACAACAATGCTCAAAATTAGAAGCACTCAAGCCAAACAAGTAGGCTAGAATGACCCTGAAACCTTCTCATCAAAGGCATTGCATAACTGTTGGACTATTGGAGGCTATATTGCGCTGTCCCTTCTGCAAATGGTGTAAATATAACTGTTGGCTGAAATTGAATGCATAGATATGGTTTTTCCAGAGCTCAGATGATGCTAGGATTTCAGATCCAGGCTCTATGATGAAAACCCAAAATAACCCAGAAAGGATTTCTAGATCTAACAATCTTGGAAAATCACCCTCCTAGGGCTTGCACTCTATGATTGTTGGGTGTGCAGATCTGAAGCATGAACTGAATATAAGATGGTTTTAATGATGTACCATCGGCTCAATGCATGAAGGGTTGATCCCTCCTTCAGATCTCCAAGCTAGAAGATTGATATCTATCTCCTCCTTCCTCCTCCACTAGATGCAGTTGTTGAATACACAACAATTGGAATAAACTGCATTTTTAGGGAGGCTGAAGCTATATCCTGATACTAAATGCTGCAATAAAGCTCAATAATGATGGAAATAATATTTCCAAAGTGAGGGGATGGTCCCTCACAGGATTTCTAGCTGTAATACTGGAAACTTCCTTCCTCCAATAGATCTACAGGAATGGACTGCACAATTTTTGGAGGAACTGCTGATGCATGGAGGTATAAACTGATGGTATGAATGTCGAATATCAATATGTTGCTCCTGAAAGACTGAACTTGAAGCACAAGGTGAAAGGATGAATCCTCCACCGGTTTATTAGCTGGAATTCTAGAAACAACCTCCTCCTCTCAAACCTTCAAGCAGGAATATAGAGAGGGGCTGAATGTGGCACCAATGCCTGATGATGAATGGTTGCTCAAAGAAACCTTCCTAAAGTAGGAACTCGAAGTCCCTCGTGGGTAAGGCTGAGATTCCCGCTCGAGAACACCCGTGTGCTAAACAGCACTGCAGACTTAGCTAAACAACTGAAGCGTTCATAGAAATGTCAAATGACAAATCCAGATCTGAAATCAAATTCTAAAATATGCCTTCTATTGCTACCCTCATCTTCCTTTTATGCTTTGTGAGCCTTACCTAGCCTTGACCCACCTCATAA
This sequence comes from Pinus albicaulis, assembly GCA_034641835.2. Taxonomy (NCBI): domain Eukaryota; kingdom Viridiplantae; phylum Streptophyta; class Pinopsida; order Pinales; family Pinaceae; genus Pinus; species Pinus albicaulis. Next base: position 796,247,310 of record CM076571.1, read on the forward strand.
TTACGTTGCACATGTGGCCACTAGCCCCATGAATACTTTGTTGTCTCTCCATGATCTCCATCATCTCTACATTTAGTTTCCACTCTCTCCATCATGTGTGCATTAAATGTACCACTTCATCCACTATTTCATCATTAGTGCTCTATGATCTTACTTTTATTTCTCAATGATCTTACTTTGACTCCTCCACTATCTCCATGATATTCCTCATTAATGAGGCATGATCTCCACTCTTCCAACATTAATAAGTTGCTCCACTACTCCATAATTCATATCTACTTCTAAATAACCCACATACACCCATCAAAAGTGGATTTTATTCATCTATGGGGTTTATGGGTCCCTCCACCCTCTTATTTACTTAATTAATTAGAAAAATTAAGAACTCTAATATTCCAATTAACTGACGGAAAATTGGGAATATTACAAAGATTGTGACTTTGGACAGGAAGGTAGAGAACTCAAATGAGAGGGTGGATATTGTTGTAGTGTTTTTTTTAAATGAAGTATTCAAAATTGACGAGGGTGGTGCCAATGAACCACCGCACGACGAAATGGGAGCCTCCCCTCTAGATCTCATCGTGTAAATGGAGATTCAACAAGAAGCAGAGCATCAAGATCTTGAGGACAAAGGCCAACTGGGGGATGTAGAAGTGAAATATATGGAAGAAGTTGCACAACATACCACATAATGATTTGAATAACTAGTATATAGCAGTAGTTTTTTTTACTGTTTATGTAGACATTAATATGTTATGCAAGTATGTAAATTTTAATGAATTTTTTTGGCAAATTTATAAGGAAAATCATGTAGAATATCTAGAGAAGAAGAATTTGAAATTTCATGGTCTCTGGTCAAAGCAGTTTTGGAGGAATGAAAAATTGTTATTGCTACTAAATGTAATGGTTCTTGCCAGAATCTAGATTGTTTAACAGAATTATAACCATTACTTTAAAAATAATAATAATGATGATATAATGTAATGATTAATATATATTGATAAGTTTGAATCATCATTTATTTGTACTTTAATTTTTTTTTTTGGTAAATTAGGTTATTCTCTATTTTTTCGAGAAGAGAAACATTACATATGCTACAGATGGGGTTGGCAAGTTGCACTTAACCAATCCCAACCCTAGTTGCTCGGTTTCGGGGCTGCCTCCGTGGAGGAAACCAGCCCGGAAAATACTTGAGACAAGAAATTACAAAATGTGCAACAGCGCTGATGTATCCAAATATTACAAAATGTGAAGAAGCAAGAGTATAGCTTGAGATTCCCTAGTAGTAGCATGCATGACAAAAACCAAGGAAGAACTAAGCAGCTTCACAGTCCTTAGTCTTTAGCTTCATCATTACTATCAAGTGCTTCCTCCTCTATGGGTCAGGCGTACGCCTGCGCAACCGCTTCCTCAAAATCTGTTACTGGACACGTAGGTTTGGGGACCGGTGCGCAGAGGATGGGGGACTCTGGATACTCAACATCAGGGACGCGCGTCCAAGTGCCTTCAGAATCCATAATCCATACATCAGTTTCATCGTCTTCCTCCTCCTGAGCCAGCAGAGGATTATTCTTGTGAGGCAGGGGATGTGCCTTGTGCGCGATGGTAGATATTCAGGGACCGCATCTACCTCTTTGCGCAGCTTGCACAGGAGCTTCTTCCTCCTGCTCAGGATCGGGGCTCTGTCTAGCACAGTTTCCGGAGGAGGAGCCTTCAACAGACTCTAAACAGTTGTCCGTTCCATGGTGGTAACGTCCGAGGAGAGCCCCTCTCTGTCCACCGCAGATGGTTCTTTGGCGCAATTTGGGAGCCATTGCCCGCTGAAGCAAAGGAGAGGCTTTAATGGAAGGGTGCGCAGCAGGAGGACAGACAATCTCATAGACTAGAGGAGCAAAAGGGTCAGGGTTAAGATGCGCAGGCTGGGTAGTTGCAGCCCATAGGGATCTGCGCAGTGCAGCTCTAGGCAGAGGGTTGTGCGGCGAACTAGTGGAAAAGGAGGTCAAAAGCAGAATCAAAAGGAAAGACTAAGGGAACTTACTGTGAGCCTCTTTGCGCTGAGGGCCCATCCTTTTATAAGGTCTGGGACTCATGCGAGGGGGATGGTCATGAGTGAGCCTCGCATGCGGCTGCATTCCATATCCAATTTCCTGAGCAGGCTCGAGGGAAGAGTAATGGTTGATAGTCATATCAATCTTGTTAATCATTTATGATGATTTCTGTAGAGGGGTACCCTGGAGGGGGTAATACTGTACCAAACGTCTCTTCATCAATCCTTATCCCATTCATCTTGTGCGGATGGCTAACGGTTTGAGGATCTGCAACGGGTGAGGCTCTACGTGGTAGATCTCCATCCTCAAGGGCGTGGGAGAGGTGATTATCATTTGTGCCACTTCTGTCACCCGCATCTGAGGTATTTGTATTTTAATTATATAAATTAGTAAATAAACCAATAATTATTAAATTTTCGTATATGTATTTTATATATGAATTTTTTTCTATTGAAATACATGTTAAGTGAAGCAATCATCAATTTTTTACTTCTATCTATTTTTATCTTAAGAAATGGATAAATAATGGTAATTAGTAACTCCTAATAAGTGTGCTTAATTACATATGAATCCTACCTATTTTGGTGGAAAGAGTTGCTTAGGTAGTAACTCTAGGTAAATATGTTTATTTACATGATTATATATTTATTTGTTTATATTAATCCATGTGATATAAGAATTATCAAATGGAATTCTAAATCTAATATGAATTTATAAAAAAATTGAAAGAATTTTTTATTAATTTAACATTTAAATGTTTACATTCATTTAAAAACACTAAAACACATTCTCTATCTTAAATTTTTATTGAGCTAACATATAAATGTTAGCAAACAAACATTTACACAACTACAACATTGCCCCATAATTATAAAAACATCTATACTTATTCATAACTATCACACATCCCATCCTATTTGCATAGAATTCTTATTTGCATCATCATCTTTCTTGTACATTAGTGAAATATCAACCTTATTCAAAATGGTATGGAAAAGATATAGCAAATTTGGTTCATACTACATATTTGTCCTTCTTTTAACCCCTTCATGTATAATTGTAAATTTTATTTTATTGAAATTTTAAAGCATCTAAATTTTAAAATTTTAATATATGAAATCATATTGATTATTCAAAATTTATTATCAATAATATATATATATATATATATATATATATATATATATATTTTAATACGATAAGTTTTAAATTAAATTATCAATTATTATCACTTAAATATTATTAATATTTATATATTTATATTCTCACTTCAATAATAATATTTATATATTTATTTTTAATATTTATTAGGCTATATTTAAATATAAATTATTATTGCTTAAATATTATTAATATTTATATATTTATATTCTCACTTAAATAATAATATTTATATATTTATTAGGCTATATTTAAATATAAATTACTATCGCTTAAATATTATTAATATTTAGATGTTTACATTCTCACTTAAATATTAATATTTATATATTTATTTTTAATATTTATTAAGCTATATTTAAAGTGTAGAAATAAAATGTTAAAAAAAATTAGAGTGGCCATACTATTCAAAAATTGAAAAATAATTTTATGAATGGTTTATAAATATTTAATTAATAGATGTCCATGGTTACTAAAGGAAGATTTGGCAACCATTAAGGAAGTTTTGATATATAAAGAGTGCATTGAGGACTATTGGTTTTTGAGTAAGGTTGAAGTTTATTATGTTTTGAAAATTTTTATGTATTACTAATACAACTCAATTAGATATTAAAAATCACTGAATAGAATGAGTTTAATAGTTTATGGTATTAAATTCACATTTAACATAATCACTTAATTTAATAGTTAAGTAAAAAAAATCAATTTGGAATGAAACACTTGATCTTTGTTGCAAATAGATCTCTACTTGATCTCTCTTGCAAATAGATCTCTACCGACCAAAAAATAAACAAACATCAAATAACACTTATCCCTCAATTATAACATTGATTTACTCTTTCCCGGATGCGGGTGACATGCCGTGAACGTGTGAAGCCAGTTCTTCCCATGCATAGGCTGACGATGTCTTGCACAACCAGATTTAACCTGATGCGGAACCTCCTCTCAACAACCATTCACATGGGCACTCTGTTGCACCTGATCTTCTACCATACTCTGAATCACATGCAATCCCAAGTGAACTGACCCAACTAAAATATGCGAGCATGCCACAAAATCGCACAGCATCTGCGCTTGTGCCACAGGTCTTCAAAAGGTGTGGTCTCCCCTTATTCTGTCATTCCTTCGCTGCTCAAGTCAGCCTCTAGAGCCTTCTTCACCTCCTACCTTTCCATTCTATTGCTGCTTCAGTTTCCATGTGCGCTCCCCATGCTACACGCTCTTCCTCTCCTGCGCCACCCTACTGGTGCTAGCCTACAGGGGGTTTCTCCCGCTGATTCCCTCTAGGTTGTGTGCCCCCCACGGCATCCCCCTTGGTTGTGCACCTCCCTCATGAATTCCCTGCTTCTTTGGATTCATCCCGTTGCGTGCTTTCTACGGTAGGCACCCTCGTTGCGCGCCCCCCTGCTGCATAACCCACTATTGTGTACCCCCCCCCCCCCCCCCGCTATGCTACTCTGTTGCGCACTTCACCATTTTTAGACCAGTCTTACCCTCTCTGCCTATTAGCACCCCCATGGCTTCGCGTCAGCGCCAAAAGACTATCAAGGGTAGCCAAAGGGGTGTGTTCTCAGGTCGTTATCAACGTGGACAGGATCACCGTTTGGAATCCATTGAAGGCTCCTCCTCTAGCAGCCATGACAGGGAAGTACCACAACGATCTGAGCACACCCAGGATGAGATCACCTTAGCTCCAGAGAATCAGAGGGCCAGAAGAGACCCCAGGAAGTCCACCATTGCACACTCTGAGCCGCCCACTCCTCGAAAAATCGAGCCTCTCCTAGTTCAAGAGGCCTTGGAGGAGGATACAGACGTGTGGATCATGGATTCGGACGGAGTCTGGACGAGAGTTCCAAATGTTGAGTACCCAGTCGCTCCTATCATCTTCGCAACCGCTACAAAGACCTCGCGCGTGCCTTCTACTGAGGAGGAGGCAATTGCGCAGGAATATGGATGCTGCATTGAGGAGGAGGACCCTGCCACAAAGGATGATGAAGGAACACCATGACTGCGCGGCTGCTCGGCTCTTCTCTATTTTCTGTTATTTCAGCACATACTACAGATCTTTTGTTTTTATGTGTGTCATGGTACACTTTGTAAATAATGATTGTTTAGTGCTATTAAGGGGTTGGTTTCCTCCTAGGAGGCAGCCCCAAACCTGCGCTATTTTGAAAGCCTCTAAAGGTAGGATTGGTTAAACACCGCTTACCATCTCAACCCAATGCCTATGTAAAATTTTCTTTTGATCTAATATAGTTTAGCCTAACTTACAAAAAAAACATTGATTTACTCTTAAATTTAGAAAAACTTAGTAATAATGAGATTATCTTATTATTAGTTAAAAAATAATAATAATTAACTATTTTAAAGCTTAGTATCATGAAACACCATAATTGCTTTTTGTTATAAAAAGTAAATTGTATAATCATGATTGTGAGACCTTTTAAAGGTCCACTACAATAGTCTTGTCATTATTCCTATAATTAATTTCAAACTCGTGCATATATGTATTTGTGTGGTAAATCCTTGTAACTTCTAAATATGAACAAAGCTTATTGAGACCATCTTTTTCCGATGTTATTATCACTCTCGTAAACCTAAAGAAAAATATTAAAGAAAATTATTAGTTAGAATTCAGAAATATGTGTAAGAAAATGGAGAGCAAAATAATAATAATCAATAAAAATTAATGTAATGAATGGAATGATGTAATAAAGGAAAACAAAATTTCCCACTACAATTTTACCTCTATCTCATTGTCCTCATGTGCTTGAAGGAATACTAAATCGACTGCCGAGGAGGCATACTATGTCAATACATTTTAATTCTATTATTAAAATTCTACTAGCATATGAATATAACAATTTTTTTCCAAAATCGTGTGAATACAACCATGGTAGACAATGAAAACAACTTTTTTTTGGTTAAAAGTGTTGCTAGGTCAATAGGTAAAATTTCCTCCTTAATATAAAGGGTTCCCCTCAATGTGAAGCCACAATTAGATTTAATTGTTTAGAATTAAAAACAATGTGGATTCTAACCAAACAAATATTAATGGTTATGTATGAGAATGCAAATATGAAATGTAAAATGCAAAAGGCCTCTAATTTATGTGCAAAATACCATTTACTATATCACTCTTAATTAGAAACAAATATTTAAAATAAATATGAAAACAAATATAATAAATCTTTAAAATAAAGATGAAAACAAATATATATTTTTTAGGTTCATTAGAGAACTATTTTAGAAATAATAGCACAAACATATAAATGAATATAAATAATATCAAAAGAAATATATAATTACTATAGTGTTTATAGTCATAAGTTCACCACTTAAAAGAAAATGTGTTGTGTTCAAAAAAACAAAAATAATATTGCATATTTATCACACCAAGGTCCAAGCTTTCTAAAATATTGGCCAAAGTTGACTTCTCTCTATTTAAAACTTATGTAAAAGTTTACAAAAGCAAAAATCCCACTTTCTTTCTCCTAAGTTAAATTTATTGTCTTTTTACAATAACTTAACGTTGGTCAATCTAATTCTAATCCTAAATGCTTTTGTTCTCTTCAACTTTTTATTTTCATCTTTAAAACTCCTCAGGTAATTCGTAATCATTTAGAATCACAAAGCCATTTATGTACATTTTCCATGCATCATATTGTAAGGATATGTTTTCTATGTGCTTGTGACTTAGAGTTTCATATGCCAACTGATAGGTAGCTAACTCATTTTACATGGACCATAGGCTATTCTTGAGTATATTGATATGTGAACTAAATAAATCGATGTCCCTTGAGAGAGTTGATATATGTCCCATTAATATTTTCGTAGTGATCTTTGACATTGTTCATATGGAGATTCAGTTTTTCTCAATTGTTTCTTCTAGTTTCTCTAACGTTTTCACATTTTGTCAAGTTGTGCTCATTTTACCAAGTGGGGGTAGATGGCACTCTTCAATAACCTTATTTGCAACTTCGTGGAGATGTTGGTATTTATTAAGTATACAACAATGATGAGTTCGATTGAGCTGAGTCTTTGATTCTTCAATTAACTAATTCTATATAATTGCTTGAATCTCCCTTTGAGTCATTTTTAAAGAGGTTCCCCAAAGCATCATTTTCTTCTATTTTTTATTTTATTAGTTCATCTAATTCCAATTGCACTCCCACTCCCGACAAAATGAAACCTCAGCCTTTAGTATTTTACATGATGGTTTCATTCCCACTCTCGACACAATGAAACCTTAGCCTTTAGTATTTTACATGATGGTTAAGAATTGAGACAAATTGTAATTATGACAAGTTATTGTACATTTTCTTTTATGCAACTTTCAACACATCTTGTATGGCAAAAGCATGTGCCCTGAACTCAGACAAGCTAGTCAGGTCCCCTTTAAGGTGTGTGTAGAGAGAGAGATTGTCATTAGCATCAAACATGGTTTCGTTGTTGTTTATTGTACTTCCTCGTCATTCATCAATCCAACTTTCATTGATCTTCCTTCTTGACTCCTAAAATCTACCTAGAGTTACACTTTGTCATTGAAGAAGTTGTGAAATTTCCATGATTGCAATAACTGGAATTTAATCGTCTATCTACTAGAGATTACTTTTGTTCTAAATTTTTTATTCAACAAATAATAATTAAATCACTATTGGAATATTCACAAATAAAAACATTGTGGAAAATGAAAAATACTAGAACTAAGAAATATGCACACACACTATGATTTTGACACTGTTATTTTTGGGCAATTGTTCGTGGAAAAACCATGAAGGGAAAACTATTTCGACATATGAGGGTTTTATTATTAATATTCTTCAGCAAATTAGATAGTACAATGATCTACTTTCATAACACTCGCAAAGCTCTGAAAAATTTATCCATTACTCCAACTGGAAAATCAACTGGTAAACTCATTGTTTCCTCTACAAAAACCAACTCTGCCTCCTCCAATAATTCACACTCCCTCCTCTATGTATTGGCAAATGGAAATGCGCATTGGCTAAAATAGAACTCGAACTACTACTAGAAAGTTGATCCTACAACCCCTTTGTCTACCTGCAACTTGCACTAGGAAAATTGCTTTTCCTTCGGAACCTGTTTCCAACAACTAGAATATGATATGTTGCTTAGATCTGCGCATTGGAGATTTCACGCCACTTGGTAGGACATATTTGCAGTTAAATTTGTCCTTCTATATCATCATGGAAATCTCCCCTAGAAATATTCTCTCCAAATTTTGTTGAAACCCTTATTGTAGGTGTTTTCCTAGCTTCAACTGTGCCCTTGCTGAATCACTTCAAATGGGTAGTCAAACTGCTCTCTCAATAAATTGTGTCCTCTCCAACCCCATCGAACTTGCTCTTACAATCTTCTATTGGGCAACCAATGGCCATGATCACATCTCAATCAATGGTTATGATCTTCTTGACTTTATCAATTAACTTTTCCGGAAGTCTCTAGAGCAAAATTGACCTCCCTCAAATAATCTGATTTAATTAACCAATTTTCCTAAGTTGGAATTAGTAAATTTATTATTATTGGCTAATAATCTAATTGAGTTGTTTCTAAGGATTTTCTGATGAAACATTTTCTGAGTTTTGGAGATCTCATGTTCCTTAACCTCTTAGACGCCATAGAAACTAGAACACCTATCTGTTGCTACTCCCAAAACTAACAACAACAAACTTCACTTTTTATAATCTATCTACTTACACGAAATGATGAGCTACCTTTCACCAAGTAGACCAAATCATGCATGGAAAATTGCAATGTTTTCTTGCCTTTGGTCTTTTAATGACCCTACTAGAGTGTTACTTTAACATAAACTAGTTTCTCCTTTCACTATAGCATATTCCATATGAGGAATATACATGTTTCGGCCCGCAAGGGACTTCTCATACTCAACAACAAGACTCAAAGGCATTATAACATAGATAATTATGTACTTACTAGAATTGAACCTAGGTGGAGAGGATAACAAATTCCTCCCAACCACCCAAGATATGTACACTTACTTTATCTTGAACATATTAATGAAGTTTTTAGTTGTCCAAAATTTGTGCAATTTCCATATTTGCTTTTTAATGATATTAATATTTCTCATGTATTGTTATATACACTATATATGTCTTGACAATTTGACTTCAGGGAAATTTGTTGAGTGATTTTACATCATAATTGAAGAATCTAAGAGTTGTAAAAAATAATTTTCGAATCCAATTTATGTGAGATAAGTTGTCCTAGAGGGTTGATGTTATCCAAATTATTTGTAACTTTTCTCCATGGATTTCTTAGAAGATTAAGTCGTTAAGGAAATATTTCACTCTATACGTTGTTGTTTTAAACCTTATTTCATAATAGTTCCAAGGATAAAAATTCCCAAGGTTGATATCCAAGAAGCCCCTAGGTTTGGAGGTGAAAGTTTTGTTTTGCACTAACAGTGAAAAGGGAAAAAGTTTCATAGTTTGTATTTGTGTTTGACCTCCTAGTGTTGGATTCCCACACTACCTTACTTGTGGGTTGTCATTAAATGTAGCACTATAAATAAGTGTTACATGAAAAAGGAGGATGTGACCATGTCAACCTCAAACATGCTCAAATAAAACCACAACCATTGTTGTTGTTGAATGTGCTAATGGCATTTAAGGTAGGGAGAGATCATCACATTGATGGTTAAATGCCCATGTAGCAACAAAGAGATGATACAAGAATGACAATAATGACAAAAAGGTGGTGGCCAAGGTAGGATGAAATAGTAGTAGCTAATGCAAGACACAATCAAAGATACCATGACAATGATAATGACGACAAAGTATAGCTTGGCAGTGACACTCATGACACGCAACATAAATCCCAACTTACTAACAAGGCAACCTCCACATAGGCACTATCATAGCAACAAGAAAATGGGAGGGCACACGACACATCATATAATATAAAACCCTTCTGAAAACAATGCATATGCTAATTATGACATGCTAAAGAAAATAAAACTTTTAAAATCCTAGACTTGAACACCAATGCATCTACAATCATCAGGGTTTACATGCTTTGGTGCCTACAATCCTCCTACAACAATGAGGTTTATGCTTAGGGAAAATCATTAAAGCCTTAGGCACTAGGGTAATGCAAATGAGGATACAATGAGGTGAATAAGTCCCAATGCCATGTAAAATATCATAAATACAAATCATTGATTTGAAAAAAAAAACCAACAAAAGAAGAAGAAGAAGAAGAAAGATATATCTCTCACTAAATGATCCAATAGGTAGTTTTTATTGTAAAATATCTAATCACAACATTCCATTTGAAGATGGATCCAATGGTAAAAATAAAGTATCTGCCCCTTTCACACTTTCAAGTCATCAAGTTGAAACCTCAAATGAAAATATAAAATATATATTACATTTGGGCAAACAGGGAAACTTGTATCGAGGGGCAAAGTATTATTTGTGTATGCTCCAATATACTCTATCAAATGCATATTAGATCTAAATTATGATTAATACTCTTATGACTTGATGTTTATTGTTTGCCCAACTTTCAAATCATAATAATAATAATGAAAGAGAGACAATGAATGGAAATAGTCAACTAAACCAACCTATATCCATCTTAAATTTAGATCCACCAAGCATTGAGAGGGATCGTGTTCAGAGTTAATATGTTTAAGTTTGTACTCTTAATTTCCTCAAGCCTTTATATAGGCTTCATCATAACAAATATCATGGAAAAATACCATGGGCCATGCAATATGTTGAAAATGCAGCAATAATTTCCTAATTTAATTTTGCCCAAATTAATTAGGAGAAATTTGATAAAAATACCTGGAGGAATTTAAATGAAGTGATATGGCACTTATCATTTAGTAAATCAATTAGTTCAAGTAGAAGACACTTTAGTTGTGTTTAGTTATGATTGATTGTTAATTTCTAGCAATCTATTTAAGTTAATTTGAGTTATTGTGAGTTTTTTTTTTTTAATTATTAAATTTGACAACTAACCGTTTTAGATTTCATAGTCAAATTAGCGTTGATTCTAACGATTCTCTTTGCCTCTCCTTCATCTATTTAAACTCAACGATTGATCTGATCTCTCACCTAGTCCTGATGATGAACCACACTAGTTGGTTCGAAACGCGTCAACTTTGTTCATGATAATGTGATTATTACCGAAAGATTTCTTCTTAATTTATTGATGGATCACAGAAGCCAAAAATCTATTAATAGTTCTATCTGATTAAGAACTGGTGGAGGATCAAATAGTGGGGTGCATCAACTAGTGATCAACTGGCTAAATCATCAATCAACCCAAACTAATTGATGCATGCATATAACTCAAGTTACCCAGTTGATATTGGAGTTCAAGGGCAGTGTACTATCAGTTGTATAATTTTCTAGGTTGTACAGATGGTGCATGTGGTCAGAGGAAGAGCATAAAAGAACTGCGCAATCCAATGGAGGAAAATTCCTATTAAATAGGGGCCTAATTCCTCGTTGAAAAATGCAAGGAAGTAGGAGCTTGGAAGGCTAGGAAATTGGCTAAATGTTGGCCAAAGTCAGTTTAGGAAGCAGTGATACAGATAGAGATAGTGCAAAGGTTGCTCGGGCTTGAGAAAAGAATTGTAATTTTCTCATATTTTTTTAACTAATGCAATATACAGATAGGAGGGGTTTTTGGTTGTGGCTTTCCACGGAAAATCATTGTGTAATGTGTTGATTGAATTATTTCTCTTGTATGCTTTGTAATTACGCAATTGTTTAATTGTTTCCACAGTTGGTAGAGTAGATTCAAGTCTATTGTTTTAGTAAATTACAATTAGCAGTTTGAATCTACAAGGAATTTCTACATGGTATCAGAGCAGGAATCACAACAGAGAGAAGAATTTGAAGTTGTCTTTGCAGGTGAATCGAATTTGCAGTATCATTCTTCGAAGGTAGCTGGATGTCGTTTTGTGGATTGAGACTCGAGTATGTCCCTGAGGGTAGCTCAAATTACCTTACCTGGAAGGACAAGATGGAGGCAGTGTTGGAAGATAATCAACTAAAGGAATTCATAGATCATGATATCTCGAAGCCTCCAACATCTGATGCTAAAGATCTAGTAGAGTGGAAGAAGTGTGTGGAAAAAGTGAGAAGGATCATATTGGAGGGAGTTCGAGATCATATTGTCTGGAATTTCCATTGGAAAGAGACTCCATATGCAATGTGGAAAGCCTCGACAAACTTGTTTCAGAACAGCAGTGACCACAGGAAGTTGGCAATGAAGGACAAGCTTCGAAAGATCAAGATGGAAAAAGGTGACACAATACCACAGTACCTTAACAAGTTCACCCAATGTCAGGATGAACTTGGGAGCATTGGGTGAACTTGGGAGCGTTGTTATTACAGTTCTTAAATATGATCTCGTGAGCCTAGCCCTTCTAGGCCTTCCCAAGCGCCGGCACAAATATCAGGATTCGGTAAATGTGAGGGAGAAGCTACCAAATTGGGAGTGCCTTTGGTCAGATCTGGTGCAAGAGGAGTCCAAGCAAAATACCAAAGACGGGGCCTCATCCAAAGAAGTGGAATAAAGAAGTGGAATAGGACTTTGCAGTAGTCAGCAAAGGAAAGAAATCCAACATAAAGAAGTCACAGGGCAAGGAGGGAAAGAAGAAAGACTTGTCCAACATCAAGTGCTTTCACTGTCATGAATTCATGCACTATGCCACGAAATGTCTACAAAAAAAGGCAAGCAAGAAGGAGCATACAGTTGCAGCGGCAGGTGAAGATCTAGCTTCACAATTCGGGCTTGATTTTACTCTCATTGCATGGATGGCAAGCACAATAATGGGAAGCATGTGGTATCTCGATAGCAATGCCTTGTTCCATATGACGGGGAATAGAGATATTTTCAGTGACTTGGAGGAGAAAGACCTCAATCAAAACATTGAGCTTGGAGATGACGGAAGATATAGCGCGACCGATATCGGTACAATTACTTTTCAGAGGGAGTTCGGCTCCCCTCTCAGACTCAAGGATGTGATGTTAGTTCCAAGACTAAAGAAGAATCTTGTTTCTGTCGCGATATTTGAATACTGTGGCTACAATGTGATATTTAGCAAAGGGAATGTTTTCCTTAAACACATCACCACGAGACAAGTGAAGCAAATCAGTGTACGAGTCACAAACTTGTATGCACTTGAGGTAGAAGATGCATGCAAAGCCTTGAAGAGCAAGGAAAAGGTTAGATACTTGATGGTTGAGAGTGAGCATGAATTACCTCTCAACATGCAGCCTCAGAAGCAGCCTCAACAAGTTGTGGAGCAACCACAATTGGAGAAGCGAAAAGAAGATCGAGTGGGAACATCCACTCAAGGAGAGACCTCCAATAGGGGGGAGTTCGAGCTAAGTGGGCAGAAGGAGCACATGTAGCCATACCTCCAGTGTGAGGTGGGGCGATATGAAGCCATATTATAAGAGTTTTAGAAATTTGGGCAAGGTCCATTGAGGTGTTTTTGTCTCATGGATCATTACCCTTGCTACAGGGGCCCACAATATTCAGTAGCAAGAGGATCAATGTCATTCACATACTGAGTAGTGCGGAGCGCAGTGTTGATAGCAGAGCAAGTGGCTCAATAGCAGAGTCAACAGCAACACAGTTTTCCCAGTGGACAGTTGCAAATTGATTCAGTGTTTATTTTTTTGTTTTTTTATTCTCAGTTGCAGATGTTGCAGTAGCAGCAACAACATTGAGAGGTGTTGCATGGAATACATTCCAAAGGTACTCGATCGGGGTAGATGTGAATCCCTTTCTTGCTGAGAGGGAGTGTTGAAAATGCAGCAAAAAATTCCTAATTTAATTTTGCCCAAATTAATTAGGAGAAATTCTAATTCTAATTTCAAAAAAATACTTGGAGGAATTTAACTAAAGTGATATGGCACTTATCATTCAGTTAAATCAATTAGTTCAAGAGACACTTGAGTTGTGTTTAGTTATAATTGACTTCTAATTTCTAGCAATCTATTTCAGTTAATTTGAGTTATTGTGAATTTAACTAGTTCTATCTGATTAAGAACTAGTGGAGGATCAAACAATGGGGTACATAAACTAGTGATCAACCAATTAACTCATCAATCAACCCAGAATAATTGATGCAAGCCGATAACTTGAGTTACCTAGTTGAGATTGGAGTTCAAGAGCATTGTACTAGCAGTTGTATAATTTTCCAAGTTGTACAGATGGTGCAGGAAGTGATAGGAAGAGCCTAAAGGAACTATGCAATCCAACGGAGGAAAAATCCTATTAAATAGGGGTCTAATTCCTTATTGAACGCAAGGGAATAAGAGCTTGGAAGGATATGAAATTGACTAAGTGTTGGTCAAAGTTAGTCTAGGAAGTAATGAGACAAATAGAGATAGTGCATAGATTGCTCGAGCTTGAGCAACGCATTGTAATCTTCTCATATTTTCTGACTAATTCAATATGCAAATAGGAGGGGTCTTTAGTTGTGATTTTCCCCAGAAAATCATTGTGTAATGTGTTGATTGAATTCTTTCTCTTGTATGCTTCATGATTTCGTGATCATTTAATCGTTTCCGCAATTGGTAGAGTAGATTCAAGTCTATTATGTTAGTAAATTACAATTAGCAGTTTGAATCTACAAAAACTTTCTACACAATACCATGGAATTGTAAACCACCATTGGTGAACCCATCAAGTCACTAACTCAAACTTATCTTAATAATTATTATTTTTTAATTTTAATTGTATTTTGAATAATTTCATTGAATCAACATAACACTACATTACATAATGTTTTACAACATTGATATCAGACTGGGTTGTAAAGTAGCTCTTCTGGGCACAACCACAGATGTGAAAAAGAGGCATTGGTGGATATTATTGCTACCCAAGTTCTTAGATTCAAAACACCCAAGTAAATACATTACAGGGGGCATGGAATGTAGAAATATGATTTCACTAATTTCTATTTTTTCTAAAAATGTTTTACCAAATTCTATAATACAAAATTATTTTAATCTCAGAAGTCTCCACAAAAATTATATAAAGATTGTATAAAATTATTAAAAATTTAAATAGATTGCATATTGCATATTTAAGACTAGTGAAATTCGCCAAGGTTTATAAATTTTAAAATAAATTTCCAACCTTCAAATTTTCCTTGAATCACAATGAGTTTGGAAATGCAAATTAAAATATTTTCTCAAAAATGATGCTATGTTCTCTCTAACCCTACTTGGTTATTCACAACTTTATATTACAAATAAGTCCAATCTCCCACAAAGGCAAGCTAAAAAAAAATTTGACATTGCCGAAAAAAATTGTATACTAATATTATAAAACAAATTAACAATTATCCAAAAAACACATTCTTTTAATTTTAAACCACAATTGTCAATTCAGGATTTTTTTTTTTGTAAATTCCATAGGACCTGACTTTTTCTATTATTTAGAGCAAGTTGCTAAATAAATACAACAATGAGTTGGTGCCTCAACCTGCCCGAAGGAAACCAAGTCTGTTGGCCACCTTAAAAAGTTAAAGGCCAACCAAAATCGGTGTTGTTTCAGTCTATCAGTAGCTGCTATTACTACTCGACTATGTCCATAATATTTACAGATGAAGCAACAGCTATAAGTACTATTGAGAAAAATCATACAAAAAGACTATAAAACTGAAAAGTGTCTATCCATCTGAAGAGTCCACTGGTGCTGGGTCTTTAGCAATGGACCCGGGCACCTCCACATACTGTAGTGCTCGCAACTACTCCTCAATTCGTCCAATTCTGGCATTCTGCTACATTTGGGTCTTTGTCATTATGGTCATGTCCTGTTTGATTTGATTAAGGTCAAAGAGGAGTGAAGTATGAGCTTCCTATTCTTTCATACTCATCAGAGCTTTGGCAAGAACACATTTAAACTTCCAGTATGTTTTAACAGATTGCTGAAAAAGGGAGACCCTTCCCCTAGTATTACCAAGGTCAGTTAAGAAATCCATGCTGGCTTGCTGATGTTGAATGTCTACCTCATCGTCAGAACTCTGCTTCTCCCATCCCTGGATGGTTTGGCGAATTTGCTGAGTATTAGTTGTGTAGGTGTTGACCAAATTTTCTACAACCTGTTCGTTAGTTTGCCGACCTCTCTTGCTAGGTCCTAGAGATACATTGGTTTTTACATCCCTATCACTCTGTTTGCGAGCTGAAGTGCTAGGTTTTGTCATATTTGTACCTGACAATCCTGTTGAATACAAATAAAGAAACAGAGTATACTGATGAGGAGGGGAAACAAAAATATTCTCCACAGAAGTATCGGCCAGTTGTGAGTTGACAAAATGCAAAGAGCAGACCAACTTGTATGAAAAGCCGATGATCCCATTTAAGAACAGAGCCAAATGAGTAATTAACTGAAAACCATTGTTCATACCCAGGAGATAAGAACAGAAACTAGAAAAAGCCTTTCAAGTAGCATGCAAACTAACAGGGTCTATGTTCCCGAATACGAACCCCATACATTGAAACTGGACACGATTATGATGATATTTAAAGGCAGAGAGTCTATTCAGAAAACAAAGAAAACCCAGACTCCTGAAACAGAGCGTGATACTAACTATCCACCCATAACAAACAGCATAAAGAATGCGTCAATATGATGAAGAATTGAAAGAGTGGTCGAGGAATCGAACATTTAAAGCCTTAAAAACCCAGAACATGAGACAATTAGATAGGGAACTAAGGAGGTTACAGGTAGGGGGACTTCTGAAGCAGGGTTCTACCTCGACATCATTATGAAAACTACATAAAGGCAAGAACATAAACGAACATAGAGCCATCTCCTTTGAGAAATCCATTGCATGTTGCCAAGAATAACCAGATTTTAATGTGAAGGAGATAGACATGACATACCAAAACCCGCTCCACCTGATCTGTGATTCTGCAACTGAACTAAACTTCCGCTGCGTCCAACCCCTGTCGCCACTGTGAACACACCCTGCACTGTTTAAAAGGGAAGGAATGTGCGAATGTTTAATGCATAATACCATAAAAACTGATGGCAAGATGCCTTGAATAGGCGTCGCATCAAAAGATGGTGTCATGATATCTGGAGATCGTGACCGCATGCAGAGGACCGCTTCCATTACTGCTATGCTAACAGCCAACTCATTCCTTAATTGCTTCTGACAACCGGGTTTATTACCTGCAGTCTTTCTTCAAGGTTGCACCCCGATCGAGGGTATGTATGGGATTTATTTTGTCAAGGTTAACCTCTCATTATCCGTCAGCATAAAAAGAACTATGCGTTTAGAGCCAATGATCCTTGTCGTGCCAACTCCTATGGGTTTCGAGGCAATGCCATTTTTCGTGCAAACTCCTATGCGTTTAGAGGCAATGACAATTGTGCTAAATGTACCATCTTGTCAATCCAGGATTATTATTACAACTATTAACTAATTGAAACATTTATAAATCCAGGATTATTACAACTATTAACTAATTGAAACATTTATAAGCTATATAAGTTGGTATTTCATTTCTCTTATTTTTTTCCTTGTATTACACTAAAACATTGTTTCGAGGACAAACCATATCCATTAAACAAAAACACGTTGTTATTGAGTGATTGAAACATTAAAAACATTGTTTGAAGACAAACCATATCCATTAAACAAAGACACGACGTTATTGGGTGATTAAAACATAAAACACATTTATCACATCATTTATCAGAAAGACATTATCTACTTTATGGATCACAAAAATTTTAAATCTAACATAAAACACGTCATATTTGATAAATTAATAATTAATTATTTTAAGCAATTTTGTTATAAACAGTTACACTTTTAATTACAATTTATTAATAAAACACATTGTTATTGAGTGATTAACACTTTTTAATTGCAATTTATTAATAAAACACATTGCTATAATCATAGTTGTTGAGTCATATTTGATAAATTAATAATTAATTATTTTAAGCAATTTTGTTATAAACGGGTACACTTTTAATTGCAATTTATTAAAGAAAATATCTTAAAGCTAAAAATACCAGTATATTGATTAAGGTTTTCTTTATTGTCACCAAAGTGCAATTTTTATTACATTGAAAATAATTAATAAATTGTATATTGAGTGTATTTCCTAATTATTTTCGAGAAGGAAAAAACTAGTCAATTTTATCATTAAGATTTTAAGAAAATCATGCAGAGATTTTTATATTATAACTATCAAACTTCAATATTTTGGGTGCCCTCAAAGTTTTTGATGGTGCTGAACCCATTTTCACCATCAAAAACATGATTCAAACACTACTACTGCAAGAAGATTTCTTAAAAAAAAATTGCCCAAATTCCAACTAATTTTAACAATCGAGGCAATTCCTCCATAGACAACTCCTAATTTTATTTTCACTAATACCCACTCAACATTATTACTCTTCTATCTAATCCAACTAACTCAGCATTGTTTTTTTTTAACACGTGGTGAATCGGTATATCCTTACACTGTTGTAGGGGAGCTGTTGTAGGGGAGGTCAAAGATCAACCCTCGGGGCTGCCAATATAACACCAGAACATTCCAGCAACCTGCAAGCCAGAAATACTAGATCTTAAGATTTAGCAAGAGCCGAGACTCTAAAGGAAAAAAAGAGTCTACTCCTTGAGCCGAGATCATAGTAAGCCATATACTCCGTGGGATTTGAACTTCAGTCTCCTTGATTTCACCAATTAGACTTGACTTCACCAATTAGACTTTACTGTCGAACGTCGGTATACTAACTCAGCGTTGTTACTCTTTTCTACATTCCATAAGATGGTACATTTAGCACAATTGTCATTGCCTCTAAACGCATAGGAGTTCGCACGAAAAATGGCATTGCCTCGAAACCCATAGGAGTTGGCACGACAAGGATCATTGGCTCTAAACGCATAGTTCTTTTTATGCTGACGGATAATGAGAGGTTAACCTTGACAAAATAAATCCCATACATACACAACCACCTGTGGATCTAGGGTTAGGTTCGCAAAATATATTCCGAACATAGGAGTTGTTTACTAATGCAACAAAATAGTTCCGATGGCAGTTTTTTGCCTGGTAAAAAAAATTTTAAAAATCAATTTTAAAAATCAAGTAGTTGGAGTGTTTGAATCGTTTGTTTTTTAGATGGTGGAGATGGATTCAACACCATCCAAAACCCAAAACCCACCCAAATCCTGAAGTTTGACAACTATAACCCAGATTTTCAAAAATTTCTGACTTATTTTGTGGGTTTTTTTGGTAAGTATGTGCAATACATACACCAACCATCAAAAATAATTTCCATTATTAATAAAACGGACCACTCAAGATAATCATAAGGATTAAAGATCAACAACAAAGTAGTTTTGAATGTCCCATAACATCACCCCTGGAACGAAAAAACCACTTAGGAAAACCACTTAGGAAAAGATGGATACTTGATCTCTTTTCAATGTTCAGTAAAATTTGCCTTCTGTTTTTGCTTCCCTGGATGACAAAGCCTAACTTCGATGTCATGTTGAGTTCAGATGAGTTGCTAATTGTGGCCAAGTTACCCAAAGACGTCGTTACATTTTCCATAACTCATTCTTGGGTTTTATGACATATAGAATGAGTTTCATGACATATAAAGCTGCCAATGAGTTGTCCACAAATCTAAGGGGTCATAACCCTCACTGCTTACTTCTTTCCACCAACTTAATGAAATTGAGCAAACCTTGAATATCGATTTCCACCAACTTAATGAAATTGAGCCAAACTACTCTCTTAAGGAAAGTGGTATACAAGCCTTGGTCGTAAAGGCAAAGAAAGTCCAATAATACTTCCTTGATTGCATCATAGATCCAGATAACTCATGCTTGGGTTTCATGACATATAATGCTGCCAGTAAATTGTCCACAATCCCTCGGTCCAGTGTGTAAGGGGGCATAATCCTAACTTCTTACTCCTTATCAATCCAATTTCTTATTCCAATCTCTCTCTCGGTCCAGTGTAGAGGGGCATAATCCTAACTTCTGATCAATCTAGCTTCTTACACATTTCCAAGAAGGAATGAAATCTGTGCAAACTTGGAACATCGAGTCTCAGAGTCTAAATGGTATACAAACTTCGGGTGTAAAGGCAAAAGAAACCCCAATAATGCTCCTTAGATGCCTGAACCAAATATGGAACCTGCTTTAAGAGTCATGATCATGAGTAATAAAGTCAACTACATTTTGGAAGGGCTGGTTATTCTTTAGTCATGGATGGTAATTTCATGGAGAAGCACAATTCAATATAAGAGCTCCCTGACAGAACTCCCTAGGGTGATCTACCCGATCATGAGTAATAAAGTCGATTATATTTTGGAAGGCAGAACACCCTAGGGTGATCTACCCGATCATGAGTAATAAAGTCGATTATATTTTGGAAGGGCTAGTCATTCTTTAGTCATGGATGGTAATTTCATGGAGAAGCACAATTCAATATATGAGCTCCTTGACAGAACTCCCTAGGGTAATCTACCCCGTCTATGCTTATTAAAAAAAAAAAAAAACCAAATAAAAAAACTAAATTCGCCCGTTAAAAAAAGAGACAAAACTAAATTGGCCCGTTATTACAAAGCTAGTTATTACCTGTGATGCTATTTACTGGCCTATATAGGTAGTGGTTACCTATGATAGCTACTAGCCTATATAGGTAGTGGTTACCTATGATAGCCTACCTATGAGGCTATCATTAACCTTACACAAGAGTTTGATTTGATTGACCTCCATTTGAAGCCTACTTGTTGCAATACTCAAAAGCCTTTACACATTGCCATTTTTTCATTGTTGTAACAATCCAGTTTGACGACAAATGCAATCCATTACATTCAGTGTATAGTATATAGCGCGCAACATGTAAGTTTTTAGTTTTTATCAAGTATCATCTGCATAGTTCAATAGGCCATTTTTCATTGTGTAACACAACATAAGTCTTGCAGACGCAATATCCCAAGCAACATGCAAGTTTTTATCGAATATGATCTGCATGATACAATAGGGAATCCTTCCGATCAGTCATATGCAGTGGATACACATGCAACATAAGGCAATGGATAGCAGTGTTTAGAAAGGTAGTGTAAATAAAACATGCATGTTATGTTAACATGCATTATGTTAAAATGGAATAGCATGGAATGTATCAAGCAAGCATGTTATTAAAAAATTTGCCCATGGAATGTATAAAACAAGCATGTTAGGTTGTTAGGTTAATATTTGTTATGTTAAAAATGGAATAATTACATAATAACAATTGAAAAAAAAATTGTTCATGGAGTGTAGAATACTTGGTGATAGGAAGTGAAAAAAATTGTTCATGGAGTGTAGAATACTTAGTGATAGGAAGTGAAGTTAAGATATTTTTTTGTGAAGGAAAAAAAACTCTTGTGTGAAGAATCATCGGTTCAAAACCCACCCAAACCCATGGATCCAGCTGAATAGAAGAGCTTCTAAATGCTTATTATCTCATATTTTTTCACGTCACAGATTTCAGTAATTCAACTCAACAGATTTCAGTAATTCAAGTCAACTAATTCTGCGAACCCAAAACGAGCAACAAGAACCCTACCATCAGCACGAGCAAGCAATCTCAAAGCAGCAGTTTTCTCATCATACTTCGATCAAATATTATCTATCAAATTTTAACCAAACAGCCACCATAAAACCTATTCAAAATATTCATGTGACAAATGAGCCAAAAATATTGATACATTTATAATTCACAAATCCCATGCTGCTAATTAGTAACTCAATTGACTTGAGATACCTCAATTGAATCTAAAGGCTTTAACTCAATTGATTTGAGATACCTCAATTGAATCAAATGGGTTTACTGAATGCAGCTTTTTCATGGTACATAGAGCTTGCTTTCAAGTTTCCACCCCAAGTTCACCCAAAGGGCTGGAGATCACAAAGCGTACTGAGAGGACATGATGACCCAAAATATTTATCACTGAGAGCTTCATTGGCTATATAGATATTTTATGAATTTAGTCGCACCCAGTGACCCAGCTCACATAACTTAATGGATCAGTGCAAGCCAAAGTTGTCACAGCAATACTGTTTAATATCTTGCTTCGGCCACAGAAATCCTGTGCACTAAAAATGCAGTAGCCTCTGTTGCACAGAGAAACTTTGTTCCATATTTGAAGCCTGCACGTAATGGAATTAAATGACATGCATCAGTGTTTTTAATAATCAAGAAAGAGGAGCACAAAAGCAATGCAAAAGGGCGTTTTGAAGATTAAAACTTGCTATCTTACTCTGTATTTAATACTAGTTTACTCTAGATTTTCGGAAAGCTTTTGAGTCTTGACTCTGTTCCGAGGGAAGCGTTACTCCAGAGACTCGGAGATGCCAACTCAGAGATACAGGCATCTCTGTGACCCTATTGACAGCTATTATGTGCCTATATGAGTACATCCTTGGTCGTCTTCGTGCGGCTCATGGGATGTATGATTTCATACAAAGCACCATTTGGGTTAAAGACACTGATGGCTGCCTTCTTCACCAGGTTATGATATCTATTCTACTCTTTGCTGACGACATGATCCTCCTGTCCTCATCCCCAGAAGGATAACAGAGACAGCTGGATGCCTTAACTCTGTTTTGTGATCTTCGACAATTGACGGTCAACCTGGGTAAAACCAAGGTTATGATCTTCAATGAGGTGAACAAAACTTCGGACCTTCAACTCCTATTCAAAGGGGAGGAGGTTGAGATCACCAACAAGTATACTTACTTGGGGGTGCAATTCTCAGTTCCCCGCTTCAGTTTGCGACCAGCGCTTCAGCCTCAAATCAATAAAGGATATGGATCCTTAGCCCTTCTTGAAAGAAGGGCTTTCGACATCACTTCTAGGACATCTTGTCCAAGATGAGCCTCATGGACACCTTGATCCGTCCCACTGTTCTATATGGATCAGATATTTGGGGACCGTCTTTACTTGAGTCAGATTGGACTTTAACTGAGAGAGTCCAGATTCTTCTTCTCCGTCGCATCATTAGATGCAAACAAACAGTACCTCAGCACATCATCCTTACAAAGTTTGGAGCTCAGCCCTTTCAGCTTGAGACGGTGTTTAGATTGGTTTCATTCTTGCATCGTGTCCAGAGCTTTGCAAACTCGATAAAGAGTAGGGACTGATATCCTTACTTGGCATATTGCACTTCGGAGACATTGTCCATTCTACTCCCTCAGGCCGTGCCAGATGTTGGTTTACAAGAGTTTCAAATCTCTTAGAGTCAGCGGGCATTCAGTTGGCTTGTCTCCCTCCTTTCCGATATTCCTTAGATGCACCTGGTCACCTTTTACCTGCTAGACAGGAGTTGAACCCAAGAGGACATCTACAAGCAGTTCTTCCAGGTCACTTGGGTCAATCCTCCGGGAGGGTTGCACCCAAAGATGGCCTTGTACGTTGAGCACTTCTTGGAGTTGAGAGACGAGCTCATTGTTCGACCCCAATATACGATTCGCCATTGGATGCATGCTCTTCACATTCCTCCAGGCTAGTTCAAACTTCAAAGTAAGTTCCCATAGACTTCAGGTAGAGACGAACCACTAGATTGATAGACAAGACAGAATCTGCCAGTTATGTCATTTACAGGTAGTGAAGACCGAGATGTACTTCATTTTCAGAGATCAGAGTAAGGTTCCATTACTTGTTTAGAGATTCTCAGACCCTCACCGGCTTTTTCAGGTATCCCAATCAAAGATGTTTGGCTATATATATGCAGGAGGCTCTCAAGTTTTGAGTGCATATTCTTCAGCCTCCCATCAGACCAAACCCCACACAGAGGATCACGACATTTTTCAAGGTACTACCTTGAGACTCCAAATCAGTGAGGATCCGTGGGACCTCACCCCCCACACGAGATCTCAGCAGCAGATACATCTCAGATCTGTTCCTAGGAGATGGACTAGGTCCTCTAGACCTCAGCAATGAGCGAACTCCCCCAGGCAACGATTTAGTGGACAGTCCGCACTTTCCACTGGCTCTTCATCGGGCCAACAAACTTTGTTGAGTTTCTTCAGTGTTCTTCATTCAGCCTTGAATGTTAGGAAAAAAAAATGAGTCTGATCCTCAGACCTATTAGCTCCTGGATCTTCTCTGCCAAGGCCAGATGTTAGTTTACTTCATGCATTATATCTTTTATAGGAGACCATTTGGTTCTCCCGCTTTGTATGGACATCATTGTACTCAACAGTCCTTTGACCTACTTTGTGGTCAATAGTTGGACATAAATATAATTATCATATCTTATCTATATTTTACTCTCTTTTATTTATTTCACTTTGTCTCTAAGGATTTACATCCTTTTATTTATTTCACTTTGTCTCAAGGATTTACATCCTTTTGTTTATTTCACTTTGTCTCTAAGGATTTACATCAGCAAAAGAAGATCATTCACCAGGAACGGATTCAAGACGCTTTACTTCCTTAAGGTGATGTCCCAAGAAGGTAGACTGTATATGCACCGTAACATCTTCTGAGAAATCTTGATCATCGGGAAAAAAAACTAATTTTCTTTGAAAATATTTTAAAATAGAACCTCACCAATTTTTGCTGAATTTGTAAAGATCTACTGGATCATGTGAATTAACATGTATAAAGATGCATCTTGCAAGGCCTTTCGGGCTTGTCCTTGGGTAGGTTATTATGTCCACCATCGCATTGTTGTATGACATCCTATGATCAGACTAATTATGAGGAAGTTCAATCAAGAACGAAGGAAAGCAACCTTCAGTGCAAGATTTGCACAAATATTGTCCTCCTCCCTTCTCCATACAATTACCCACCGGACTGCAAAAAACGTACTCCTATCTCCATCTATGTTCAGTGAAAAGCTCTGTAGTCAAGAACTCAACTTATTAGTTTCACTAATCTGAGAAGCTGGCTGCAGAAGAAACTACTTCACTCAATCGCATTGTTGTATGACATCCTATGATCAGACTAATTATGAGGAAGTTCAATCAAGATCGAAGGAAAGCAGCCTTCAGTGCAAGATTTGCACAAATATTGTCCTCGTCCCTTCTCCATCCAATTACCCACCGGAATGCAGAAAACGTAATAATTAACTAACTCCTATCTCCATCTATGTTCAGTGAAAACCTCTGTAGTCAAGAACTTAACTTATTGGTTTCACTAATCTGACTAATCTAAGAAGCTGGCTGCGGAAGAAACTACTTCACTCAATTCCTATTTGTTGAAATTTGAGGTGAATCATTCTGCCGAATCTCAAGCGTTATAGAGCTTTGATTGAAAACCTATGGTCTTCCTACAAAGAATAGCATCACAGAAATATAAGATCAAACTGCAACAGGCATGTCTGGTCTCTAACTACCCACTGAAGTTACTTTGCTCCTGGGCTCTTGAAAAGGCAAGTCTGGTCTGTAACTACCCACTGAAGTTTCTTTGCTCCTGGGCTCTTGAAAAGGCAAAGTCTGGTCTTTAGCTACCCACACAAATTTCCTCGCTCCTAGGCTCTGGGTAGTTACTATATTCATGGATAACATTTAGCTTCAGAATAGGCGGCAGGACATACCTGAATTTAATCTGGCCTCGATCATTTGGGATACATAATTTATTTTCTAGTTTATAACAAGGTGCATTCATAGGAAAGATCCACATTGGAAACTCAACACCTGCCATGCCAGACAAGTAGTAGCCAAAAACAGTAGTTGGAGTTGCTAGAATGCCTCAAGTGTTTCATCTAAGGATTGAAGGCTTAGTAAAGGCATTCCAGGTCGTGTTTCATCTAAGGATTGAAGAAACCTGTCCATTTAAACAACTTGGTGTGCTATGCAAATTCAATGAAACCCAATTAAGAAATCCACAGAAAACCAAGCAAAATCACCACAATGAAATGTTAAATATTCAAGCCTAGCAAAATACCAGAGTGCTTTATTCAAATTCACAGCACTCGTATGCCTGATTCTATAAACCTAGCCCAGATGAACAGAGTAGTCCGTGGTCTCTAATCTCAAGTAGTAGACGAAACTGCAAATCTGCCAAACCTAGAATCTCTCCAGAAAATTCTTATTCCGAAACACAAAACCAAACTTAATCAAAATCCACGCAAAAAATGTTAACGAGACACAATCAAATGTGCAAGCATGTAAAGTCAACACAACAACTAATGTCAGAATTTTGCAGAACAGCCAAATCAAAATGTTGATAGCCATCATACACCCATACGGTAACCAATACAACCAATACAAGTGAATAACAACTCATTCCAGAACTCTTCAATCTAGAGCAACCCAACAAGTAAATCATTGTTTCCACCAAAACCCAATCCATAGATCGCACAAGCCCAATAAAGGAATATGCATAATTTTGTGATTTTTTTCTTTCACGTTTTACTAAAATAGGTTCAAATCAAAGTTTTATGCATTCAATCTTCTACATAAACTCACAAACACAAACCATCCAAAAAGTCGAAACATGAAGGATCTAAGATCTTTACCTTTCAGAGGACATTTTCACCGCAGGAACCTCTGATTAAACTTGAATTTATGCAAAATAGAGCAGCTCGTAAAACCTTAACCGATACCAAATTTGACAATCAAAGAAGCATGAAAAACAACCAGAAAACATACCGAAATTCATCTTGATCTTCGCATCAACGCCACAACCGTGCATCAGTAAGAGCCATAGGGATGTCCTTATTGTAGGAAGTGCTAAGATTACATTGAAAACACAAATTCTACCGTTGTAAAACATGCTCCGAACCCATAAAAAAGCAACAGAAGACGCGTGAGAGTGTGCAAAAGTTACCGAAACTCATTAGCATCTCTAGTAAAACCACTGCCATCTCTAGCCCTCTTCAAAGCAGAAAAATTGAAAGTCTAACCTCTTCCGGGACCTTGGAGGGTTGCTTTTAACGGCTATTTAGCTGTTCATGAAAGCAAGATCAAAAGAAAGTCTTAAAGGACAAAGTAAGAGGGGATATTACAATCTCTAGTAAAACCACTGCCATCTCTAGCCCTCTTCAAAGCAGAAAAATCGAAATCTACCCTCTTCCGGGACCTTGGAGGTTTGCTTTTTACAGATATATAGCTCTTCATGAAAGCAAGATCAACAGGAAGTCTTAAAGGACAAAGTAACCCTCCTTAACATTAAGATATTCCTTTACAATCTCCAGCAATTCGAGCAAATAAAATCTGCAACAAAAGGTTAAAGGCTTTTTCAATGCTGAATGCTTCAAATCTATAAACGACTCTGTAGAAAAATTACGAAAGAGATAAACTACAGAGGGAGGGCTTCTGGAACTCTCAAAGATGAAAGTGCAAAGATTGTAAAATCCATTGGGTCGGAATTTCTCAACGTGCAAAGAACACAAAACTGAATGATGAAAAAATGAAAGTGCAAAAATAAATTTAAAAGTTGTTTTCAAATTCCAAAGATGAGGTAAATGGAGCCAATCAAAGGTAGGATTTCTTCAAAGCAAAATGCTGCAACTCCACCTGCAAATGGTAAGGCCTTCAGACATTTCAAAGCCCGAATAATCGAACCCTCCTCCTTTTTCCAGGACATACTTCAGGATATACTCAAACTTCTTTCATCTTAATTCAGAGAATCAAGACATGTAGCAGATGAATACGGTGTTGCCATAACCTGCTGATTCGAAATCCCCAATCTTCCAGGTCAATGGTAGTCTTCCACTGAAATTATTGCTCGATAAATCCAGCCGTGCAACTTTGCTTATTTCTCAATAAATCCAACACCATACCATGTGTTGCAACCCTGCAACTAGGTTAGATTGGTGATACATTGAAGAATACCATACCACGGCGGCACACAGCCATGAATTGCAAGTGTTATTTCGAACAACAATTTCAGTGGTAAAATACCATCACGAAGAGAAGCAACCATTTTTTCCTTTTCCAGTCCAGTGTCCTTCAAACCCTACGTTGTGTTCTTCGCTACCTGGATCTCTGCCAATAATATATAAACTAGCTATCCGATGCGTGGGGAAAAAATAGAGCCCCTGGATGCGGCTGGTGTGGGAGAGAGAAGTCCATATAGGGAGACAATATGATAGATTTTGAAGGCAAGAAAGTCGTGGAATTCAGGGACCTCGGTGAAATGGACCAGTGCCTACAACACAAGGGTTTGACGTGGTGGTCTTCCAAAGAGGCATCTGGCGGGCCACCTGATAAGAATTACACCGCCCATCCTAGAAAAACGAGATTTAAAATCGTAAACATCGCCATCCTTTATGAAACATCGCCATTATACCATGGAATTTGTCAAACATCACCGGCAGCTGTTAAATATGAGCATCATACCCACATCATCACATTTGCATGAAATTCTTTTTGGGAATCATTTTGAAATTGTTTAAATTCTTATTGGGAATCATTTTGAGATTGTTTAATTCTTTCTTTTATGTTTGAAGTCTTTAGTGAGAATTTGGTAAAATTATTTTTCAAATAGTGTTTTATTCTATTTAAAATGTATAAACGGATTAGTGTTTTGAAAAAAATTGGTTACGTTTGAATGGTATAGAATTTATAAATTAAATTTGGGAAGTTTGAGATAAATTTCATTGAAAAATATGTAAAAAAATTATAATTTTAATAAATTCTTGTTAAATTTTAAATTTTTTTTTGAAAAACATGTCCAAAAAATTTCTACAAGTAGAATAATTAAACTATGGCCATTATCCTATTTTATAGATTTGTGGAGCGTAGGTATTATTTAAAATAGCATGGGAGATTCTTTTCTACAAAAGGTTTTAAGTTAATGTAGAGATGCTCAAAACTTTATGTACAATTCTAAGTATCATGGTATTGGAATTTTAAGTTTTGTAAATTTTAAAATATGAAATTATATTGAGTATTTAAAAAAAAAAAAAAAAAAAAAATTGATAGGAAAATTATTTTAGATGGAACTTAGATTTCGTCTCTCATCATTTTCATCTAATGAATCAAGTGAGGAAGCTAAAATTGTTGTTGGATGGTTGTGCTCTTAGGAATCAAGTTGTTGATGATCAATGGGGATGGAAGAATATGGATTAATCGATAAGGGAAGGCCATTCAACTTTATTATTTCAGTTGGGACACCCTCCCAAGTCTCTTGTTGGTCTAGATTTGGTCACCCAATAGTCCTCCTAAACTATGTTCTTGTTGTTGGTTGCTAGTACATGGCAAAATCCTAACGGCAGAAAACATTCAAAAGAGAGGTACAACGCGTCCTTGCTACTCATTGTGCTTGGAGAAAAAAGAATCGATCCCTCATTCATTTCTCAATTGCTCTTTCATCTTTGTCTTCCATAATTAGATGTCTTCATAGAAAATTTTAGGGGCGAATCTTAGCCCATGGGTGAAATTTAAGGGTTTTTATATTTTAGAGGGGCAATTTTTTTATATTACACTCGTTTTCTATAGTTAGCCCAAAAATTATTTTAAAAATAAATAATATTATATTTTCACCTGTAAAAATAACACCATAAAATGTGTTTTTGCCTGTAAAAAATTAATTCCAAGCCCGATTTGCCCCGATTTGCCTTGTTTCAGGGTCGGATTTTGATAATGTGCTCAAAAATATGCTCAAAAAATGAAATTTGTCGGAATGGATCAAAACCTGTGCACTTGTGTAGATCTTATTGTTTTGAATCCGGCTCAACTCGTTTTGTGGAACAAAATTTTGGCAAAAATTGTGCAGGCAACCTAGTCAGCAGTCTGTATAGCTGACTAGTACCGCTAACTGGGCATGGTTGATTGGGCTCGTTAGGCCAATGCGGTCTCACCACTTGGCTGAATTTCACTGGTGCTATCGTGGGTGAATTCTATTGGTTGGATGGTGCCCAACCACATGTTGCCACGTGGCCCAACCGGAGGCCGCCACGTGGCAACACGAGGCCACCAAATTTTGTTTAAGTCTGAATTAACCTTCGCAAGAGTCAATATCGAGACCTCATAGCAAACAGTGTTGAGCCTTAATCACTCGAGATACCATCGTCCTTTTTAAACCATAGCTCACCAACACTATTTAAATGTTAAGTGGCAGAGGTTTTGGGGTAAGGTGCCAAGGCTTAGCCTCTACCCCCCATATATACATACCATATGACCTTTGGTAGGAACCGTGGGGACGACCCCCCATGATTTTTTTTATTAATTAAAAATTAGACCTTTAGGCCTTGACACACATTTTAAGTGTCCCACGAATTCCGTCGAAATTCCACCAAAATGGTGCTCCGTTAGCAGAATTTAGGGCAAATTTGTAGGATTGTTCCAAATGTTGGGGAATTTGTAGAAAGACTAGCAGCAAAGCTAGGGAAACTCATAACTTCTTCAATTTTGGCCAATTTGGGAGCAAAAAGAGGCTAGATAGGCATTTTTGACATTTCTGAAGCTAATGGAACAGGTTTTGAAGCCGTTGGAGCACTTTAAATTGATGTAACCATCATTTTTTAGCATAATGATATAGGGCCAAGCCATTGGACGTTGGACCAGGAGACGTAGCCTAGGAGGGGTGAACTCCTTCATCACTTGTTGTGTTGTGGTCATTTTTTTTATGGTGTATTTGTCTTTTTTTTTCTATTGTTCAGAGATTAAATTCATGTTTTATGTGTATATAAATTTAACATAAAAGCTCACAAAAACTCAATTTTAACACATGTAATTTATACAACCTCAAGCACATTTACATTAAGATCTCATACAAATTAAGTTTGGTATCAGAGCATAGGTTTTCTTTGTTGTTGTGAGGATTTAATTGTTTGCAACTATTTATGATGCTTACAAGGTTGAAGCTCAAGAGAGGAGAAGGAAAGCTTGCGGGTGCAGGATCTCAAGTTGTGACAAAAACAAGGAGAGCCCATTTGTCTCAATTTCCACCACAAGTTTCACCTCAAGTTGCACCCGAAGCTTTAATAAGCATGTCTCATGAAGGAGGAGTTGATAATATGTCAGAAGATGAGAAAACTTTCAGAAAAGCTTTCTTAAACATAATAAAGCTTACATACCCCTAGTATTTCTTTGACATGACTGAAATGGTGAAGGTTCTCTATGAAGAGAGAAATTCAAGGTTCCAGGGTGAAAGTTCCAAGCCTTCAAAAGGAGAGGGTTCTTTTGGAGGAAAAGGAGGAGATGATGACAAGCCTTCAAAAGGAAATGGTGACAAACCACCCTCTTCTCCACCTCCATCCTCACCTTCATATTCTTCCTCTTCCACAACAACTGTTACTCAAACACCTCCACATACCCCAAGGGTTCATGGTAAAACTCCCTTATTAAAACTTGATATCAAATTCGAAATGCCTATGTATAATGGTGAAGTGAATGTTGAAATACTTGATTAATTGGGTTTGTCAACTTGAAGTTTATTGCAGGATTTAGAACATCAAAGATGATGAAACAAATATTTAGTTGGCTTCATTAAGGTTGGGAAGTGTTGCTTTGATTTGGTGGGAAGCCAAAACACAAGAGGATATGAAAATTCATGGTAAGGTATTAACCTCTTGGATAGATTTTATTGTTGCACTTAGAAGATAATTTTATCCATTAGCTTATATGCATAAGGCTATTATGGATTGGCAGACTTTTAGACAAATAAAGGGCCAATGTGTGCAAAGTTACACCCAAGAGTTTAAAATAAGTTCTTTGATACTAGGTGTAGACTTTCAATCACAAGACACTTTGTTGAAATATATTGGGGGTTTACACGGTTATTTAAGACATACTATCCTTATGTTTAATCCTACAATTTTAGATGAGGTTTATGTTCAAGAAACACATCTTGAAGCAAGAGGGGAAAACATTTCACAAGAGGGTAGCAAGAAGCCATTCACAAGTGGAGACAAAGGAAAGAGTAAGTTCAAAGGGAAAGGAAAGAAGAATGCATCCGTCAAGAAGGAAGGAGAAAAATTAGCATGCAAACATTCTTTCAAAGAGGGTCATGATGAAGCTCATTGTTGGAAGCTTCATCCTGAGATGAAACCAAATAATTTTAACAACAAAGGGAAGCAAAAAACAACTGAAACTACACAACATGACTTAGGCTCTGATTCAGGAGATTAAACACAGATCGCAATAATGGGAATGAAAGGTAAGGGCATAGCAAGGACTAGATCTTCAAGTTGTCATAATGATACTCAAGATGAGAAAACAAGAATTGAACTTTTCCATATTCGGGTTATTTCAAAGCATACCAAAATTGATACACTCTTTGATAGTGGCTCACAACCAAATTTGATTTACGAAGACTTAGTCAAGAAGTTAAATTAGAATTGCTAAATGTGACATATGGAAGACATCATTCAAACCAAAACAAGGTTTGTTTGAATGGATAGTTATGCCTTTTGGTCTTTGCAATGCTCCTGTTACCTTCATGTGTGTGATGAATGATGTACTAAGGCCATTTCTAGATGTTTTTGTGATAGTCTACTTAGATAACATCTTTATTTTCAGTAAATCTCGTGAATAACATGTCATGCATGTAAAAAAGGTACTTGATGTCTTGAAGAGAGAACAATTGTTTTTAAAGATGTCAAAGTTTGATTTTTGAGAAACTTCTTTAATGTATTTGGTTCATATTATTGGAGGAGGTGAATTGAAAATAGATCCCTCCAAGGTTGATGTCATTTTCATTGGTCAAAGCCAAAAACAATTATGGAGGTAAGAATCTTTTTGGGAGCAACCCAATATTGGAGGAAGTTTATTAATAACTTCTCTTCTATTGCAACTCCATTGCATGCATTGACAAGTGTGAAGTGTATCTTCCAGTGGGGAGGTAAACAACAATAGGCATTTGATGCATTGAAGGAAAAGATCATTTCAGCTCCGGTACTTGCACTTCCAAAATTGAGACATTAATTTGGGATTCAGATCGATACTAGTGACTATGCCATGGGTGTAGTCCTCATGCAACATGGTAAGCCCATTTGTTTTCATTCAGAAACTTTTAATGGTGCAATAATTAATTGTCCTACATATGACAAGGAATTGTATGCATTGGTGCAAAGTTTGAAAAGTGGAAACACTGCTTGATGGGTAAGGCAAAAATCATTCACACTGATCATCAACCATTGCAATACTTGCAATCACAAACAAAGTTGAAGCAATCAAGGAACTTTTGATGGATGA
This sequence comes from Pinus albicaulis, assembly GCA_034641835.2. NCBI lineage: Eukaryota > Viridiplantae > Streptophyta > Pinopsida > Pinales > Pinaceae > Pinus > Pinus albicaulis. The sequence goes on from CM076571.1 coordinate 796,280,655, forward strand.
ATTTTCTTCAACAATTCCACTTGGTGATAAGGTATAAGAAAGGTATCTACAATAAAGTTGTTGACATGCTTTCTAGGCCTATTTTTAGTGCTACTACTATTCTTAAGCATAATTTTTTTTTTGCATGAGAGCTATGTAGAACAATATGCTTTAGATGGTGATTTTCAATATGTATATGCAACTTTGAGTCAAGGAAACCAATGATTAGGTGCTCAGTGTTAAGCTAAAAAATGGAAGTGCTCAAAATCAATTGGAACATGAACGATAGTGAAGATCTCGTCACCAGGAATTAGGCGTAATTTGTTTCATCAAAAACCAACTTCATATGTGAAAGTTATAACCTATTGTTTGTTTTCCTATACAACTAAAATATTTGCAGAAAGGACGAAATGGTGACATGGAAGCCGAGTCAGAAAAATTTAAATTTATTTATTTATTTATTTATTTTTATTTTTTTTAAATAAATAAATTAATTAAATTAAATTAAAAATTAAAAAAAAAAATATATATATATATATATATATAATAAAAATATTATGGGATTATTCCTTCATTTCGCCCAATGACATTATGCCAAGTGTCAATTCGTGGATGGTTATTGAATTGGGTGTTTTGTCACGTTTTTACTGGTTGTGGAAGGAGCCAATGGGAAGAGGACACGTAGTAAGACCGAAGGTCGCCACGTGCAACCCCCCCCCCCCCCTCTCAAAGGCTAAAATTTTTATTAAGTCCAAGGTTTAAATCATATGATATTTGTGGAGCAAAATTTATTTTGGTAGAAGGGTAGAGCTCGGGGTCGACCTCGCGACCTCCCTCGCACAAACAGACCATCATACCAATACACTTGCGCCAAGGTTCTTAATAGATATAGTTGTTGGTTTGTATTTGTTTCAATCTATATGGTATGGCAGGGGTAGGGCGGGGGCAAGCCCCTGGCCCATGTGACTCAAGGTGGAAGACCATAGCAGAGGGAATCTAAAACGCGCATCAACCATTAAACGGGTTTAATTAACCCCTAATCACCATGTTAGCGCCTAATCCTTATGTTTAATGCAAATTTCGTAATCGTGCCATTATGTGTGGGGTCCAACAGGTAGGACCTTTTATGTGTTTCTACGTTTTTTGAGGATTTTATGATGTGTATATTTATCTGTTTGTTACGGTGACACTAACACTATCCTTGTTTCGCTTGCAGATGTGGGGGCAGTTGGGCGTCCTCTTGCCCGCTTGGTGGGGCATCAGCCACTGAGGAGGGGCCCAGGTGGGGCTGATCAGGCCCAAGTTGGGGGGCAGGGAGGTGGTGTTGGCCCTTCAGGGGAGGGTAGCAGTGTTGTCGCTGTCAGGGGGAATGATACCCTTATTGCTCGTGCCGAGGCAGCTAAGGCTCAGGCAGTGATGGTCGAGGAGAAACTAGCTACTGTTGAGGCTCGGGTCTAGGTTGCAAACGCATGTGCAACAGAATTATCCGACTCGTGGAGTCGTTTAGAGAGGTTGACCCGGGGTATGTCGACCCAGGGTTTTTTTGATGACTTGGATGACACGTGGCTCGAGGCGCTAATGGCTTGAGAGAGGGCACATCGCTTGACATTTTGTCGTGCGGTACTTGCAGTCTTGGCTGTTTTAACTGTACTTGCACCAGGTGCAACTGTGGGTCTAGAGGACCCACTTGGCGGGGCTCAGCCATGATGAGGTTGCTTCCCTATTTTTTGATGACATGTAGACATATTTTTTTACTGACATTTTGGTCAGGGACATGACTTGTATATTGTGACTCATATATTTTTTAATGTATATATGCGAGATGTGTATTTTTGTGGCTCTTATGATGTGTCTATGGTTATTTTATTGATTGATGTTCCTATGATGGATATCTATTTTTTTATGTTTTTTCTTTTCTATGGATGATGGTTTATACGAGATGCATTCCAGTCTAGAATGTGATTAACTATGAAATCAACTGTCTGGTTTTGATTTCATGGTATATGTGTGAAGGCAATATGATCAAACTGACGACTTAGTATTCGTGCATGCAAATACTTCCTAAATAGTTGAGAATTTGGTACTTCAAAATCTTGGTTTAACTATGATACCACTAGTTGGGAATCAAGGTAGATGTGTAGATGGAGAATGCCTTGGTTGAAGGAATCACTCATCAGCCTAATGACTACATCATATTCTGCCTTATTATTGGTGGTTGATCCGATGCATACTCCGTTGGTGAAGAATGGTGATCAGTCAGGATAGTAAATGGCCCAGGCAGTTACTGCTAGATTTTGAGACCATCACAAGGCTCCATCAACGAATCCAAAATAGTGGATGGGGGGATGATCCATCTGTGATGCCAGAGCATTTTTTAGAACAAGACTTTTATGATTGTGATCATCTCAAAAACAAATTATGCTATATGCATCTTATCTCTAGGCTGAGACCTCCTTCCCTTATGGGTGAATTTTTTTGAGGTACAGCCCATTGATAGGGTTAGCCAGGCATGTATCATCAAGCTCTGACATGATGTATTCCCCCTTGAGGAGGAAATGTTTTATGATGTAAGGAACTTTCCATAATGTTTCGAACTTCCCAGGTCCTAGGGCCTCTTTCGCGACATCGTAGCGGAGGACTAACTCTACCTCAGTAAATGAACGAAGGGCGATGTTGCAGTCGAATGATGCTTTTACCTATTTTTTATGTGCCTCATTGTATTGGAATGACTCTTGTCTATTTTCATCGACGAGTTCTAACTGTACCAATCGTTGTTCTAAAGGCTGGGTATCATTGAGGAGTTCGATGGCGGCATGTAAGTTGGGGATTCGTGTTCGATGGGAATCACGGCTTGTACCCCGTACACTAGTTGGAAAATTGTGAATCATGTTTAGTTTTTAACTGTCATGTGGTATGCCCACATGGTAGAAAAAACCATGTGGTGCCAGTTTTTCTTATGGTTATTCACCATACGTTGTAACATTATTTTAAACACTTTGTTGAAAGCTTCTACCTGTCCATTGGACTGTGGATAGTATGGTGATGTGAATTCATGTGTGAATCCTAGGTGATGAGACAGCTCTTGGAATATTTTGTTTTGTCTGGACCTTGAGGGGGTCCACTCTAATCCCTTGTTGGGATACGATTAATCCTGATAGTCAACCTGCGTTGATGCAGAAGATGCACTTGAGAGGGTTTAAGCACAGGTCGTAATGCCGACATATTTGGAATACTAACCGTAATCTGCCAGATGATCACTTTGCTTCTTGGATCAAACTGTGAGGTCATCCAGGTAAGTGAGAATAAGGTGGGCTAGGTCATGGAAGTTATAGTTCATGGCCCATTGGAAGGTGGCTCCAACGTTTTTAAGAACAAATGGCATAACCTGGTATGTGAATGTGCCCTAAGGGGTGGTGAATGTTGTCTTGTATCGATCAGTATGTCAGATTTGAAATTGGTTATACCCTGAGAACCCGTCCATGAAGGACAGGCCTCGTGACAAGTGCAAGCATCAATGATTTGGTCGATGAATGAGGCAAGGTAGTTGTCTTTGGGACAAGCTTTGTTCAAAATTAGTACAGATGCGAATGGTGCCCTGTTTTTTCATGACGAGAACAGGGTTGGAAACCCACGATGTGTAAGCTATTGGGTAAATAAACCCGGCTTTGTGAAGCTTGTTGATTTCTCTCTTGATCACTTTTGCCTTAGATGGGTGAAATTGACGTTTTTTCTGGTGTATTGGTGGTATGTCAGGCCAAGTGTCAGTATGGTGCTCTACAATAGTGGGGCTAAGCCCCGGTATTTCTGAATAATCCCATGTGAATATGTCTCTGTACTCTTGTGTCACGTTTGTGTAAGCGACTACTTCGTCTAGGGAGCATGTTGCCCCAGTGAGATTTATTCGATTTTTCCTGGTTTTCTCGAGATATTTACCTTGATGGTCGGTGAAATATTTGACATGTTCCCTTCTTCGAATGTGTCAGGTGTCAGGATGGGATTTTTGAACTAGTCTACTTTCCCAAATGGGAGGAAGTATTTTTATTCAATGACGTATATCTCTTGGTTTTTTGGGTTGTTAGGACCGAATGTTTTTTTCTGGAAGAAAAAACGAGCGATGATGCATTACATCCCACGAACAATCTAGTTCTGTCATGGCCTCTAGAATATCCTCGTTTGAATTGAATAAGGCATATAAGGGGGAGTTGGTTTGTGTGAGGTCATGAGGAGTTGGTTCAGGCCTAATAGAAATGTTTGACAGACACGAATAATATTCCACAGTTGATGTTGTGGAACTAGATGAGGTCGACAAGGTGCAAACTAGTTGAGATTGCACCGTCGATGGTACAGCTACCGTTGTAGTTGTAGCAGTCTCGACACCAATGACAGTTGAGCAAACAACACGAGTCATGGTTCCCATGCATGATGATATGAATCATATGTGGTGTTGTGTGTCGTCAACATTGGATGGTGGAGGAATTTCCATTGTGGTGGCTTGTATGAGGGCAAGCTTATGTTCCTTGTGTGGTGTAATAAGGGTACTTGCACTTTCCTAGATTTGGAAGTTGCGCTGAGTGCAGAGGTGCCTAAATGTTTCCATTAAGGGGCACAACTATGTTTCGTGATTGTCACTTATGCAAATGGTGCATTGTGTCAAGGTGCTTATCAAGTAGATGGTATGAGAACCAACACTACTCTTTGTGCCTGAAGTAGACGCTAGGAGATGATTGGGCATTAAGGCATGTTTGCACTTCTGCCATCTCCAAGGTTTTGGTTTTGGTTGGTCTAGCTATTTTGGGGAGTTCATACTCAAATCTGCCCTTGCCGCTCGTAGCATTGGGATGTACTCACAATCCATCATATGGTGGAATTGTTACCAAATCCTGCAATAGTAGTGTGCGATCTTCTCTTGATTGGAGAGATTGATCTGTGGGATGGGGGCGACCATGCGAATACTGTTAGTAAGTTTCTTAAGTTCCTTACATTGATTAATTCAGTGGTCATTTCTATCGCACAGCCCACATGTTCCTTGGCTGGTTTTGGGCCCTGCTAGGACGATGGGTTCTCTTAGCCTTCCTAATGTTTTGGTAATGATGGGGGGCAGGCTGCCTTGAGGCAAGTTGCCTTGCGTTAGGCTACCTTGGCTCTAGACCAATTATATTCGGGTATTAGGCATCCAATGAGTGTATGGTTTCTAATAAATGGCGTACCTGAGAGATGTAAGTACAGTGTCGAGTCTGATGGTTTCCTTGACAAACTAGACAATGTTGTTTTTCCTTGGTACTCCGTTCCAATTGGGTACCATTTGTAGAATTATTCTAGGTCTGGGCATTGGGCGATGAAGTGGTTACATGCGTTGCATAATGTGCAGGTTAGTCTTATCCGTGGAGGGCGGTTGGGGGTGATGATGTGCCCCTTTGTTGGTTGTTTTTCTGCCAACATGAAGAAAATGGACTTGGTTGTCACATTTTATTTTGTTGTCAAACTTTCCATGAATTCTGAATCTGATCTGTCTATTGCGGTGAGGCGTACTATGGCCTGGAGTACACTGTTTAACGCCAAACGAAATTGGGGGATATAGGGACAATGACGAACCGAGTGGTTGCAATACTGGACTACTCGTAAGCTGTCATGGTATACGGGGTTGACAGGATACCATCTCTGAAACAACTCTAGGGTTGCATAATCAGCAAAGAAGTGATCACATTCATCACAAAGTGCACAGAGCTGGATAGGAGCTTGAGGGCGATAACAGGGGGGAGGTGGTCGTTCAGGTGACTGCCTATCCTCGAACACATATAATATGGTCCTTGTTGTTTCTGTCCCTCGAATGATGTTTTTGTTCATGGATTATGTGTCCGATCTAGCTAAGTCAGAATTTTCAGTGATGAATCGTCGCATCATATCCAACATGGATCGAAACCGATGGATGTGGGGACAACAATGCACGTGATGGTTGCTTCGAAAAATCTGACACGTATGCCATCAAATTCAGACTAAGTTGCTTTGGGAAACGTGAGGGATTTGGTACCAACGGGTGAATGCCCTTAATTCGGGACACTGTGTGAATAAGTGGTTAGGCTCGTCGCATATTGCACAAACTAGGACTAGCTGAGTGGCCTCCATTTTCCATTTTTGGTATGTTGGAATGATTGTGTATGAGCAAGATGTAGGCTTCTCTTGTAGCACAGTGTGGTTCTAGGCTCTCCCTCATCCATCTGCATGGGAGGATTTAAGGGATCCTGCTAGTATGATTGCTCTAGGGCTTGCAAGGCATCCCTATATCATGGAATATCTGGGCAATGATGGGTGTAATGCCCATAACGGTCGCATATGGTGCATGCGTGATTGGTGTACAATTATTTCCCTTGATTTTTTGTGGCCTGTTCCTTTTTATGGGAACTTGAGGCCGCGACATTTATTTCAGTGCTTAGAAGAGGTTTTAATTCATCTAACTCAGGGCAAATATTGGTAGGATGGCCTACAATATCACATAATGCACAAGGTTGCAATGCCCTAGGTATTTTGGGGTTTTCAACTTTCTTCCCTTTTTTTTGGGTTTCTCTGGTCATGTTAGCTGGCGCTACTAAGGGAGTTTCGTTAACTGGTGTAGCCTCCTAACGAATGATGGGGGTTATCCCTATAGAAGTGATGCTATGACTCCTTGGCAAGGCTGGTGGGACCAAATATCAGACAGGTATTTTGAAATCCATGTTCGAAAAAATAATAGTCGTAAAGACTTTCTTTGACACAAAACTAGGTGGGGGTATAAAAATGGGGTTTGGGCGATGATGTAGGGTAGGAAAGCCATGTCAGTGGCTTCGGTCTCCGTACTACTTGTCTCCATCTCTAGGCTGGTCTCGGTGTTTGATGATAGCATCATTAACACTGGTGCCCCTATGATTTCTGGGGCTACCTATGGTATGATAGGGGGATCTCCTAGGAATTATCCTAGGATCGATGATGGTTTGAATTAACCGAGGCCAAATTCATGGTACCACATGAGCGATTTTGTAGTTGTGTCTACGTAAGTTAGAACAACATCAAGAGCCGCCATGGGTTTCTTATCATAGTATGTAAGTTGGTCAACGATGATGATTCAATCTTCATGGGGGAATGCCATCACCCGAAAGACAGAGGATACTATTGCAGCCATGGAATACATATAACTCCACCCGAGGAGTATATTTTAGTCAAGTTGTGCGTCTAAGACTTCAATGTCTATAAGTATCATCTTTTTGGCCAAGTTTACAGGGACATTCTGATATAGACTGATGAGAGCTAAAGGTCGACTGTCGTATTCTCTAAGCATGATGTCAAATGGTTTCAGTTCAGGTAATCCCAACTTTTTCGAAACAGATTTGGACATGATGCATGTAAATGCTCCTTCGTCAATGATGCATCAGTGTATGGTGTTATTTTGGACTGACACCGGTATCTGGAAGGCGACCAAATAAGGAAGCCTAGGGGTGGCTTTGTTTAGGTAAAAAGCCATTAGGCACAAATCAGAGGGGTCGATTGTGCCTAATGCAAGTAAGGATTTCCGTTGTTTTGGGAACGATTGTAGGACTTCTAAGGCTGACATGGTAGTGGGTGATTGTGCCAAATCATCCACTATGTTGTAGTTATGGTAAAATTTTGAGTGGTTTCCTGCGCACTTGGTTGGCCCCTTATCATCTTTTGAAGGGGCTTAATAGGTACTTTGGATATGGTCAATGGTGCAATAGGTGCACTCATGCTTGTACCTGATGGGCGTCATAGTTCTTGTTCCTTATTTGGAATAACATTTCTTCAGTAGTCATGTAAATTTCATGGTTGCCGCTCCCAGTATCGTTTTGGGGTGGTTATTGTTCTTAGGTGTTAACCACTCCTTGGTGGGGGGAAGGGATCCTAAATTACAACGGTTTGTTGTGTAGGTCCCCCTTGTCCATGGTTACCTTGAAGTTTTTTCAATTCAGGGAGTTCGGGTTAGTGGTGAGTGTAATGGTCGTACTCACCATATATGGAACAAAAATTGTTTATCTTTATACTAGACCTATTTTTCTGCCCTTGGGAGTTGTTGTTTGGATCCTGGTTTTGATTTCGGTTGGGTTTGCCCCTAGACTAAGATCCCGGGGGGCGTTGCTGGTTACTGCCCCCCTGTCTAGAGCCTCCCTTTTATTTATTCTTAGGATTCTTTCTTGCAATGTTAGGTGGATTATTACGGTTCTTCTTGTCATAAGACTAGCGTTGCTGAGCCTGAGATGGTTACACTAAGTTCACTGGCGCATTGTTTTGCGGTGGTGGATTTTGTGCAGGGAAAGGCGAATATTGGTTTCCCTGTCCCTGGTTGGTGTATGGTTGTTGGGGGGAATATCTTCCATCAGCATTCCTAGCTAAGTATTGGGTTCCCCGCGAGGGAGGGTACGAGCCTCCCTGCTGTTGGTGGTATGATGACACCCTATTCGTCATATTTTGCAAAGGTGCAGATTGACTTTGGTGGTAGCCAGGTTACGTTATGTTCTAGGTAGAATCATATGAGTAACATGGGTATTGGATACTGATGCCTAGGTGACCTTGGGTCAATGACCCAATCAAGTCATCTGTGGTATTCAATGCGCCTAGAAATTCTCTATAAGTTTGCATGTGCGGGACGTTTGATAGGACATTGTAGATATATCCTGACTGGGTATAGATGAGTTCGACTTGTTGGGCTTTGCAAATGGCGTCGTCCTCAGAGGTAGGTCCTTGTGTCACCACATATTTTGAGATCTATGTTGTGAGAGCTTTCAAAAACAAGTCCAATAAAACTCTATTGTCGAGTTTGGCTTTGCACAAACTACGATGTTTTCGCCATTCATGGAGATGGTCCGAGATATGGACAACTAGCGTTTGCCTAAAATGAGTCAGCAATTCCATCCCCAAATCATGGTGGATGGGTAGCTGAAAATAAGTGAGGAACGCGGAAGCGAGGGCGCTAAAGGTTCCATGTGAAGCAGAAGACTGCTCAACATACCATTTCACAGTAGGCCCAGTTAGGGTGCGTTGAAACAGTCTTAGTTGAATAGTATCGTTAATAATACTATTGGACGAACACCATAGGTGGAAAGTCATAATATGATTTCCAGGGTGTTAGGTACCTATAATACTAGTGTATCCCCTTATTGTTATTGTTAGTATAACCCCCTTATTGTTATTTTTTTCCCATGTAGTCCCCATATTGTTATTATTGTGCCCTATAGAAGCCCACTATTGTTATTGTTGTGCCCTTACATTGCTATTGTTATGTCAGCTAAGATTATATTGTGACCCATTGGACTCCTATATATAGAAAGGAGGTTTTTTCATTTGTATCATCTGGGAATTGTTCATTTATGTAATGTAAAGGAGGTTTCCCCCTCGAAGTGGCTGATTTCTAAGGCATTGATCTCTCTTTTCTTCTATTTTGGGACTTGGTTTCATAACATTTGGTATTAGAGCTTTGGATTTTAGGTTTTTTCTGCTTCAAAAAAGACATCGTGGAATTTTCGCTATAAATTTTTTTCAACAAAATTTTAGACGCTAAAAAAAAACCCATCGTGTAAAAATTCTAGATCTTGGTTCATAATATTTTCAGAGATATGATATGTGGAAGTTAGGGCTTTGCAGGCTCCCGATTATCATCTAAAAGAGGTGACCTTGGGAAAATCATCATAACTCTTGCTCTGAGCATCAGATTGGAATTCTGTAAAAAGTGGCCAAAATCAAACATAATTTAGTTTCCTATGTATCAATTTCAGAGCCGAAGGAGGAAACAGTGACACGTGGCATTCCATACAAGTTCACTCTACTGAACCAGTCCATATAGTAGGTCATTGTGGGAGATTGGGCATAAATTTGCCTTGATGAATCCAAATAAGGTTTGACCTGTGGAATTGGAAAGAGGAATCAGAGGGCTAATACTGGATATAAATTCAAATCTTGAAGATTCAAAATAACAGAGAATCATAAATCAGGTTCAATATAGACCTCCTAAAAAGCAAGAAAAATGTGTTTATTTTTTAAACAAGTTTGCATAACATTTGTTTGAAAAATCAGTTTGAAGTTATTCCAAGGGCATATTGAAGCATAGTGTTTAGACCAATCTAGTGTTCTAGATTAGGCTCAATTTATTGTCAACCAAGTTAGGTAATCTTAGAGGCTCGTGTCTAATGTTTATAGACCTAAAAGGATCTGTTTGCCTAAGTAAATGTTTGTTGTGGTAGGCTCCAGCGGTCTTTTACAAGAGATTGATATGTGGTTCCTCACACACTTTAAACACTCATGAAATTAAATCTGATCTGTTGTTCTAAAAACAGAGTGCTACTAATTGTCCGAGTTTTCAATCCTTTTACAAGGTTATAGTTCACGAAAACTCTTTCAAAGTAACACACTAAAGCCTATTAAAAATCGAATTCATTAAAACAGAGATCACAGGAATGATTTCGAATTCAATACTCAACTAAACCCTCTTACAAGGACTGTTCATTAATTTACTAATTGAATTCTTCAATTATAACTATGAATCATGAAATAAAAATGATGAATGAAATCACAAGCACTCTTAATCAAAATCAATGAACTTAAAGCATGAAATTTAAACAAAATCCTAAATCAGATGTGAATATTAAATCTAATGAAAATGTAAATAAAAGTGTCAAGCTTCTATTTTCTCTTCCGCTTTGAAGGCACACTTGAGAAAAATTCAAATGATGAAAATGCTAACTCAAAACACCATAAATGATGAAATTACCTATGTCTCGATTAAAATCTTGAAAACGAGTTACATTAAACGAGTTTGAAGCACGTACACGAGTGTCGAGTCTTGACCTGATAATAATATCTGCACTAGCATCATTAACTTTATTACATGCTTCCATTCTTGTTTATCAAGAATTAGTATCTAAAAGCTATTTTCGTTGGACAATAAATCCTCAAAACAGATCGAATTAGTTTGGAATTCCTAATCATAGGCAAAATATCAAGCTCATTCATTATGACTCAGATTTTTCTGCTAAATTGGCTGGGTTTGACCAGCATTGACTAGCTATTTAGGAACTTCAAATATGATGCTGGATAGATTTTTCATCATGTGTGTATGTTCCAGATCATGTCCTTGTCCTTCGTTTTGATCTACCTGCTATGCCACGTGTCAGAACATAAACTATTTACAGGAAGTTATCACATCCTATAATTTTCTTGAAAAATTTCAATTTTTAACACAAAAATTCCATAAATTAAATTTAATGTAAAAATAACAATTATAATTCTATATTAATCAATTTGAATAAACTATAAGAGATTTATGGAAGAAAATGGTGGATAAATGATGGGATTTTAGGAGAAAAAGATAGCCATAAAATAATACCAACATTTCCCCCAAACTCAATGATTTAGCATGTCCTCATGCTAACCTGATGTGCTCCCTTTATGTTCTGCTTCTGCTTCTGCTGCTTGTAGCAATACATCTACATTCTTCTGGGCTTGAAACTCATGCTTCATGTTCTTGTATTTTTCTTTGAGAACCTTTTTCTGCATGTACCATTTTGTTGCCCATTTACATATTTCAATTTGATCAGTTTTGAGTTTTTTGACTTTCCTTTTTAATTTCTCATTTTTCTATTGCATCTTCTTGCTCTGGGCTCTTAACACTTAATTTTATTTCTTTATGACTCTTTATAACATATTTTCTTCCATAAGTTCCTCTTTTAACTCTTCGATTTGTTTCTTTAGCTTTCTCTGTTTCTTGTTTGTAGGTACTGGCTCTTTTCTTTCTCCCTTGTTACATTCAGTTTCCATTTCCACATCTTGTTCTGGCTATGAATTAGCACTACTTTCAATTTCCATTGGTGAATTTATATCTAGCTCTGGTTGATCATCTTGTATTTTGTTTCTTTTTATCCTCCTTGATCTTCTTGTGTAAGTTGTGAAAATTTTGTCTTTTGCAATTTTCTTGGCATCTTCTTGCCTCATTCTCCTTGTTTTCACACTACTACTGGGCTGAGCAACAGTGCTTGACTTAAATTCAATGGTTTCCTCATCAACATCAACCATAAACTCTGTGCTTCCTTGTTTCTCCTGTTCATCTTCTTTGGTTTTGATTTGATTGGCAATTAAAAATCCTTCCCATGTTATTCCCCTCTTTTGCAATTCAAATTCAATTAAAATTTTGATCAAACCAAAATGATACAAGCTTTTATCTTCATTACCCTTTTGTTTCTGGATGGTCTTTGACATTTTAGTCAAACTCTGTAAAAGAAAGTAAGACAAACTGATAGTGCATTGACCCTTTAAGTGCAACAAGATTTTTATGTGATATAGGTATACTATGCTGTAACGCCCTTCACATGTGACAAATTTTTGAAGAATGTATACCATTTCTTCCCATGGGTGGATTAACCAACTTCTAGGAACACCCTTTTTCCAATTGACAGAAGAAACTCTTGACCTAGACATAAACTGAGTCCATGATTTTTCTCTAAATTGCTTGGTTTTGAAATATTTTTCCCCTTCTGGACTAATGTCCAATGATTGAGCTATTGTATCCTCTGAGATTCTAAAAGAGAAATTTCCTATCAAAGCTTTTTCTCCATTAAATAAAAATGCAAACTGTTTTGTAACTTTTTCATTGTTTCCATTGAATTTCTCTAGAAAAGATAACCATTGTTTTTCTCTCAAAATTTTAACACAGTATTCATGGTATTTTGAGCTATCAAATTTCTAAGGCTCTGCTCTATTTGTCATTTCTAGAAAAATATCTGTTATAACACTTTTTTATTATACTCTGTGAAACGAAAATTTAACCAGGGTTTTTCAACTTGTTACCTTTCTTGTTGCGTTCCACTGAGCTGACCTTAAGTTTTTGAACGAAATTCTTCAAATGTCTGAGCTGGTTGTAAATTTCTGAGCTTACTTCTTCAAATATCTGAGCTGGTCTCAAATTTCTGGGCAGAAGTCAAGATTCTGGATAACTCCGACTGCTATATTTTCTCCCTTTTTTTTAAACACCTATTATCTCGGCCTTTCTATTTTAAAACTCAGAGCCTGAATGTTAGCCGACTTTTATGAACTTAGAGTTTCATAAAATGAAAACTCAGCGCCCGACCTTGATTTTGCCTGTTATCATGAGATGAAATTGTTATAATGATGGCGTAGAGAATAGGGATTTATCATGAAAGACCGTAGTCTTATTTACAGAGCCTGAAGACATGTCACAGAGAGTTCAAATCATAAATACAGAGGAATGATAGTGGTTTACAAAAAACACAATCATAGTAACAGAGTATACAAGACGTGCTGACAGAGAAATGAAATCATTGGCAGATACACTCATAAGCAGATATGGACCTCTTTTATAACTTATCAAATAAACATTTGATACTTCATAAATTATATATGCGCTCTGACTTTTCAATTAGATCCATATATGTGCCTTGGCCTAAGGTTAAACCATGCATCAAACATTCTCCAGTCATAAACCTTGGCGTTATATTAAGAATGAGTCCCACCAATTCATGCACTTCTTCAATCGACGGCCCCCAGCTCGTCGCGTTGCAAACCCTGATCGGACGATCACCAATGAATATCGCGTTGTTAAAGCCTTCGAGTGTTAACACTCCAAATCTACACGAAATTAGTGGTATTAGAATACCACTACCTCCTTACGTGTCAACAACAAACATATATCGCGTTCTTTTGATAAAACTTAAATACAACTTTCCAACCGCACGATACTACCAGTTTTCTATTTCAAACCCGCTTTTACTTTATCGCACAAGATTCCGCTCTTTATTCTCGTGGTTCCGCACCATTCCACTTCTGCACCATTATGATTCTGATTTCGCTTCTCCTTTCACAAAATGTGTTATCCATTCTGAAGGATCAATTGAGGACAGATGGTTTTACAGATGTCTTCCCTTTGACAGATCTTCTCATTATAAGGCTTGTTGGTACTTTGTTGGCAGAAGTTAAATGATGAGTCTGTGAAAAAGGTTTTAAGGAATATGGCTCGAAATAGGTTAAAATGGATGATATGGGTAGGAATGGTAGGAATAGGAATGGATGTTATGAAAATAGAAATTTTCGTATAGAATTAGGCAGAGTGGTAATATATATGAGCGTATAGAAATAGACAGAGGAATATGGGTATGAGGGTTATAAAAAGGCTTATGAAATTGATAATAAGCAATCATAATTATTTATTTAACACTAAAATAATCTAGGAATTTAAATGCTAAAAAACAAAAATCTTTCAATATTTTACACTTGTTGGCTGATAAAATCCTGGTTTTGCTCTTTGTAGGTGTAACTGATTTGCTTGTACATGTGTGACTGATCTGATTGTCTTTGTAACTGATCCTTGTCTTCTAAAATAGGTCCCTTTGAAATTGAGTATAATAGGTCCCTTAAAATCTGAAGAGTCATGTTTGTGAAGCTTCTATTTATCTTTGGTGTTGATGCAGTCTTGTTTAGAATTCTGATAGGCAACCTTTGCAAATTGTTGAATTAGCCTTGTGTACCTTTTGATGCAGTCTTTGAACAGGTCCCTCTGCTGTTTGTATTGACATAGCCTTTGAACAGGTCCCTCTGTGTAATCTTATTGAAACAGGTCCCACTACATATTTTGTTGCTTGAACAAGTCCCTTTACTGATTAGAACAAAACAACTCTTATTGAAACATTGAATTACTGAAACAAATTCCTTGAAAAATTGAGAATGAGGAGATGAGATAGGGAAAAACCACTGTTTCTTGTCCCCCACTAATTCTTTGATTTGTCCTCAAGTCATTATTGATTTTTTGAAAAAACAGGAAATAACTTAGAACAATGAATTCTTACCAGCCAAATGATTGGTTTTCCAGTAAGGATTCGGGTTTAGAGTGTGCCAGAGTCTGATTTTCACATCTAAACCATTATTATTATTTTTTTTTAATTTTTTTTAATTTTTTTGTTTTTTTTTTGTTTTTTGTTTTTTTGGTTTTTGTTTTTGTTTTTGTTTTTGTTTGTTTGTTTGTTTGTTTGTTTTTGTTTTTTTTTTTGTTTTTTTTTTAAGAAATTGAGTTGACTAAGGTAGAGATATCACAGCTGAAGGCTGTGATATCTCAACCTCCTTTTGCTGAGATACAGTTTGAATAAAATCTTCTTTGCTGATGGGCTTATGATAGAGTTTCAACCTATTTCCATTGACAGTAAAGGTGTTGCCTTCTCCATCAATTGTAGTAAGTTCGACTGATCCATTGTCAAATACTTGAACTATTTCATATGGGCCCATCCAATGTGTTGTGAACTTGGCTTTATGATCTTTGAATTTGGAGTCAAAGAGTAAAGCCCAGTCACCTTCTTTAAACTCTTTCTTCTTTATGTGTGAATCATGCCACTACTTCATTTGTTTCTGCATTAGGATTGCTCTTTCCTCTGCTTGCTGCCTCATTTCATCTAACTGGTTCAATTGCATAATTCTCTCTTTTTGTGCTTCATTGAGATCAATGCCTAAATCTACAACCATTTTATAAGTATGTATCTGAAATTCAATAGGAAGCATTACTTGTTTTCCATACACCAGCTGATACGGTGTAAATCCTGTAGTGTCTTTCCATGTGATTCTGTAAGGCCAGAGAGCATCCTTGAGATTTTCCTCCCAATTCTTTCTGTTCATTGCCACCGTTTTAGTGACAATTCCTTCCAAAGTTTTATTTGTAGATTCCACTTGGGCATTGGCCTGTGGATGGTAAGGTGTACTTTTCCTGTGCTTGATTTTATATTTTTCTGTGATGTCTTGAACCAGCCTTGAAGTAAACTGAGTACCTTGGTCTGTTACTATCTCTCTAGGAACTCCATACCTTACAAAAATTTCTTCAAAAAGGAAATTTACCACTGTTTGTTTAGTTGCCCGGACAAGTGCTTTTGCTTCAGCCCATTTAGTCACGTAGTAAGTACATACTAAGATGTACTTTTTTCCCTTTGAAGGTGGATTGATAGGTCCTACAAAATCTAGAGCCCATTTTTCAAATGGCTCTAAATGTACTTGAGGCTGAAGTGGCATTTCATCTGAAGCAGTTGGTCTACCCATTCTTTGGCAACTGTCACAACTTCTCACATACTTCTTGGAATCCTTAAAAATTGATGGCCAATAATAGCCAAGACTGAGGATCTTGAATGCTGTCCTTTTAGTTGCAAAATGCCCACCACAAGGTTCATCATGGAAAGATTTTAAAATATCAATTATTTCATCATTTCTTACACATCTTCTAATAATCATATCATAACCAGTGTAAAATAAATCTCCATTAACCCTTGATTATCTGGCACTTTGCTTGATGAGTCTTTTCTTCTCCTTTGTAGTAAAATATGGAGGTGTTTTTCCTGTGGACAGATAATTAGCTAAATCAGCATACCATGGATCCACTATTGATATTGCAAATAAATTTTCATCGGGAAAAGAATCTTCAACTGGAACAACCTCACCTGGATTCTGGAGTCTAGAAAGAAAATTTGCCACCCGGTTCTCTTTACCTGGTCTATCCAACACTGTAATATTAAATTCCTATAGCAATAACAACCATCTGGTAACTCTGCCATTAGTTATTGGTTTTTTCATTAAATACTTAATGGCAGAGTGGTCAGTATGGAAAAAAACCTCATAACCAGCTATATAATGTCGGAATTTATTCACAACATGTATGATTGTAAGCATTTCTTTTTCAGTAACTATGTAATTAAGTTCTACAGGTGTCAGATTTTTACTAATAAAATAGATGGCATAATTCAAAGACTCTTCTTTTTGGCCTAATGAGGCACCTACTGCAGTATCAGATGCATTTGTAAAGATGTGAAAGGGTAGGGTCCAATTAGGTCCTTTTAAAACTGGTGTGGTTGATAACTTTTCCTTGAGTGTTTCAAAAGCTTTTTGACAATTTTAATTCCAGTTGAAAGGTGCATCTTTTGCAAGAAGCTTAAACAGAGGTAAAGCTATCTTACTAAAATGTTCAATAAACCTTCTATAATAGCTTGCATACCCAAGAAAGCTTCTTACCTCTTTTTGAGTCTTCAAAATTGGCAAATTGACAATGATTTGGATTTTTGATGGATCTACATTAATGCCTTCTGAAGAAATATAATGACCCAATACTACCCCTTCATTTAGCATCATAAAGCATTTTTCATTACTCAAGGATAAATTGGCTTCAATACATCTCTTCAAAACTTTCTCGAGATTTTCTAATGAATGCTCAAATGAATTACCATACACTGAAAAATCATCCATATAAACTTCAACACACTCATGAAATAAATCAGCAAAGATAGCTAATACAGCTCTCTGAAATGTAGCTAGAGCATTACAAAGTCCAAATGGTAAAACATTGTAGGCATAAGTGCCCCAGGGACAAGTAAAAGTGGTTTTGTCCTGGTCCTCTAAGGCTATCCTGATCTGGTTATAGCCACTGAAACCATCAAGAAAAGAAAATTATGATTTCCCAGCTAATGTATCCAAAAATTGGTCAATAAATGGTAGTGGAAAATAATCTTTGAGGGTTGCTTTGTTCAATTGTCTGTAATCAACACAAATCCTCCACTTACCATTTTTCTTGGGAACTACTACCAATGGAGATACCCACTGACTGTCAGAGATTGGATAAATAAAATTGACTCTCAGTAGTTTTTGTAATTCATCTCTAACAATATCCTGAAGGATGGGATTCATTCTTCTCTGTGGTTGCCTTACTGGTCTTACATTACCGTCTGTGTAAATATGGTGAGTGCATGTTTATGGGTGGATTCCCTTCATATCGGTGTAGTCCCAAGCAAATGCCTTTTGATATTTTCTCAATAATTGAATCAATTTTTCTTCCTGAGATAAGTCTAGGTGTGTGCCAATATTCAATGTTTTTCCTGGACTAATCTCTATAATCTTACTCTGTGTGTTTGTGATAGATTGAATGGGAAAAATGTTTTCAAATAATGTTTGCAAAGAATGAATGGTACATGTTTCTTGAAAACTTTGTGCTAAAAGTTGATCTGCAATATTGTATTTTTCATTTCTTAATTCTTCAGAAATATCATGTTGAGAAAGGAACAATTCTACCAAATCATCATTATTATGTTCTTGAAAATCATAGATTTGATTGATGTTGAAAACAGATTGAACTTCTTCTTTATCATTGTATTTGTCATCAAGCCATAAGTTGTTTTCTACTGCTGGTGATTGTGTTGATGGGTACAAAGTGAGTTGTTTTCTTTCAGTTCCTCGTGAAATAATCATATTACCTGATCTACACCCTATGAATGCATCAACAGTTGCTAACCATGGTCTTCCAAGGATGATAGGGTGTCCTCCTAAATTAGATTTTGGCTGAAGGAATAAAAAGTCAACTGGATACTCCCAAGAGTCCAGTGAAACAATTATGTCCTTCAAAATCCCTTCAGGAATAAATTTAGACCTATCAGCTAGTTCTAGGACAATTGGTGTGTATTGCAAGTTTGTGAGCTGCAGTGTTTTCATTGTTTCAAGGGTCATCACATTTATTGCAGCCCTAAGGTCAATCAAAGTGTTTGGAATAGGTATGTTGTTAATGATTGTAGTGACTCTGGGAATACCAGGATCAACATACTTTTCCATTGAAATGGTGTTTGTCATAAGGTCGGCTAGATGTCCAATAACATGAATAGTTTGTGGTTCAAGTCTTTTCTTTGTAGGCTTCTTGAGGCATAGTTCTTTGATTGCTTTAGTATATATCAGAATGTCTTTTATGGCTTGAAGTAGTGGAATTTTTATATAGACATTCTTTAGCTCATCTAAAACATCAAACTGAGGTAAAGACATGGGGAGTTTTGCTTGGATCAATCTATCCGGAAAAGGTGGTGGATGCATTGGTTGCATTTGTTTATTTTGGATGTCATCATTTTGTTTCTTTTGCATTGGAGTTTCATCTTCATTCTCTTTGTTTTCTTTTTGTTTGTCAACTATTGGAGGTTCTTCTTGAAGTATCCTACCAGACCTAAGCTCAATATTTTGTAAAGGTAGAGTGGGGTAAGATATTCCCTCAGCTACACTGTAAGCTGGTCTATTTTCTCTATTATTTGGATTAGGTACAGGTTGAGCAAGTATCTGAGTAGGTCTAGGAGGCTGGTTAGATGGAAGTTGTAATTGAGATGGATTTATTGGTGGAGGAGCAGGCAATGTTTGTTGAGTGTTTTGAGGTTGATGGACAACTTGCTGCTAAGGATATTGTTGATATGTTTGAGGATACTGCTGATATGGCTGAGGATATTGTTGGTATGGTTGAGGATATGGTTGGTATGGTTGAGGGTATTGTTGAAATGGTGTCCATTTTTGTAAGTCTAGTATTGCCACGGCATGGGAACATTCCAAGAATTCTGAACATACATCTGATATTGTGCAAGAAATTGCAAATTTTGATTTGGAAACATACATGGAGGTGGAGGTCGTGGTTGCCATGGTCTCTTAGCGCTCATGAAATACAAATTCTCCATATCTGCATTGGCTTCCAAATTACAATTCTGTAAAATCTTGATTTTAGAGCAATGAAAGATATCATGATTTTCAGTGAAAAAGGCACAAACTTGAACATTTTGAACATTTTCTAAAGGGCAGTCTTTCAAAGCATGTTTCTTCAGGCACTTTGGACAAAAGACAACCATTAATTGATCTTCTTCTTCCTATCTTTTCTTTGCTTTTAAAGTGTCAATTTGGTTCCCTAAGGTACTTAATAGATCTGTTTTGAATTCTTCTAATAATTTTCTTATTTCAGCCCTTGTGACACTAGCTGAAGTAGATTTAGTGGCTTTGGATGATATGGTTATTTTTCCGTTCCTAGCTTTGCTCCTAGAATACTTTTCATATAAATCGGAAATCTCATCAAAAGGTAAGGTAGAAATATCACCTTTGCCCATCAAATTAAGATCATATAAGTATTCTTCTTGGATGCCCTTCAAAAATATTGTTTGGATCAGATCAAGAGACATGGTTCTGTGTTTTGATTTTTGTAGATTGTAAACAAATCGTTCCAAATATTCCTCTAAGCTCTCATCCTCTTGTTGATTCATTCTAAAGATATAATTTTCACTAAGTGCTGATGCTTTTAGTGTTGCTGGAAAGAGTCTAAGCCTATGGGCATCATCTGTGTAACCATATGTTCGGCATATTATGTCAAATTCAAACAAGAATGAATCTGGGTCTTCTGAATCCATGCCATAAAAGTTTGGTAGCACAGATGGAGGTATGTTTTTCATTTTTATTTCCTCATCATTGTTTTCTCCTGGTTCTTGAATAGGAAATTTAAAGGTTGACTCTTCCTCTTCTCTTGGTGGATTTCGATCTTGATCTTACCTTTTTTTCTGTTTAGCTTCTCTTTGTCTTCTTCTTTCCTCTTGTTGTCTCTCATATTCTCTAAGTTTTTCAGGAGTGGGTCCTCTCGCTGATCCTCCTCCTTCCTCAGTAATTTTGATAGGTTCTTCTGTTGATTTAATGTCTTGTTCAGTGTCACTTGTTTCAAAGAAAGGTTGTCCTGGTGATTTTTCTCCTTCTTGAGATTTTTCAAAATCAGTAGGTTCAAGGAGAGATTTTTGGGTTGTTTTGCTACTTTCTCTTGTTATAGAGGATTCAGGGAGATGTTTCTTCTTTGCTTCGTATGCCAATAAAATGTGTCTTTCAATGAGTGTGAGTCTCTGCCCTGATTTTTGTTTTTCCTATAATTCTTGTACAGTGACTTTCCCGGCTGGAGTTGTGTGTTCAATCCTCTCTAAAGGGTCTACTCCTAGTGGTGGATTAGTTTTTGGATGGGGGGTTTTTATGAATCTACCTTTATCATCTCTAGGTCTAGACTTAAGTAACCATGACTTCTAAAATGTAGAATTAAAACTAAATATGTGTTTTTTGTTTGTTTTTGTTTTTTAAAATCCTCTAGTTGCGCCTCCTCGACAATGGCGCCAAAATGTATAGACCAATCTAGTGTTTTAGATTAGGCTCAATTTATTGTCAACCAAGGTAGGTAATCTTAGAGGCACGTGTCTAATGTTTATAGACCTAAAAGGATCTGTTTGCCTAAGTAAATGTTTATTGTGGTAGGCTCCAACACTCTTTTACAAGAGATTGATATGTGGTTCCTCACACACTTTAAACACTCATGAAATTAAATCTGATCTGTTGTTCTAAAAACAGAGTGCTACTAATTTTCTGAGTTTTCAATCCTTTTACAAGGTTATAGTTCACGAAAACTCTTTCAAAGTAACACACTAAAGCCTATTAAAAATCGAATTCATTAAAATAGAGATCACAGGAATGATTTCGAATTCAATATTCAACTAAACCCTCTTACAAGGACTGTTCATTAATTTACTAATTGAATTCTTCAATTATAACTATGAATCATGAAATAAAAATGATGAATGAAATCACAAGCACTCTTTATCAAAATCAATGAACTTAAAGCATGAAATTTAAACAAAATACTAAATCAGATCTGAATATTAAATCTAATGAAAAATGTAAAGAAAAGTGTACCGGCTTCACATGGGGGCCCTTCCACGCTTTGAAGGCACACTTGGGGAAAATTCAAATGATGAAAATGCTAACTCAAAACACCATAAATGATGAAATTCTATCTCTGATTAAAATATGGGAACGAGTTACATTAAAACAGAGTTTTGAAGCATGTACACAGTCTCAAGTCTTCTCTTACATTCAATAATATCACTAGCATCATTAGCCTATTACATGCTTCCATTCACTTATTTATCAAAAATTACAATCAAAAGAGGCTATTTTCGATCCTTATAATCCTAACTGATCTCCAAAACAGATCGAATTAGTTTGGAATTCCTATTCATAGGCAAAATATCAAGTTCATTCATTATGACTCAGATTTTTCTGCTAGATTGGCTGGGTTTGACCAGCGTTGACCGGCTATTTAAGAACTTCAAATCTGATGCTGGATAGCTTTTTCATCATCTGTGTACGTTCCAGATCACGTCCTTGTCCTTCATTTTGATCTACTCTCTATGCCACGTGTCAGAACATAAACCATTTACAGGAATTTATCACATCTTGTAATTTTCTTGAAAAATTTCAATTTTTAGCACAAAAATTCCATAAATTAATTTTAATGTAAAAATAACAATAATAATGCTATATTAATCAATTTCAATAAACTATAAGGGATTTATGGAAGAAAATGGTGGATAAATGATGGGATTTTAGGAGAAAAAGATAGCCATAAAATAATACCAACACATAGATATCAATATTGAGTTATATAATGCCTCCAAAAAATAATTCCACACCCATTAATCCATCAAAAAACTCTACTATGATGCACGAAGAGGAAGAATTGTAGTATGATATATCAAAATTATGGTACCAAGTGCAACAAATTTCAATCTTACAAAGAGAAACCAAATATGACATAGATGGTTTAAAATTAGACATGGAGGCTAAGTTGGAGGGTTTAAAGGATAAAATGAAAGCTAATATGGATGATAAAGTAGTGGAAGATCACATCAAGAATCAACAACAAGTTCTCCAACTCTCAAAGGATAACGTAATTTTGGTGCAGAATCGAATGAAACAAAGGAATATCAACATTGCAGTGAAAGAAGTTCTGAAGCAGTAAAATAAACAAGAACTTGACAACTACGAAATCTATCAATTTCAGATTATCTCAACAAGTGGAAGAACTTACCCAATAAATATTCCACATGGAAGAATGATAATTTTATACAGAAGCATCGAGAAATAATCAAGCGTTGAGGACAACATTTGTTTGAAGGAGAGGGGCATGTTAGGTCCCTATAATACTAGTGTATACCCTTGTTATTATTGTTAGTATAACCCCCTTATTGTTATTGTTTTTCCCATGTAGTCCCCATATTGTTATTATTGTGCCCCATAGAAGCCCACTATTGTTATTGTTTTGCCCTTACATTGTTATTGTTATGTCGGCTAGGATTATATTGTGACCTATTGGACTCCTAGATATAGAAACGAGGTTTTGTCATTTGTATCATCCAAGAATTTTTCATTTATGTAATGTAAAGGAGGTTTCCCCCTCTAAGTGGCTGATTTATAAGGTGTTGATCTCTCTTTTATTCTATTTTGGGAGCTGGTTTCATAACACAGGGTCTTCCGCTTACTTCCCTTCGAATTTTAGTATGTATGAGGGGAGCTTCGTGGGCATGGGGGGGAAATTAGGGCTATGTGAAATGGGGTCATTAGTTAGCTTTGATAGATCTGTAAGATTTAATGATGCTAAAAAGGGTAACTAAGTGTTGACTACCATTGTGTACTGTGGAAACACAAGTGCCTGAATGTAATGGTTTATGGGGTGTGCCTGGGAATATTGTCGTGTGTTGTACCTTGTTGTGTGTTCTACTGACTCCTCGAAGGGGTAGCCCTCCTCTTCCCTCTAGGGGTTGTGGGAGGAGTTGAGTGTGGTGACCCTGTTAGGGTTTCCACTAGTGTGGTGTTGGGTGAACCTTAGGGGTTTCCAAATAAAGATGCCCCGATAAAGGATGAACCGATAATGGTGGCAATGTGTCATATTTGACGCCAAAATGGTGAAATACCTGGCACTCCTCCCTCTAAAGCGGGGAGGTCTAAAAAAAAAATTAGATCGACGAGGTCTTGTTGGGTTTGTTATGGTGTCGATTAGCTTAATATTGGGAATATTTTTGGTTTACTAAGAGAAGGAAGATTATTATCAAAGAAAATATGATCACATAAATAAAACAAAGGGAAAAAATAAGAGGCAACTTTTCCTTTAGATTAATGTTATGTGATCAAGCAAGCAAAAAATATGGTTTGGTTGTTTTGCATATGATACTCAAAAGACTAAAAAGACCCGATTTTCCTTACACTCTCAAATGTAACTGGGCCTTGCGAAGATGTCTTCCGATGGGTACTGGGGCTAACATCCCGAAAGAACTGGCGATGCCTTCCAGCAACCAAAGAATCAACCAAGGTAATGGTAAGAGGATCTAGTGTTGCCTACACCATCACTTATAAGGAAGGATGCCCTAGATTTGGCCACTAAAGTATCATCGTCCCACGTGAGAGTTCGAGTCTTGAGCTTCTTGGTATTCAACTACCAGTACCGAGCACTAGATGGGTCAGGTAGCCCCAAAAAGTACCGTACACACTGGGCCTAAGCTTAACCCCCTTTGAAACGAGTTTGTGGTAATGCTCAGTTATTCTATTCCATGGGTAGATAAACAGATTGTAAGCTCCCTAAAAAGTCAACATATGTGTTTCAAAATGTAGAATGATCACGATGGCTTATTGGATGCCTACCCCTGATGGTCCTAACCTGAACTATAATTTCTTTTGTGGTCCCTGTGGAGAGAATTTAGTGAGTTCAATTAGTGGTTATTTTTAGAGAGTCTTAATTTTCTTAGGGTGTGCCTTGGTGAAGTAACAGTAAGAATAGGACAAAGGTCCAAACACACTGGGTGCCTTTTGGTTCAATGCTTACCGATGTTTCGTGTGTGCTTTGGACTGTAAAATCACAAGTGTTATGAGATGTGGATATGTAGTGATCCTTTACAATCCTTCTCAAATTATGCTATGTGTGATTGTTCCTTGCAAAAATAAACGATGTGTGAACTATGGGCCGCTTACACCTTGCCTATTTAGACTAACTTTTTCACTATAGGGAGATGAAAAATTATCTTAAGAAAGCGTTCATATGCATACCCAGGCTCACCGTGAGGTACAAGGGTGGCATAGATTACTTTCTTTCTTTTCGATAGTTTGGTCCTGGTCCCGAATCCTAATGCAAAAATTGAACTAATCTAATGCAAAAAATGAAAAAATGGAAATTAGCTAAAGATGTGTG
This sequence comes from Pinus albicaulis, assembly GCA_034641835.2. Lineage (NCBI taxonomy): Eukaryota > Viridiplantae > Streptophyta > Pinopsida > Pinales > Pinaceae > Pinus > Pinus albicaulis. The sequence goes on from CM076571.1 coordinate 796,305,475, forward strand.
GATGTATGGGCCACTTAATTTTCTGCTAATTACTCTATGTGTTTGGTATCTTTTACCAGCAAATCGTTTGTTCAGATAGCATATGTGGATTGAAGGCCACTTACTTTCCCCTACTTAAACTAGGTGTGATTTGCAATGATAAAAAACTAAAATTAAAACAAGCTATTTGCTAGGATAAACTCCAGCAAAAAGTTTCCTAACCTGTCATGAAATACCAGAGCACAGTGATGGAAAATTTCTTATAGGTTTCCAACACCTTACAACTGCAAAAAATTGAGAAAAAACAATGAAAATTTAGCTCACTGCCTACCGCGCGGCTCATCTTCACATAGGCGTGAAGTTTGCGCATCTGTCTAGAATGAATGCACGCAGATTGCAGGGACTGAAAAAATCTGCCTTCTCTGAGCTAAATTTCTCACTAAGGGTGACTGAAAAGTGCTGAGAGGAAGCAGGATAAATTTTGCAGTAGGTCTAAGCAGGAGAGAGGACCTTCATCAACAACCATTGGCTCAAAAGAAAGAATCTAGTGGAGTCGCCATTCCTATTTTAGTGTATTTGACACATGGGCAGATGAAATACAAGGTGCTTAATAGGGAGGCTACTTTCCTATAAGCAAGTCATAGGTCGATTGGTTTGTCAAATGTTAGTAGAACAAGTCCAACATGTAGAAGTACAAGAAAACACTCAATTGAGCAAACACACTAATAACTCAACAATGGAGAGCTCTCTCCCTTTATTAGTTTTGGTAGTAGTAGAAGATAGAATGCTAAATCTATTGTAATGGATCCTTAGAGCTACGAAGCTCCAATATCCAAGACAAAGGGGTCTCTTACCCTAAAGATTTCAACAAGCTTCTCTTACCTCTCGAAGGATGGTAGATCAACAAAAATATGGTGAACTCCTCTATCTTGGATTGAGGTGTTGGATGGCCAACAACTGAATCATTCCAATCCTCTTGCTACTGGACAACACACGTTGGTTTGCTTCTGAGAAAATTTTCCAGAATAACAACATGTTCTCATCTTTCTCTTCCCATGGCTATCTTTTATAGAAAAAGTTCAAATTTTCCCTCCCTTTATTGGTACAAGATGGATGTTGACACAAGAGTTGGGGTATGATTCCTTTGTGTGCTACACTAAAGCCTCAAGGTGGCTGTACTTGGCTAGCTTGAGTGAGAATATTTTTCTCCAAGTGTGCCAAGTGGTCCCGAATAGTGAATTTTCGCATCCTCAGGACCGCGTGGCTCTTTGAGGGATAGCCATGATGATATTCACGGCTATTGAAGAAAAAGCCGCAATGATCGCCTGGGGTCAGTGCTTCTTGTGTGCAGTTCAATAAATTTTCCTGCTTGACCTTAGGAAAAGTTAAAATTTTTATCTCCTGTAATGTATTTCTTCCCTGTAAATATTTATTTGTACCTTCTGCTTGACATTTTATAATTTATTTTTCTTGTACCGATTTTCCAATGTTAACAGGTATCATACGCCCATCTACTTCTCCATGTGGTTCACCGATTGGCTTGGTGCCAAAGAAGGATGAGACTTGGCGCATGTGCATGGATTTTCGTGCACTGAATAAAATCTCGGTAAAGAATCACTATCCACTCCCAAGAATTGATGATTTTCTTGATCAGTTAAGGTATGCAAATTATTTCACTAAGTTAGACTTACGAAGTGGTTATCATCAAGTTAGAATAGCTTAAGAGGAAATTTGGAAAACCACATTTAAAACTAGACAAGGATTGTTTGAGTAGCTTGTTATGCCATTCGATCTTACCAATGCTCTAGCTACTTTCATGAAAGTTATGAATGATGTATTTATACCATTTCTAAATGATTTCGTTATTGTTTAATTAGATGATATTTTGATATTCAACAAATCTAGAGATGAACATGTCATGCATGTGAACAAAGTACTTGATGTCTTGAAAAAAGAAAAGTTATTTTTAAAGATGTCGAAGTGTGAGTTTGGAAAGACTTCTTTGGTGTATTTGGGACACATTGTTGGAGGAGGTGAGCTAAAGATAGACCCCTCTAAGTTTGGGGTCATTGTGAATTGGCCCAAGCCCAATACAATTATGGAGGTAAGAAGCTTTCTTGGGGCAACATAATGTTGGAGGAAATTCATTGCTAATTTTTCTTCCATTGCAGCTCTGCTGCATGCATTGAAAAGTGTTAAGAAATTCGTCCATTGGGGATATATGAAACAATAATCATTTGATGCTTTAAAACAAAATATTAGTTCAACACTTGTATTGGCTCTTCCGGATCTTAGACAACCATTTTAGATTCAAACAGATGCTAGTGATTATGCCATGGGAGCAGTTCTCATGCAGCATGGTAAGACCATTTCGTTTCATTATGAAATTTTTAATGGAGCTGTGACTAACTTCCCACTTATGAAAAAGATTTATATGCATTAGTACAAATTGTAAAGAAATGGAAACACTATTTGATGGGGAAGGATGCCATTATCCATACCGACCATCAACCATTGCAGTACTTACAGTCACAATCAAAGTTGCACAGATGGAATTTCTACAAAAATTTCATTTGGTTATCATGTATAAAAAGGGATTATACAATAAGGGAGTTGATTTTCTTTCTAGGCCTATTGTGAATTCATCTATTATACTCAAGCACAATTCTGTTATGCATGAAAGTTACATTTAACAATATGCATATGATAATTACTTTCGAGATGTGTATGAAATCTTGAGTCAAGGAAACCAAATTGAAGAGTTATATTATCATGTACATAAAATTTTGTTGTATCACTTGGGCAAGTTATGTATTCTGCAGTGAGAAATAAAAAATATCATAAGGGAGGCGAACACTTCAATGATTGTTGGACTTTTCAGTGTAGGCAAAACAGTAGTGAATCTCCAAAGGTATTTTTATTGGCCACACATGTTTGGTAGTGTATCTCATTTCATTAGAGGATGTTCTTTGTGTGAAATAAGCAAGCCTAGCAATATGATACTAGGATTGTACACTCCATCTGATACCTTCATGTCCATGGGAGAGTATCTCAATGGATTTTGTAGGAGGTCTTCCAATGTCAAGGAAAGGTCATGATTACTTATATGTAGTTGTATATAGGTTCAGAAAAATGTGTATTTTGATATCATGTAAAAAGAAAATTACAGCTAAACAAACTCATCTTTTCTTTAAAAAAGTTTGGGTCCATTTTGGTCTTCCTACTTCAATTGTAAGTGATCGAGATTCTCGATTTGTTGGGAATTTTTGGTCAAATATGTGGGACATGATGGACACTAAGTTGAAGAAGAGTACAACCTTTCATCTGCAAACTGATGGTCAAAACGAGGTGGTTAACATGACAGTAATTAATCTTCTTAGAGGATATTGCAGCAAACATCCCAAGTTGTGGGATGAACGGTTGCATTACATTCAACATGCATATAATAGGGCAAAACACATCGCCATTTGAGGCATGTCTTGGGTACTTTCCAAGATAGCCATTGGGCTTCATATTTTGGAAATATGTTTCTATTGATGGTCATATCGACATAGATAAAGCAAAGAAGTTCATTGAGAAAATTCAGTTGGTACATCACACAATGCAAGAACAACTTGAAAAGAGTCAAAGCAGCTACAAGGCAAGGCATGATAAACACCATGTTGATCATAAATTCCAAGTTGGTGACAAATTTTGTTTATATATCAGCAAAGAGAGACTTCGAGGGGAAGGTAAAAAACTTAAGCCAATCTGTTTGAGCCTCTGTTGATTGATGATCAAGGAGAGTATGTTAAACTGCCATCAATAGATGATTTCTCGCCAGAATATCTTGATGAACTTCAGCAAGATCTCATACTTGACAAAAGAACCAAAAATTCAAGGAGAGGGAATGTAGAATACCTTCGAGTGGGACTCAAGGGAAAAAATCCTTCTAAGGCCAAATGAATGGAGATTGAGAAGGTGAGGGAGTTGTACCCTCACCTGATGAACAATTGATAGTATCTTTTGGGGTCCAAAAGGCTTCTAGTGGAGAGGAATGATCAGGTCCTCAATGTTAAGCTCAAAAATGGAAGTTCTCAAAATCAATTAGAACCTGAATGAAAGCGAAGAGCTCGTCGCCAGGAATTTGACGAAATTCGTTTCATCAAAAACTGACTCCGTATGTTAAAGTTATAGCATGATGTTCATTTTCCTAAACAACTAAAAAATTTGCAGAAAGGACAAAATGGTGACATGGAAGCCTTGTCAGAAAATAAAAAATAATATTCTGGGAATATTCCTTCATTTTTCCCAATGAAATTATGCCAAGTGTCAATTCGTGGATGGTTGTTGAATTGGATGATTTGTCACATTTTTACTGGTTGTGGGAGGAGCCAACGGGAAGAGGACACGTGGCATGCCTGGAGGCCACCACGTGCCTCCCCCTCAAAGGCCGAAATTTTTATTAAGTCCAAGGTTTAAATCATACGATATTTGTGGAGAAAAAAATTATTTTGGCAGAAGGGCAGAGGTCGGGGTTGACCCTGCGACCTCCCCCGCACAAACGGTCCATCATACCAATACACCCGCACCAAGGTTCTTAATAGATATAGATGTTGGTTTATATTTGTTTCAATCTATATGGTATGGCAGGGGTAGGGTGGGGGCCAAAACCTGGCCCATGTGAATCGAGGCGGAAGACCATGGCGGAGGCTCTTATCTAAAACACACATCAACCATTAAACATGTTTAATTAACCCTAATCATCGTGTTAGCGCCTAATCCTTATGTTTAGTGTGGAATTCATAATCGCGCCATTAACACTAAATAAACATGCTTATCTCCTTATTAAACCATACTTATCCTGGCAGAATCCACAATTTGTGGCGAGACTCCAAAATTAACGGCACTAACTGGAGTTCTCTCTAGTTTTGGAGGAGACTCCTAGGGAAAAATTGAATGAAGCATAACTGGAGAAAATTTAGACCATTTTTGGCTCAGAAAGAGTCTATCCTAGCAGATTTTGATGTTTTTAGCATGTTGGAGCAGGTTTTAGGAGCATTAGAGGATTGTAATCAACACTTTTTTCCATTTTGAGCTAATATAGAGGCCCAAGCCATGGAAGTTGGACCAAGGAGATGTAGCCCAGGAGGGGTGAATTCCTTCATCAAAAAATTGTGTTAATAGATCATTTGATGGTTTCATTGGTGATGTTCAACATTATGTTTTAATGTTATTATGCTCATGAATTTAACATAAACCTCAATACATTTACCTGTTTAACACTCACAAACACCTCAAGAAACCTATGCACATGAAGCAAAATATCAACAACTTATTTATAATTCTGAAGATGAAATTAGCATAACAAAACTAACATTCAAATTTAGATCAACCAAGTAGAAGAATTGGATTATCAGATGCATGATAACTTGTTGTACCATCTTGGTAAGCTTTGTATTCCACAGGGAGAAAGAGTCAACATCATAAGAGAGACACATACTTCTCTAATTGTTGGTCACTTCGGTGTAAGTAAGACGGTGGAACATCTACATAGGTATTGTTATTGGTCTCGTATGCATGAAAGTGTGTCACATTTTATTAAAGGTTGTTCATTATGTGCTGTCAATAAGCCTAGCAATAGAAAGTTGGGATTGTACACACCACTTCCAGTACCTTCTCATTCATGGGAGAGTGTTTCTATCGAATTTGTTGGAGGTCTTCCTATGTCAAAAAGGAATCACAATTATCTTTATGTAGTTGTGGATAGGTTCAACAAAATGTGTATTTTGATGCCATTTAAAAAGAAAACTACTACTGAATAAACTGCTTAGTTATTCTTTCATAATGTATGGGTGCATCTTGGATTGCCCACATTCATTGTTAGTGATAGAGATTCTCGCTTTGTTGGGAATTTTTGGTGAAGCTTGTGGGGATTCATGGACACTAAATTGAAAAAGAGTACATATTTCATCTGCAAACAGATGGTCAAATAGAGGTGGTGAACAGGACGGTGATACATCTTCTTCATTGTTATTGTAGAAAGCATCCTAAGTTGTGGGATGAACATTTTCACTATATTCAACATGCTTACAACTGGGCCAGACACTCTTCAACTCAAACATCCCCATTTGAGGCATGTTTGTGATACTTGCCCAAATATCCTTTGGATTTTAATTTTTGGAAAAGATGTTGCTATTGATGGTCATAGTGACATAAAAAAAGCTAAAAGGTTCATTGAAAAATCCAATTGGTACATCAATGAGTTCAAGAACAACTGGAAAAGAGCCAAGTCAAGTACAAAACAAGGCATGATAATCATCGTGTAGATCACAATTTCCAAGTCTGTGATGAATTTTGGCTTCACATCAGCAAAGAAAGGCTTCAAGGAGAAGGAAGAAAATTGAAACCAATTCGATATGGTCCATTCAGAATTTTAGAAAAGATTGGTGATAATGCCTTCATGTTGGATTTGCTTTCATATATGCAAATTTATGATGTTGTTAATGTTGAGAACTTAAGGTTGTATGAGCCTCCTTTGATTGAAGATCAAGGAGAGAATTTTTAGATTCCTTCTATTGAGTATTTCTCTCTTGAATATGTTGAAGAACTACATCAAGACACCATTCTTGACAAAAGAACAAGGTCTTCAAAATGAGGGAATGTGGAGTACCTTTGTGTGGGAATAAAATGAAAAATTCCAAGAAAATCCAAATGGATCAAGATTGGAAAGGTGAGGGAACTATACCCTCATCCACTGAACAATTGAAAGTGATATTTTGGGGTCCAAAAGATTCCAATGGGGAGGAGTGATCAGGTGCTCAAAAATATGCTCAAAAATGAAAGTTATCGGAATGACTAGAAACCTGTGCACTTGTGTATATCTCATTGTTATGAATCTAGTGCAACTCATTTCACCGAAAATTGACACCGTATTCTCTCAGAAATGAGTTTTGTTCTTTTTCCCAAACATGCAAAATTTTGGCAACATTTGTGCAGGCAGCCTAGTCAGCAGTCCATATAGCGGACTGGGCATGGTTTACTAGATTCGTTGGGCCAATGAGGTCTCGCCACTTGGCTGGATTTCACTGGCGATGTCGTGGGTGAACTCTATTAGCTGGATGGTGGCCAACCACATGCTGCCATGTGGCCCAACCAAAGGCCACTGCGTGGCAGCACGAGGGCCACAAAAAAATTGTTTAAGTTTGAATTAACCTTCGCAAGAGTCGATACCAATGCCTCACAACAAACAATGTAGAGCCTTAACCACTTGAGCTACCATAGTCCTTATTAAACCATAACTCACCAACACTATTTAAATGTTAAGCGACAGAGGTTTTAGGGTAAGGGGCCAAGGCTTAACCCTGACCCTCCATATATACATACCATACGACCTTTGGTGGGAACCGTGGGCGTGAACCCATATGATTTTTTTTATTAATTAAAAAACAACCTTTAGGCCTTGGCGCACATTTTAACTATCCCACGAATTCCTCCGGAATTCCGCCAAAATGGCACTCTGTTAGCAGAATTCAGGGAGAATTTGTAGGATGGTTCTGGATTTTTGGGAATTTGTAGAGCGATTAGCAGCAAAGCTAGGGAAACTATAACTTCTTAATTTTTTGAACAATTTGGGAGCAGAAAGAGGCTAGACACACATTTTGATAGTTCTGAAGGTAATGGAACAAGTTTTGAAGCCATTGGAGCACTGTAAATTGATGTAACCACCATTGTTTAGCATAATGATATAGGGCCAAGCCATTGGAAGCTGGACCAAGAGACATATCCCAGGAGGGGTGAACTCCTTCATCACTTGCTGTGTTGTGGTTTTTTTTTTTTTTTTTACATTAAGATCTCATACATATTATATTTTCCTCAATCACCCCTGATTTCTAGGAATGACACTGGCTAGGGGCTATTTCACCCTCTACCATTCCTAAAGATCGAGGCCTGGTTGAATTTGCCCCGGATTTTAGGCAGTTGGTTGCATTTTTGCTTGTATTTATAGTTTGAACTCGATTTCCCATTTACAACATGAACTCAATTTCCATTAGTTTCCCATTACTGGTGTGAGTATGGCTTCCCGGACTCATTCACCTACTTAATGATCTCGTATATTATCTTCTTGGGAGCATCCACCGCCCCTGCATATGTATTTGAAATTGGAGGCTTCCCCACGGGATCCATTACTGGAGACTCTTCAACTGGTAGATATGCTTTAGAATGAGGGTAGGTGCGGTAGATCGATGGTTGTGTCCTTCTTGCTGCTTGGAATGTGCCAAAAAGTTACAGTTTGAACTCAATTTCCCATTACTGGTTTAGTGAGTCTGGCTTCGCGAACTTGAGTGACAACTACAACATGGGGACACATAGAGTCTTTGGGGATGTTTGAAAGTGCCAAAAAGATAGGTATGCTTGTACATTGTATTCCTTTATAGATGTAGGAATCATATCTGCATTAGAAATATTTGTAGTTGGGCATTTTCTTCCTGAGAAATTTAAGAAGAATATTTGTCCCGAAGATATAAATTCTCGTTAAAGCAATGTAAGTTGTTTGATTAGCTGATAGAGGCATTTCATTTTCAGGTTATGGTTACCGAGATCTTTCTATTTTGTTAAACAATAACCATTACTAGTATGATAAGAGTAGAAAAATATGATTTTTATTCCTATTACACTGTTACAGTGTTGGAACCATATCCTTTTTATATCATTGGTGTCTAATTTTGCTTTGATTAGCCCTTTTATGACTTGCACATGCAGTGCCTTTGTGACTTTTGAGCATTTTGAATACATAATGTGACCTCGTTAGATAACGACATTAAAAATCAATCTATGTGAAGAGGTTCTTGGGGCCTTCCCTTTTGTTGGTTTTACATGATTGTGTTGTCTTGACCACTAAGCTTATTCTCAACTCAAGCATGGATTTCTTAATCAAGGAGATAATTGAATATTTCGCCTGAAAATGTGAGTTCTATCAAAAAATAAATAAAATAACGAAGGCTGATCAGGGCTACATTTATTAAGTAAATATGAATCCCAATGAACATATGTGGTTTTTTTGTCAGAAACTACTCTCCATTCATTTTCATGTATGATCTTTTGGAGAATATATGGTGGGGATCGCCACACTGTCCCCTTTACAGTCGCTTGTGTAAGCCAAGTTGGTTTTGCCTTGCATTGGAGCCCCGCCTTGATGCGATGGTATAATGCACGTATCTTAGTTAACCTATTCCCGATAATGCAATCTCATAAATTTCATTCAAAATGTGGCCTTTCTTACCTTCATTTGTGTCTCTCTATGATTATGTGACAAAGATAGGGATAATAGAAATATTGACATATGAAGTGTAAGGGTTAGGTTGTGCTATTCTATATTCTAAAAATGAAGTGTGATTTTTGTGTTAATGTCTCATTTGTTGTTAATGAGTTAGTAATAGTTTTCCCACATCATTTTCCACATTTATTTCCCCAAATTTTCAAGTACTCCTAAGCTACTAATGCCAAAAGTGAGCACTGAGAGGATGTAATCGGATCTTAATCCATTTATAACAGATTTCATAAGGTAACTTATAGGCTACTCGGGTGTGTACAAAAATATTTAATTGAGATAGATAAATTTGGAACTATGGGTGTATATTCAACTATTTATGTAGATATGAAAGGGTTGATAGGTGTCAAAGAGGCAAACTCAAATAGTCTTGTTGACAAGAACAACAAAATTTTATTGATAAACATTGCAAGTGGGATGGGGAATCCATCAACATTTCCTATTTGTAACATGTGTATGTAATAGTGCATTGAATCACCTTAAAACAAATAGAAGTAAAAAAAAAAACTAGTGACAACAAGAAGAAAGAAAAACACATGTTCTCAATTCTTGGAATTCTACAAACATTTCTAAATAACAAGGAAGACGGGGCATTAAAAATATAATATGGTTAGCAAAAACTATAGTCACAAATGAAATGTATAAGCTTTAGGTCAGTGTGAAGCCTACACTGCTTAGTGTTGGGATTTTCGTTTATTTGATGAGAGAAAATTTGGTGTTTGGCTAGGGAGTGACCTTAAAATTAGAGGATTATTATTATTAATTATTTCAAATGAATAGTGTAAATATAGCAACAAAAATTACGAGGGAGAAATTCTTATGAATGTAGAAATTTCTTTTACTTGCACAATAGAAAACATCCAACAATGTGTTGTAGTTAGGCAAGAATTGACTTGGAGTTCAGTTATCTGGAGTTTGAGTTCTCCCAAAAACCTCTAGTCTACACTGTAAACAATTCAGGAACAATTTTCACAAAGATTTTTACAATGAGCAAAACTTAGACTCTTCAAACCTAGTATTAGTGTTATATTTACTATACTTATGTACATAATTCGATGGTCCATACTAGACCCTTTCATCAATTTTGTTGACTTTTATCAGCTCTCCATTGTATGATGTATCTTGCTGGAGGAAGACCTTTTCCACAGTTTGGTTGACATTACTCAATGATATTAAAGAGCTTCCTGGATTATCCATAGTATTAAGGAACATTTGTCAAAGTTTCGAATCCCAACGGGGATCCATCTTCAGGACATTTGAATTCAAATGTCCTGAAGATGGATCCCCGTTGGGATTCAAAATGTCGACAAATGTTCCTTAATACTGTGGATAATCCAGGAATCTCTTCAATAATTGATAACCACGGGAGCTTAAAAACCAAAATTACTCAATGCTATGTTGTATCTTGTTGTAGGAACATATATTTGCACTGAATATCAATTTTACTGTGGAAGTAGTTTGATCTGAATGGAAATTGGCCTACAACCATGGTATTTATCCGCCCATGGTATTGTAAGTGACATCTAACCATGGTATTCATTCACCCATGGCATGTACCACCCATGGTATTCATCCACACATGGAATTTACCCATGGTATTTTAAGTGGCATCCACCCATGGTATTAATCACCCATGGTATTTATCCACCCATGGTATTGTAGGCGACACCTACCCATGGTATTCATTCACCCATGGTATTTTCCCACCCATGGAATTTACCTGTGGTATTGTAACAAAAAAAATTATAAGTAACAAGTCACATTTTGTAAAAGGACAAATTTTCCACCACATTGTAACTTTTACTATTATTCTTAGTTTTAATAAAAAAAATTCATTGTGGTTTTATTTATGGAGTGTTTTTTTTTTCTTCTTCTGCCATTCTAATTTTGCAGATCTTGGGGGCCTCCCCCCTCAAGATCCATTTCAATTATTTAGATCTTGGGGGCCTCCCCCCAAGATCCATATCAGCAGTATCAAATCCAGGTTACGACTCCATGGGAATGAGGGTTTGAAGCATATTTCAATTTCAAATTTTTGCAGCAAATTTCATGCAAGTGCCACAACCTCCACAAAGCACTTTCTTGGGTCAAGCGGGAAGATTTTTTTTTTTTCATTTTTTTTGAGGAATTTTTATTGGGTGACGAGTTTGCAGATAATATATGAAACTTTTGGTGCAAAATTTACAAAAACAAATACCAGACCTGGATTCATTGCGAAAAAATAACCAAATTTGAAAAAAAAATTGGTCAAATCAGAGTGAATGAGGGAGATATCGCTGATTTAAAATCAGTTGTGTTGCAAAAAAAATTCTGATGACAATTTGTGGACAATAGCTCTCATATCATATTTTGCAGTTTTTAAGCATCATTTCAGAAAATGATTGCAAATCTGAGCTCCTCTTGAAAAATCACCCAATTTAAAAAAAAAAAAACAAATTGGTCGAATTGGAGTTTGGATGAGGGAGATATCATTGATTTAAAATCAACTATTTTTTCAAAACTTTGTGATGACGGGACATTTGTAGCGTGAATCTGGGCTTCGAGAGTGTTAAGATATGGTTTTCAATCACATAAGAAGATGTAGAATGGTCATTATATTTCCAAAAACAGGTTATAATAAAGGTTCTAAGTTATATTGACCGAGTTGTGCCCATTTTAAATTAGATTTTATATCTGGAGCAACATTTGGAGCAGGTTCCCTTTGGAGACATGCCCTCCCACCCCGCTTTAGTAGGAACGTATTTCACATTTATCATTTTCAGCACATAAGCATCTGGCTTGGGTTCTTTGGATACGTGCCCTCCCGCCCCAGGCTATGTAGGCACCTTCTACTTCATCAACAGTGAGCATCACAGTTATGGGTCAACCGCACAAAATCTTTGTCATCGAAGTCCATTTGCTAGTCCGCACACTATTAATATCATAGTTGGTCACAAGTATTATAGGGTATCTCTATCCTCAGATCTTCATTTGTCACGGTTCTAGGTCATCCAAAAACCCACACTTCATTGAAGTCCATTTGCTAGGTCGCACATTGTTAGCATCACAGTTGGTCACAAGCATTATAGGGTATCTCTATCCTCGGATCTTTGTTTGTCATGGATATGGGTCATCCACAAACCCACACTTCATCGAATTCCATTTGTTATGCCACACATTGTCAGTATCACTATAGGTCACAAGCATTATAGGGTATCACTATCCTCAGATTTTCATTCATCACGGTTATGGGTTAACCACACAAAACCCTTCTCTTCAGTGGCTCTTCATATTCAACAAATGCTTCTTAGGAGGGCACTTCATGCAATGGGGACCATTTCTTCTTAAGGAGGGAGGAATGATCTGAACGGAAAGTGGCCTACACCCATGGTATTCATCCACACATGGTATTTAGCCACCCATGGTATTGTAAGTGATATCTATCCATGGTATTCATTCACTCATGGTACATACCACCCATGGTATTCATCCACACATGGAATTTACCCATGGTATTGTAAGTAGCATCCACCCATGGTATTCATCACACATGGTATTTATCCACCCATGGTATTGTAAGTGACATCTACCCATACAGAGGAAATATGAGCATCCAAAGACAATGAATGACTTATGGGTATCGTAGAGCCTTTTTCACTTTAAACATTGAAGCTAGACATGAAGATTGTAAGGTACCCATGGGATATCTGAATGTACCCAAAATATTTTGAGACGACAACCTTCACATAAAGAGTGCCTTAACGAAACACTTTGTTGCTAATTGCTCTACATCTTGTAGTGGGATGGTGGTATTCTACTGTAGTAGAATGACTTGTTATTATTATGACTATCTCATAGATAATAGCCACAAGCCAAAGAGGGCCCACAATGCATGAAACAAAAACCACAGGTATGAATATATGAAACGTGCATCTTTTGAGTCACTGTATGGTGGGGATACATGGTGTAAATATATATTTATGCTTGAGTATGTATAAGTTGGTTTATAAAGACATCAACCTTAAAAATTGTATAGTCGAAAACTATAGGTTCAAGCAACACCTGTTCTAATTAATATTTGTTCTTCGAGAACATTCTCACCATATATATATATGGAGAGGTGTTTTGAAAAGGATGATTAAAGTTATTGTAATACTTTTTTGTTTTGTTTAAATCTTTATGAATTAATTTAATGAAATTTTTAATATATTTTACATTTGAATGATGTTATTTATTTTATAGATGACGAATCATGATGTTATTGTTTTGTGTATAATGATTTATATTTTGCTTTTGGGCATGACATAAAATTTAAAAAAAAAATTGCTTAATGTTTTTTGTGAACATTACACTTATTTTACTTTGAATGGTACTTACAAATCTACTAAATCTCAACTCTTGGAAACTATTGATGCAGGTTTCTAGATTGATTTGATATTTTTCTTGTGGAATATTCAGTGGGATGTCCAAATATAATCATGGGAAGAAACCATCAATGCAAATGGATGTATTATCATCCTTTCAAAAGCCTCAATCCAAGAATACACATTCTCTTCATGCTTCAAGCTCCTTTGAACAATCTGTTACTGAGAGAGATGTTAACTCTTATGAAAATTCATTTGATATCCATATGATGGATGAAAGAATATGTTCCTCAAGTGATTAAGGTGAGATAAATGTAGTTTCAATAGAAAATGGTGATGAAAATGTTGAATATTTTTCCATGGAAGGTGACACAACCCATTCACGGAAAAGGAAAAAAGACCAGTGGATCAAAGGGAGACAATTTCAAGAGTATTGGGTCTCAAGTTCTCCATTTATTGAAGCAATAACTCCTACAAATGAGAACGAGGTTTCCACATAATTTATATGTAATGCTTGTAGTTGGAAAACTCACAAGGTAGTGAAATTTCAGATGAAGCTAGATACAATACATAAGCATGTAGGAAATGTGTATGAAAAAAAAATTGTAAATGGTGAAAAAAATCTATTCTCGGATGGAAATATTATGAGGAATGTCGACATATCCAATATGGAGAAGAATGCAATAAATATTTAATAAGTAAAAGAAAAATTGAGGCAATTGGAGGAACCATCATATCTCTATTTGAAAAGGCGATGGAAAGAAGTTTTTTTTATCCAAGATGATACAATTGAGAATTGTATTTCACATCTTATCTAAGGGTCGTCCTATGACATATTATCCAGATCACATGAAATATCTATACTTTCTTCAAGTGTAAAAATTTCCATATTCTCATTGGTCTGTAACCAGTGGTTGGGAATGGGCAAGATATTGAGCTCAAATAGAAAAGGTTGATTTGAAAGAGAACATTGCAAATGCTAGGTTTTTGGAATTGTATTTGGATGATGTTACAACTATAGATAATACTTCATGGATCTAAATGAGTATTTATATGGTTAATGACCATATTAGGCATTCCTATCTACTTGGGATTAAATAGATGAGAAAGACTTCTAAAAATGGAAATATTTATGAACTTGTTCTTAATAATTTGAAGGAAAGTGGTATGAATCATCAAAAAATTTGGTATGCGTTGGAGAAGATGGAGCATCAATAATGCAAGGACAAAGGAGTGGCCTTTGTGTTAGACTAAAACTATCAACTTCACCATATATGTTTAATATTCATTGTATGGCTCATAGGGCGAATGCTTCATTTAAAATAGTAAGCAAGTTTCCTTTAGTTTCAAAAGTTGAAGATCTTGTACGTGAGACTCATGCATACTTCTCTTGTAATCCCAAATTTTTTTTAGAGTTTCGACAATTTGCAGAGGGTGTTACGGATGGAAAAAAACCATTGAAATATGTTGATACAAGATGGATCTCATTGAATGGACCTATTTAGTGAGGTAGCGTTGATGTATGAAAATCGCTACAATGTAGACAAAGCTCAAGATCTTCTTTTTCAACTAACTAATATAGAGACATTATTGACATTGGCTGGAATTACTCCTATGCTACATGAAATTAATTTCCTCGTGATAATGTCTCAGAATCGCACAATGTATATTGCAGAATACACAAATGTGAGAAATTCAACATGCCTTTCATTGGATAATTGGTATATGATGTCAAACCCTTTTAATGGTCTAGAGTTTAGAAGTTGGACTAAGATCATCAATTTAAAAAATATTGAAATTTTTTTGACGTTTGATGAAAAAGGGATATTATGTATCAAAATGCATGGGTATATGGTTCCCTTTAATTATATTAGTAAGAAAGGACGAATCACCAAAGATTGCCCCATGTCAAGCGACCAATTTGATAATATTGTGACTTCAGTGAGACAAAATTTTAAATAAATTGCAAGATCACTATCATCAGAGATAAGAGAACAATTTCCTCGAGATGAATTTTTGGAGGCCATGTATGTGGTATACCCTCAATATTGGAACAATTGTCTATGTCCAAAAACTTTAAAAGTTGATTTTCAAAGGATATTAAAATATTTAGTAGACCATTTTTGCAAGACGGTCTTGATACATGGAGAACATATTGAAGATATTTTAGATTCATCAAAATTGTATCAACAAGGTGGAGGATTTGCTGAAACAATGCGGAATAAATATCCTTTTTTGGAGAATGATAATGAAAATGATGCTATAATAAGATTATGGACTACTTTAAGTGCTAGCCAATACCTACAAGAAACATATCAGAATATTTGAAATTAGCAGATTTGTGTCAAACCAAGATTTTGGGATTAGGGGAGAATGTTTAGTGCACTATCATTCTTGAAGTCAAAGTTGAGGATCAAGCTTTACAAACATGTGGATACATGTTTAAGATTATATGTAACGAAGTATGACATTAAAATTTTTCCAAATGAAAGAGAACTAGCTCTTTGGCAATCATATTGTGATAGAAGGGGAGAAAACAATATAACAAATTTCTCTAATGAACTTGATACAGAACATAATGTTTTGGAGGCTCATAATGACAGTTCATTTGGAGAAGATCATGTTCACGATGTAGAAAAATGAGGCCCAAGATGAGAACTGGGAAATTGAAATACCCTAGGATCTTATTTTGGTATACATGTTCCATTGATCATAAAATAATACTATATGTCAAATTCAGGTAAAAATAGGTTCTATATTTTGTATTTTTTATTGTAACATTGCAACTACATTTCTTTGATTCTTGTTATTTTAGGATTGATGTTTCATATTTAATCATTACATTGTTTGTTTCTTAGCTGTGACAGGAAATGATGCTGGATTTGATGAGGTTGGGACCTATTTCTTTTCACATAGATAGTGTCTGACTAATATTAAATGATAAATAACTAATTTAACAATACTAACACAAAGCATCAATGGTCTCATTCAAGTACATGAAACTACCTTGATGTCTAGCTCTGATATCTTGGAAAATTTTAATGGTTTATATGTTTCTCGTGTTTGGGCCATTTTGTTGAGCTTTGAGTTTTGTTTTGGTCAAAGATTATGTTAGTCCCTTGAATGATTTTAGTTCTTACTTCATGCTTAGATTCATAGATATAATTTTATAATTATTATTGTTTTCTTTATATATTTGGTGGTTTGAAGAAAGTTGTTTTTATTTCCTTTCACTTTGTGGCATGACTTTAGCATCTTCACTTTTAGAATCTAGTAGACTACTATGCTTATTTTATATTTTCCTGGAAAATAATTATTTGTAACAGACCTAGTGAAAATTTCATTTAATAAAGTTAAAATAATAACCACAGTTGATGGGACACATATTCCAAGCTGAATATTGGGAAAAAAATCATAGTGCGGGTGTTCACATGGTTTATTATGGCTAAGGAAATTGGCAAAGGCTATGGCTAAGGAATTAAAGAGGCAAAATGTATTTTTGGCACATTTATTTATGAAAATAATGGAAATCAGGAGAAAAGGGAGATGAAAGGTCACAAATTGTACATGAGGAGGAAAATGAAGGAAAATAATGGAAAATGGAGAAAACAGGGGCCTCATCTACAAAAAGGCTTCTAAGGATCAATTGTTACCTTATGTCAGTGCATTTTTGGAGCTCTCTCAATATTCTCTCTCTCTCTCTCTCTCTCATACTCTTGGATACTTAGAGTTTTTCTTGGAGAACTCTTGGAGAGTGTGGATACTTGGTGATTTAGAGCAAGAAGGAAAAGGAAGAGTAGGAAATTGCAAGAGGTCATCAGGATCAACAACTAGAACGAGTTTTTATTGCAGGTACTGAGTTGCATGTATGTTTTCCTCATTGTTTTTTGCATGCATGGTGTATGCATGTGGATTTTCCTAGCCTTTCCATTTTCTGGATAGCCATTGTTGTGGGTTTATTTCTATTGATTATTTTCTGGTTGGTTCTCATGATTCATTTACCTGTGTTTTGAGTTATTATTTCCTGGAAGCCTTGGTTGGAAAAATTCTCTGGAATTTCGGTGGACAAATGTGGTTTGAGTTACTAGTCCTGGAAGCGTTGGTTGGACAAACACTTGGAAGCCCTAGGTGGGTTGAGTTACTAGTTCTGGAAGCTCTCGCTGAAAAAATTCTATGGAAGCCTTGTAGAAGTTGGGGTTGAGTTACTAGTCATGGAATCCCTGGTTGGAACAAACACTCTAGAGACTTGGAACAGCTTAGATAGAGACCAATTCATGATGGTTGTGATGTCCAATCATGAGGTGGAGTCACTGGTTGAGGGTTGAGGTGGTTTGGCCTAATATGGAAGCCCTGGATTAATTATGATTGATGTGTTTGATGATATCCCACATTCATGCTTGGAATATGGCACGAGGATGATAGGCTGAAGAGAGATTTCGCTTAGCCAATCTGTAGTCGGGTAGAACGTGGAAGTCCCATATCCGGTTGGTTTCTACATTCAGTAATGAGCAATTCACTCCCTTGGTATTTGGTATGCAAATGTACCGATTTCTTTGTGGATTATATTGCTATTGTATCCATTGTATTTATGTGGTTATTGTGTTGGTTATAGGCATGTATTTGATCAACGATCATGTATGTCTTTATCCATGTTTTTACCTATAAATGAACACATAATGTATCTATGGTCAAATAGGTTGTATTGTAGCTAATGATGGAGAGCAATTTTTCTTAGCGATTCTCAGATAAGTATGATACCCCTGTGTTTAAAATTTTTGTTTACACCTGTAGATTCAATGCTTGTGACATGTTTAACAAAATTCCTGTCATGGCTAGTAGGGGTCTGGTTGAGTCTTTGATGATATGTTTTCTTCTACATCATTGTATTGTTGTTATTTATCATGTATAAACTTTTCATGAACTTCTCAGTAGTGACCTGGGCTATGGGCTTAAAAATGTGGCTCCAATCTCGGAGCCGCAGGCACATAACTGGGCATTTGGGGCCCTAGCCGCTGGCATGCAGTGTTAATATGCCTACGGATATAGCCTCCTGGCTGTTGGCATGCAGTGGTATGCCTACGGCTATGGCTCAAAGATGCCAAAAGGTCAGTGTGACCCAGTGGTAAGAGACCTGGAAGGTTGGGTTAACTCCTAGGGGTGTCATTGATGATGTACAAGGTCTTTAGTTGTGTTTTCCATCAGTTCCACTTCCTTAAGGTCACATAGGAGGCTGAATCTCATTATAGTAGCCCCTTGTCGCATGTTTACCACGATTGGCCAGCTACTTGGGTAAATGTGGGAAAGGGGTGCTACAGAGTGGTATCAGAGCATGGTTCAACCCTTGGGCTAGATAGGCGGTGTGTTGGTCATGCTTTTTTGTTGGTTGCATATGTGCTTCTCATACCTAGGGTGTATGTGCTTGTTGCATCCATGCTGTGTTGGCCATGGTGGCATTGGTGCCACAATGAAAGTTTTGATGGTGTGGTTGTCAACATGTTGTCATGTGTGTGACTGGTTATGTGTTGTTCATGCTTATTTATTGTTAGTGCACGCTTGCCTACATGTTCCTACATGTTGTATATGAATTATTTGTTTATGCTAGGTCACCTATTGGTCATGCTTGTGCAATGTTCGTGTATTCTTGCTTGTGTGATGCTATATGTTGATCATGTATTGGTCATTCATGTTTGGTTATACATGTAAGTAGGTGCATGTGGTCAAGGTTGCATTGGTATGGTTGAGGTTGTCATGCATTAGGTCATGGTGTGTATTTGGCATGGTTATGCATCTATGACTAGACTCCAATTACAATGATGTTTATGCACTAATATACTATTTGCTACGAGTTTATATCATGTTATGATTATGTATATACATGTATTTCATTGATTGGTTGATCTTACAGGATGTATCCTCCCCAAATTTCACTAAGGTACGCGAGTTTATTTATGAATTGGTTTAGCTGACATATTTCACCTTACATGAAGATATCAAAGATGAATAGAAAAAAGGTAGAATACAGATATTCTTCCTATGAGTCATATGAGCAACATGGTGTTGGATATTCATATGATTTGGCAGATACACTGAGAAGTATAAAGAAATAAATGAGGAGTTGTAAGGCAGATAATGAAAAACTCATACAGGAATATGAAAAGAAAGCAGAGGTTAATACAACCATCATTCAATTTTTTTCAGAGTTGTAGAAGCAGGTGCCACTTCAGATCAACTATGGGCAAGAGGATGGGACCAATGGAGCATATGGCAGTATGTATCCCGATGGTCACAAGTCTAATAGGGATGAAACGGTTAAAGATGGCAGATTGTTGGACACTCCGGATAAGAGAGGTGACAAATACATGTATCATCCTTATAGGAGGAGTGACAGGGACTATTTTTTTGGATGAGTTTAAAAAGGAGAAACCACCTATATTTGATGGAGATATGAAGAAACCACAAGATGTAGAGGCATGGTTACTTGGCATGAAGAATTTTTTCAGATTTCATGATTACTCAAAAAAATATGAAATCCATAATAGCTACATTCAGCCGCAGAGGTAGAGTAGATATTTGGTGGGAAGATGTGAAGAACATCAAAGATATTTTTGAGGAGGAGTTGACTTGGAGTGAGTTCAAAAGGTTATTCCAGAATAAGTATCTATCACAGATGAGGACTATACTAGCACATTCCTGGAGTTACTGAGATATGTGCCCTACCTAAAGGAGGATAAGGTCAAGATTTAAAGATTTATTAGTGGGTTTCTGATTGCATTCAGATATAGCATTGATTTCGATGAGCCTAGATCATTAGATGAGGCCATCCAAAAACTCAAGCATTGTTATGAGCAATCGAAGTGCATGTCAAAGGCAAAACCATATTGGAGAGGTAATGATAATAATAAAGGAAAATGGGACAAGAAGTGAGCAAGGCATCAAGACACAAGTAACAATGAGAATGTTTCCCCACCTAAGAAGTTCAATACATTTGGTAAAGGACATCGATTTCGATCTAAGGAGCATAATTTAGATGAAGTTTGGAAACGTATATAGTGTTGGACTTGTGGCAAAGATCATCGTAGGAGAGATTTTCCACAACACCAGGGTGGTAGGCCATAGATCTACAGTGTGCAAGAGGCAAAGACAGTGGGAGATGTTGGGCATAACTTTCCTCAGATTTACGCTGTTGTGGACAATAGGCAAGTAGATCATTAGACTTATATCATTCGGATGGATGGTAAGCTTTGTGATCAAGTTGTTTCTATTTGGATTGAACCTAGATCTAACTATAGTTATATTAATCCCGACCTGGTGGATAAGTGTGATTTGAGTAAGGAAATGCATGCAAAATCTTGGTTAGTGCAGTTGGATACAAGTACGAAGAAAAGCGTTAACCATTGGCTAAGAGCTTGTGCATTTGAGTTAAACAATATGCCTACAAAAGTACACTTGAACATATTTCCACTGGGATTCTACAATATGATATTGGGTATGGATTGGTTATATCTTCACAGGACTAAGGTAAATTCCCATGACAAAGCCATTGAGTGCTTGGATTACAATGCGGAACCAAAAGTCTTACAGGGAAAGAATAAAGTCACATCAATTAGGATGTTAATATCCATGTAGGACAAGCACAGTCGTAGGAAAGGTTCCGTACTATTTGTAGTTCATATCTCTAGTGAAAAAGGTAAGGAAGTTGAGGATGTAGATTTTTTGAGCAGGTATCCAATTTTATAGTAGTTTCAAGATGTGTTTCCAGTAGATATTTCAGAGTTTCCACCGAATAGGGAAGTAGAATTTTCTATTGAGTTGATGCCAGGAGAAACTCCAACATCAAAGGCACCTTACAGGATGAGCATACCTAAGTTGGTAGAATTAAATTTGCAGCTGAAGGAGATTCTTGAAAAAGGGTACGTTAGGCCAAGTGTATCACCATGGGGTGCACCGGTGTTGTTCATGAAGAATAAATATGGCACTCTCATATTGTGCATTGACTACAGGCAACTGAACAAAGTGACCATCAAGAGCAGGTACCCATTACCAATAATTGATGATTTGTTTGATTAGCTGAAGGGAGCAGCAATGTTCTCTAAGATCAACTTGAGATCAGGCTATCATCATGTATGCATCAAAGAGCGAGACATCTACAAGATCGTATTCATGACTAGGTATGGGAATTATGGGTTTTTTGTAGTTCCATTCGGTTTGACTAAT
This sequence comes from Pinus albicaulis, assembly GCA_034641835.2. Taxonomy (NCBI): domain Eukaryota; kingdom Viridiplantae; phylum Streptophyta; class Pinopsida; order Pinales; family Pinaceae; genus Pinus; species Pinus albicaulis. The sequence continues at coordinate 796,327,321 of CM076571.1, forward strand.
GCCCAAACGACATTTATATGTTTGATGAACAATGTGTTGGTCCTTATTTGGACAAGGTTGTGATTGTGTTTATTGATGACATATTGGTGTATTCTAAAAATGAGGAAGAGCATGTTGAGCATTCGACAACAGTATTAAGGTTGTTGAGAGAGCATTAGTTGTATTCTAATCTTAGCAAATGCAGCTTCTTCTAGACTGAGGTACACTACTTGGGACATGTTGTCTCCAAGAGGGCATTGTAGTAGATCCAGAAAATACAAGGGCCATCATGTAGTGGGTAGCTCCTAAGAATGTATATGAGGTGAGATCATTCATGGGACTGAAAGGTTATTATAGGAGGTTCATCAAGAAATTATCACAAATTTCTTATCCTATTACATCATTGCAGAGGAAAGGTAAGAAGTTTTATTGGACAGAGGAGTGTGAGCCTAGTTTTGAGCATCTTAAGCAGTTGTTGACACATGCTCCAGTGTTAAATATTGAAAATCCAGAAAAGGAGTTTATAGTGTGTACAAATGCTTGCAAGAGAAGACTTGGTGGAATCCTTATGCAGGATATGCTATGAGTTGTGAAAAATTAACGAGCACGAGCAGAACTTCCCGGCACATAATATTGAGCTAGCAGTGATCATACATGTACTGAAGATGTGGAGGCACTATATTCTCAACATGAGGTTTGTACTGATAAGTGATCACATTGGGTTGAAGTACTTGTTTGACTAGCTGAATTTGAATTCCAGGAAGGATAGATGGTTGGCCATGATCAACAAGTTTGACTTCAAGATCAGGTACATCAAGGGAAAGGAGAACAGGGTCCCAAATTCTCTTAGCAAGCAATTATCGGTAAATCACATAACAACTATGAACTCCTATGGGATAGACTTACAAGATAGGATATTGCAGGTACGTCAGTTGGATCATAGGTATATGGACATTGTGAACATGTTGCAGCAGAGTACAGGTACATGTGTTGTTACAGGTACATGTGCTGGCACAAGTATAGGTGTCGGTACAGGTAGAGGTACATGTATAGGTGGCAGTAGTGGTACAAGTACATGTACCAGTATAGGTGCAAGTGTACAGGATTTGGACTATCATCTCACAAAAAATGGATTGGTTATATTTAGAGACAAGATATATGTACCAGACAATAATGAGCTGAAGAAGGTGATATTGAGGGAGTTCCATGCGAAACCGTATTCGAGTCACCTAGGCTACCATAAGACATTTACTGTAGTGAAGATATTCTATTATTGACTAAATATAAAGAAATATGTGGCAGAGTTTGTAGCCAAATGTTTGGATTTTCAGATGGTTAAGGCATAGTGTAAACATCCATGTGGATTGCTACAACTGATTGCGATTCCAGAGTGGAAATGGGAGGTCATTTCAAAGGAATTCATCACAGGTTTTCTTAGGAAAGTTAGACAACATAAATCCATCATGGTTGTTGTGGATAGGTTGAAAAAGGTTGCACATTTCATTCCAACTAAGACTACATACTCAGCTAGTGATGTAGCACATCTGTTTATCAGGGACATAATCATATTGCATGGTGTTCTGAAGAATATTTTGTCTGACAGGGATGCAAAGTTCATTTCCAAGTTTTGGAAGGAGTTGTTTGTAGGTTTGGGCACTGAGTTTGACTTTAGCACAACTTATCATCCGTAGATAGATGGAGATACTAAGAGGGTCAACATAATATTAGAGGATATGTTGAAGATGTATGTGATGCATCAATAATGAAAGTGAGAAGAGTATCTTCCACTGGTAGAGTTCGCCTACAAAAATGGGTATCAGGAGTCATTGAGCATGAATCCATTTGAGGCATTGTATGGGTGGAGTTGCAACACTTATATCAATTGGAGTGATCTGGTTAACATGGTACTGATTGGAATAGATATGTTGGTAGAAATGGAACAGGAAATACAGGTGATTAATAAGAACTTGAAAGCAGTGAAGGATATGCATAAGATTTATGAAGATAGGACAATTTTTTCAAGGAGTTTCAGGTTGGGGATCAGGTGTACTTGTGTATCAAGCCCAAGAATAGCTCCTTGCATATTGGATCATGTGCCAAGATGGCACCACAGTTTTATGGACCCTTTAGGATCATTTAGTGGATTAGACCAGTGGCCTATCAACTTGCATTACCTTCCACAATGGAAGTCCATGATATTTTTCATATGCCATTACTTAAGAAATATGTTAAAGATATTGATCATGTGATTTATTGTTTTGTATTGCAGGTGGAGCCAAAAGGATAGTTCCAACTGGAACTGTAGTGCATTTTGCAAAAAAATATGCTTATGCTTCGGAATCGAGCAATAGAGAAAGTTAAAGAGCTACATAGGAGATGGAAAATCAGATGGGAGCCATGTATCCTTCTTTTTTTTTCCAGTTGAGGCAACACAATTTTGGTGTGATGTTGGTATATGTTGTGGTGATGTTTTGATATATGTTTGATGTGATGTTTAGGTATATTTACATATGTATATGGATGTAAATATCGTCATATTCTGTGTTAAAAAGATCCAATAAGCGGTATGGGTGTCATGTCATTATAGTTGTCATGTTGTTGGGATGTCATGTTGGTTTGCTTTTCAGCAGCATGATCATTCTAAACAATGCATCGAGCTATGTTATAAATCTCCATGGCAATATATTTGCTTTTCAACGGTGTTGCTGAGGTATATGTGTGATTGAACACTGGGGACAGTTTTCCCCAAGGGGGATGTTTTTGTAACAGCCCTGGTGAAAATTCCATGTAACAAAGTTAAAATAATAACACGGTTATGGGACACCTATTCCAAGCTGAATTTTGGGAAAAGCATCCTAGTGCGGGTGTTCACATGGTTTATTATGGCTAAGGAAAATAAAAAAGGCTATGGCTAAGGCATTAAAGAGGAAAAAAAGCATTTTTGAAACATTTATTTATGAAAATAATGCAAATTAGGAGAAAAGGGAGATGAAAGCTCAAAGGTTGCATGTGAGGAGGAAAATATGGAAAGTGGAGAAAATAGAGGCCTCATCTATAAAAAGGATTATGAGGATCAGTTGGTACCTTTTGTCAGTGCATTTTTGGATCTCTCCCATTATTCTCTCTCCATCTCACACTCTTGGATACTTAAAGTTTTTCTTGTAGAATCTTGGAGAGTGTGGATACTTGGTGATTTGGAGCAAGAAGGAAAAGGAAGAGCAGGAAATCACAAGCAGTCATCGAGATAAACAACTACAGTGGGTTTTGATTGCAGGTACTAAGTTGCATGTATATTTTCCTCATTATTTTTTCCATGCATGTGGATTTTCCTAGCCTTGCCATTTCCTGGATAGCCATGGTGTTGTGGGATTTATTTATTTATTTATTTTTCTTTTTGGTTGGTTCTCATTATTCCTTAGTTGTGGGTTGAGTTATTAGTTCTTGGAAGCCTTGGTTGGACAAACGCTCTGGAAGTCCGACAAACAACTATGGGTTGAGTTACTAGTCTTGGAAGCCTTGGTTGGAAAAATTCTCTGGAAGCCCTAGGTGGGTTGAGTTACTAGTCCTGGAAGCCTTGGTTGGAAAAATGCTCTGGAAGCCCTATAGTAGTTGTGGTTGAGTTACTAGTCCTGGAAGCCCTGGTTGGAAAAAACACCCTGGAGCCCTAGAACAGCTTGGATAGAGACCGATCCATGATGATTGTGATGTTCGATCGTGAGGTGGAGTCAATTGTTGATGGTTGAGGTGGTTTGGCCTTGACTACTAAAGAATCTCGGGTGTTGGAGCGTCCATCCAGTGGGAGATGGAGAAGAATGATTTTCTAGATTCTAGGAAGTTGGAGCTTTATTTTCAATTGGAGTTGAATATTAAAGAATTATTAGAAAATCATTAGGTGGTTTTTGTCCCGGAGTGGGTTTCCACCTTAAAAATTGTGTGCATTTGTGTTCCTTTTGTTTACTGTTATCATTGTACATACATTGATAATAATTGAAGATTAATTAATGCTCTAGTTGAAATAAATACTAATTCACCCCCCTCTCGGTATTTCCAATAGATTGTTACCTGGGAAGAATTAGAATGGAATAGACAGAACATGCAGACCTACATCGGTGGCCATGTTCATATCAGAACAATGTTGATCTTGGTTGAGAAAGAGGTTCAAACCAGTTCCAAGATATTGTACCTGGATACCATGGAGGCAAGAGTTCGCTTCCAGCCTAACTCTATCATGCAGTTCAGGGAGACCATCGAACAATACCAAGCTTAGCATCGGTATGTGACTGAGAGGCATCAAGTCGAAGTTCCTCGACTTGAATTGACCCCAAATCGAAAATCATAGTGTTTTGTTTTGTTAGGTTGTCAAGTTTTCTCTACCCTATTTTTTCTTATATGGGTACAAGTGGAAAATGTAATATTATTTCTAATTATTGTAAAAGTGAAATTCCAAGTGTCCTTGTTGGAATATGAAGAGTCATATGTAATGTAATGAGTTATTTTGTAATAAGTTGAAGATTAATGAGGGGTGTCCAGGAGTCACAAAGGGGGCATGCGAGGAGTCATCCCCCTTTGTTATAAATATATCCTCATAACTCATGTAATGGAATTTTTGGGAGCCAAGATTTTGGCTAGGCTTAGGCTCAGGAAGAGCTTGTGAGTTTTGTGTGAGCCTTGGCTTTTCCGTAGCGTAGCGGGAGTATAATTCTTTGGAGGAGTAGGGTTTGTAGACTTCACGTTCCAATATTGGGGAAAGTGGCTTGTTAAATGTTGTATGTATGATTGGAACTATCACTTTTAGTAAAACTCAGAGCCAACACGATTTCATGCATATATTGTGAATATAGTAGGACTACTCTTGTTGTATTTGAAATGTATGTTATTTAACTTACACATATGCTTATGGAATATTCCATTTACATTTGTATGTATATTATTGGATGCGTGTTGATGTGTTAATCCATCACCTTAAGTCGCAGACTATTTTTCTTGTTAGCTCGTGTGATGTATTCTTGCTCGTGTGTTCCTTCTAAGCTACGTACTATTACAAAATTCCAAGGGCTGCATTTTTTTTCCCTTCATGTGTTGGAACAATCATACGTTGCACTTGACTCTCCATAGGGTCACACACTTCTCACCAAAGACATCGTGCACCACTCTATGCATTTTAAAAACCAAGGCATATCATTAACACCCCACTAATGGGACTCCTACTCCAAAAGGTGTGAGGTCACTTCATATCAGGGAGATCCCTTGAATGTTGCCAGGTCCAACACCATCAATAGGATCATAGATTAGAATTGGAACATAGAATACTATTGGTTGGGTACTTATTCCCTTGCTTCACCTTGGTGGTTATTGTTGAATGTGTGTTATATTCTTTGTATGACTAGATCTAGGGGTTGTTATGTTGCGTTAGGTGCAACAAGGGGGGGCATGGGGTTCAAGGAAACACCCCAATTTTTATTTTTATTTTTAGTGGGGGGAGGGGGGGTGGACCTAATCATGTTTGGGAAAACTGAAGGATGGTGGGTAGACCCACCCATGGTTTTATGCATGATGGTTTTTCCCATGTTATTCAGTAGATCTATTTAAGAGAACTACAATTATGTTTTACTCCAAGGTTAATGGATTCGATGTTTATGAATGCTTCGACATGTATACAATGTATTGTAAAATTGAAAGAAATATAATGAAAAATAAATCTGGTTTTTCTTGGTTTTGGATTCTAGGATAAAAATATTTGTGTGTATTTTCTATTTTTTTTTTTACAAGAACGGTTATGGATTTGTATTAAATCTTTGGCATGAATGCCTCGAAATAGATTACAAATTTTGGGGGAAGTTCCCAATTTTTCTCACCTATCATGATATTTATGGCCCAGGTACTCATGTGCCGGTATTTCTTACAACTCGCTATCGCTTCAATCTCCAAAATTTTCCCTAGCTTGTGGATACAAACAAACTGCTGCAATAATATGCAGAAAAACATGAGGCTGGAAATTAAGGAATAGGAGCCCATTAAACTTCCCTGTCACTTGAAAGAGTGCCAACGGAAAGAAGGCCTGCTTTGTTGGATTCTATATATGCGTCCTTATTATTCTCCTGCAATACATGGAAGAAAACCACCCTTTGAAGTGTATTTGACATTGATTCGATTCTCTTCACCAATCTAGAAAATCTGAGATCCTTAGGAACATAATTTTCCACCATAGTTTTTATGATGGATTGAGAGTACCCTATAACGATTACCTCTTTGATGGCATATTTTCTGACTTGCATGAGGCCTTGGAGAAGAGCAAGCGCTTCATCTTGAATGCTTGTGGAATGGCCCAAGCCCTAGGCAAAGCAGTGCTCAATTCTGCTCTCTATATTCTTAATAACACCACCTGCACCAGCTTTTCCGGGATTGCCTTTGGAAGCCTTGTCAAAGAATAAGGAGTGTCTGGCTTGCTTAATAATCCATTTTGAAAAGTCTTTCTCATTGTGTCTGATTTTCCAATCTTTGCTTATCTTATTTTGCCTTGTTGCCATGGAGAATTTAAGGCCCATCATGTCACCCCATTCCATATCCTGTTGGCTTAAAGTTGGTTGCTTCAAGTTGACCTCCCAAGCTTTCTTTCAATTGGTTTTTGACCTTAACTATGATTATTTTTTCATTCTGCTCTTTTTCTCTGAAAATTCTTTTATTCCTTTCAAGCCAAATTTTCCAACAAATTATCTTTGGAAGAGAGACCCAAAAGACTTTGAAGCTGTTGTTCTTAGGGAGCCCCCCTAGATATTTGTATAACCAGTTAGCAAACAGATCATATATGGAGGTCGAGAGAGTGAAGCTATTTCCCCAAGGAGCCAGAGCCTCATGCCAAACCTTTGCATCAAATTTACATTCCAGCATAAGATAGAAAACATTCTCTTTGTTTTCACAACACATCCGACATCTTGAGGGTCCTTGGAATCCTCTTTTTTTAAATCTGTCATCAGTCAAATTCCTGTTATGACACATAAGCCAGCAAAAGAAATCAATTTTAGGAACGGATTTGAGGCTCCATAGCCCCTTCCAGATTTCTAGATTTGGAGGAACGTGGGGCAACTCCAATTGTTTTGTGTAGCCCAAAGCTACAGAATATGTGCCAGATTGGCCCCAACCACGTTTATCCAGCAACCTTTCATGCAGCGGAGCCATGCCATGAAGCTGGGTAAGCAAGGAGTCGTAGTTAGTCTTCAACTCCGCAGGGACCTGGATTTTCTTCCAACCTAACCAACGGCTATCTTCCTAGTAGGAAATTTCCCACAGAGTAATTAAACTGGCATTTTTCATCCAAATACGCAGTGAACGCAGCGGGAGATCATCAGCTAAAGGAGGCTTGTACATGATGCTGTCTTGCGAAATATCAATGAGTTTGCCATTTCCCATGATCCAATATGCATGGGAATGGATCAGAGAGATAGCCAGCACATAGATCTTAATCGAGTGTGTGCCTGAGGTAGGGAGGGGGTTGTATAAACATCGTTTCCTTTGTCCTTTGAAGTGTTTTCGCCAAAGTGCTTTCTGCGCCCAACCTGGCTTGGGAACCATGATCCTCCAAACTATTTTGGCTCCCATGGCAATATTTTGAGAGCAAAGCATTTTAAAATTCAGACCACCTTCCATATGAGGTTTGGTAACTTTATCCTAGCTGACAAGAGGGATTTTATTTTCGTTTTGTTTGCCTCCTTTCCAGAAAAATATTTGAATGAGCTCCTCCATATTTTTTAGGATGCATATAGGAGCCAACATAATTGAAAATTAGAAGATAGGTAGACTGCCGAGGACTGCTTTAATCAACACTGTCTTACCAGCAATGTTTAGCCAAGAGAAACCCCATGCCTAGATCCTAAGTTTGAATTTTTTGATCAGAGGGAGCCAATCTCCGCTGAAGGTGGATTTTTGAAAAATAGGAAGGCCCAGGTACTTGAAAGAAGTCTAGTTAGTAGAGCCTATAAAACCCAGGCATCTGGAAATAGCACTAAGATTGCGAATTGAGATGTTCCAGCAATAGATATAGCACTTCCCTTTGTTTAATTTACTGCTTGTGGCATTAAAATAGTCATCCAACACTTCTTTAAATTTGGAGGCAGAAAGAAAAGATGTTGTGCCTAGCAATAGAGAGTCATCAGAAAACAATGCATGATTAATGTTTTTAACACCTCTGGCTATGTTGAGGCCCATAATATGTTGATTAAACAAATTCTTGTTCACATAAAAACTTAAAACAGATTCTTGGAGAACAAAATAAGGGGAGAAAGAGGGCACCCCTGTCGAAGACCTCTTGTAGCTTTGAAGAAGCCCGCAGCTCACCCATTCACCAAAGGGGCTATCTAAGGCTTAGAGATACAAGCACGGATCCAATTAATGAATTCGGTACCAAACCCAAATTTGTGCAAAACGCCAAGAAGGAAGTTGTGCCTAACTCGATCAAATGCATTAGCTAGATCAAGTTTGACAACCATTCCTTTTTCTTTTTCTTGCAGGCCTGAATGAATTGCCTCTTGCATAAGAATGAAATTATCAACAATCTGCCTTCCATGCACAAAGCCACCTTGGTTTTCCGGAATAATATTAGGGAGAATACCTTTCAATCTATTGGCTATGACCTTGGTTATTAATTTATATCCAGTGTTGCATAACGAAATAGGTCTAAATATGTTAAAAGCATTGGTTCCCTTTTCCTTTGGAATGAGGGCGAGAAAGGCAGAATTTGTGCTGCCCCCAATTTTCTTGAAAGCTTGGGATTTCAATACCATTTTGTGCAGATCCTTTTCCACTATATTCCAACATGATTGAATAAATATTGCTGTGAATCCATCTAGTCCGGGGATTTTTTGGGGCTCCATAGCAAAGAGGGCAGCCTTTATTTCTTCTCTAGTACTTTGGCCTCCAGGGAATGATTCATCTTGGAGGTAATCTATGTGGGAACCACATCCAAAAATTTAGAATTTTGATTCCCCAAACCTTCTTCGCTGTACAGGTTTTTAAAATGGGTGAGGCTTCCATTTTAATGCTCATGAAATCCTTGTGGGTAGAGGACTCCTCCTTGATTTCTGAAATGGAAATTAAGCTTCTTCTCGCTTGGGTTCATTTGTGAAAGAAGGATGTATTTATATCTCCTGCCTTAAGCCAAAGACTACGAGACTTTTGTCTCCAAAACTCTTCCTACGTGAAACAAGCCATGTGAAACTTATGTTGTAAATCTGCCTCCCTGTCAAGAACTTCTTTAGTAATGGCTACATATTCCATTTGGTGATGATGGGTTTTAATAATGGATTGAGCATGTTTCCTTTCAGCTGCTAGATTGCGGAGGGTTTTGACCCAGATTTTTAACGCTGCTTTAAATCTTCTGAGCTTTTCTCCCAAACAAAGAAAGGCGAGCCATTTACAGGACAATTCCAACTTTCCTTGACTTTTTCCATGAAGTCTGAGTTTTTAATCTATAGAGGCCTAAATCTAAATGGAATAGGGCCCATATCCTTTTGGGCCAACAACTGAAGCTTGATTGGCTTATGATCTGAGACGCTGCAAGGAAGAATTTGCATTCTAGTCTCTAGTCCTAGAAGAAGAAAAGAGTTTTGAACAAGAAATCTATCTAGTCTAGTAGCAATATGACCTGGACCAACTCTTTTGTTTGAACAAGTGAACTTACCATTTAAGGGTTTGATGTCGAGTAGATCCCAATCTTGCATGAGGTCCTCCACCCATTCCCTTGCCGGATCTCTCACAATCCTACCTCCTCGCTTCTCAGCCATAAGCAAGGTGAGATTAAGATCTCTAGCTATGATGATGTTTTCCAGGTTCTCTATTTCTTCCAGGTTTCTGATAGAGTCCCAGCAGGACTTCTTCTCTCTCGCGTTAATTGGGACATACACATTGAAGAGGCTAAGGACCTCCTTTGTTTCAAGATGTCGGAGTTTCAAATATAGCCATTGGGTATTTAGGATCTCAGTAACCATCGAGTATTTTCTTATATTCCATAGAGTTCCCAGTCCGCCCGAAGTTTCTCGAGCAGAGACAACCTGTCCTCCACCTTTAGTCCAAAATTTCTTACTTGTTTGGGGGAAGAATTTATCCTCCATTTTTGTCTCTTGGATTAGCAGAATGTTTGGGGTTTCTATCCAAAGCATGCTTCTCATGGCTTCTTCTTTCACTTTACTTCCCAAACCTCTGCATTTCCAAGAGACAACCTTCATCACTTACTTTTTTGAGTGTGGTGAGCTCCCTTGGAGCCCTATGTCTGGTTTCTTGTCATCTTGGGTGTTTTTGCCAATAATTTCTCAAGGGATGGTTGACTGCCTTGAAGTTTATCTTAGTATGTTTCTTGTTCTCTCTTTTCCCGGGTAGGCATTCGACCTCTTGTTGATCTTCTAGCCGAGATTTGTGATTTCCCTATTTCTCCTTCCTCCTCAGATTCCTCTGAGTCTTGTTCTTCATCTTAAGATTTTGCATGTTTTTCTTTAGATGTTTCTAAAGTGCTTTCACCCTGATTCGAGCCTGAGGGTGTCCCTTTGTCTAGGGTCACTTTCTTTTGCATCTTGACCTCCTGGACCTCTACTAAAGCTGAGCTGAGAGGCGCAAATTTATTTTCTTTCCCTTTAGGGAAAGGGTTTTCCTGATCAGGAGCAGGCTGAGAACCTTTGCCTTTTGAAACCCCAACAACTTTTGAGTTTTTGTGAGAGGTATTTGACCACTTAACCTGGTTCCAACCCTCCTCTTTTCCTTTCTCCACCTCTTCATTTCTTGGGAAGCCTCTAGAAAAGTGCCCGTATTCATGACATTTTCGACATTTGAAGGGAAGCTGCTCATAGTCAAGCTTTTTCACATGGGACCAACTGCCGACATTGATTTTTATTGCCTCTGGTAGACCCACCTCTAGGTCGACCTCGACACAGATTCAGGCACAATCATATTGATCCTTGTTATTTGCTTGGTCAATAAATTTTTCCAGAGCATTGCCTATGTGTTTCAATGAATCGTAGTTCCAGCAGTGCACTGGCAAGTTCAATAGCCTTACCTATAATGGAACAGCCATCGGGACATCCACTACTGGGTCAAAGTCCAGCATTCACTTGTTGAGATACAACCCTTGAGGGCCCATGAAGTAGGGGTCATTCCTAAAGATCAGATGTTTATCCTCTTTTGAAATGAATTTGAACAGAAAGTAGCCCCTACCCAAGAAATAAGAGGTTACATTGTTTTTGATCAAAGGAACCCAGTTTTTCACGACCCAGGTCTTATTTGTTTTAGGAGAGGGCCAAAGTCCCGTAAACTATCCCATAAGGGCATGATATGCTAGAGATAAGGCCACCTGGATCGTCCCCTCAGGAGGAAGGGAAATATCAGGAATGTCTTCAATTTTTTTCACGAACTTGGCAACTTCGGTTTTCTTCTTCTTAGGAAGCAAAGCCAACAACTATCTGAAGGCTTCATCAGCAGAAGGTAGCGGAGGAGGCGGAGGAGCCTGGGGCAGATCCAGATCCTCCATGGCTGCTAGGAGGAGCCCTAGCTCCGATCACATGGGGTCTTCACAGGCAGTAGTCTTGCTGTCGCAGCATACCAGAGCAACAACATTCGTATTTGTTGCAATGCCTTTACCATGTGTATTTTCTATTCTCGCCATTACACATTTTCTATTTTTTTTAAGAATTTGTTTGTAAGTAATTTTCATATAGGGTTAAAACCTTTAGTTACCCTTGCTTCACCTTGGTGGTTTTCATTTTCCCATAGTCTAGTGTGACATTCCTTCTAGTCGTTCTTTCATTGTCTAAGAGGGGAAAAATAAGAGGATCTATTGATGGTAACATCCCATGTTATGCATATTGGAAACTCCTCATCATTCCCTTTATTTCACTATCCATATTTTAACTGAACATCGTTAGTTACTCATATTGTTTCCCTATTAGTCGTGTCCTATGAGAAGAAGGGTTTGGAAATACCCGAGATTGATGTAGCTCTAAGAAAATAAAAAGTGTGAGACAAATATCAAAATGAAAAAGAATGGAAAGGGACATAAAGAAATCAAAATCCAATTACAACTTGAGCTCCACTCGCTCTTATATATCCACTTGTTATGCAAAGCATCCATATATATCAAACCTATCGAAGTAAAAGGAACTCTCAAAGAACATCCCAACTCCAATTCAACAATTAATTTCCCATCACTAAATGGGGATTATATATACAATATTATTTATAAAATCAATTAAAGTTTACCAAACAAGCAATATCAAGTAATGTAAATGACTAATATGAGGGATTGGGAAAACAAAGGTGAGGGAAGGTAACTGAGAAACTAAGCACTCCTTGTACAAATTTTCTCATGATAATGGTTTTACATAACTTGGTATAATACTATGACACATTTCATGAAGAAAATCACAAGCCATAACACCTATCACTTGTATTCATCATTTGAAAGGGTCGGCCTTGTTGAAGAATGTAACTAGGTTCGGTCTTCATGAATTGTACAGGTGAAAAGAATGAAAAGAAAACTTTTATTATTATTTATGACTTATTAAAGCATGGGTTTCATGCTTGGGTCATCATATTTTAATTCAAAGTCCCCATTGAGTACTTCTAGGATTTATTCTGATTCATTATAAATTTCAAGAGACCCTTCTTGGGCTTTTGAATCATGTAAAAAGAATTATTTTTGAGTCAAAAATGAATTATGTCACCTCCACACCAATTCAGCCTGAAAGATATCAATTCAGCCTCAATCTGGGAAATTTGACCTCACTGAAAGCCTATATATTGAAGCAGTTTGAATTCATTTGGAGCATACTCTCACACACTCTCAAGTTTGATATCCTAAAAGGAGATGGAAAAGTATGAAGCGGAAAATAAGGGTAAAAGGAGTGTGAAGTTGGAGAAGGAAGAAGAAAAGGTCAAGATTGAGGTTTTGGGCTATCTCTCTCTCTCTCTCTCTCTCGTGTGGCTTCCTCTAGAAGATCCTAAGTCTCTTTTTCAAGTTGAAGTTGCTACGAAGTCAAAGTTGTTGTTGCTAGGTTAAAAATTTTTGATGCTAGTTGTAATTTCTTCAAGTGGAAGGTCTACTTCAAGATCGAAACTGTTGCATTGAGATCAAATTTTCTAGCTCGAAGATACTGCTGCATTGAAGTATTGTTGTTGTTGTTTTTGCATCTAGGTCGAAGATATTGTTGAAAAGTGATCATCTACAAAAGAAGGAAAGGGTTGACTTGGTGTGGAGGAAGTTTGTGTCTAGGTCAAGGGTCTTGGATCATCTCAGGAAAACTATTGAAGGAAGAGTTGTTGATAAGGTTTTCCCTAGAGTGGGGTTTTTCCCTGGTCGTCTACCTACATCTAGTGTCCTTGATATTTGTGCTACTTTTTGGTAATTTCTTGATTAACTAAGATAAAATAAGATCCTAAGAAAATTTATAATAATAAAAGAATCTCACAAGTAATTATTAAGTTTAATAAAATATTTTTTCCTTTCTGATTTTCTAACATGGTATCAAAGCTTTGGTGAAGGAGGAAAAAGACAGTTTAAGGATCTATTAAAAGAAATCTAAGGAATATTAGGAAGTTGATTAAGGAATCATATAAGGAGACCTTATAAAGAAATAATCTTACTATCTCCAAGGGCAATGTCTAACAAAATAACGAGAGGGGATAAATTAGAAGGAGCATAAAATTACAGGTCATGGAAGAAGATAATTGATCTCATTCTTGAAAAGAAAAAAGCCTTCGATTTGGTCAGAGGAAAAGTGAAGAAACATTCTGAAGGATCTAGTGATGCAGATAAAGTGAAATTTAGAGAGTCAGAAATATTGGCTATGAAACTAATGGTAGAAGGTATGAAGGACAATCTTGTCCTTTAAATTTCCAACCTAGACTCTACTCAAGAAATTTATGAAGCCTTATTGAAATTGTTCACTATCAAGTACATTGGTCAAGTAACAAGTCTGAAGAATGAACTAAGGACCACAAATATGACAAAGGATGACATTGTGGCTTCCTTATTTGTAAGGATAAATAGAATTAGAGAGGACCTTCAAGCCATTAATGAGATTGTATTAGAAAAGGAGCTAGTGATTACTGCAATTTTGGGATTACCACCTACTTAGAGTGATTTTGCTTCAAGAATATACAATTGGAAAGAAACTCCTTCATTCGAAGAATTATGGAATTCTTGTAGCCAAGAAGAGATGAGAATCATATTAGTTTCCAACAATGAAGAAGAGAAAATTTCAAATGCCTACTCTGTTCATCACAAGAAAGGAAACTTCAAGAAGTCCAGAGGGCTAAGAAGAAAAATAGACATGTCAAAAATATAATGCTTCCAATGTCATAAAATGGCTCACTATAAAAGTAATTTTCTTGAAAATTCAAAGAATAAGAAGAGAAACCTTGATCAAGCCAATTTGGTTGGGGAAGGATCTCCAAATAAGAATAAAGTCGAAGAATCATATATAAGGGACTTACACTACTATGTCCTTTGCTCTAAGATTTAGTTATTTCATTTTGTATTTTTTATTTTTAGTACTTGTAGGTTTAACTGTTATGAAACCAGCTCCAAAATAGAAGGAAAGAGAGATCAACGCCTTATAAACCAACCACTTCGAGGGGGAAACCTCATTTACATTACATAAATGAAAAATTCTTGGATGATACAAATGACAAAACCTCCTTTCTATATATAGTGGGCTTCTATGGGGCACAATAATAACAATATGGGGACTACATTGGAAAAACAATAACAATAAGGGGGCTATACTAACAATAACAATAAAGGGATATACTAGTATTATAGGGACCTAAGATTAACATATTTTTGGATAAACATTTTTGAATTGTTTTTATAAGGTTATAGGTATCCCTAGAGTTTGGTGGGATCCCTCACCAACATCCAAAGAGAAGTATCTTACTTTTTAATTTTTGGTTTCCCTTACCTATCTAAGTTTGTTTGTACTAAATACTAATCACATTTTTATTCCTTTTTTTCCTTGTTTAGGAAAAATCTTGCTGAATACTCAAGGAGTATGGAAGAAGGCCTCATAATACAAATAATTGGAGTTACAAGGTTTGTTAAGAAACAAGGGTATGACTAAAACCATAATCTTTGCTCTCTTCATGATAAAAGTATATTCATTCTTTTTGGATTACTAAACATTATTGTGTATAGCACTCTTTAATCATACAGATTCTTGATTGGGTGATTCATATTTAGATAAATCTACCCTTCTCATATCTTTGATTATTCTGGTGGAGCCTTAAAAGGGTTCTCTATAAAACCCTAAATTAAGGGTTTATCGATGATAATGTGTGAAACCCTAGCCTAGTTAGGTTTATTGGTGAATTTTTGATGATAATGTTATGTTTGGGGTTTTGTTATGGTTATGGAAACCCTAACTTGTTATGTTTGAATGGTGATGTCTGAAATCCCAAACCTTTCAAGTTTTGGTAAATTAGGGTTTGATATGTAGTGAAACCCTAGATATTAGGGTTTGGTAGGGTATATGAGAAAGACCCTTATGACCTAGGAATGAATCCTTAGGTATATGTTTGTTCATCTAATCAATTTTGTTATATGTATGACTTTAATGTGTTTGCATCGTTGGGTTTTCTTGACATATGTTGTTATGATATGCTTCTGCATGATGATGAGATCCTAGATATGCATATGTGTCGACCTAATTTTTGATGGTCATAAGTCCTAGGGTTTGAAATTAAGCCTGAGTCAAAGTTTGATATTCTGGGATGATATTGTTTGTGGATTCTAGGGTTTTGTAACTAAACCTTGGTAGAAGTTCAATTCTCTACTATATGATGATTGTTATAGAATCAGAAAGGAAAAACGATCTCGTTGTTCTTGATTATTTACTTGTGATCTTCTTTAGTTCTTATTATGTTATTCTTATCTTTCTTCTTATTAGTTCATCAAGCAAATATCAAAGAAAATACACATAGATCAAGTACACTAGATGTAGGCCAGTAGCCAGGGGAAAACCCCATTATTGGTGAAAAACCAGTCATACTTCCTTCAATAGTGATTCTTGAGTCTCTAGACCTTGACCCATACTTCCTCCACACCAAGTCATCCTTCCTTGTGATCCTTCCTGAATCTGAAAGAAACAACAACAATAACGACACTATGATTCAGTTTCTTCGGCACATGGAAATTTGACTTTTCTTCTTGATACTTCGATCTTGAGGTAGAGACTTTGATCTTGCTTCAAATACTTCGATTTAGGCCTAATACAACTTCTCACAACAACATCATCCAATAAAACCAACTTCGACCTCCTCTTCACTTGGCAACACCTGATGCAACAAACGATGCAGTAAATATATGAGGACTTCATATCCAAAACTATAGAAAGAATATAGAGAGAGTAGCACCAAAATTTCAATTTTCTTCAAATCTATAAGCTTGCCCAAAACTGAATCCAAAAAATCCTTCTTCAAGTCACAAATTTTCCCTTGATGTAGCTTCAAAATCGAATTTTTGTGTTGCAGTGAATTGGTTCCAAGTGAGTTTGATTCCAACGTATATATAGGCTTGATATGATTTCAAATTCTTGGGCTTGAGGCTGACTTGATCACCTTAAGGCCGACTTGGTGTGGAGGCTTCATAAATCATATTTGACCCAATAATTTACCTATTTGCATGATTCAAAAGCCCAATATGGATCAACTTAAATATGCAATAATCCTATAGACTCCGAATAAAACCTAGAAGTTCACAATAGGGACTTTGACCTAAAATAAACATGACCCAAGCATGAAACCCATGCTTTAATAAGTCATTTAATAAAAATATAAAATTATTTTCTTTATTATTTTAACAAGTACAATAAATATTGACTCAAGTACAATTTATGAAAACCGAACCTAGTTACATTCTTCAACACTCCCTCTTAACTAGGGAGGTATTTATAACTCAATAGTACAAGGTATATCTCAACTATATGAACTATGAAGAATATTTAGACACTTAAATGTCATGGACTCGATTCTTGACCAGGGAAATCTATCCATTGGTCACTCAATAGTTTAGGCACCACAATGCCATGGACTATATCCGGATTAGTGCACTATATCCAAGTGGGACTAAGATGGACTAAATATTTAAGCCTCTATAAGTACCATCTTTCTTACTTACCAACCTTCAACTCAGGGAACTAGGTGCACATCCACCTGATGCCACCCTCCCAACTAGACATCAACACAAAGTGTCGACTCGATGCTTCACTCACAAAGCCTCAACACGCCTTGCTGCAGTAGATCAAGGAGACACAATCTCTCCCAATCAAACTAATTGGTAACTAGCATGCTATGAAGTCCTTTGAGAGATTCACATGTGCATACACAAACCCCAATCATCAATAATTTCAGATGCATAATCAAAATCAAATCTTCGGGGTTTTGATGTTTCCCTTCAACTAATTTTAGTTGGACTATTAATAGAATCTCTTAATATAATATTCCTCTTCCCACTTCATATGTGGCGACATATCTTTCCAAAATATATTCTCCAACTAGAAACTTTGTTATGCCCTCCCTCTTAACTAGGGAGAGTTTTTCTATTCAGGATCCCTCTTAATGTAGTGAGATTTACTTCTTCTTTTTGTGTTGGAGAATATTTTATGACTTCCATTCTTCTCATCATATTTATCATATCAGCTTCTCATATTTATTATATACCTGCACATATTTAGACAACAAGTACAAAGCTATAAAAGCATAAAGTTAGCCATATCAGAATCATAGAAGCATTTTCAATTTTATATATATCAGATATACTCTTCAACATTTTTCTAGGGACTTTTATCATAAACCCTAGACTACTTCACAATTTATTTTATTCTATATAGGGTTTCAATATTTCTATCAAAGGTATAATATACCTTGCTATAACATTTAGTAAACCCTATAATCAATATAGATCTACAAGATATTTAACAACCTTTAGAATTCACATGTTAGAATTTCCACTAGGTATTCATACAAGTCCTACATTTTATACAAAGAAGTCAATCAAGATTAATCACATCTCATACATTATCATAATCAACTTTCACTAGAGTTAGTTGCAAACCTTAGATTTTAAAAACAATCATCAAAACATATCATGAACAACTTCTACTATGGTTTGATGTAAACCCTAGAATTCAATAAACACATCATAAGTAACTTCCACTAGGATTAAATTTAAACCCTATATTTTCCATCTATTGAATTCTCACCACACATTATATAGATTCAGATGAATACACATACTAGAGAATTTAATCATTACTAGGATTTAATTATAAACGCTATACTTTCCAATCATCATCCTAGAACTTTCAAACTAAGGCTTGTTTCCAAACCATAGAACTCAGGACCATTAGAAATTAGGTCAACATACATATCTAGGAGATCATAATTATAAGCATAACACATTAGTCATATATTGACCTATAATAGGATAGGGATTCAATCAAAAGAACATATACCTAGGGTTTCACTCCTAAGAATTTCCATAATAAGGATTTTTTTTGTAGACCTAACCAAAACCTAGGGTTTTAGTTCATTATAAAATAAAACCCTTATTATATCAAGCTTCAAAGGTTCGAGATTTTGAACAACATCATTTCAGCTCCAAAAAGTATAGAGCTTCCATGATAATATAAATATAATCAAAATATATCCCAAACTTGACATTATCAATATATCAATCTAAATAGAAATTCCTTCATAAATATCCCTAAATAGGTTTGGGGTTTCATACATTATCAACATACCCTTAGTTTAGGTTTTTCAAGAGAACCTCCTTAAGGTTCTATTTATGTAATCAATTAGAGGTTTATAATATGGGTAGATTCACCAGGTGATGAATCATCTCAAACAAGAATCCTTTTAGGATCCAATAGTGTTATACATAACAACAGTTAGTAACATATAGCTAGATATTTAAAATAAAGTAATAAGACTTTATATTTCAATACATACCTTTGATTCTTTGACAAACCTTTTGTCTTATGTGGCCTTCTTATTTGATCCTTGAAGCCTTCTCCATGATTCTTTGGACATCCAACATATTGATTCCTAGACAAGGAATAGAAGTAGATAAGTGATTAGTATTTAATATCATCAAAATCTTAAATAAGTACATGAAGACAAATAGAGGGAATGAGATACTTATCTTGAGGAGTTGTTGTGGTATCCCTCCCAAGTTTGAGGGAAAACCAAAAAACTTATAAAATAAAGAAATACATATCCAAGAAGATCTTAAAGCTATACTACATAAAATGTACAAATAAAATATAGGAAGGAAGGGGCTTAGTAGTGCAAGTCCCTTAGGTATTCTTCTGGCTTTGCTTTATTGGGGGATGATGTTTCTTCAACCATGTTTTCATGATATCCATATCTTTTCTTTCTCCTAGGATTATCAGGGCAATCACTCCTATAGTGTCCCATTCTGTGACTATGATATCACTATGTTAGGGCTCCTTGGTTTACCAAGGCTGAGAAAGGAAAACAAAGAGGTAACCACATACCAACTTTCAATTTGGTAGCTAGCCCTACCAAATCAGAGAGGGCTCTCTCAATATAAAGCTCATAGTCAATGGAAATGACTGCAGAATAAGGATTTTAGGCTATTTAATAAGCTCAATAGGATTTGATTTAGGGTTTGATGGAAAAAGTGCACTAGGTCTCAGAACTAGGCAAGGTATCCCAAAGGCAAATTGCAAATATAGTATGGAGCAAGGTAGGTATGATCAGCGACAAAATTGGTTTGTCATTGTAGTGGTGGTGAGGAGAAAATAATAGGAGTCAAGTGAAAAAAATCATGAATTCACTTTTTCAGAGGATCACACATTTAGATGCTTATATTAAACAAAAACAGAGCATAAAAGAATGATTTATATTTTAAACATTAAAAGATAAAGAATTGGAAGAAATTATATGGTTTATAAAAAGATATAATCAACAAATATAATAAAAAACATAGTAAAAACAAAGCCACTAACCATAACACAAGAATTCCATGAAAATAACTGTAAATTTCTGCTATATTTTTGCAAATGATTAGTACACTAGTTCCAAGTCTCAGCCACAAGTATCCAATCCTCTCAATGACTTTATTTTGAGTACATATATAAAATAGAACAATATTCCACCTCTAGGGGTCGACTCCTAATCCAAAACAACTAGTTAATTCACCTAATTACTAATAGTCTAATTCTAGGGGAGCTAGAAACAACTTCCCTTTTTTTAGCTAACAAGTTGAGTTTTTGTCTCAAGTCATTAAACATAAGATTCTTTAACAAAGATGAACATAAATATGTGTATTAACCATAAAAAAAATCATGAGACAACTCTTATATTGACCATTTTTACCTTTGACCTCCATGTGTCAAGAGAAATCTTTAAACACAGAAACACAACGAAAAATTACAGAAGCACAACGTTTGGCAGCAAAAGCACATTGAAAGTTGGGAAGGTCATTTGGAGGAATTCATGGAGGATTTTTTGGCTGAAAATGGTATGGTTGGAAAGTTGGATATGTATTCTAGACAATGGAGTCATCAAGCACTGCAAAAACTAGCTCCAAACCCCTACAAAATTGACTTGAAATCAACATGTCCAAAAATGCAACGAGTGGTCTGAAAAGGTGGTAGAAATGTGGAAATAGGTGGTTTTTGACCTTTTTATGAAACTCCATGAACTTAAAAGTAACCCCAAGTAGATTTACAGAATGTACTAACCAAAAGAAACCTCCACATGATTTTCAATCTTCAATTTTAGCCTTTGGGAAAAAGCGTAGCGAGCACATGTTGTGTTTCTGTAGGATGCTTTTTCTGCATTTTTTGTAAAACTAGGGGTCAAAGATGGAGTGATATATCTTTAACCATAACACTTTTTGAAAAAATGGGAGAGGTTTGTGTAGATAAGATTGTTGTGAATAAAAATTTCTTTCAATGTTTGAAAATTATTCTTCATTTGGTCAAAAACCTCTTTTGAAAATGGTGCAAAAAAAAGAATCAAAAGTGCAGCAAATTTTCTAGAAACACAACAAATTTGGGGAAGCGAATGGAGGGAATGGGGACAGGAAAAAATCTGAAAAAATTATGGGAGGTATGGATATGTGTTAGGAACACACTGAAAGTTGAATTTACAAAAATGAGTGAGAAAAATGTGGGAAAAAGGTCAAAACACAGACCTAGGGTAAAAGCGCAACATATTTCTAGGGTTTTTGGGAAAATAAGGAAATGAAAGGATTTCGATGAGGGGAATGATTGGGAATGGTAAATGAAGGACAGTGAGGAGGTATAAGCTTAAAACCAAGGTCTTTGACTCCTGATGAAGCTATGAACCATGGAAAAGGGAAAGTGCATAAAAAACACAACAAACCCTGGGAATGGATTTTCAATTAGTTTTCTGAGGAAAGAGACCACATAGAGGGTTTATGGAGGTTTATTCACTTGTTTAAATATGATTTGAATAATTTTAAACCATAACCGAACTTTTTCTTCCTTTTATTTCAAAACATATTCCTTGCTAAATGACGGAGGGTCTTCTTGTGAGTTACTTTATTGCGTTAGGCTTAGTTTCAATTGTCTATTCTCTTGTTGCAAGAAAGGCACCATGAAATTGGCTTTGGAAAGGTCATATTTTAGCTCTTTGATCTGTGCCTCTTTCTGTTTGATTGCATCTTCAGTTGCCTTATCTTCATGGTGTTTTTCTAGGTCGACCATCTCTAAATTAAGAGGAGATTATTCTTCACTGTGTAATGGTGTATCATGTTTGCCTCTTGATGATTCTTGTCTCATAGTGCCAAGCTGAGTTCCTTCTTTACTGATAGTCTTCCTAGGAAACATCTTTGCTTGAGCCCTAGTTCTAGGTCTAGGCATCTCTGCTATTTCGAGGAAAAAACACCAACCTCTTACCTCTGCTATAGGTCTTTGAAATTTCTGCTCTAGGTTGTGTCTTTTTCACTGACAGCTTGTTTGATGAGCCAAATTCCATGATGTGACCCAAAGAATGGACATGACTCTCTTTTTTCTTTTGATGACTGGCATTATGATGAAAATCAAATGTAAATCCTAGAACATGACCTATATGATGGCACATTAACACTTTTGATGACCTAGGACACCTAAATAATGACATATCCATGATGAGTGATGATGACCATGAGAAAGTGGAGGGAGTAGCACTAAACTAGAAAATAACCAAGTATTATTTGACAATGAAGAGATGCCAAATTTTATTTGAAAATATAACAGTTTGACCTAATGACCCTATCAATCATATGGAAAGAGTACATTTGATTACTGGTGACTCATAGACACTAATATTGGCTCCATATGGGGATGGAAGATCCATTAGGAGGTTTCAAGAAAATTGTAAACTAGGTAGCCTCATCCATTGGGCAATGGAATCAAAATAAAACACTTGACAGTCAAGAGATTGACTAACTAAACTGAGAGAAATAAAAACTGACTTGACTTACATATGGTAGCAGATCATTGAGATCTTAGGGCCTTCACCTCGGGTTTCAAATCCTGATGATAACTGCCCACCTATTGAAGATATATATACAATCATACAATATGATCCCTCTAGTGTAAACAATCCAAAAAATGGCTACTTACTTGAATCCTGATCACAGTTTCCTTGAGCAGGAAGAAAAAACAAAAGATAGGCAACTCCAAGTGTCCACTAAACATGTGCTCATGATCCATAAATACAGGAAGATTCATCTTCCCATATGGCTGCAAAAAATTTGCAATAGGGTATTCAGTAATATCATGATAAAGGGAATTTTGTTCTTTAAAATTTGCGTTTGAGGCAACCATATTTTCTATAGAAAAAATGTGCACATCCACAGGATCTGGGAGAAACTGCTCTTCTTCAATAGACTCTTCATTTTCTGAACCTGAAGGAAGGTCATCATGTGCAAGAGGCTCTAAAACAACCTCTTATTTATTGCAGCTCTCCTCTTCATAATATGCTTGCAATGTTTGATGATTATTTTCTGCCATAATTATATTGTCTGAAACTTCCACACATGCCAATTCAAAATTATGATTTGAATGAATCTGTCTTTGGAATAATGTTTTAGAAAGTGGATGAGGTGGAGAGACATATGAGTGGTGAATGTCTAGAGATCCTTTTTCATGCATTTCATGAGAAACCTCATCTTGGTCTTCACAAAATTGATCTTGAAATAAAAACCTAGAGAAAGAACAATCTGAAAAAAGAAAGAAAGTGAATGACTATCTTCATACCTCTCATCCAAAAGACAAGGTTTTGGATACTCATGGAAAATTTTAAATTTAACAACCACTTCAAGTGTATTTGATTCTTCACATTATTCTATTATTTTTGGTTCCTCATGTGTTTCAACAGGAAGAATATCAATTTTAATGTCACAAGAATCAAGGAAAACAACTTCTTGTTCATTATTTCCTTGAAAAAGTAGATGATCATTGCCATAAGATGATTCATTTCTTATGCTTTCTGTACATGCAATTTCAGAATTCTGACTTGAACCAATTTCTTCCTGGCTGTTAGAATGAAAATATGTTTCATCTTCAAGCAAAGAAGGAATTGGTGTGTGTTGCGAATAATCCTTTGGATCAAAGTATCTAATCTCTGTTATTTTCTGTTGGGAAGAAAATACATGAAGGGCCTTTATGATCTCATCATCTGGACACTCTTCATCACCAAAATCCTCTTCAATGTATTGAATGAAATCTTCACAGGATTCACAACAATCTTCGAACAACAAGAATTAATGATGATATTTTCCATAAAACTCAAAGAATGTTATGTGGAAATCTTTAAGAGAAAATAAGCTACCTTGCTTCAACCCTTCATACCATGATCTTGCTTTCCCTTCTAGGGTAGCCATAAATATTTTCATCAAACAATATTCATGAAACCTAATCCCAGGCTTATGTATATGCCAATGAAATTTTATTACATGCAAAATAGCCTCATCCTCATTTCCATCTATGAATTTGGGCAGATAAGTTTTCCAATGTATTCAAGGCATTCAATTTGGAAAACCAGGAATATGAGCATGATTTATAGGAGCATACCTTCTAACAATTGAATCAATCTTGAGAAAAATAGATGAACTAAGGCATCCTTTAGGCTACTGATTCTTCTGCCAGTGGAATCACCAATAAAACCATGATTTTTGGATCTTGCTTCCAATGTAGTCTTTGAATCAGGTTGGAGTCGCCAGGTGAATGATTTCAGCCTTCCTGTGTCTGATCACTCTCCACCATTATCAACTAGATCTAAAACTTGAACAATATTTCCCAGAGAAGATTAAACCTTTCATTCCCCAACAACGACACCAAAATTTTAGGGCTCCTTGGTTTCCCGAGGCTGAGAAAGGAAGCCAAAGAGGTAACCACATACTAACTTTCAATTTGGCAGCTATCCCTACCAAATCAAAGAGGGATATCTCAATATGAAGCTCACAATCGATGGAAAAGACTGGAGAATAAGGATTTTAGGTTAGTTAATAAGCTCAGTAGAGTTTGATTTATGATTTGGTGGACAAAGAGCACTAGGTCTCAGAACTAGGTAAGGTACCCCAAAGGTCAGTTGTAGATATAGTATGAAGCAAGGTAGGTATGATCAGTGACATAATTGGTTTTCATTGTTGTGGTGGTGAGGAGAAAATAATAGGATTCAAGTGAGAAAAAGCATGAATTCACTTTTTCAGAGGATGACACATTTAGATGCTTATCTTAAACAAAAACAGAGCATAAAAGAATGATTTATGTTTTAAACCTTAAAATATAAAGAATAGGAATAAAGTAGATGGTTTCTAAAAATATCTAACCATAAAATATAAAAGAAGACACACGAAAAAAAAAGCCACTAACCATAACACAAGAATTCCATGAAAATAGCTACAAATGTCTGTTATATTTCTGCAAATGAGCAGTACACTAGTTCCAAGTTTGAGCCACAAGTATCCAACCCTCTCAATGACTTGATTTTTAGTACATATATAAAATAGAATAAGGTTCCACCTCTAGGGGTTGAATCCTAATCCAAAACAACTAATTAATGCACCTAATGACTCATAGCCTAATTCTAGGGGAGTTAGAAACAACTTCCCCCTTTTTAGCTAACAAGTTGAGTTTTTGTCTCAAGTCATTAAACATAAGATTATTTAACAAAGATGAACATAAATAGGCCTATTAACTATCAAACAACTCATGATCCAGTTGTTACATCGATCATTTTTACCTTTGACCTCCACATGTCAACAAAAATCTTCAAACCCAGAAACGCAATGAAAAATTACAGAAGCACAACATTTGGCAGAAAAAACATAGTGAACATTTGGAAGGCGATTTCGAGGCCTTCCTTTTTCCAATATGGAAAATATTACTTTTTCTCTCCTCAAATTTGCCCCCCATGTCAAGGACTGGTGGGAAAACTACTGCGAACAGAGGGACAAGAAAGAACCCTCACTGTTTTTAGCAGAACCCACTTGGAATTCTTTCTAAGATGTCATCAAGGAACAATATTACCTCATGGGGAGCTCTAAGGAAAAATACATAAAATGGAATACGTTGCGGCAGAAAAGGGATC
This sequence comes from Pinus albicaulis, assembly GCA_034641835.2. NCBI lineage: Eukaryota > Viridiplantae > Streptophyta > Pinopsida > Pinales > Pinaceae > Pinus > Pinus albicaulis. Next base: position 796,352,905 of record CM076571.1, read on the forward strand.
AAGATGTGCATGAGATGATGAATCTATTCCATACCTTGCACACAAAGTTGGGTATTAAATATTCAGAGAAACATCTGGTGCTTAAGTACCACAGTTGTTTTCACATATACATTCAAGAGGAAATGGAGTTCCTTGACATATCCTCGCTTGGTGTAGCATACCGATATGCTGCCTAGATCGAGCAAAAATTTAAACAGAAGAAGTGATACTTTGGATCTACAAATATGAAGCAAGGGAAAGGCGCACCAAAACTGCAGAAAAAAGGACAAAGCCAAGGCGGGGCAACCTAGAACAACCCACTGAAGCCACAAGAAAAGAACAACACCACGAAGAAAAAGAAGGACACGGGAAAGTGGTGTGAGTTGCATTAGAGCCCCACTCACAACACAAGTGTGTGTCGGGCCAAGCAGTCACTGGTGGCCTAGCTAAAGGCTTCCAAATCAGATGCATGCTCCGACTCTGAGTCAAAACCTGACAAGGGGAATGATAAAGGAAAGCAGGTCATTAACATAGAACCCACTGTGATGGTAGCTACCACCAAGCTCCAAAATGCAGAACCTGAAGATTCAAAGGAGGGGGAGAGCCTCTTTCACTCACACATGTGGGTGAAGGGTTCACCACTGTAATTTTTTGTCAACAACGGGGGCCAAAAGAACCTCATTTCCACAGAGTTCGTGAAGTGGTTGGGCCTAATGACCACACTAGACCCATAGTCATACACCATCGGGTGGCTTCACCAAGGACGAGATCTCTGCGTCATCCAACATTATCCCCTCCCCTACAACATAAAGCCCTTCACAGATGAGGTATTGTATGATGGTTGCTCCTCTTGAAGTTTATGATGTATTATTCGGCCATCCATACTTCTGGAAGCATCATTTCCTGTATGAGTCAAGGCATCACACTGTTATTATTTCTTTGGGAACTAAGTTATACATGATACCGGAGGTAGCCCTGCCTACCACCATCTCTTTGATCTCAATTAAGAAAATTCAGTAAGATCATCTCCTATACCAGGAATTTTCTTTTCTTTTTAATTCACTCTCAAAGTAAGGGGAAGATTGTTGCGACATCCATGCGCCCTTGGGAATGGTTCCTCCACACAACAGAAGCAGGTGGATAAGGTCGTGGAAGAATACAGGGACATCTTCTCCTCATCGACAGGGGTACCCAGCTCTAAGAAACGCACAGGAAAAGAAATGCGGCTAATTTCACAAATCAGGGACTATGAAATGGATTAGGTTATCTTGGATCTTGGATCTGATGCCAATGTTTTACCCAATAAAACCTGGAAATGAATGGGGAACCCAAATTGGAATGGTCCACTATCCAGCTGCGCATGGTGAACCAATAGAAAATCATTCCCTTGGGTAGGTTACCAAAGGTTATGGTTGACATTGCAGGGGCAAGGGTCCTAGCTGAATTTGAAGTACTTGAGATAGTCGAAGATGCGGACCCCTACCCTGCACTCCTCGGACTATATTGGGCAATGGAAATGGGTGGCATTATTAACCTAAAGAAATGAAGCATGGTGTTTGAAAGCGGAAGTATGCATGTCATAGTACCCCTGGATCCCACAGAAGTTGCCCGGTATACCGAGCCTATCCACACGAAGGAAGAATTAGATCACTACGCAAGATGAAGATCGGGTTAACCCCACGGATGAAGGGTTGCTCCATTGGGAAAAGGATAGTGAATGATTTTCTGACTCTGATGAAGAGCTGGAGAATTGGCAGAGCCGACTGCATGAGGTTTTGGCACTTCGCAGCCTTTAGACCGTCAGAAGCTTCCGTTGCATCTCTACCATGGAACAAACCTTGCCTTGCCAAGAGGCCACAGATGACACTCGGAAGCCTGCAAAGCCTAAGGGGTCCACGAAATGTAGGTTTGAGGCACTACCACTAACTCAGTATGAAGCACCTATGCAGGGACCTGTCTCCCCTGCCTGGACGAAATACTGGAGTAGGGTAATCCTGTATATAGAGACCCCCTTAGCTAGATGGGCCCCAAAATCGGTCGACCCACATAGTGACCTGCTCGCTCAAGGGTGTGCTCGGCCCTTTCCCAACCAGATTACGGACCTGTCTACAATCATGAGTATCTGGGAGAATTTATGGACGACTGAAGAATTAAATCACCTACAGACGTATGGCGCAGCTGTCCTGCACAAAATTGATCCTTCCACGATCAACATAACTACCTCGAAAAGACTCCCGATCAACTTAAAGGCTCACCGTGTGTCAACCGTCCGCCGAAGTACGAAAGGACCTCCAACATGTCAGCCACACCCTGAAATCATGAGGACGCGACCTTGGATACAAAAGAAGAATATCAAGTCATCTAGAGTTAATGCGAAAAGACACTTACAAACGCAGGAAAAGGGCGATAGATTATCAATATCACCATTTATGAACGAGGATACGTGCCACATACGAGCTACCTTGCCATTAAGTAGTTTTTATTGGGGCGCAAATGGCTGGAAGATGATGGCTCGAGCTATTTATTCAACTGTCAAGCGGTATTGGCTACCTACATTATGGTTTTTTCTACTTATTTTTACGATCCATGTCGCTTGTCTCTCCGTTATGGATCCCAACACACAGGAGGAACTAATAAGAGGGACGGGAGAAGTTGAGTGCAGTAATAGGAGTGCACGTCGGCCACCTGGAAGGATTAGTCATGAATCAATTTTGGCAGGAACTCTACGGTACCGAAACCTGCTACGACATCTCTGCCATTTCTAGGCCCCGCCCACTAGAAGCAACACATGTTTACTCCCCCGCATTGTCACTTCTGAACCGAGTTCTGGGGACATACAAGTCGACTTAGTACAACTCTCTACTATAGAACTACGAAGCATGTCTGCCAGCGTACTGTAAGAAGTACATCGCCGTGGCCAAGAAAGACGCAAGCAGTATGACCTGACCTCGGAAGAACGCACCCAGTGAATTACCGTGGTCAGTAATGCCATACACACTATTTAGGAACAACTAGCACAGGGAGCCCAATTGTTTGAAGAGGCTATGTAGCTATGGACGAAAGCACTGCACCACCCCACACTTCAGCATGCCCAAAGGGAGTTGACACAGGCAGAAGATGCTCTAGATCGACTTCGGGCCTCCACACCTCCTCTCGGCCATGCGTAGCGCCTGACCGCCATGCACCAGATTGAGGACCTTCATCACTCCAAGAAGGTTCTGTACAAAAATTTGAAACCATGGACTGATGATGCACTCCAGCTTGCACATGATGTGCAGTCTGCCATTGCACGCCTCCACCGGTTGTTGGAACGCGTTGGTCTGGCTCTCGATGGGCCTGCTTCTTTGACAATGATCAACATTGCGCAACATGCAGCAGCTCGAATCAAGGAAGTGCTTGCACCCCTCCTTCACTCCCTGGCTACCTTATGCGCACAGATTGAAGGCGCACCACCAAAGTGACTCGGGACGAGTCACAAGATTGTGTTGGGGGACTGTTGGAACGGGGTCTCCTTGCAAACTACGAAATCGGTCCATTTTTGGTTATTTTTGTTACATTTAGTATAGCGCAAGGGTTTTGGGGTGGGTCAAAGCCCCGAAAAGCATTGTAATGGGGTTAAAGGGTAAACTAGGGGTCCAAAAACCATGGGTTACGAACCATAGGAATGTTAAAGCTAGATTGTTATAAATAGAGAGGCGTTTCGGATTGTAAGAGGTAAGAATTGGCTACGATATTGAGGCGATCTGTTGTGTAAGCGATCTATTGGGGTTTTTGTGGAACAGACTCCTGCTGGCTGTGTGCACGAAGATCCTAGTCCAGTTGTGTGCAGACCCCGCTGCTGTGTGCGCAGGTTGGGAAGGAAATTTTAAGGGTAACGAATGAATGAATATGCAAAATTGTTGGATTTGAATATGTGAGTACTATTGAATGGATTGTTGCTAATTACTGTGATATGAATTTCTCTGTCTTTGCGCTGCGAAGGTCTGTATATTGAATGATTGAATCTATTCTTCTTTGGTTATATCTTTCTGTGAAAATATGTGTATTGAAGTAAATCTAGATCTGTTCTGTTTGGACATATACTGTTGTGTTAAGGTTATGAAAAGCACAAAATTGTAGATCTAGTGCACGTGGATGTAGTTGGACATATACTTGATCCTGCGCAGAGGTAGTATGAACAGAACGCAACCCTGCTTGCCTTGCCCTTCCTTTCTCAGGGTGCGGAAACCTGGTTCCAGCACCCACCGATACTACTTCAGGTGAGACTGTGACCTGCACAAGCAGGTCACTGCCGAAAGGGCCAGTAGTATAGGGGTTTGTTGGAAAACCTTGCACACCGAACCTGGGTCAGGACCCCAACACAACCAATAGGATTCCATTCCCCAAAAACCCCAACAGATCACTTACACAACAGATCGCCTCAATAGCTTAGCCAATTCTTACCTCTTACAATCCAAAATGCCTCTCTATTTATAACAATCTAGCTTTAACATTCCTGTGGTTTGCAACCCATGGAAGCCAAAATATCCATATCCTGAGTCAAAGGAAAGGATAAGATTGAGAGGTCTTGTGTGGTGGTTAGAGTTGAATTTGATGGCCATCTATTCTAAAAATATTACTTTAGGGTCCAATCACTTGTTTCCTCCAATGGCCATGAAAAAGGAACTAAGACTCATGAATAAAGCTCAAAATATTCCAAATATGCCTATATTCCTATTTGGAAGATAAGGATGACCTTGGGATGTCAAATGTGGTGGTTCAAAGTGTTAGCCTCAAACCATGACAACTAGAAGCAACCTGTATACCGTAAGGCCCAAGTTTTCTTCTCTAAACATGTCACGGTCCCTATTCCCCACAATTATTATTATTCGGAATTATTTTCGAATCCTATAATGCCATTGATATCCCCACTTGGAAGTGAAATACACATAATTTAGTCACAAAATCACACATGCATTTTTAGAAATGAGTGAAAATTCTTAGGAATGTGCACACATTTTAGTAATGTGTGTGCATTATTAGGAATGTGCACACATTCCTAGTAACATATTTGCATTCTTAGGAACATGTGCACATACTTAGGAACAAACATGAGTAATTGAGAATGTGTTGAGAGAGCTAGATTCTTGATTTCATAGCAACAAAGATCAAACTGAGGGATGAGGCTCATTTAGACTCCTCCTTATTTGATTTCGAATAATATTTTGGGTCAATATGTGGAATGTTAGTTTTCATAGCTTAGGAATGTGTTCTAGTCTCAGATGGTGTTTGAGAGGCTAGAAACACTATTGGATTAATTTTCTCCAGTACCCAGAAAAAGTTTCTAGGGAAAATTGTCTTAATTAGATCTAAATATCTAGTTTAATTATTTACTAAGTCTAACTTGGGAAAAGTGGTTAAGTAATAATAATTAATTAGGGAAAAATAATATTTTCCTTTAGTGACTTCTATAAAAGTCATTTTAAGAAGTCAAGATGATTTAGCCAACGATTAGAGTTAGATCATGGTCGTTGATTAACCAACAAGGGTTTATAAGATGAGATCGATGGGCATTTGGAGAACACGTTCAAGATACATATTTGCAGTGATATCAAGGGTGCAATGATATCATGGAGGACACCTGTAGTTGAGATCAACAATGAATGAAGATAGAGTTTTCAAAGTGAATTCTTCACAATGATTTCCAGATTCTTAGTGATGGAAGGAGATTGATTTTATCTTTAGAATTCAAGTTTCCCCATGAGTGTGAATTAAATCAGCGAGGTCGAGTTGATAAATACGGAGGAAATTTTCCAAAGTGATCGATTTACACAGGAAAAGTTGAGTTTTCTAGTGAAAGACAAATTTCTAGAGGAAACTGATTTTATTTTTATCGGTGTGAGTTGCTAGTAGAGGCTAATTTAGCTAGGGTCACATGTGTGATCAATTTAGGACTCTAAAGGAGGGGAAAATTGAATCATAGGGGTCTAGTTGCTTCCAGGAGGTCATATATACTAACATATGTGAAGAAAATATTTTTTTTGGAGGTTTTCTAATTTACACCAAACAATTATAATACTTTAAATTACAAATTTGTTGAAGAATAATAAATATACTCATCTACAAAATTGGTTTTCCCCACATCAGGATTTTTCCAGGGACATTTTTCCAAAAATTATGGTGCTCGTTATTTGAGTGTGTGAAATATTTTCTCAGTTCTTGTGATTTAATTTTTGTGAAGTTTTAGAGTGTTTTATTCAGTATTTGTCGCATAGAAATTGCGGAATACAAATAATTTATTCAGATAGGTGAATAATATCTTGTAACTACAATATTATTAAAAATTTAACATGGTATCAGAGTAGATATGAAGGCGGAATGGGTTTACAAAGCACAATAAGAGAAAAGTAAGGATTCACAAAACCTATTCTGTGATCTTGGAATTTATTTGGGTTTAGCCATATTTACAAGAGTTCATAAAACACCCTAAGAAGGATTGAGAAATAATAATAGATTGGATGGATCCTCCAATTTTAGTGTCTAGAAAGCTATAATTTATTTATTGTTAAAAGAAAATGTTCTCAAGGAGTATGTGAATAGCGTGATTGCCATATCAGCATAACTAGCACAACTCACAAGATATAAGAAAGAAGGTGCCAAAGCGGGGAGGTTGTCAAAAATTAATTAACAGAGCAATGGAACACATAAATATTACATAAAAAATCAAACATAGAAAAGCATAAAACAAGAGAGACACATATATACGTGGTTCACCAAATTTGGGCTATGTTCATGGAGAAATAGGTCGTCCTTCCTTTTGTATTATCCATCAAAATGAAGAGATACAACCTAGAGCAAATCCACTATAATTTCCTCTTCGCTCTCACACAATCTCCCCTCTTTTCTTCGCGCATAGAATAATTCACAACTAGAATAAAATTCCCTCATATAAACCAAGGGTTGTCTTATAGGGGAAAAAACCCTAAATTAACATAATTTCTATCTTTAGATCATCCACCTAATGAATGGCCTAGATTGACTACGAAATTACAATATTTTACAAGGAAATTGTTCATCTAATTGTTGCCACCCCCCTTGGACCCCCCTCGAAACACTAGTTGGGGGGGGGGGGGGAGAGTCCCCCCACAACCCCCCTTCAAGGAACGGGATCCAAACACAGATGAAACAAAACCTATGAATCAGGAAGATAATCGAGGTCCACACCCAACAAATGATTATCCTTGACATAGTTAAGGATCACATAATTTCGTACATCCAAGAACTATATATAGTGGAAAAAATGCGGGATGCCATTCTAATTTTTTTCCAATGATACGAACTTATGTAGGAATGCAACAAAATTCAGATATAAACATAAATACAGATTTGCAACAGAATTAAAACTTCATTTCATTAATATCAAAGAACTGAAATATGCTTACAAACAAAATGGAAATAAACTAGCTCGGATGATGGTAGCTTATCTCTGAGAAGATATGTGGCGGCTACATGCCTCTAAATTGTATTACGATGAGGCTCAAGGGAATTTTTATTATTGAACAACAAGGGAAAACCTTAAACAAACAAAACCCTAACTCGAGGAGATGGAATGCCAAGAGTTTGTGGGCCTTATTAGGGTTAGTTGGGAAACCAATTTCACGGGGTTGTAACTTGGTCATATTATCTCCATTTGGTGCATATGATACCTTGTTAGAAATATCTCTCTGAGTAATACAATTTTTACTGCATGATTATGGGCATGTTGCGGACCTTAAAAAAATCCATTTAGGGGGTTAAAACTACTACGAAAGTTCAAGACCCGAAAAACTGATAAAAACAGTAAATGTCGCTATAAACAAGGAAACTGATGAAACTGACTGGGGGTATAAGTGGAATAGGTGGGTGGCCACCAATATCCACCGAGATCAATCCTCCCCCCTTAGGAAGCAATGGTCCCCATTGCATGTGGAGCCTCCATGAGGTGAGGAAATTGTTGTTGAACATGGTCTATGGTGAACCACTTGCCCTGGTGACGGAATTGGCCTGCTTTGAGAACTCGATATAGTTGGATCCTCTGTTGGCGGGTGCACTTGATATGTGTGTCCATGATACAATAATTTGTGGCCTATTCCATGCAGTCCAGGTTTAACTCAGTGGTTGAGAATTGTTATTTAATGTCAGATGTGTCCAGTAATGGTGTAAAGTATGGCTAGAGGCAATCCACATTGAACACTGGGTGCAGACCAAGGAATGATGGAATTTTGAGCTCAAAGGCATTATCTCTTATAGCCTTGGTGATGGTTTATGGCCCATATCATAGCATGAAAAAATTGCGGTGGGGTCCATGTTGGGACTTAGAAATGTCGTATTTCCATCCACCTTTCCCTTCACTATTCCTTACATCTCATCATCCCATTAACCTTTCATTATATCATTTCCATAAATACATTTGGGTTTCACCTTCTTATTTTCCACTTTATTCAATTTCATATTATAAGTGAGTTTATGATTAAATATTAGAAAATATACATGTTTTTATATATATCTCAAGAATGTGTGAGCTTTGTAATGTGTAGGAGAAATGTGAAGGATTAATTCTAAGAGACTTTTGGAATATCTCCTCCACCATATTAAGGAGATAATTATTCAAGCCTATTCCTAAGGAGAAGATCATGGAGGATTTGGTTGGCATGTCTTATTCAAGATATGTGAGAGATGTGTGGAGGATTCAAAGGGATCATGTATTGTAATAATGGGAAAGTAGTTGAGAGTGGTTGAATGAGATGGTTATCTTCTTCATGTATATAAGAGAGTGCTCTCTCTTCATTTTGATTAGCTCAGGAGTTCATAAGTTCAGGAATTCATTAGATTAGCTTTAAGAGATAGTTTTGTAATTAGGAGAAGGGGATTCTTAACTGTGATTCATATTCTTTTATTGTATGCTTTCATGGTTTGTCATTTGATTCTTGTAATGTAATTTGAGACAGATTTATTGTTGTGAGCTCACATATGTTGTTTTTCATTCAGCTCTTCACATGTTGTATTGCTTTTCCTTTATACAATTTCCTGCTTTCCTAGATTAATTTGATTTCAGCAATTTAGATTAGATTAGTTCTACTTCGGTCCTGCATATATAGTGCATGTGCTTCGTAAGCTTACGAACCTCGGATTGACAAATTAAATGGTTGGGCAAGTACTACAACAGAATTAAACGACAATATTTTCACCCAACAATCCAGTGAGGCACTCCTTCTACAAACGTAGCCAAAATTTTTCGCCTACCTGGAACTTGTGGCACCCGATGTTGATCATGTCGTTGCTTGTACTTAGCATTGGCTCTTTTTAATATGTCATGGACCTCTTGGCGAACATGTTGAATGCACTCAATGAAGTTGTTTTCCCTGTCATTTTTGGATTGGACATGATCCAAATTGACCTGAGTAGTTGCAAATGGTATGGTGGCATCAAAGGGGCATAGTGGCTAGAATCCCAACCCCACCTGAAAGGGGTTGTGGCCAATTGAGCTATGGAGAGCTCGATTGTAGATGTGTTGGACATAGGGGAGGCTTTCATCCCATGTGCAAGGATGCTTCAATTTGTACATGTGTAGAATGTGCATGATAAACCTATTAAAGACCTATGTTTGGCCATCAGTTTGGGGTGGAAAGTCATGGACTTAGTGAGATTGATATCCAACATAAACCAGAGACTTGACCAAAATGTACTTAGGAACATATTGTCCCTATTACATGTATTTTTTCACCATGACATTTGAATGTAAATATGGATATATCACCATCCATACTCATGCTTCCTTAGAAGTCAAAGCATTCATGTTCCTGAAACAAGTCTCAGAAACTGGAAAAATCTTTTTAAAACTCTTAATGGTTTCCTACGCGCTTTTTGTGGTCCTTTCCTGCGCATGTGCTGATACTACCTCTAACGAAAAATTAACTTCTAGAAGCCTAGTTGGGCGAATATTCTTCCAAATAAAAGCCTCTAGAGTCGCGCCAGTTCGAGCTATATCCATCCACTTATGGAGCTTATCCCCTTGGATAAAGGAACCCTAATCCCTTCATTAGAGGATGCCATCCCTCTCTTGATGGATCTGAAACTTCCACAATCTCTCTTATAAATTGAACTGAAGTTTCAAGTTTGAGGGTAGTTCGTATATACCATATTGTATAGTGTACATTGAAGATCACATCTTGTACACAAGAGTTCATTGAAGACAAATCTATGTTTGTCAATATAGAGAGGAAGGCTTTTCAAACCAAGGAGCACGATTGCAAAGGCACATGGGAGAAATATGTACAACATCAAGGCTCAGGTTGTACAATTGCTCGTTATAATTATTGATCATACACATGGATATATTTTTATCATTGCGTTTTCTTTAGATTCATTAAAACAATGTCAATTCTTAATTTCCTTGATCACTAAGTTGAACTAGTGTTTTTTATTATTATATACTGCAATTTCTTTTTATTCCTTAATTTTTTGTGGTTGTACGTTCTTCTCAGCATCTAAGGAATTCTTTGGAGTGAAAGGCAAGTTCTACATCAAACATCTCGTTGAAAGGAAGGAGCATAACCTCCTCATTTCTAAGTTATAATAATCTGAAAGTTAATATTTTATAGAAAGAGGTATTCAAATGGTTGTTTATTTCTAGTTATCTTTTGGGATACTAGGGAGATCGCTCTTGTCTGCAAGAGGGATTTATCCAGAAAACAAATTTGCGACTTCGCCGGGGAACACGCTTGTTAGGATCTTCTAACACATAGGAAATAGTTAAGAATAACTTAGTCTAGTGTAGAGTTAGGTAAAGTGTGTTTCTTTATCATGTGCATTTGTAACTTATAATCCGACGGTCACGATTTGTAGTGATCTGACGGTTATCTATCTCCTCGGTATTAATGACACTTGATCCATGGCTTAACACCTGATTGGTCCATGATCTCTATTTAAAGAGCATGGAGGGTCATTTGTCTGGTAACCGTTTATGAGAGAAACATATGTAACTTTTCTTTTTATATTAGTAAATTGCTTGAAGTGGCCGCATTGGCTCAGGCCATGGACAATTTCCCTCTTTGAGGGTTTTAACCACGTGATTATACTGGTGTACTGATTTGTGATCTGTTTGTGAGCGGTGACCTTTGGTTCTTGATCTAAGGAACTTACCCTATAAATTCCTACATGGTATCAAAGCATCTGTTTTGTAGTTATATTTGTTAATAGTTCTGCTTATTTCAGTACCCTATGTTTATTTTCGGTTTTTAGGTTTTATTTATTTGTCATATCTAGACCCTCTTCTCTGTGTATGCTCTTTGCTCTGCGCTGTGTGCGATCTCGAAAAATCAGAAACATGAAAAGGGATTTTTTGCTACGTATGCTCTTCCCCCTTATCTTTGTGCGATCTTGGGAAATCAGAAATAGTGAAAAATTTAATAGTAGCAGGTAAGGCTAACTGAAAATCTAACATTTTGCCGTAAGGCTTGTATTTCATTTTTTTTGCTTGGTTTTTGTGTTTTTTTGTGCAGGAAAAGGCACACACACCGAAGAGTAAAAAAAAAAAAAAACCCCTTCCTCCTTTCAAACAATAACATAATCCTTTTACTATCTCACTTGGTGAGGAGTTAGTTTATGAGAATAGAGGTCTTGGGTTCAAATCACTTTCTCAAGCTTCTTTTTGTAAAAATTTTTTGTTAAAGGAGGGAGATTTTTTTTTAAATTTGAACTTCATCACCAAATTTCAAACCGTTTCCATAACTATTCGGCATCTACATCTCAGTTTTTTCAAAAGGCATAACATCTTCATCCAAAAGCCGTTTCTCGAGCCGTTTTTTTTGAAACGACCTAATTTTTCAAGATCGTTCCATTGGAGTAGTGAGTTTTAGCTTTTCTCAGCTTCATTTTTAAAAAAAAATGGAAAGTGCATGCCCGATCATTCTTAACAACACCAATTATTTCCAATGGCTACCTCACATGGTAGATTTACTAAGAAGTAAAGGGCTTTATAGAATAGCCACAGGGCTAGAAACTAAACCTTTTGATGATGATAAAGTCGCTAAATGAAAAAATAAACAAGATCAAGCACGAGGGTTGATACAAATGTCCATTGCTCAAGATCTTCGATTTCATATCCTTGACATTAACAACCCTCATGAATCCCTGGACAAGCTAAATACTTTCTTTGGCATTCAAAATCAAATCAGGGCCCATCAGCTTGAAAATGAGTTGCTTACTTTGGACCCCAATAATTTCTCCTCTATTGAAGATTTTTTGTCCAAATTCAAGACCCTTAGAGTTCTTTTAGAAGTTTGTAAGGTCAAAAAGGAAGATGGTAGCCTCATATATTGCATTATTACTAAGCTTGGTCTTGCATACTCTGTATTTGTTTCCGCCTTCCATTCCACTAGAGAAGCCATCATTTCTTTAGGAACCACCTACAACAACCCATCTTTTAATGCCTTTTTCGATTCTTTGATAAGAGAACAAGAAAAAATCCTACACCTTGGTCTTATCACTTCTGGAAACGCTTCTAAGAAAGCCTTAGCAACCCAACAACAATCATATCAAAAGAATCCCAAGAAACAATATCCTAAAAAGTATGGTCCGAAACCAAACAAGGGTCCTAAGCAATTTCAACTGCAAACTGAAAAAGCAACTCACCAAAATGATAAGGCAAATAAAAACAAAGGGAATAAGACAGATAGACATTGCAACTTTTGTAATCGTGATGGCCATATAGATTCCAAATGTTTTAAGAAGATGGAAGCCTTAGAAGTAGTAGTGAAGAAGCACAACATCAATTTGGAGCACTTTCACCTTCATGTTCAGGAATGGCACTTTCTGCTTGTGGTTGTCAAGCATCAAGATCTGGTTATGCATTAAATGTATCTTCCTCTTCTCATTCTCATGAGTGGCTCACTGATTTTGGAGATTCTTATCACATGGTAAAAAATAAAGCCATGTTTTCTTCTTTAAATGATTGTAACACCAAACATATTTATGTTGGTGATGATAGATCTCTTAGTGTTGTAGGATCTGGAATCATTCATCTCGATAATGGTTAGTTTAATGATGTACTATGTGTTCCTACCTTGTCATGCAACCTTCTCTTTGTTTATCAGATAACTCATCCAGGTGAAGGGAAAATAGTATAATTCTCACCTCATGATTTTGTAATCAAGGACCTCAAAGATCCTAAACATATTTTAGCTACTGGCATTGCTGATGATTCCACAAGGTTGTATAAGTTTGACAAATTTGGGTCATCATGTCTTCCCTCCGTTTTTGTTGCTCATAATGATGATGTGAGCAAACTTTGGCATGAGCAATTTGGTCACTTAAACTATCGCTCTCTTCAAACTCTATGTAAGGAAAATATTGTGACGGGCCTTCCTATGGTATCTTGCCGAGATGGTGTTTGCTCTGGATGTGTACTCGAAAAACATCATTGGGATAGTTTTGACAAACGTGCCTCTTGGCACGCTTTAGCCCCTTTGCAGGTTGTGCATAGTGATTTATGCGGTCCACTTCCTGTTGTTTCTTTCTCTGGTTGCAAGTACTTCTTAACTTTCATTGATGATTTTTCTAGATGCACTTGGGTATACTTCTTAAAACTCAAGAGTGAAGTTTTTAACATGTTCTTGGCCTTTAAGGCCTTTGTTGAGAAACAATATCGACATCAAATTTTTAAGTTAAGATCAGACAATGGAGGAATATGTTAACAACAAATTTATCAACTTCTGCACTAAGCATGGCATTCAATTTCAACATACCGTTCCCTATACTCCACAACAAAATGGTGTAGCTGAAAGGATGAATCACACCTTAAAAGAAATGGCTAATTGTATGCTTCAACCTAAAGGACTTGGTGTCAATTTTTGGGAAGAAGCCATTAACTGTGCAAATTACATAGTAAATCACACTCCTACTAAGGTTTTAAAGAATATAAATCTAGAAGAAGCTTGGAGCTCAATAAAACCAGATGTAAGTCACTTTTGTGTTTTTGGAAGTGATGCTTGGGCCCATATTCTAGATACGAAACATAAATCCTTAGAACCTACGAGTGAAAAATGCATTTTTTTTTGGATACTCTGAAGATGTCAAAGGATATAGAATTATTCAACCAAAATACAAAAATATAATCATTAGAAGAGATGTAAAATTTGATGAAAATATATTGGGCTACGAGCCTAGTTCGGCGGGTGTGCCACCTTTGGCCTGTGAGGCTGATTCAGCATATATGCCACCTCTCTCTCTCTCTTATATTTTTAATAGCATTCCTTCTAGTTCAAATGATGATAGTGAGGATGACAATCCTCCTCCACCTCTTGAAAATTTTCCTCTTACTCCACCGCTTCCAATATGGGTTTGCTCTACTTGGGATGCAATAGGTTCTCTTGCAGGTGACCCTGTCGATCGACGACGTACATGTTCTCAGTTCGAAAGAGCCTCTTCCTTATTGGCTCAAGTTCCAGAAAATCCTGATCCAGAAACCTTTGAAGAAGCCTCCGGACATCCAGATTGGGATGAAGCTATGAATGAAGAATATCGTTCCTTATTGGTGAATGATACTTGGGATCTTGTTTCTCTTACAAAAGGAAGAAAACTTATTAGATGCAGATGGGTTTACAAAACAAAGTTTGGACCAGATGGAAAAGTGGATAGACATAAGCTTGTCTTGTCGCTAAAGTATTTTCACAAGTTGAAGGCATTGACTATACTGAAACCTTCTCCCCTGTTGCCAAAATGAATTCTATCCACCTTGTTCTTTCCCCTGCTGCCTCCTTTAAATTGGACGTCCATCAGATGGATGTTAAATACACCTTCTTACATTGAGATTTACATGAAGAAATCTACATGGAATAACCCCCTAACTTTATCCAAAACAACTAAAGCCTTGTTTTTTACCTTAGGAATTCTCTCTATGGTCTCAAACAGGCTCCTTGTGCTTGGTATGCCAAAATGGATAGATTTCTATTAGATAATGGCTTTTCTAGGTGTCATTCTGACAACACTGTCTACACCAAGAAAGTGGGTAAGTCCTTCACCATCCTTGTTCTTTATGTTGATGATCTTATCCTTACTGGTAGTGATCCAAACCATATAAACCATGTGAAGTCTAGCCTCGAAAAGAAGTTTGAAATGAAAGACTTAGGAAACTTGCATTATTTCCTTGGTCTTCAAGTCTTGCAATCCAAGGAAGGCATTACCCTCTCTCAGTCCAAGTATGCCTGTGATCTTCTTCACCACTTTCACATGGAAGACTGTAAGCCAGCCCCTTATCCCTTTCAGTCTGGAGTCAAGCTTTCAGTCACTTGTTCTGCCCCTGAAGTTGATGCTACCTTATACCGTCAACTTGTTGGTAAACTTTTGTATCTAACTCATACCCGTCCTGACCTTTCCTTTGTCGTTGGTCTTGTCGCTCGGTTTATGCACCAACCTCACGAAAGTCACTAGAAAGAAGCTAAAAGAATACTTCGATATATTTGAAGTACAGTTCAGTTCGGGATTCATTTAAGTGCAGGAGCATCTCCATTGTTGATTGGTTTCACTGATTTTGATTGGGCTGGTGACCCTGATGATCGAAAGTCTACTACAGGATCTGTATTCACTCTTAGTTCAGGACCTATTACTTGGTCTTGTAAGAAACAAAGTGCCATCTATCTTTCTTCAGCAGAATCGGAGTATCGTGGTGTAGTTGAAGCCAGCAAGGAATCCATGTGGCTTCGTCAGATTCTGTCTGAATTTGGTCTTCATCAACAACATCCAACTACACTTTGGTGTGATAATCAGAGTGCCATTTAGTTATATAAAGATCTAGTTCAGCATCAATGTATGAAACACATTGAAATCCACATACACTTCATCAGAAAGCTCATTTATGATCGTGTTCTTGAAGTGCAGTACTGTCCCACCAATGATCAAGTAGTCGATATTTTTACAAAGGCTCTCACAGAAGCGAACTTTACCAAACTTTGATCCATGCTTGGAGTTCAGGAAATTTGTCATTAAGGGGGGATAGGCTCTAATGCCTCCTTCCCTCTCCTATTGTGTCTCTTTTGTAAATCCTTCAATCCTATCCCAATTTGTTCTTAACGGAGGATGTTAGGATATTTCGACACATAGGAAATAGGCTCCTTTTGTGTCACCTTTGTAAATCCTTCAATCCTATGCCAAGTTGTGCTTAAGGGGGGGATGTTAGGATATTCCGACACATAGGAAATAGTTAAGAATAACTTAGTCTAGTGTAGATTTAGGTAAAGTGTGTTTCTTTACCATGTACATTTGTATCTTATAATCCGACGGTCACGATTTGTAGTGATCTGACGGTTATCTCTCTCCTCGATATTAATGACACTTGATCCATGGCTTAACACCTGATTGGTCCATGATCTCTATTTAAAGAGCATGGAGGGTCATTTGTCCGGTAACTGTTTATGAGAGAAACATATGTAACTTTTCTTTTTATATTAATAAATTGCCTAAAGTGGCTGCATTGGCTCAGACCGTGGACTGTTTCCCTCTTTGAGGGTTTTAACCATGTGATTATACTGGTGCATTGATTTGTGATCTATTTATGAGCGGTGATATTTGGTTCTTGATCTAAGGAACTTACCCTATAAATTTTTACAAAGCTTAGTTTTCTCTTGATTTTGTTTTGTTTAGCATTCCAACTTTTCTTGTTTGACTTTTCTGAGTGTGGTTGGGTATATAACATTTTAGATTCTCTGAATTAGAAAGACTTGAGTTTTTTTTTTTTAACATTTCTCTACCCTGCGTTGTTTTATGTGGTAAACATAGTACAAACCTGCGCAAGTTTGCAGTTTAATTTAGTGCGCATGCACACTCGTTTGTATTGAAAACTTGCACACCCCCTGGAAATTTTGAAAAAATTAATATTTTATCTCTCAAAGTCAGATAACAAATTTCTTAAGGTTTAACCTAATCTATACCAACTCTCAGAGTTTGTTTGTGAACTAGTCCTCATTACCTTAGAGTATTTTCTGATATATCATCCTTTTTGCTCATACGGGTAGGGTTTTCTTTGGTTTAATGAATTTCTCTTTTGGGGAAAATAGATTCATTGCCTAGATCATTGGTTTTTTGTCATTTTTCTCTAGAGCTACCGCGTGTCTTGTTAGCCTTACTTCTTTGAGTGATTGTTTCATGATCGTTTGGAAAAGGAAAACTTCTAGAATACCAAAGTGTGATTTATCTCAAAAGTATTATTTTCTGTGTTTGTTTTTGCTAGTTAAAGCGAAAAAAACATTTTAGTTTACTTTCAACTAAAAGAAATCATGAAAAGACACTCATAGGTATCTTAGTTAGGATTTTTAGTTAAGAGCTTTACTTTTTTGATATTTTGACATTTTTTAGGGTTTTTATAGTTGATTTTTCTTTTGAAAATTGTTTGTTCATAAAATTGTATATTTTGGCTATGTAATCAACAAAGATTTTGCACCACAAAGAATTATTGGTCATGCTTGGAAATAAAATTATTTTCTTGATGAAAAATAACTCTTATGAGATGTGTTGGGAAATTTGTACTTTTTTGAGTCCAAAAGTCCTTATACTTTCTCTTAAATAGAAATTCATCGAAATAAAGAATTGCATTTTCATTATTGATGCATTTATAGTATTTTTTGAGTCGGTCACAGTATCATTGAGTTTCATCTCCATGCCCTTTTGAGTAAACAACATCCAAATTATTACAACACTTAATAAAATTGATCTAGACATTTTTTACATTTTCTAGGGCTCATTCCACCGATCTAGCTAAGGACT
This sequence comes from Pinus albicaulis, assembly GCA_034641835.2. Taxonomy (NCBI): domain Eukaryota; kingdom Viridiplantae; phylum Streptophyta; class Pinopsida; order Pinales; family Pinaceae; genus Pinus; species Pinus albicaulis. Next base: position 796,370,659 of record CM076571.1, read on the forward strand.
AGTGCTTTGGAATAGGAAGTAATTAACTTTCCAAAGCAGATAAAACAAATAAGTAACATCTTGTGGTATCAAAAAACCCAATTGTTGCAATGTGCTATGGGAAGCTCTTATTAAAAGAGTCAAGCACGAGGTCATGTCAGACCCAGTGGAATAGCAGTAATCATACCTACTTCATTGGTGAAGATAGAAGATGTACACGTAATACAAATGGTAAACCTCTGATTAACCATTTTCGAGGAGCCCGGGATCACTTGTTAGTAAACCTCATATTTACCATGTAGAGGAGCTTTTAAGGGGATTGAGATTTGATACTCTGCCCTTGTGTGTATATCAGGCCGCAGACTGTTCCCCCGAGTTCAATTGTCTCAGTTGGTGACCTTAGTGGCCATAATATTTAGGATTTTTCCCAAGGTGATGGTGGAGGGAAGGTCCCACTGTACCTGGAGCAGACATTGACTAGACTCACTAGGACTTTCCGAAGGGTAGTCTTCACTTCGAGATGGCATAGTGAAGCTTCTTGCACTAGACTATTTCATTAAGAAGGTTGTCAGGTTAAATTTCCCCTCTACTAGTTTTCCACATTAATCTCTGCGAGGTTGGATTTCATCACCAACTAGCGTTTTTATTGTGGAAACATATTGTTCGTGTGTGGATTTTCTCTTAGATTCTATAGGCACGTGTTCAATTTTTTGATTTTTAGAGTCCTTGGGTGTGATTCTTTCGAAATTTTTTGATTTCGCGTGTTAAAGAAATTAACTGTGGTTGAATTACCAAGACATTCAAGTAGAATGCAGGGGAAACACCCTTAATATACACCCCCGTCAATTGGAAAAAGTAAAAATTGAAAGGGTTTAATCATCAGGAACTGGGTCTACTGAACAAGGAGAATCATCCATTGTAATACATCATGATTTCAAAGTTAATCAACCTCAGATAACCGAAAAAGAATAAGAGCAACCAGAAATTTATGAAGTAATTACAATTGAATCTGTTACTGGTGAGTTATCATATACACAACTCACTGAACTCGAAATATTTGAGCCTGAGTCTGATTCTGCTTCATCTGATTCACCTTCAGATCTTATGACCCCGACTCTTGATCATCCTTGTCCACCCCGAGGAAATCTTCTCATCATTGAGAATATCCCTCCTTGCCTTATTAGCATTAAAGAGATATCTGACGTAGAAGAAGAAATTGAACCTCCCTCTTGTCAAGAATCTTTAGATTTAAGGTTTAGTGAAATTATATACCCTTTCGTTCCTTTTTGATTAGATCCTTGTGATGGGCCTCTAAATTAGACATCAATTAAGGCCCATCTAACCTTTCTTAGGCCCATCTACCTTTCTTATGCACATAAAAATATATATTAAGTCTCTCCTTTTGCACTTAATAATGTTTTCTTAGGGTTTAATATTTTCTTAGGAAGGTTTAAAGGTAATTTCATATTTGTGCCTAATATTGGTTACATTTTTGAATATTGTGAGAATATTGGGAAAATTATGAAGATTTGGAGAAGGAGATACTTTAGGGAGTTGCTCCCTTCCATTGGAAGATCAAGAGTGAAGAATAAATGAGCACAATATCAGGAAATTAAGGAGAAATATTGGAGATATTTAACGGGGTTTTCCACCCTCCTTAAATATCAAAGGCAACCAAAGGATCCTCATGATATCCCCTCCAACAATTTGAATTCCAGAGGCATCCAAGCAACTCAAGATCAAGTGCACTCAAGCCATACTTCACTTGGAGTCAAGTAGACTCATTACCTATTTTTTAGGGAGTTTTTGGTAGCTACCGTTGAGGATAAACAAAGCTAATCAAGAGCTAATTAGGGTTGATTCCAGTGGATTTTGGTCCATTCGATGCAGTCCATTCCATTCCATTTTCATTTTATTCCATCCCATGCCATTCATTTTCCATTCTATTAGGCTTTTGTTGTTTAAGGCCTTTGAGATGTAATTTTTAATGCAATGAGTATTCAAATGAATTTTTATTGATATAGTTTCAGAGAGCTGGGCTTGTCGGTTAGGGCCCAAACCATGTGCCTAAGCTTCTATGTTGTTGTCATTCTTTCTTTTTTGTTATTTAGCTAGTTTTATTTCTGATATTTTCATTGCTATTATAGTTTGTTGATGTAGATTTAATTTGCTTATCTACGTTGTAGAATAGCTGATTAACTCTATAAAACTGTGAGGCAGTCTTCCCCTCTCATCTCTGTCAATAGAGTTCAAGCAAGGTAAACCTTCCCACAGGGAAAAAAGTTGCTTTCTGTTTGAGTTTAGGGTAGATTTTTAGTACTAGTTTCAGCCTTTATTTCCATTGTTTTTGTCACGCATTTCATATGTATTTCATGCATAAATTAGCAGGGTTGATAGCAGGATGTATTGGTAAAGCCCAGAGCAGCTCAAGCGGCGCCTCCCTGCCTCATTTCCATCTCTATGTTACGCTTCCAAACACCTCTATTACGCTCCATTTTCCTCCTTATTTTCTCTTCCTATTAGTTGTCGCACCCTTTTTATTCATAAAAACCATTAAATTTTTGCATGTGCTCTTTTACTTGGACTTTCCTGATTATCACATCTCGGCCATCAGAGAACCCCTTCCCTTTCCTTTGTCGTTCTTCAAAATTTCAACAATTTTCCCTTTTCACCTCACCTTTACCTTTTTAATGAAAATATTCAAATAAAATTGGAACTCGATCCCTTTTCTTCTAGGAGAATTACCTCAATTGCCTATCGCAATCGCAATTCACATATTATATTAGTTTTCGTTAATCCTTTTTGCTTCCAAGCCCCTATTGCGATATTCTGTACTCCGCTGCCAAGTCACCCGTCGCAAACCACACTTCACATATTTTCTCTTTTCCCATTAAGAATTACGGTTCCTTTTTTCCGATTGCGATATTTTTATTGTACTCCTTCCTTGCTTCTCGAACTTCCCGCTAACATACTTCGCCTTTTCGCAAATTGCACTTCGCATATTTTTCCTTTTTCCTTTTAAAACTTACTTCTCGTGTCTGCTGATTTCGATATTGGTATCGTGCTCCACCACCAGTCCCACTGCCACGTCATCTGACTCATTGCATACCGCAGATCGCACCCTCTCGCCTTTTCATAAATCACATCTTTGTCCTTTTTCCTTTTCAGAATTACCGCTACTGTCGCTAATTTGTGATAACTCTCTGTACTTTGCCGCATCGCACATCGCAAATCACATCTTTTACTTTGTTCTCGTGAGACTTTTCGCTCCCAACACTAATTGCGAGATCGCTGTTGTGCTCCGCCACCGGTCCCACCGCCACGTCATCCCATCACATTTCAAAATTTTCTCCCACTCCCTAACAACACTTACGCTACCCCTTCGGCTTTGCGATATTGCGATTGCGGTATCCCATATTGTATATCGCACTGCCATCCCTCCTTCGCAACTCTACCATCGCAATTTTTAAATCATTCCGCTCCAAAATTTTTTTGTGCCATAATAAAGCTTTAATAAAGTTTAAACCCATCTTTTCACTTCTAAGCCTTGTTTCATGTGTTTATCCCTCCATTGGCACCTTTACCCCTTTCTTCTCCAACCTGCAAATCAACACTTTTTCAATTAGAATTAAGTCATGGATAACTTAGTTGCATGGATAGAAGCATGGTAGATAGAAAATAATATAAGTAGGGCGTGTTTAGCGAATTGACCAAGTTAAGTGTGGTTCAAATTAGTTTCCTTTCTATAATTTAAATTATTTTCCTTTCTGCCATTTCTTTTCATCAATTTAGATTAGTTTCCTTTTTGTCATTTCCTTTCAAAAATTTAGTTTAGTTTCCTTCCTGTCATTTATTTTTAGCACTTTAATTTAGTTTCCTTCTGTCATTTCCTTTTGGAAATTTAGTTTAGGTTCATTGAAGTGTGACAGTCTTGACTGAGAACCCCTAGAAGTAGCACCATTTTGTAGAGCGGAAGAGGACGACATGAGTAGAATGCATCCACTGTGTATATAGCACTGTCACCTCCAAGTTCGTACAAAAATCGGGTTGATAAATTAAATTAGGGCATCCCTTGGGAGTTGCAGCACTCTTGGTGAAATACCAGGGCTCACCACCTTGGTATCACCAATTCACCTATTTTTTACATAGCTCTGGTTACAGTCACTCACTACGTCGGATCCCATTCTACTCTTTACCCAGAAATAATAACATGGCTTCTAAAAGCATGTCTACTGAGTCATCTATATTTTCTTCTTCACCATAAATTTTTTTGTATGCCTACCCTTCTATTCCTGCTGGGTACCAGTCGCTTTCTGGCACTTTTTCAGGAGCATCCCCTTTCTCTAAAAATTCTACTATGTCAGTTGGCATGTTTTAGTCTACCACCCAAACTTTAATGACAAAACATGTATATATGTTTTCTAGGAATGTACCTCAATCTATCTCACAAGGTGGCTATATAGTGCCTGGGGGGTAGTAGCCTCTTCAAGGGCAACAACCTTTTTAGGGGCAACAACCTCCTTAAGGGCAACAATATTTTCAAGGAGGACAACCTTTTATTGGAAACTATCCAATGGTTGTAGGGAAAAATATTCTTGGTAATTATCAAACTTATGTTCCAATGCCTCAAACTGGTTATGGTCAACCCTATGTGTCACAACCTTCAATGGGAACTCCTTACCTAGGGATAAATACTATGTGAAACCCTTTGTTTATTGAATAGTCTTTGCAACCTACATTGCAAGTACCTTATAATAAACTTGATCAACCAGTTGGAAAATTTGGTTATACCCAAGTCCAACAACCTGTTCAAGGTGCACTTCAAATTACCCCAAAGGTATCTGTGCCAAGTATTCATCAAGCTGGTATGAGTACTCCTAATACTCCTATCCAATCTGTTGTGCAAAATTCTGTTAAAAAACCAAGTACACCTATCCTAGGAGTTTCTCAAGTCTTTATTGCTGCGACCATTCAAATGTCAACGCCAACTGTTACTTAGGCTATCCCTTAGACTACTACCCATCAAAATGGACCTATAGTCCAGTCGATTCCTCAAAACTCTATGGGACAACCTAGTGCAACAACTGTAAAAACAAGTCAACCTTTTATAGGTCAAAATTTTCAAGGACAACCCTTTGTAGGTCAATTTGTTCAACGGAAACCTTTTAGAAGACCAATTATTTAGGGACAACCCTCGACAAGTCAACCTTTTCAAGGCCAATTTGTTCAGAGCCAACAATTTCAAGGGAAATTACATTATGGACAAGTGGGAAAAAATCTAGCTTTTCATACCCAACCATACTCTGGTTATACATATCAAATACCATCTCAACCTCAACTAGGTAAGGTTACCCCTGGATACCCTGCAGATATACTGATTCCAACTGCTCAAGATATCCCAGGTTTTCCTGGATATCCTCCTCAGGGTACTGGTATTGTCCCTCAAGGCTATAAATTCGCTCAAAGAGACCCTAATAGGTGGTTACCTTTCATTTCAACTTTATATTTTCCAGAGTTTTCTCGGCTAACGAATGATCCAATTTACTATCTTCCGTTTTGGTCGCCAATGCCTACTAAGTTGCTCAGTGCTATTCCAAATTTTGAAGGAAAATTAGGAGAAGACCCCTCAAATCATGTTATGACTTTATCATCTATGGTGTGCATCCAATTCTTTGATATATGATTCTATTTGTTTAAGAATTTTTTAAAGAAATTTGATCGACTTAGCTGCAAAGTGGTAATTGAGTTACCACAAGAATCTTTCAAAAATTTCAATGCTTTAGCAATTTCTTTCCTTACACATTTTCAGTTTCCAATCCGTTATGATAATGGCACGAAAATTTTGACTTCACTTAAACAAAGTATGTCTACGTACATTTTAGATCACATCCATGAATGGTGACATGGATGCCGCTTAGTCAAAGTTTTCATTTCGAATCAAATTCTAGCTGAATGGTTCATTAAATCATTACTTCCTAAGATTACAGAATATGTAACTAAAGGAGGCATTGTAATAGAAGAGCAGGTCATCGTTCAGGAGCAGGTTATCCCTTATGAAGATGTTGGGGTAGGACTAGTTAAAGATTGTGCTCTTATGGGAACTTTTTCTATAACTCCTCCTAACTTACCTCGAACTATTGCCAATATCATTATGATTAAATCAAGAACAATGCCATTTGATGACACATGGAATGTGCCTTTAGAATCTGAATTGGACTGTTATGGTGACAAGATGCCTTTAAGTCCATATGAATCGACATATGTAGTAGTACAATCACTTTCTAACATTTCATCAACTGACATTGATCAAATGAATGTGGTCAGTGAAGAGTCTTCTTCTCAATCAAACTCAACCATGACATATTTTTCTAATCCTTTTCAACAAATGTTTTCAACTGTTGAAAATATTCGGGAATCTTTTCATTGGATGAATTACCTTGGGATGATATTCATCATTGATCCTCTTTTTTACGTGACCTTGATAGAGTCAAAAATGACTTTTCAACCATATTTTCGATTGGTTATGTCGAGGAACCTCAAAATCCTATGTTCATTCTTCATTCAGATTCTGAGACAAACTTAGGAAATATTTCCATGAAAATTCCCATTGACATATCAATCAAACCAGGAGTTACTAAAATCATTCATATAGGTGATTCTTGCTCAATTGAAGAGATCAATATGTACAAAACCTACCCTATTTCAGGAATTCCGAGACATTTTTATCTAGTATTACGAAGAAATACCAAGTATTGATCCTAAGATTGTGATTTAAGAAATTGAGACATGCTTGGATGCTAAACCTATTAGAAAGAAATTACGTCCAATACATTTGTGAAAAGTTGTTACTATTAAGGTTGTAGTTGAAAAACTACTTCGCGTAGGATTTATTTATCATATTCCTTTGACAGATTGGATATCTAATATTGTTCCAGTGACCAAGAAACAAGGGACTATCAGAGTATGTGTTGATTACAGGGATATTAATAAGGCTTGTCCCAAAGACAATCATCCCACCCTTTACATTGACCAAATTGTTGATGATTGTGTCGAAAATGAAATATTTTCGTTTATGGATGGATTTTTTTGGTACAATCAAATAAACATTCTCCCTGTCGATTAGTCAAAGACATAATTTATATGTCCACGGGGAACATTTTCATATTTTAAATTACCTTTTGGATTGAAAAATACTGGCGCAACTTTTCAAAGAGCTATGTCTTACACATTTCACGATAACAAACACATTGTACAACCCTACTTGGATGACTAACCTACTCATTCTTTATGCAGCCAAGATCATCCTACACATTTGCGTGCTATCTTTATGCGATGTAGGCTTTAAAACATTCATTTGAATCCACACAAATTTGTATTTTGTGTAAAATCAGGATGATTACTTGGCTTCATTGTTTCTAAAGAAGACATTCGTGTCGAACCATTGAAGGTTGAGGCCATTGTGAATCTACCTCCTCCTTCCACTCTTTGCCAACTCCAGAGTTTCCAAGGGAAAGAAAAATTTCTATGTCATTTTATCCTGAAGTATGCAGAGTTAACTAAATGTTTCACTTAGTTATTAAAACAGTAGGTTCCATTTATTTTGGATGAGCTTGCCGATACGTGAGTTAAACTCAGTAATCAGTTAACTTAGTTAGGTGAGTTAAAGTCAGTTGAACTAGTTGTAACTATTTGTTGCACTAGTGAGAGATAAAGTGAATTAAATCAGATTTAATTTAAAATCAGTGATCTGCCATGCAACTGATGATTTACTATTAATAGTTTCATGTATGTCAGTTCCAGTGGAGACCCAGTTGAGACAAAGGTTAAATGGATGTTAACTATCAGTTGTGTGATTACTAGGTTTCCCACATGCAACCAGACATCCATTGGATTTACCATGATCCTTGCATAGTTTTGAAAGGATGAAATTCCTAAAGAATATGGATTTCATTCCACTTGAATTGTGCAAGCAAGGCAGGCTGATTAGAGGCTGAGAATTGGCTAAGTGTTGGTCGATTTTGTCTGGGTAAGTGTGAGATAGTTGTGAGAGTGTAGAAGACTCTTGTGGGAAGAGTGAATTGTAATTGTTTCATGATTCCATGGCGAATATATAATATAAGATAGAGGGGTTTTGAGCAGTAATTCCCTGGGAAAATATCTGTGATGTGGTTTGATTTTTTTCTTTCTTCACTTGTTGTGATTGGCGATCGTGTTTATTTCCCGCAATTGATTTGTAGAAGGATTCAATATCTAGCTTTAGTACATGGCTTGATCGGTTTGAATCTATTGATATGTTTGTATAATTTCTACATGGTATCAAAGAACAAGAAATCACTATAGTGGAGGAGAAGCTGAGTTTGTGATTGAATAGAATTCAAATTTGCAAAAGTATTCTGGGTGCGACAGGCAGATAAGGATTGAAATGGATTTCAATGGCTTGATATTGGAGTATGCACTCGAGGGAAGTTCCAATTATATTGTGTGGAAAGATAGGATGGAGACATTAATCGAGTACAATGGGTTGAAAGAATTCATTGACAATGACATTACCAAACCTGCTGCAACAGATGCCGCAAATCTTGATGCTTGGAAGAAGAAGCTTGCAAGGGCGAGGAGGATATTACTGGAGGGGGTACGAGACCACATTGTCTCAAGTCTCCATGGAAAAGAGACACCATATGCAATGTGGAAAGCTTTGACAGATCTGTTTCAGAGCAGCAGTGATCATAGAAAATTGGCATTGAAGGACAAGCTCAGGAAAATCAAGATGGAGAAAGGCAAAACCATTCTGAAATATTTAACAAAGTTTGTCCAATGTTGGGATGAGCTTGGGAGCATCATAATTACTCTCGCGGATGATGACTTGGTGAGCCTAGCTCTTCTAGGACTTCTCAATGGTTGGCATAGTTATCAGGACTCTGTCAATGGGAGGTAGAAGCTGCCAAATTGGGAATGACTTTGGTTGGATTTGGTGCAAGAAGAATTCAAGCGAAATACCAGGGATGGATATTCATCTAAAATATATGATGAAGAAAATTGCATTTTGGCTACCAAGGCGAATAAGGGGAAAGGAAATAAATTCCATTCCAAATATGAGTCCGGCAAAGATGGCAAGAATCGAGACATGTCCAGAGTGAAGTGTTTTCATAGTCACGAGCATGGACATTATGCCACTAATTTTCCACAAAATAAGAAGAACAAGAAGGCTTCAAGATCTGCAGTTGGTGAGGCTTTGGCCTTGAAATTTGAGCTTAAATTCTCACTGATTTCATGCATGGTGTCAAGTGTAATGGGATCTGTGTGGTACTTGGATAGTGGTGCATCCTTTCACATGACGAGAGACAAAGAACTTTTAAGTAGCTTGGAGGAGAAGGACCTCCAGATGCATATCGAAATGGGTGATGACGGGTGGTACAATGCTACCAGGATTGGTACAGTTACCTTCTAGAGACAGTCAGGTAAACCCTTCTTATTAAAAGGTGTAATGCATGTACTAGGCTTGAAGAAAAATTTAGTCTCAGTCACAATGTTGGAGGATAGAGGCTATGATGTTGTTTTCAGTGAAGGAAAAGATTTCCTTCGACACAAAGCAACAGGATAAGCCAAGAAGATTGGGATTCATGTGAATAATCTCTATAAACTTGATGTAGATGGTTGCGCAACATTGATGGGTAAGGTGGAAAAAGTGGTGAATCGGGATGAGGGTGAGTTAAGGCACAGGAGATTGGGCCATCTACACCATATAACCTTGAAGGTCATGCATCATATTTCTACGGGTCTTCCCAAGGGTACCCTTGCATAGTTAGACACATGCAAGGGATGTACTATGGGGAGGTATACAAAGGCCATTTCTCATGAGAAGGAGAATCGAGCTTTGGAAATCCTTGAGACAGTTCACTCAGATGTGTGTGGACCATTCTCTACTACTTCGATAGCAAAATTTCTTGAGTTCAAAGTACTGGTGGAGAAAGAAATAGGGAAGCATGTGAAGGCTCTTAGGAGTGACAATGGTGGTGAGTACATCTCCAATGAATTCAAGAAATTCTATAGCAAAGAAGGAATTCAGAGTGAGTTGATTGCGCCTTATAACCCACAACAGAACAAGGTCGCAGAAAGAAAGAATAGAACAATTGTGGGTGCATCACAAGCGATGTTGCATGATCAGGGCCAACCGTTGCAAAAACCATAGTCCTCATCGAATACTTGGCATGAGTACACCAAAGGAGGCTTTTACTGGTTAGAAACCTGATGTTTCATATTTTAAGATTTTTGGCTCATCTATTTATTTGCATGTAAATATGCCAAGAAGAAGTTTTAACCAATAACTGAGATTGGGATATTTGTGGGGTACACTGATACTCCCCACAATAATCGGGTGTATTTTCAAAACAACAGGATGAATATTGTGAGATAGGATATAAAATTTGATGAGAAGAAAGCCATGTGATTGTCCCTTGAGAGGGACCTAGATTTGCATGCAGATGAGGAACTCTTGGTTCCAAAGAATTAACCTCAAGATGTGGAGCAGCCACATGCGAAGGATCATGGAGTTGCATAAAACACTCATGCAGAGCCATCCACCAGAAATGGTAGAAGGCACACCACGGAAGCTGATAGATTGAGACTTGATCTGGCAGAGCATGTAGGAGCACCTAGTTCACTGTGTAGACAGAGACAGTCTCTAGACAATTTTACTGGATACATGGCTCTTATGAGCAAGTGTATTGTGATAGAGCCATCTTCCTTTGAGGAAGCAGTGCGACAAACAATTTTGGTTGATGCTATGGTAGAGGGGTATGACTCCATAATCAAGAACAATGCATGGGAAGTTGTCCCAAGATTGGTCGGAAAATTAGTGGTTGGATCTAGATGGATATATAAGGTGAAGTAGGCGGCAGATGGGAGTGTGGAGAAGTACAAGTCCATATTTTTGGCCTGGGGATTCTCACAAGTTGAGGGGATTGACTATGAGGAGACCTTCAAACCAGTTGTGAGATACTCTTCCATTAGATCTATCCTTGCACTCTCAGCACGGATTGGGTGGCACATTCATCATATGTCTGTGAAAACTGCATTTCTCAATGGAGTTATTGAGGAGGAAATGTATATAGAGCAGCTAGAAGGTTTCGAGATAGTTGACAATGATTCGCATGTGTGCCGACTCAAGAGAACACTGTATGGTCTGAAGCAAGCACCTCGTGCTTGGTACACTCAGATTGACAGCTATTTCAACGGGTTGGGCTTCACCAAAAGTGAAACAAATGAAAACCTGTACCAGATTGTGGTTGATGATAAGCTCTTGATTATCGTACTTTATGTTGATGATATAATTTTGACAAGTGATGAGTAGCTGATAACTTATTGCAAGGAGAATCTTGCAAGGGAGTTTGAAATGAAGGACATGGGACTCCTTCACTATTTCCTTGGTTTGGAAATATGGCAGTGGGATGGTGAACTATTTTTCTCTCAAGACAAGTATGAGAAAAAGATTCTGGGTAAGTTTCACATGGAGAGATATAAACCTATGGATACTCCTCTTCTAGGAAATTGGAGGAAATAGGATGCTACTTCAGGAGAAGTGGTGGATGCTACTGCCTACAGGCAGCTAGTGGGTTCACTGATGTACTTTGTGAACACCATACTAGACATTTGCTATGTAGTTAACCGACTGAGTCGAGCTATGGTTAAGCCAACCAAGCTCTTTTGGAAGGCATGGAATCATGTCTTGAGATATCTCAAGGGAACTAAAGAGTATGGATTATGGTACAGACATATAGAGGTAGTGAAGCTTCAAGGGTTCACAGATGTAGATTGGGCAGGCAGTCCATCAGACAGAAAGAGCACATCAAGAGGGATCTTCAACATAGGATCAACAACAGTTTCTTGGTACAACAAGAAGTAAAGATCTGTGGCACTCAGTTCAACTAAGGCGGAATACATGGAAGAAAATTTGGCTGCATGTGACGCCATATGGATGAGAAAGATCCTAGTTGGTTTGTTTGGTTCTCAGATGGATCCGACGGTGATACACTGTGATAACCAGATTTGCATTAAACTCTCAGTTAATCCGGTATTCCATGATAGGTCCAAGCACATAGAAATCTAGTACCACCATCTTATAGGTTGTGTTCATAGGCACATTATGTTACTTTATTACATTCCCACAGAATATTAGGATGCAGATATTCTGACAAAGGCGACTCCAGGAGAAAATTCAAATACCATAGAGGCAGGATCGGGGTGGTAGATAATCCATTTCTTGTTGAGAAGGAGTGTTGAAAGTCCAACAAGAAATTGCAGCACACACACTAGTGTGGGACCACAGGTCCTAGCAATACATTAGTGTGAAATCCAATTTAATGAAATAAATTGGTGCAATGTCTAATTTAATTTTCCCATAATTTAATTGGACAATAAAATGTAATATTATCTCATAATCACTTGTAATATTTCACTGTGATAAAATCAGTTAGCTCATGAATTTCAAGTTGAGGGTAGTTGGTGAGGCATGCAAAGTGATTCTATTAGTTATGGAGTTCAAATTGTAGTTGTTGCATTAGTTTAATGCATGATTAATCAGTTAACACGGTTAGGTGAGTTAATGTCATTTGAACTAGTTGTAATTGTTTGTTGCACTAGTGAGAGATCAAGTGAATTAAATCAGATTTAATTCACAATCATTGATCTGCCATGCAACTGATGATTTATTATTAATAGCTACATGCATGTCAGTTCCAGTGGATACCCAATTGAGACAAAGGTTAAAGGGCTATTAAATATCAATTGTGTGATTAGTAGGTTGCCTGCATGCAACTAGACATCCATTGGATTTCCCATGATCCTTGCGCAATTTTGGAAGGATGAAACTCCTAAAGAATAGGGATTGCATTCCACATGAATTTCACAAGAAAGGTAGGTCTATTAGAGGTTGAGAATTGGCTAAGTGTTGGTCGATTTTGTTCGGGTCAGAGTGAGACAGTTGTAAGAGTGCAAGAGACTCTTGTGAGAAGAGTGCATTGTAATTGTTTCATGATTCCATGGTGAATATACAATAGAAGATAGAGGGGTTTTGAGCAACAATATTTCCCCGGGAAAATATTTTATGTTGTGGTTTGATTTGTTTCTTTTTGCACTTGTCGTGATTGGCGATCGTGTTTATTTTCTGCAATTTATTTGTAGAAGGATTTAGTATCTAACTTTAGTACATTTCTTGATCGGATTGAATCTATTGATATACATATGTTTTTATAATTTCTGCAATATTCAAACCCAAACCTTTCGGCCAAAAATTTCACAATCTGATCGACGTAGAATTCGATACCAGTCTCAGCAATATAATATTTTTGGCGACACTCTTTATCATCGTGGTGCAGATTATGTTTTTTGACATTGTATTACTCACGAAGAAGCTAAAAGGGTTTTAAATGACTGCCATTCTGGAGCATGTGGTGGTCATATGTTTGGGTTTTCCACAACCCAAAAGATATTGGGCATTGGCTATTTCTGGCAGTCACTATTCAAAGATTGTATCCTTGTAGTTAGAAAATGTCACAATTGCCAGATTTTTGATCGAAATATGCATGCACCTCCAGCTCCTCTTCACCCACTCATAGTTGTTGGCCTATTTGAAAAATGGGGTATCAATTTTGTTACATGTAACCCTCACTCGGCCGGGGGGCGTGGGTATATTATTCTCATTGTAGATTACTTTTCCAAATGGGCTGAAGTGATGCCTACATTCATGGCTGATGGAAAAACTGGAACTATTTTCATATTCAATCACGTGATTGCTAGGTTTGGTGTCCATCAAGCTATCATTATGGACCATGGTAGCCACTTTCGAAACATTATGATGACTAAAATTTCCACTTAGCTTGGCCTACGCCATGATAGTTCCACATCATATTACCCATAGGCCAATGGCCAAGTTAAGCTTGTTAACAAGGTTTTAGCTAACATGATTAAACAGATTATAGGAAATCATAAATCAAATTGGAATACCATGTTTTTTTCTGCATTGCGGGCATACCATACCTTTGCAAAACATCCACAGGGTTTACTCCTTTTCAACTCATTTATGGTTTAGAAGTTGTTTTACCCATTGAATGTGAAATCTCGTCACTCAAACTAGCCATTGAGTTGTTACCGGCTACCTCTGAAGCGAAAAAACATTTCTTATACCTAGCAAAGTTAGATGAGACTCACCGTACCACTACATTAGCTGTCAAAGCTCATAGAAAATGTGTTAAAGCTCAATATGATCAAGGAGTTAACCCTCGTATCTATTCGGAAGGTGACCTAGTCTTAGTATACGATCAAGCTCACGATAAACTAGGCGCTGGTAAATTTGAACCAATGTTGCATGGTCCATATATTGTTAAGAATGTACTTGCATAAGGGCCTTATGAATTAGTTGATTATGAAATCGTCTCTTTATATAAGCCCAGAAATGGTCCCTATATAAGGAGATATTATGCATGAGTTTTTCTGTGAAGATTGTCTTTGTACATTAGTTACATTTTAGTAGTGTGCCTTAGATTATTTATTTTGCTTGCTTAGTTTTCACTACTTTTGTCGCTTATCTTGATTACTCTCGATACTACAGATGTCGGCGTTCCTTCAGAATTACATTGGTTTTCCTGAAGATGCCTGTCGTAGTACATGGAATATATCTTCTGTTGCTTGGGTTATATATTCATCCACTGATGAGTTAGTTTCTATTCATGGGATTTGCTTCAGTCAAAAAACAAAAAATATTGCGGAATATAGCACAGTCGTTGAGCTATTATTTGATGCCATTACATTTGGAAATCGACGTTTGATTATTAGGTTAGATATGCAACTCATTGTATTACATTTAAACTGTATTTATGCAATCATAAATCCATCTTTGTTAAGAATATTTTTAAGGGTTCGTCTCTTAGAAAGACAATTTTATTACATTGAATATCAACACATTTAAACACATTAGCTAATGCATTGGCTAATAAAGTTTTAAATATACATTTACAGCATTGAAATTAAAACAAAACAATATTCAATCCATATTGAACAAGATACTCAGAGATCGAAAGTAGTAATATCATTAGGTCAAAATAGTTGTGTGTCAAAAAATATTACATCGTCTATGATCATAGGTTTCAAACACTTTATGCTCTAAATATACTGATAGAAAAACAAAATTCCAATCTAAATTTACCATCAACTATCCATGATGATGATCATGGTAGCAGATTATAGCGTGCACCACTCTGTGCAGATATCGTCTGAATGGACCTGGAACCCCAGTCACATGCCTCATTTGAGAGGAAAATCATTTGTCCCAGTCTCTTGGATGTTAATGGTCAACCTCTCTAGGTTGTGTTCCAACTTTGTGAGGGCCTCTGCTGCATTAGTCAGTGGTGGAGCTTCCATTGTAGGTTGTGCTTCTCATTTTTCAAAACGATGAAGCACCGCTGGTTGTGTCAGGCCGACATCTGCATTTTAATGTTTTTATCAGTATTGGATGATAAAAAATCAAATAAAAATTAGATAATAGAAAAAACTCAAAATGAGACTTTTTACCTAATGCATCCCACTGTAGAAATTATATAACATGCATTTATATATTGGATTCACTCGATCTAACAATGTACTAAAGTTAAATACTGAATCACTTCTATAAATATTTTGTGGAATTAAAAACATAATCTCTAATCACATGAACATGAAGAAATATCAATTGCACACAACACATATAATATCCCGGGGAAATATTACAGCTAAAAACCCCACTATCTTATATTGTATATTTAGCATGGATCATGAAACAATTACATACAAAATTATTCTCACAAGAGCCCTCCAGTACTCAGCTAATTGTCTCACACTTTCATATGCAAAAATAACCAACACATAGCCAATTCTCAGCCTCCAGACAGCCTGCCTTGCTTGTGCAATCCCTGATGGATGCAATCCCTAAAATATAGGAATTATTGCCTTACTTGACTGCGCAATTATCATTGGCACTCCAATGGGTATTTGGTTGCATGTGTGCAGCCCAATAATCCTACAACTAATAGTAAACTTCCCTTTCACCTAGAACTCAACTGTGTCTCCACTGGATCTGACATGCATGCAACTAATAATAGTAAATCCTTAGTTGCATGTGAGATCACTGATTGTGAATTAATTAATCTTTAATTCACTTGATCTCTCACTAGTGTATCTTCAGTTACAACTAGCACAACTAAATTTAACTCAATAAATTGAGTTAAATGGTTTACAACTTGCATTAACTAATGCACCACTGCACTTCGAACTTCGTTACAGCTAGAATTACTCTACATGCCTCACCAACTACCTCTAACTCGAAATCCACTAGCTAACTGAATTTATCACTTTCAGTTAACTGTTTCAAGTCCACATTGAGAATAGATTACAGTTTAATTTCCATCTTAATTAAGGGACAACCAAAATATACATGCACCCAAAAATATCACTGTGGGCCCCACCCTCGTCTGGATGCTTAATGCAACTAGGCCTGGGTGCTGAAATTTTCTTGTTGAATCTCAACACTCCCTCTCAACAATAAATGGATTATCCTTCACCCTGATCCTATCTCTATGGTATTCGAATTTTCTCCTGGTGAGCACCTTCGTCAGAATATCTGCATCTTGATCTTCTGTGGGAATGTACTAAAGCAATGCTATCCTTCTCTACACACAATCTCTAATATGATGGTACCAGATATCTATATGCTTGGACCTATCATGAAACACGAGATTAATCGAGAGTTTAATGCAACTCTAATTATCACAATGAATCACTGTCAGATCCATCGGAGAACCAAACAAACCAACCAATATCTTTCTCATCTAGATAGCCTCACATGCATCTTGACTTGCTGCCATGTATTCCGCTTCCGCTAAAATGAGTGCCAGATATCGTTGTTTCCTGCTTTACCAGGAAACTGCTGTCAATCCTATGCTAAATATCCTTCCCGATGTGCTCTTTCTGTCCGATGGATTGCCCGCCCAATCTGCATCCATGAAGCCATGCAACTTCACTCCCTTTGTCCATCTGTGCCATAGACCATACTCTGATGTGCCCCTCAGGTATCTCAGGACATGCTTCCCTGCCTTCCAAAAGAGGTTGGTAGGATTAACCATAGATTGAATCAGTTAGTTAACTACGTAGAAAATGTCTAGTCTCGTGTTCACCAATTACATTAGTGAACCCAATAACTTCCTGTAGACAGTAGCATCCAATACCTCTCTAGAAGTAGCATCCTCTTTCCTCTAATTTCCTGGAAGAGGAGTATCCATGGGTTTGCAACTCTTCATGTTAAACTTACCAAGAATATCATTTGCATAATTTCCTTAAGACACAAAAATTTCACCATCCCACTGCCATATTTCCAATCCAAGGAAATAATGAAGGAGTCCCATGTCCTTCATTTAGAACTCCCTTGCAAGATCCTACTTGCATGAGTGTATCAGCTGCTCATCACTAGTCAAAATTAGATCATCAACATAAAGAACAATGATCAATAACTTACCCTCAACCACAATCTGGTACATGTTTTCATTTGCTTCACTTTTGGTGAAGCCCAGTCTGGTGAAATAGCTGTCTATCTGAGTGTACCAAGCACGAGGTGCTTGCTTCAGCCAATACATTGCTCTTTTGATTCTGCACACATCTGACTCATTTTTGAAGATCTTTAAACCTTCAGGATTCTCTATGTACACCTCTTCCTCAATGATCCCATTGAGAAACATAGTTTTCACATCCATCTGATGAATGTGTGAGCCCATCAGCGTTGAGGGTGGAAGGATGGATCTTATGGAAGAGTACCTTGCAACAGGTGCAAAGGTATCATCATAATCTATCCCCTCGATCTGCGAGAATCCCAGGGCTACAAATCTGGCATTGTATTTCTTCACACTCCCATTAGCAGCTTGCTTTACCTTGTAGATCCATCTTGATCCAACCACTGATTTGTCGACCGGTCTTGGGACTATCTCCCATGTACTGTTCTTGACAATGGAGTCATACTCCTCCACCATTGCATCAACCCAAGTTGGTTGTTGCACTACTTGCTGAAAGGAAGATTGTTCAGTCACAATACATTTTCTCATAAGAGCCATGTATCCAGTAAATCGGACAGAATACTGTCTCTGTCGACGCTGTGAAGTAGGGGCTCCTATAGTATCAAGTCTCAATCTATCAGCTTCTGTGGTGCGCCTTCTGCCATTTTTGATGGATGGCTCTACATGAGTGTTTTCCTCCATTCCATGAACCTCCTCATGTGGCTGATCCACATCTTGAGACTCATCCTTGGGAACCAATAGTTCCCCTGTGCATGCAATTCCAACTCCCTCTCAAGGGACAACTGCATGGATTTCTCCTCATCAAATGTTATATCCCATCACACAACCGTCATTCTGTTGTTTGGAAAATACACATGATAATTATGGGGTGTTTCAATGTACCTCACAAAAATCCCAACCTTAGTTGTTGGCTCCAGTTTCTTCCTGGCATCTTTGGTCACATGCACATAAACATATGAGCCAAAAATATTAAAGTGTGAAACATCAGGTTTCTTACCAGTGAAAGCTTCTTCAGGTGTACTCATGCCAAGTACTCTATGAGGACAACGGTTTTTCACATGTACCGTTTTATTGCATGCTTCTTCCCACAGATGCATCGGTAGGGCTTGGTCATGCAACATTTCTTATGCTGCACCCACAATAGTTATGTTCTTCCTCTCCGCGACCCCATTCTATTGTGGGTTATGAGGCGCTATTAGTTCTCTTCGAATTCCTTCTTTGTTGTAGAATTTATAGAATTCTTTAGAGATGTATTCTCCACCATTATTGCTCATAAGAGCCTTCAATTGCTTCCCTGAGTCTTTCTCCACCAGTTCCTTAAACCCACAGAACTTAGAGAATGTTTGATCTTTCTTCTGCATGAAGAAGATCCATCACTTACAGGAAAATTCATCAACAAATATTACATAGTACTTATGTTTTGTTGTTGAAGAAACAGAGAAAATACCACACACGTCTGTGTGAACTCTCTCAAGGATCCCTGAAGCTCGGTTTTCCTTCTCATGAAAGGTGGCCTTTACATATTTTCCCATAGTACATTCCTTGCATGTGTCTGAATGTGCAAGTGTACCCCTAGGAAGACCAATAGAAATATGCTGCATTACTTTCAAAGCTCCATGGTGAAGATGACCCAATCTCCTGTGCCATAATTCACCCTCATCCCGACTCACCACTTGGTCTTCCTTGCCCATCATTGTTGTGCAGCCATCTACCTCTAGCTTGTAGAGATTATTAACTCGAATCCCTATCCTCTTGGCTTGTATTGTTGTTTTGTGTCACACGAAATCTTTTCCATCACTAAAAACAACATCTAGCCTCTATCCTCCAACATTGTGACTGAGACCAAATTTTTCTTCAAACCTAGTACATGCATTACATATTTAAATTGAAAGGGTTTACTTGGCTTCCTCTAAAACTTAATGGTACCAATCTTGGTAGCACTATACCGTCCGTTGTCGCCCATTTCAATATGCATCTGGAGATCCATCCCCTCCAAGTCACTAAAAAGTTCCTTATCTCCCATCATGTGAAAGGAAGCACCACTATCCAAATACCACACAGATCCAAATGTAGTGGAAATCATGCATGCGATCAATGAGAAGTCAAGCTCAAATTGCAAGGCAAGGGCCTCACTAGTTGCAGATCCTTCAACCTTCTTGTTCTTCTTCTTTTGTGGACAGTTAGTACCAAAATTCCCATTCTCGTGACAGTGAAAACACTTCACCTTGGACATGTATTGCTTCTTTCCAGTCTTGGACTCGGATTTAGAATGGAATTTATTCCCCTTCCCCTTCCTCACCTTGGCAGCCCAAGCACAATCCTCTTCATCTTCATTCTTAGATGAAGTTCCATCTTTGGTGTTTCTTCTGAACTCCTCTGGCACCAAATCTGACAACAATCGTTCCCAATCTGGAAATTTTTCCCTTCCATTAATAGAGTCTTGATAACTGTGCCAACCCTTGGGAAGTCCTAGGAGAGCCAAGCTCACCAAATCATCATCAACAACTGTTATTCCAACGCTCCCCATTTCATATCGACATTGGACAAACTTTGTTAGATATTTTGGAATGGCATTGCCTTTTTCCATCTTGATATTACTGAGTTTATATTCGAGTGCAAATTTCCTACGGTTGTTGATGCTTTGTAAGAGATCCTTCAAAGCCTTCCACATTGCATATGGTGTGGCTTTCGCATGGAGTCTTGAGACAATGTGGTCTTGTACTCCCTCCAACGGGATCCTCCTCGCCTTTTCCACTTTATTTTTCCATGGAGTCCTCTTTTAAGCCCTTTTTAGACTCTCTAAACATGAAAATATCGCCAAGTACTTGAATATTCGAACTTGTTAAAATAAATGAACAGTTGTCTATTCAGTATAATTTTACCCCTTTTCCAGACTGAACTAGACTAATTACAAAAAAGGTATTTGTTGACTAAGCATGGTCAATAGAGTTCTCTCCTACATATTGTTATCCTTTTTTGGGTTTGAGATACTAAACTTACGAAAAATAACACTACGGAGTTTACTTATGTTTTTCTTCTGACTCCCTAAAACTGAAAACACTGAGTTAATCCTATGTTGTACTTGTTAAAACTAAACAGTGCAGGATTTTCGATTAGAACAAGACCAAACCACTCCTTCTTAGGGTTCGTTAAAAATACTGAGATGGACTCATCCGAAGGATGAGCTTACACAACAAGGAAATGTTATCCTCCTCAAGCTTGACAAAAATAAAGAGGTACTTGCCAGTAATGATGGGGGGAAATGTGAGAAAAATAATTAATCTTTTATACTTGTTTTTAAAAGAAGCATGTCGCTCTTGAACATGACACTTTGTTGCACTCGTGTCTGGGTTGGGTAATCCTTCTGTCTTACAGTTAATCAAACGTCATTGAAAGTCTTCAGTCAGTTTTCGGTATTATATTTAAGTAAAATGTTGCCAAGTCATTCACAGTGTCATTATGTGTTCAAGAGAAAGTTCAATTTCAAATTCACTATTCATTGCAAAAATTTGCCTCCATTCGCATTGACCATCCCTGAGTTAATCCTTGCAAAATGTTTCTTCAAAACTTGACATAATGGTTTCATGTCATAGGCCCTCCTGTGATGGATCACTTCCTATCGACATCAACTAATTATCTAGGAAGTTGATCTAGAAATATTATCAGTACCTTGGAATTTTCATGCCCTAATGACAGGTTTATCGTCTTCGACGACAGGTTTTCATCATTAGCCTTAGATCGAATGACTCTATGAGTGTTCGACTGCAAATCATTCCTTCACATTTCATAGATTGTACTAAAGTACTTTGAGAGCCACTGTCATTATTGGTGGTTTCTCTCACACGTGTTAACGGTTTTCATCATTAACCGGTAATCAATTGGTTTCTACCATGTTCGACTTCGACACAATCAATCACATGGATAGATTCATAGTAGTTCAAGAAGCGGAAACCAAGACCCTAGATCTAGTTTCAACCATCCAAGCTACGAGGAGTTATGTATTCATGATACAATAGACTCATTCATAACAGATAGTTGTGCCCATACTGTGTCTACTTTTGCTGTAATGCTAAAGTCATATCTGTACCAGAACATTTAGTTAGTATTTCTCTAAGTATGGGAATTCCTACCTCAATGATGATTATGTATTTTAATTGAATGTTTCTTACAGGTTTTCGACCAGTGTCTCCAATCCAATCCTTGGAATGATAAAGTTCTTCATGCTCTTGAAATATTTTCTCAGACTTCGCACTTTAGGGGGCAATCTGTTACACGTCATTTTGTCACCATGACATTTGACTATCAATATGGATCTATCACCATCCATAATCATGCTTCCTTATAAGTCAAAACATTCATGTTCCTGAACCAAGTCTTGGAAACTGGAAAAATCTCTTTAAAACTCTTAAAGTTTACATGTCCTCTTTTTGTGGTTCTTTCCTTCCCATGTGTTGATACTTCCTCCATTAGCCGTGGTGGTCACTGCTTTGTTCGCCCATAAAAGTTTTGCACCCCTGTAAAAGGAAGTAAACAATAAAAAGTAACTTCTAGAAGCCTAGTTGGGCGAATATTCTTCCACTAAAAGCCTCTAGAGTCATGCTAGTTCGAGCTATATCCCTCCAATCATGGAGATTATCCCCTTGGATAAAGGAACCCTAATCCCTTCATTAGAGGATCTCATCCCTCTCTTGGTGGATCTGAAACTTCCTCAATCTCTCCTATAAATTGAGCTGAAGTTTCAAGTTTGAGGGTAGTTGGTAGATACCAGATTGTATAGTGAACATTGCATATTACATATTGTACACAAGAGTTCATTGAAGACAAATATATGTTGGTCATTCTAGATAGGAAGGCTTGTCAAACCAAGGAGCATGATTGCGAAGGCATATGGGATAAATATGTACAACATCAAGGATCATGTCATAATATTTCCATTTATAATTATTGCTAATACATATGGATCTCTTTTTATCATTGTGTTGTTTTTAGATTCATTGAAACAATGTCAATTCTTAATCTCCTTGATCATTAAGTTGAACTGGTGTTTTTTATTATTATATACTACAGGTGCTTTTGATTCTTTACTTGTTTGTGGTTGCAGGTTCTTCTCAGCATCAAAGGACTTATTTGGAGAGAAAGGCAAGTTCTACATCATACATCTGTTGAAAGGTAGGATTATAACCTCCTCATTTCTAAGTTATAATAATATGAATGCTATTATTTTAGAGAAAGAGGTATTCAAATGGTTGTTTGTTTCTAGTTATTTGTTGGGATACTAGGGAGATCGCTCTTGTCCGCAAGAGGTATTTATCCATAAAACAATCTTGATCTAAGATAATGGACCGGGGAATCCTAAAGTGCACCACACTCATTCAAAGAATATTTTAACACTGGATTCTATTTTGATATCCTTCTTGCAAGTTTCCAGAATGGCCATCTTAGATAATTTTTTAACGACCACGAAAACAGAGTTGTTGCCATGCTTAGTAGAAGGAAGGTCCGATATGTAGTCCATGGATATGGATTCCTAAGGTCGGCTAGGAGTAGGTAGACGAGTATATAGACCTTGATTATTAATGGTCGGTTTGGCAATGGTGTAGGAATTTCAAGATCTGATGCACTTCCCAAAATTTTGTTCGACCAATAAAAATACTTATGCAGTATTGCCACTGTTTTCTATACCCCAAAATTTCCAGCGACTCGGTTGTAGTGCGCTTCCAAAATAATCTTGGCACACTCACTTGAAGGAACACAAAGGTGTACTAGGTGGCATAATAGTGCATCTTGGAGGTGATAATTTGGAAATTTATTTCCTTCTAGGAGAGTCTGGTATGTGTTTTCGAATTTTGTATCACTCTTGTAAAGAGTTGGCCACCCCGAAGTCTTGTGCCCACAAAAGTCAAGCACAATGGTTAGTGTCATGACTAGCAATCAGCTGAGGCAATCTGCAACACTTTTAGTGTTTCCCTTTTGTTATGTAGATTAATCCTTGTGGACAAAATCGATCTCCATAGTATTCTACTAATATCTAGAAACAAACATCGATTTGTAAATATTTTTCTCTAGATTATTTGCAATTTAGAATTATTATAAAAAAATAAAGAGGACATGCCCCTACCTTGAAATCCAACGTTTGATGCAAAATTTTATCCAGTCGCTTCAAAGAGGCTTCTCCAGTAAGTAGAACCTGCAATCAAAGACAGACAAAGGAATCAAAGCACATGCAACATATAATAATTAAGAAAAGCTAATCCAAATTAGTGATCAAGGGGTCTAAGTATTGATTCTATTCAATAATCACAAGAACAAATCAATGAGAAAAAGAGATCCATATGTATTATCTTGAATGAAAAGAGTAACTTTACAACCTGATGCCTTGATGTCATACAAGTTTCTCCCATGGTCCTGAACAATCATTCCTCCTTTAGTTTGACAAGCCTTCTTCTCTAAATAACAGCATGGAGTTATGGACATAAGGGTGTGATCATTCTCATGCCAAAAACAACTAGTGTAGAGATTATGCACTCTTGGGAATTTCTTCAGCAATTACCATATATAAGCTACCCTTGAGACTGAAACATGAGCTCAATTTATAGGGAAATGGAGGTAGTTTCAGTTCTGAAGAGGGGGATGGATTCCTATCATGAAGGGATTTAAGCTCCATGGACCAAGGGATAAGCTCCATGAGTGGAGGGATAAAGCTCGAACTGATCGCTCCTCTAGAAGCTTCCAGTTGGGAGAATATTTGACTAGCTGGGCTTCTAGAATTTACTTTTTTCTTTATTTGATTTTTTACAAGGGTCTGCTAGCAGAACATGCGGGAGCTGCCGCAGGCTATAAAAAAAGTATCCGCGAACTTGTAAGAAAAGGCTAGAAAAAGTGCAGAGGTAGAATTTTAAGGGTTTTAATGAACTTTTCTCCAATTCCAAGACTTGGTTTAGGAACATTAGGGTTTTTTACTTCTAAGGGAGCACAATATAGGTAGTGATAGGCCTATATAGACAGTCAAATGTCATGGTGACAAAATAACGTGTAACATATTTCCCCCTAAAGTGCGAAGTCTGAGGTTGTTCTGAAGAGTGAAGTGCTTTATCATTCTGAGGATTGGATTGTGGACACACCGGTCAAAAACCTGTAAAAAAATTCAATGCAAGCATATATATATATATATATATATATATATCATTGTTGAGGTAGGCATTCCCATACTCAGATCAAAACTAACTAAATGTTCTGGTACATATATGATTTTAATATCACATCAATAGTAGACACAGTATGGGTGCAACCATCTATCATAAGTAGTCTACTGTATCATGAATAATAAAACTCCTCGCAGCCTAGATGGTGGAAACTAGATGCAGGGTCTTGATTTCTGCTTCTCGAACTAGTATGATCCTATCCATGCGATTGATTATGTCGAAGTCGAACATGGTAGAAACCACTTGATTACTAGTCAATGATGTGAACTATTAACAAGTGTGATAGAAACCACCAATAATGACAATGGCTCTCAAAGTACTCAGTACAATCCACGAAGTGTGAATGAATGATTTTAAATCGAACACTTCATGGAATCATTCGATCGAAGGTCAATGATGCAACCTGTCGTCGAAGGTGAGAAACCTACCATTAGGGCATGCATATCCCAAGGTACTGATAGGATTAAAGATCAACTTTCTAGATGATGAGCTACCATTGATAGAAAGTGACCCGTCGTAGGAAAGCCCACGACATGAAACCATTAGATCAAGTTTTGAAGAAATATTTGCAAGGACTGACTCAAGGATGGTCAACGCGAATGGAGGAAAGTGTTTGCAATGCATGGTTTATTTGAACTGTCTCTTGAACACATAATGACACTGTAGATAATTTGGAAATAATTGACCTAAAGCTAATACCCAGAAACCGGATGAAGACTTTCAATGTGGTTTGATTAACTGTTATACAAAGGATTTCCCAACCTAGGTACAAGTGTGACAAAGTGTTGTGTTCAAGAGTGACATATTGCTTTTTAAACAAGGGTGTGTAATATCCCAAAATGGGGAACTCAAAAATGCATGCAATTAAAAATGAATTTTCAGAAATGTATGTTATAAAAATTAAAATCAACACTTGGATATATTAGATTTAGAAATATAGCATCTAAATCCAAGGGGAGAGTAGAAACAAATCAAACTAGGTGAGGTAAACAGACCTCCCACACCTAGTATAGCTGAAAAACACTAAATCCCCAAAACAATGCTACACAGAATTATTACATGAAAGAGATTGCGCAGTATTATGAGGTTTTCAACTCAGAAATTTAAGGGATAAATAGATCTGCTCATATATTTCTCAATAATGCTTAAAAATTGAGATCTAGTCTCCTTATTACAAATATAAGAGAACCCGAAAAGGGTTTCTTGCAATACACTCTAAATACAATGGTGATCTTCAGAAATAAGTTGAATAATCACTGTAAACTAAAGAACAAGAGCATATAGGACTGAAATATATCAGATATGATGTAGATCCCCTCAAAGGTCTCCTCCCATGAAAGGATGAACCCCTCAATCACAATAAAACACTGTAAATAAACCATAAGATCTGCCACTGAAGCTGCCCTCCAAAATAACGCAATTCCCAATTGGAACAGCGCTGGAAATGATGGGAAATGTATGGCCTATTTCCAAAGATCTGAAATATGCTCTATGAATCTCCAAATAGATCTCCCAAGAGAAGGAAACCTTCCTCCTATGAGAAACTAGCTCAGAAAGTGGGATTCTAAACCCTCCACCGCTGCACCTTGCAACATAACACAATAACCTGCAGAAACTGCGCTGATGAAGAAAGTTGTAGCTTGGCATAAAAACTTGAATGTGGAAATGAATACAATACTCTTCTAAGAGGCCCCTCAAGGAAGAGGTGGGATTCCCGCTCGGGAACACCTAGTGCTAAACAACACTACAACCCTGCTAAACAGCAAGAGGGAGAAAAGTCTAAGCAAACCAATACCAAAGTAATAATCTAAAACATCCATCATATGGCTGCCATCCTCTTCCTTAAATAGAATATGAGCTTGCTTGGCCACGCCCCTACTCAATTCAGAGTTATTTCCTTTATTAGATCCATATCCCTCCAAAACTAGTTATCCCTCAGTAGTCTCACTCTCCTCCATAACACTTGTTGTTGACTTGGTCAAAGTTGATAGAATCAGAAGCATGACACAACCCTTTGATTCACACTTGGAGGGTGCTTGTTAGCATTGCTAAAAGGGTCTCCTTTCACACTTGAAGATGTTTGTTATTGCTGCTAAGGAGATGAGCTTATGGGCCTTCCCACCCACTTATTCACCTACCTGGTAATAGAAACAACTATAATATTCCATTTGAGCTTGAAGGCTAAATTTTTGGAATATTACAAATTTAAAGCGGATTTTTTTTCTCCTCTTTTCCCCCACCATTCTTGGCAATTACCTCTTTATTTTTGACAAGCTTGGGAGGATAACATTTTCTTGTTTATAAGCTCATCCTTTGGATGGAGTCCATCTTAGTATTAAAATCAGAACCCTAATAAGGAGTGGTTCTGGATCTTGTTTGCCAATCAACGGGTCCTTTCTTGTTAAATTTTAATGAGTGCGGTATAGGAGAAATAATGTTTTAAAATTGAGAAAAAAAGACATAAATGTTTCATTGGTGTGCTTTTTATTAAATTTAGTCTCTGTCAGGCTTAGAAAAAGGAAAAAATAATATAGATAGAATATGACCATGATTGTTGACTCAGCATCTACTTTTTCGTAAATGGATACATTTACGATTTCGGAAAAGGGTAAATTTCTCCGAATGGACGATTGTTCATTTCCTTTATGATTAGAATAGTCAAGTACTCAACGATCTTTTCATATTTAGAAGTCGAAAGACCAAGAAGAGAGGAAATCCATGGTTTCGCTTTTTTCATAATTTTGAAACAGAAAAAAGTGATCAAAGTATACTCAACGTCAAAATAATTCTTTTCACCAAAAAAATCACGGTATCATAAAAACTCAAAATATTACATACCTATTTCGCATTAAAAATATTGGAAAAATAGCCTTTTAAAGTCAATAATAAATAAAATATAATATTTTATTCATTGAAAAACTATAAAAAGGAGTTAAACAAAAACATTTTTATCTTTTGTCTTCAGAGCAGCGAATTGAGAGCTTTTTGGCAAAAAAGTTCCGAAGCTAATATCAGGAGAACCGACCGTTCATTACGTGATTCGTCAGAGCCAGGTAATCTACATCATCCTACTCTTCATTTCTATATGTTTCAATTCTCTTTTTTAGCTTTAATTTCATTTTTGGGAGGAATTTATGTTCAAAAATGCGCTCTCGGGGGTTCGGAGGTCATGCTTGCGCTACCTGCGGACCACGATAATTTTTCAAAAGGAAAATCGGGCTACCACAGTTTTGTGTGGAGCCCGTGCGGATGTCCGCACTGTCTCTACACAAAAACTACAGAGGCATCGTGATTGTTTTAAAATTTACAAATTCTCTTAAAAATGATTAAAGTTTTACACTCCAATGGTTTCTAACTTTCAAATTTGTTTATTTGCAGGCTATTCCACCATGCTAGAGTGGAGAACGTGAGAATGAGGCTATATACAATGAAGCCATGGAAAATACTACCACAATACATGCATTGCAAACTTGTGGGTTATATAAGTTTTGGGCGATCCAAGGTATGAAAGCACAAGTAGAGTTGATGACATGGCTAGTAAATGCATGGGAAGTTCAAGATTAGTTCTTTATCATTGGTGACCATCGGCTTGAAATCGAGCTCGAGGATATCTATTTCCTCATTGGATTGTCCCGAAGAGGAGAAAACATATCCTTGTTTGGGGCTAGACAGGGTGGCCTACCCGTTGCTAGCTATAAACAACAGTTTTGCAGTGATGAGGCAAATCCCAAGGATTATCGTATAGACATAAAAAAATATCTTGCGATTAGATCTCAAAGTGATTGCATTCACGGTAACCAGGTTGTGTGGAAGTGTGGTTCCACATGTAGCCACTAAATCTCAAATGCATATCGCGGTAGAGTGTTTCAGAGGCACCATATTCAACGGGTGCGAAGAGGTATTGGGCTAACATGAAAGGCCAACTAACCATAGCAAAGAATGCAAAGTTAAAAAACTTTGGTTATGGTGCCATTTTGATTTCTTTTGCTTTGGAGAGAATCTCGCTTCTCGCCCCTCAACTTATTCCAACAAATCGTGGGGAACCTCGAGAACCTTGGATGGTACATTGGGTTGCATTAATGGCCCGCCATGGTGGCGATGGCAGTTTAGTGGTTTGGTTCACTCCGGCATGCTTTATGTGGCTAAGGAACCAAGTCTTCACAATTGACAACTTCCCTTATGCAGGTATATATTTCAGAGGTGATCCTGAGATGTCCTTGCCTCCAGGGGCATAGTGGGACGAATCAGGTAAGTGAACTATTTTGATGTTTTTAATATTATTTTTATTTTTATTTTATCGTCCAACATTGATAACAATATTTAAATGCAGATGTTGGCCCACGACGACCAACTACACTCTGTCGCTTCGATAGGAGACAAGCATAGCCTATAGCACCACCACAGGATTAGGTAGCAGAGATCCTAACTAATATGGAACACAACCTAGAGAGTTTAACCATAGATATTCCCGAGACAGGGACACATGACATTCCTCTTCGGCTTCAAAGACATGTTATAGGTGTTCCAGGACAATTTAGGAGATTCTTGCGCAAGGTGGCACATGCCATAGTCTATTACCATGATCATCATCACGGATAGTAGATGATCATTGTGGATTGACATGTTTTTTTTTGTATCAGTATCTATTATATCATAAGGTGTTTGAACCTATAATCATAGACGATGTAATATTTTTTGAAAACAAACCTATCTATGATATTACTACTTTCTCTGAGGATCTTGTTCAACATGTATCGAATGTTGTTTTGGTTTAATTTTTTAATGTTGCAAATGTCTATCTAGAACACGATTAGATAATGCATCAGCCAATGGGTTTAAATTTCTTGAAATGTTTTGATATTCAATGTAATCAAATTGTCATTCCAAGAGACAAACCTTAAAAAATAATCTCAATAACACTACACTTTTAATTGCATATACCCTGTTTAAATGTAATACAATGAGCTTTGAATCCAACCTAATGATCAAATGTCGAATACCAAATGAAATGGCATCAAATAATAACTCAATGACTACGCTATATTCTGCAATATTTTTCGTTGTTTGACCAAGGCTTACCCCATGCATAGAAACTAACTCATCGGTGGGTGAATAGATAACCCAGGTCGCGGAAGAAATATTCTATGTACTACGACAGGCACCATCAGCAAAACCTATGTACGTTTGAAGGGATGTCGACATCTGCAATTTCAAGAGTAATTAAGATAAGAAATGATAGTAGTAACAGCAAACTTAATCTAGGCACACTTATCTAATCTAGGCACACTATCTAAAAATTAACTAATGTACAAGTGAGATCGTCACACGAAAGTCAAGCATAATATTTCTTAAGATAAAGACCATTTATGGGTTTATCTAAAGAGACCCTGTCATAATCAGTGAATTCATAGGCCCCTTTTTCAAGCACATGCTTGACAATGCAAGGACCATGCCACATTGGTTCGAATTTCCCAGCACCTAGCTTATCGTTAGCTTGATCGTGTACTGATACTAGGTCACCTTCTGGAAAAACACGAGGGGTAACACTTTGATCATACTGAGCTTTCACACGTTTCTTATGAGCTTTGATAGCTAATGCAGCGGTGCGTCGAGTCTCATCTAATTGTGCTAAGTACAAAAAGTGTTTTTCCTCTTCAGAGGTAGCTGGTAGTAAATCTATGGCTAATTGGAGTGATGGTATTTTGCATTAAATGGGTAACATAGCTTCTAAACTGTAGACCAGTTGAAAATGAGTGAACCCTGTAGTAGTTTTTTCTGAGGTTCAGTATTCCCATAATGTCGAAAAAATCATAGTATGCCAATTCGATTTGTGATTTCTGATAATCCGTTTAATCATGGTGGTTAAAACTTTATTGACAGCTTCAACCTCACCATTAGCCTGCAGGTAATATGGAGTAGAGTTATCATGTCGTAGGCCAAGTTGATCGGAAAGTTCGGTCATCATTATATTTCGAACATGACTCCCATGGTCTGTGATATTAGCTCAAGGTACACCGAAACGAGCAATCGCATGATCTAATATGAACGTAGCTGCAGTTTTTCCATCTGTCGCAAATGTAGGCATCGCCTCAGCCCATTCGGTAAAGTAATCTAGAGCGAGAATAATATGCCCATGCCCCCCGGCCAAGTGAGGGTTACATGTAATGAAATCAGTGCCCCATTTCGCAAAAGGACCGACAGAAATGATTGGGTGAAGAGGATCTGGAGGTGCACGTATCTTTCGATAAAAAATTTGGCAGTTGTGGCATTTTCAGACCGCAATAATACAATCTTTGAACAATGACGGCCAAAAATAACCAGCGCGCAATATCTTTGGGTTGTGGCAAATCCAGACATATGACCACCACATGCTCCAGAGTGGCAGCCATTCAAAACCCTTTCAGCCGCTTCATGAGTTATACAACGTCGAAAAACAGAATCCGCACCACGACAATAAAGTGTGTCCCCAACAATATTGTATTGTTGGGATTGATACCGGATTCTCTGTCGATTTGAACATGAAATATTTGGGCTAAATGTTTGGGTTTGAATATATATGATGATATCTCCATACCGTGGATCTAACGTACTGATAAGAAACAGAGATTCATCTACGATGGGATTCTCTACCACGGTTTCTGTCTCAGTATTGGGAAAGTCACACATAATTTCTGCAAACACCAGTGATTTTTTTTATTTAGATTTCTCGAATTCCAAATCAAACTCTTGTAGGATGACAATCCATTTAGAGTATTTTCTCCCAAGTAATTGTTTTTTCAAAATATACATCATCGGGTTGCAATTAGATATCACAGTTGTCTTACGTAACAGTTTTTAGTGACGGAATCATTGGACAGCTTGAACTACTGCCAAGGCCAATTTCTCAACATGCGAATATTTAATTTCTGTCAGGTTCAAATTCCAACTTAGATAATAGATCACATGCTCATTGTGAGAATCATCCTCTTGAACTAGAACCATTCCAATGGTGGAATCAGAGGCTACTAAGTATAAAAATTAATCCTGGTGGTAATTTGGTGGATGTAATAACGGTGCATGGGTTAACGCGTGTTTACAGCATCAAAATATTGATCAGCAATCTCATCCCAAATAAAAGGAAATTTTTGTTTCAACAACTGGATAAAACCTTTTTTTAACTCAACATAGTTCGAGATAAACCTACGTAGAAAGTTTGCTTTCCCATGCAAACTTTGGAGTTGGCGAAGTGTGGTAGGAGGAGGTAAATTGATGATCACCTCAACCTTCGAGGGGTCG
The DNA here is from genome assembly GCA_034641835.2 of Pinus albicaulis. Taxonomy (NCBI): domain Eukaryota; kingdom Viridiplantae; phylum Streptophyta; class Pinopsida; order Pinales; family Pinaceae; genus Pinus; species Pinus albicaulis. The sequence continues at coordinate 796,402,706 of CM076571.1, forward strand.
ACACGAATGCTGACTTTTGAAATGATGAATCCCATTAATCGTCTTGATTGCACACAAAAAACACATTTGTGCAGGTTCAAACGAATCTTGTAATGCCTACATCTCATGAAAATAGCTCGTAATTGTGTAGGATGGTCATCCATATGTAATGAGTGAGCAGGTAAATCATCCAGATAAGGTTGTACAATATGTTTGATATCATAAAAAGCATAAGACATTGCCCTTTGAAAAGTTGCACCAGCATTCTTTAATCCGAAAGGTAATTTGCAATAAGAAAATGTCCCCCAAGGACATATGAATGTTGTTTTTGGTTGATCAGCAGGGAGTATGTTGATTTGATTATATCCGGAAAATCCATCCATAAATGAAAAAATTTCATTTCCGGCACAATCATCAATAATTTTATCGATATAAGGGGTAGGTTAATTGTCTTTTGGACATGCTTTATTAATATCCCTATAATCGACGCATACTCGTATAGTCACTTATTTTTTTGGTAACAGGAACTATATTACATACCCAAACTGTCAATGGAATTGGATAAATAAATCCTGCTCACAGTAGCTTTTCAACTTCAACTTTAATAGCAGTAGCTTTTTGCGGATGTATTGGACGTAATCTTTGTCGAATAGGCTTGGCATCCAGGTATGTCTTTATTTCATGAATGACAATCTTTGGATCGATTCCTGGCATCTCTTTGTAAGACCAGGCAAATATGTCTCGAAATTCTTGAAATAGGGCTTTATATGTATTAATCTCTTCAATTGTACAAGAAGCGCCTATATGAATGTTTTCAACAATTCCAAGTTTAATTGATATGTCGATAGGAATAGTTGTAGAAATGTTTCCCAAATTAATCTCAGAATCCGAATTTGTAATCGATATGGGATTCTATGGTTCCTCAATATAATCAATTGTAAAAATAGACGAAAAATCATTTTCAAACCTATCAAGTTCAAGTAAAAATGAAGATCTATGATGTATATCATCCCATGGTAATTCATCCAAAGACAAAAATTCTCGAATACTTTCATCAGTGTGAAACACTTGTAGAAAAGGATCGGCAAGTGATGTCAAGGCTGAGCTTGATAGTGAAGAATATTCTTCGGTGATCACATTCATTTGATTAGGAGTAGTTGAATTTTTTTCAGAAAATGATTGTATTGCTACATATTCCATTTCAAAAGGACTCAAAGGTATCTCGGTGTTGAAAGAATCCAGTTTTGACTCTGAAGACAAAACCCAAGTGTCATCGAATGGTATAGTGCTTGATGAAATCATATTGATGTTGGAAATGGTATGCGATATGTTGGGTGGAGGCATAGAGAAAGTTCCCATCAAAGTAGATTCTTTTACTAAACCTACACCAACATCTTCATATGGGATAGTCGATTTTCCAACATGTTGGATTTTATCTGTAAAAGCAGGGTCAGGCGAATAATATGACAACTGATCGATTTTCATAATATTCCCTTTATGAGGAAACATGATTAACTGAAAAACGGATGAAACGATAGCAGTCATGGCATCATACCAATTATGACCCAAAAGAAGGTTGTAATCCAGAGGGGCATCAACAACCTCCACATCTAGATTAACAGTTTTGCCTTCTACTTCTATAGGTAGATCCTGGAGTATTCCGTACGGATGAAATCCTCTTCCATCAAAGGCTTTAAGGATTTTCGGTGATTGGTTGAGTGTTGGAGAACCCATAGTTTGCCAAAAATTTAACGACATTATGCATGTAGATGTCCCCTCATCAATTACAATACGAAAAACTCGTCTGTTTTTTACTAATACTGGAATCTGAAAAGTCATTTGATGAGGGAGTCTCGGTGTAAAATTTCCTAGATCAAAGACCATGAGGTTAGAATCTTGAGGATCTATAGCTCCAATAGCTAATAAAAGTAATTTCCTTTGTGTTGGATATGATTGTAGCACTTCTAAGGTTGACATTTCTGAAGGGGATATAGCCAAGTCTTCAACAATGTTGTAATTCTAAGCATCTCTCGCATGTGGATTGAAAGCTAATTTTCGAAGTACACCTTTAGCAGACAGTTTAATCACTAGATCAGGATTAGGTTTCTCGATGTGAAGTGGATCGAAAACCGAAGGAGATACAGCTAGTGTTGGATTAGAATTTTCTATCTCTTTACCAGTTACAGGATTTTTACTTCCATAGTCTTGTGATCACGTCGCAACCATAACCTCGGACATCACTAAAACATATGCTGATGAATTTGAAGAAGATACTATCATTTTTCTATCTTGAGTAGGAAAAGGATCCTTCAAGATAGCAAGTGTGGGTGAACCTTTGGATAATTTAGAGACCACGGACCGATGTGGTCACTCTTTGGTAAAGTGATCCTCGTCACAAATAAGACAAGGATAATGAGGTTTCCGCTTATCATTAGAAGGTTGATTATTTTCGGCTTTCTCTTTGGGAGACGAAGTTTGTTTGTTTATATTCTTTCCTTTATTCTTATTATCGGTTTTAGATTTAGCTGTAGATGAGTCTACAACATGAATGTCGGCAGAAGTTTCAAGGGAAGAATCTCCTTTTGGTGAATCTGGTAAAGTTATGATAGGAGAAGTAGTTTTTGAGGACTTCTTCTTACTCTTATTAGTGCTAACTAAACCAATTACACCATATGTTGCATGAGAACCATAAGGAGTTGCAGTTATTTGACCAGGACGTTGTAAGTTAGGAATTTTTTCGTATAACATACCAGACTGTGTATATACAAGGTCTAAGTACTGAGCTTGAGTAATGACATGTTCTTCTGTAACAACCCCTCCCTTAGCCACATCTTCAGTGATCTTTGGAAGCAATGATTTGATAAACCATTCTTCCAAGATCTGATCTGGAATAAAAACTTTCACTAAACGTCTTCTACATCTCCATTCATATATGTGATTTGATATGTACGTAGACATAGATTGTTTTAATGAAGTCAAGAATTTTGTGCCATTGTCGTATCGGACTGGCAACTGAAAGTGTGTTAAGAAAGTTGTTGCTAATGCGTTGACTTTGTTGAATGAGCCACGTGATAGTTCAATATACCATTTTGCAGCTAAACCTGTCAATGTTCTCTGAAACAGTCTTAATAGAATGGAATCATCGATTAAAGAGTTGGATGTGCACCAGAGGTGGTAAGTCATTACATGGTTTGAGGGGTCTTCTCCTGATTTACCTTTGAACTTAGGAATATCATTGGGCAACTTATTTGGCATTGGCATCCAATACGAAAGATAATAAATCGGATCATTCCTTAGGTGCAACAAATCGGGTAAATCCAAAGTTGCTATGAATGGTAACCGACGGTTAGGGTCCTGTTGAGAAAATTGATAACCTTGTGGAACTATACCAGTACCAGGAGGAGGATATCTAGGATATCTTATAATAGCCTATGCATTTGGGATTGGAATGCCTCCTGAATAACTAGGGTTGGCCGGACCATATTGAGGTTGAGCTGGTGTCTGATACCTGTAACCAGGGTAGGGTTGATGTTGGAATATTGGATTTCGTGCTACAGGTCCATATTGATACTAATCTTGATATGGTTGATAAATAAAATAAGGTTGGCTTGTTACAATTGTACTTGTACCAGGATGTCTCGCAGCCATCTGAACAGTAGTCTGAATTGTGGGTCCAGGTTTTTGTGCAGTGATTGGAGGGATTTGTTGTGATACTCGAGGGGCTGTAAAAATAGGGGCTGCATAAATTCCAGGGATAGGTGTGGTAGGTTGAATAGAAGTTAGTGCAACAATTTGAGGTGGAGTTCTAAGTGTACTCGGGCCAGGCTGCTGAAAATTACCAGGTGCAGATACCTGTGGTATAACTTGAAGCGTAGGTTGGACAGGTTGTTGGATTTGACAGTAACCAATTGGCTGACCAGGTTGATTATAAGGTAATTGCACATTAGGTTGAAAATTTTGTTGATTTGGTGTCTTATTCCACGCCGTGTTTACTCCAGGATATGGAGCTCCCATTGAAGGTTGTGCTGCATAAGACAGACCATAACTAGGTTGACATTTTGGAACGTGTGTTTGATAGTTGGCTAGATAATTCCCACTAAAAGATTGACCTCCCTGAAAAAAAATTTCTTCCTGATAGAACTGCGGCCCTAAAGGAGGCTGATGTCCTTGGAAAGATTGTTTCCCTAACATAGGGTACTGTCCTTGAAGAGGTTGCTGACCCTGAATAGAGTACTGCCCTTGAGGTTGATATTGTCCTTGAGGTGTGTACTGTCCTTGCGATATGTACTGTCCTTGAGTGTGTATTGTCCTTGCGGTATGTTCTGTCCTTGAGGTGTGTATTATCCTTGAGGTTTCCCCCCAGGCAGTAAATTACTACCTTGACGATGCCCCCCAGGCATTAAGTTACTACTTTGAGGGTCAGGGTTAGGAATGTTTCCATACATCATGTAAACTTGTTCCCCGTTCAAATTTTTGGTATGTGATTCATTTGGACCAGGTGATTGTATAATTTTTTCGGGAGAAGGAGTTTCTCCTGATAAAGTACTAGAAAGCAACTGGTACCTCGGAGGAACAGACGGACCACCATACAAATATGATTCTGGAGATGTAGAAAACATGGATGACTCACTAAACATGTTGAATGAAGGTCTGTAATTGCCTCTTGGTATGGCGTAAAAAGGAATTCGGAGTAGCGAATAGTTTAAACTAGAATTGTGTAGAAAGTCTGTTAACTGAGAATACCAAGGATCTTGTTTGAAAGAGCTATAATAGTAAATAAATTCACTTGGCCTAAGATCTAAAGATTCCTGATGTGAAGGAAGAACAACTTCTTCTTCTATGTCAGTAATTTCTTCAATGCTAATGAGGACAGGAGGAAGGCTCTCAGTGATGCGCAACTTCACTCTTAGTGAATGAGGACGACCAGGGGTTGGAGTGATGAACTCTAGAGCAGGCTTAGATGTAGCAGGTTCAATTTCTGGTTCAGAAATTTCAAGCTCAGTAGCTGATAAATCACTAGTTTTGGAAGCATGTTCTACTAGTTCATAAATTGATATTTTCCTTTGAGAACTTTCTGTTGTTTGAGGTTGATCTACTTCGTAATCAGGATGTACAATTATTAATATTTCCTCGTGTTCAGTTGATCCAATCCCTGATGGTTGTCCTTTCTCATATTTAAGCTTTTCTAATTGGCTTAGTGTGTACTCAGGGGGTTTCCCCTTCATTCTAGGTGATTTTCTAGGTAATTCATCCACGATTAAAAATTTAACACGCGAAATCAAAGAAAATTTCAACAAAATATGCTAAAGTCTTTAAGGAAACAATCAAATTGATCACACGCCTACAAAATCTAAGAGATCAATCCACACACAAACAGTATATTTCCACACTAAAAACACTAGTTGCTGATGAAATCCAACATTGTAGAATTCTAATGTGGAAATGGTGGTTGGAACAGTCACCCCGACAACCTTCTTAATGAAACAGTTTGGTGCAAGTCTCTCCACTTATGCCATCTCGAAGTGAAGAGTACCCTCCAGAAAGTCCAAGTGAGTCTAGTCGACGTCTACTTCAGGTACAGTGTGGCCTTCCCTCCACCGTCACCTTGATAAAAAATCCAAAAGTTTATAGTCACTAAGGTCACAAACGGGAAAAAATGTACCTAGGGGAACAGCCTATGATCCGATATACACGCAAGGGCAGAGTAACTAGCTCAATCCCCTTGAAGGCTCCTTGATATAATCCAAGGTTTACCAACAAGTGCCCGAGGCTCCTCGACAATGGTCCATTTGAGGTTTATTGTTTTTAATATGTGCACATATGTTATCTTTCCCAATGAGATAGGTATGATTACCTCACTGGTTCCGACATGATCTCGTGCTTGACTCTTTTAAGAAGAGCTTCCCATAGCACAAATGCTACAATTGGATTTCCTATCGCAAGATTGCTACTTGTTTGTTTGAACTGTCTTGGAATGTTAATTACAACCTGTTCCAAGACACTAGCCTAAGCTATGTTGGTGAAAAGAGACCTAGAAAATGAAAAATATCTAGATTAATTTTATTGAAGCGTTGTTTTTAATTTGGCTATTGCTTAAGACAGAAGGTATGGAAGTGAAACTTCAATGATGTTTATGACCCGACTCAAAAATACGCTAAATGCATCTAAATGAAAAGTGCAACTCTTTTCTTTTCAATGAATTTTATTTAAGGGAAAGATGAGGGATTTAACAACTTTCAAAGCACCAATTCTTTCATTCATAAACAAAATATTTGAAAAGAAGATGATTTCTTTCGAAACTCAATTTCACAAAAATGATCTATTACTCATTTGAAATGAATTTCCTTTATCAATCATATCAAAAACTACAAATCATTAAACAAACTATTTCCAAAAAGAAAAAAATATCTAAAACTCCTAAAAACATAAATTTCAAAATCAAAAGAAAAACTCTAATTTTGAAGTCTATATAGAAAGTTTGAGGACGTTTTCTCCTAGTTTGTGATCAAACTAAGAAGAAATTCTACTTATCTCAGCAGAAATGAAAACATCCAAAAATGGTTTGATGTGAAAATCAGGCCTTAGTAAGCTAAAAAGCTCTTCCAAATTTGCAAATGAAAATGAAATAAATTTTCATAAAAATAAGGTTTGCAATGGGTTTAATGGCTCAGAAAGAGAACATCATCATACTAGTAAGCTGAGGTAAATGAAGATATCTTATATAGAGCAGCAAAAAAGTATGGAAAACACTCACTCATAAAATGCAAATCGGATGAAAAATCACACAAATGCAAAAGTTGGTGAAAATAAATTCACACATAAGGTTTGACAGCTAAGATAGACTAGGGCAACATAAAGAATCAATTAATCTGGCTCGTAAAAAGATAAATTTAAATTTTTCAAAAATTTTCCACAAGTTCGTAGGTTCTAATGGAGAACAGGGCAGTACCGCACTGTTCTAAATTAAAAATTGTGGACGCTACCGCACTGTTTTCAAATAAAAACTGCGGAACCAAGGAAAAGTACAGAAAAAAATAAATTTCAAATTTTCTTTTAGGGATTCTTAAAATTTATTCACCCAACCCTTATCTCGTACAAATCAAATTACAAAAATCTAAAAATTAAAACTAAAAAATAAAAAGGAAAACTAAGTTCTCATCTCTTAGGAGTCACCATTTTTTTATGTGTATTAATCCCTCTTGTGGACAAGAGTGATATCCCTAGTATTCTACGACTAGATGGAAACAAACATCCATTTGAATATCATTTTCTCTAAATTATTTTCAATTCAAAATTATTATAAACAAAGAAAGAGGACTTGCCCCTACCTTGAAATCGAATGTTCGGCAATGGATTCAGGGGGATATTGGTGGCCACCCACCTATTCCACTTGGCCCCACCAATACTGCCTCTTCTTTTCTCTGCCGCTCGGCATAACTTACTATTTTTAGCAGTTTTTCGGGTCCTGAACTTCCGGAGCTATTTTGAGGCCCTAAACGACGTTTTTTGGGTACGAAAGTGCCAGCGAATTTTCTGATAAAATTCGTCCCGACAGCTGTAGTCCTCGGATAGAGCTTTCTAATGATGTATCATATGCGTCAAACGGAGATAGTATGCCAAAGTTACGTCCCTGGGAAGTTAAAACACCAATTTACCCAAACGGGGCCCATAGTTTTGGCGCTTCATCTCCTAGGGTTAGGTTTTTGGGATGTTTAGGGTTCTCCATTGTTTCTCAATAATAAATAGGCCCTCGAGCCTCATTGTAACGCAGTTCAGAGGCCTGTAGCCGCCACATCTCTTCTCAGAGATAGCTACCAGTGCCCTAGCTTGTTTTATTTCCATTCTGTCTGTAAGAAAATTTTAGTTCTTTGATATTAATGAAATGAAGTGTTATTTCCGTTTCATCTCTATATTTATGGTTATGTGTTTATTCTGTTGCGTTCCTGCATAAATCCGGATCAACAGTATTTTATCCAGTCGCTCCAAAGAGGCTTATCTAGTAAGTAAAACATGCAATCAAAGATAGACAAAAGAATTAAAATCACCTGCAACATATAATAATTAAGAACAAATAATCTAACTTAGTGATCAAGGATTATAAGTATTGAATTATTCAAATAAGCATAAGAACAAATGAATGAGAAAAGGAGATCCATATGTATTATCTTGTATGAAAAGAGTAACTTTACAACCTGATGCCTTGATGTCGTACAAGTTTCTGCCGGAGACCTGAAAAATCGTTCCTCCTTCAGTTTGACAAGCCTTCCTCTCTTTGAACCAGAATGGAGTTATGGGCATAAGGGTGTGATCATTCTCATGCCAACAACAACTAGTGTAGAGAGTATGCTCTCTTGAGAATTTCTTCAGCAACTAACATGTATATCTACACTTGAGACTGAAACATGAGCTCCATTTATAGGGAAATGGAGGTAGTTTCAGTTCCATGAAGAGGGGGATAGATTCCTCTCATGAAGATATTTGAGTTCCATAGACCAAGGGATAAACTCCATGAGTGGAGGGATAGAGCTCCATGAGTGGAGGGATAAATCTCACACTAATCGCACCTTTAGAATCTTCCAATTGGGAGAATATTCGACCATCTCGGCTTCTAGAACTTAATTTTTCCTTTATTTGAATTTTTACGAGGGTTTGCAGGTTTTATTAGCAGAACGTGCGGGAGCTACTGGAGGCTTTAGAACAAGTATCCGTGAACCCACAGGAAAAGGCTAGGAAAAGTGCGGAGTTATACTTTTAAGGGTTTTAATGATCTTTTCTCCAATTCCAAGATTTGGTTTGGGAACATTAGGGTTTTTGACTTCTAAGGGAGCACAATATAGGTAGTGATGGACCTATATGGACAGTCAAATGTCATGGTGACAAAATAACGTGTAACAAGTACACAAGTGGTTTCAGTGTTAGCATTGGATATGAACCTAGTTGGGTATCTTTTTTCCTTAATTGAGTTCGAGAGGCTAAACATTACATTGGCATATCATTTGAATGATTTCGAATTGTTGAAAGTAAATAATTTCTCTAATTTCGTTTATGCCATTTGGTTAAAACATATCCTGGATCTTAGCTAATTAGAAACAAAAATTTGGCGTCTAAACTTTTGGCTTGAGAATTGGTGAATACAATATTGAGAATATTCGTAATAATATCATTGGCTAAGTAATCAGGCATTTTAATTGTTCATGGTTTTATGATTCTATCCATAGAAAGATATTTTGGTTCATTGGTAATTTTTCCTAAGAGATTGATTGAGTAGATTTCATATTCATTACATTTTTCAATATCTATTATTGGCACTTTGGCATTTATTCTTATAGTTGAGATTGTCTATTGAATTCCATTAATAATTATTTTTTGATATAACTCAATAATGACCATTTTAACTAAGTACTTCAAATATGAAACAATCTCATATTTAATAATCATTCTATAATTTCACCTTGCATATGGGCGGAAACGTGAAGCTGGGTTACACTTTTGTGAGAATTGGGGGTTGAAAATTTTCGGCAATAGTTCGGCCGAACATTTTATAAAGTTCGGCTGAACTATGTAATAGTTCGACTGAACTTTTTTATAAAGTTCGGCCGAACTCGTGATTCCGTTTAGACTGACGGCTCACTGACGGCGCTAGAAAACAGAATTTTTGTCGGAGATTGGAAAATCGGAAATTAAAGTTCGGCCGAACTATAAGTTCGGCTGAACTTTTACATTTAAAATAGTTCGGCCGAACTATTTTCTATAAATAAATCGCCCACGAAGTTCTGTGGTTTACCGATTTCATTGTTCCTGCGTTTTGTCCCTGTCGCTATTGCTCCTCGTTGCCGCTGCTCCTTGTTGCCGCACTGGTGTTCGTCACGTCCGTGCTCTTTGTTCGTCGGGTATGTTATACTCATTCGACCAAGAATACCATGGCATTGTTAATATTTCTGAAATTAAAGATTTTTGGACAGATATACAGTGGATATATGGTAGTTGTTAGTTTGTTGTTAGTTCTGTGTTTTTTTTTTCACATTTCTAAAAAACGTTGTTTTGTTTATAACATAGACTCCCGTGTATGTTATACTGGTTATTCTCTATTTGCTTAATTTTCGACCAAGAATACTATGGCGTTGTTATTCTTTTTGAAATTAAATATTTTTGGACGGATATATAGTGGATATATGGTAGTTGTTAGTTTGTTGTCAGTTCTGTGTTTTTTCTTTCACATTTCTAAAAAACGTTGTTTTGTTTATAACATAGACTCCCATGTATGTTATACTGGTTATTCTCTCTTTTCTTATTTGTCGACCAAGAATACCATGGCGTTGTTTTTTTTTTTTTTGTAAGTCAGTATCAATATATTATATCATGAACCAGAGATTACAAAAAGAGTACAAAGGCCTGAAAGCATCAACCATATAGCGCCACAGGCCTGCTTCTTGACGGGCTGACTGTTAGCCTGAGGATACATGGACTATGAAAAGCTAGGATGCGTTAGAGCTCGACGACCAAAACCAAAAACAAACACAGGTCCACCACGCAGGGTGACCCGAGAGACTAGAGAAATTCACCGAAACCTCTAACACCCGGAGAGTCCCTATTACATACCAACTGTGACCAGTAGCAAAAATAGACAGAGAAAAACAACTATAGATAGGTACAGTCGGAACAGAAAACTCAAGAGAGCGCATACAATGGTTTCAGGACAGTGCATCAAGAATACCATGGCGTTGTTAATCTCTCTGAAATTAAAGAATTTTGGATGGATATACAATGGATATATGGTAGTTGTTAGTTTGTTGTCAGTTCTGTGTTTTTTTTTTACATTTCTAAAAAACGATGTTTTGTTTATATATAATGAGAAAACAGTCCATCAGTCATTACATTCGCATATGAAGGTAGAAACACATTTTTCCATCCAGGAGAAAAGGGTGACCCATGTCAGACAAGAGATAATAATCCCAAAACACCTACAGAGGCTTTTTAAAAGCCCATAGATGATCCACATGTATATATTTTTTTATTGGGATGTATCCAAAATTTCCCAAACAGCTAATATAAAAAGGCCCAGGTAGATAAGAAAAAGATTGCAATAGACATCCGACATACATAGATTCCAAAAATACCTCAGAGAATCCAAGACATCCAAAACAAAATCATTAATCGTGAGGGCTAGAGATCCGTCCAAAATAATGCTGACCGTCATACCATATCAAAATGTCAACATCATTTCCATCCGGTACTAACATTGTAGGCAGTATGGAACCTATCAAATATAAAAAAAAGCACCAAATCCTGGAGCAGGTAATGTGCACCAAATCCTGTTATACCAACCATAGAAAGCATACCCAGGTTCGGTAGAAGAGGTCTGGCTCTCTTGATCCCGGGAGCATGGTTGTCAGTTCTGTGTTATGGCATGGTTTGTTTTTCAAAGTATTAATCCAGAAAACTGAAAATCACATCATCTATGGTACCGTTGTACTTAGATTATGGGCATTGAGCCTTTGGCCTGAAGACCCTGTATATTAAATAGCTAATAATTTATCTTTCCATACGCATCCTATAGCCCCTGCTTTGACAACTCATCCGCAACATTGTTCTTTTCGTAGTATATGTGCTGATAAGTAATACCTGCATAAAAAGTTTTAAATTGTTTTTATTATTTTTACTATATGTTGGATGTGATTTTGATTGAAAATGCTTCTTTTTTATTTATTAATTAAAACAAAATTATTAGAAAAATTATTTCTTTAAGCCTTGGAATTTACAATCAAAATTAGAAAATGTATTTTTATCTAAATTATTTATGAAAAGTTTAATATTGTTTGATCTTCTCTACCATGTCCTTTTTACATATATATAGAATAATATTATTTGTACCTGGTTTCTGGTTTTTTGTAACATTTTACTACCATTATCAAAATCTATAGAAATAATAATCTAACATTATAATATCTTGAAATGGAGCTAGCCAACTCAAATATAGTATTGCAAATCCCTGGTTAAGTTAGATGAGGAGGCTATGTATTACATTTTGTCTTGAATGAGCATTTGGACTCTTTAGATACATATCTAAAGAGTCCAAAAGAAAGCTCATTCAAGACCATATGTAATACATAGCCTCCTCATCTAATAAAAATTCATACCTTAACAAAATTGTTAGATCCTTTTAAAGAAAACGTGTCATATAATCAACTTTCATCGAAATAAATGATAAAATCAACCCAATTTTATGAAAAATAGTATAACATTTTTTACATTTCACATAATACAAATAGATAAATATTACTTAAGTATTGAACTATAAATATTTAACTACCCATAGAGAGATGGCCAAGTGATTGAGACAGGGCATCATCACAATAAAAAACCAAGTACAAATTGAA
>CM076571.1:796428008-796835733 GCA_034641835.2 Pinus albicaulis
CAAAGGAAAGGATAAGATTGAGAGGTCTTATGTGGTGGTTAGAGGTGAATCTGATGGCCATCTATTCTAAACTTATTACTATAGGGTCCAATCGCTTGTTTCCTCCAATTACCATTACAAAGGACCTAAGACTCATGAAGAAAGCTCAAAATATTCCTAATATTCCTATATTCGTACTTGGACGACAAGGATTACCTTGGGATGTCAAATGTGGCAGTTCAAAGTGTTAGCCTCAAACATTGACAACTAGAAGCAACCTCTATACTGTAAGTCCCAAGTTTTCTTTTATAATCATGTCATGGTCACTATTACCCGCACTTAATTATTAAATCCTATAATGCCATTGATATCCCCACTTGGAGGTGAACTATACACATAATTTAGTCACAAAATCACACATGCATTTTTAACACTAAGTGAGATTTCTTAGGAATGTGCACACATTTAAGTAATGTGTGTGCATTATTAGGAATGTGCACACATTCCTAGTAATGTATGTGCATTCTTAGGAACATGTGCACATACTTAGGAACAAGCATGAGTAATTGAGAATGTGTTGAGCGGGCTAGATTCTTGATTTCTCAACAACAAAGATCAAACTAATTGATAAGGCTCATTTACACTCCTTCTTGTTTGGTTTCGAATAATATTTTGGGTTAATGTGTGGAATGCTAGTTTGCATAGCTTAGACATGTGTTCTAGTCTCAAATGGTGTCTGAGAGGCTAGAAACACTATTGGATTAATTTTCTCCAATACCCAGAAAACATTTCTAAGGAAAATTGTCTTAATTAGATCTAAATATCTAGTTTAATTATTTCCTAAGTCTAACTTAGGAAAAGTGGTTAATTAATCATATTTAATTGAGAAAAAAACTATGTTCCTCTAGTGACTTCTATAAAAGTCATTTTAAGAAGTAGAGATGATCTTAGCCATCCATTGGAGTTAGATCATGGTCGTTTATTACTCAACAAGGGTTTATAAGAGGAGATCAATTAGAATTTGGAGAACACATTTGAGATAAAGATTTGCAGTGATAGAAATGGTGCAATGATAGCATGGATGAAACCATTAGTTGAGATCAACAATGATTGAAGTTAGATTTTTCAAAGAGACTTCTTCATAACAATTGTCAGATTCTTAGTGATAGAAGGAGATCGATTTTATCTGTAGAAGTCGAGTTTATACAATGGTGTGAATTAAATAAGCAAGGTCGAGTTGTCGAAGCTAGAGGAAATTTTCCAAAGTGATCAATTTACACGAGAGAAGCTGAGATTTCTAGTGAAAGTCAAATTTCTAGAGGAAGTTGGGTTTATTTTCGAGTCAGTGTGAGTTTCTAGTAGAGGATAATTTATCTAGGGACACATATGTGATCAGTTTAGCACTCTAGAGGAGGGGAAAATTGAATTAGAGGGGCCGAGTTGCTTCCAGGAAGTCAAATCTACTAACATATGTGAAGAAAATAATTTTCTAGAGGTTTGCTAATTTACACCAAACAATTGTAATACTTTTCAATTACTAATTTGTTGAAGAATAATAAAGATACTCATCTACATAATTGGTTTCCCCCACATTGGGGATTTTCCAAGGAAATTTTTCCAAAAATGACAGTGCTCATTATTTGTGTGTGTGCAATATGTTCTCAGTTCTTCTAACTTATTTTTTGTGAAGTTGTAGAAGTGTTTTATTCAGTATTTTCCGAATTTAAATTACAGAATAAAATAATCTATTCAGATAGGTGAATAATAACCAGTAACTACAATGCTATTAAAAATTTAACACGGTACCAGAGTAGATCTAAAGGCAGAATAGGGTTTACACAAGCACAAAACAGAAAAACAAGGATTTACAAAACCTAGTTTGTGTTCTTCAAATTTATTTGGGTTTCACTATATTTCCAAGAGTTCATAAAATGACCTAAGTAGGATTGAGAGATAAGGATAGATTGGATGGATCCTAAAATTTCGGTGTCTGGAAAGCCATAATTTATTTACTCTACAAATAAAATGGTCTCAAGGAGTATGTGACTAGTTTGATTTCCATACCAACAGATCTAGCATAACTCACTACATATAAGAAGGAAGATGCCAAAGTGGGAGGTTGTTAGAAATTAATTAACAGAGCAATGGAACACATAAATACTGCAGAAAAAATAAACCATAGAAAATCATAAAACAAGAGAGACGCATATATACGTGGTTCACCCAATTTGTGCTACTTCCATGGAGAAAAAACCAGTACATCCTTTTATATTATCCAGCAAAATGAAGAGATACAACCTACAACAAATCCACTATAATTTCCTTTTCGCTCTCACACAATGTCTCATCTTTTCTTCGTGCACAGAATAATACACAACTTCAATACAATTCTCTCATATAAACCCTAAATTAACATAATTTCTATCATTAGATCATCCAACTAATGAATGTCCTAGATTAACTACGAAATTACAATATTTTACAAGGAAATTTTTCATCTAATTGTCACCACCCCCCTGGACCCCCCCAAACCTTCAAGGAATGGGATCCAAACACAGATGAAACAAAACCTATGAATCAGGAAGATAATCGAGGTCCACACCCAACAAATGATTATCCTTGACATAGTTAAGGATCACATAATTTCGTACATCCAAGAACTATATATAGTGGAAAAAATGCGGGATGCCATTCTAATTTTTTTCCAATGATACGAACTTATGTAGGAATGCAACAAAATTCAGATATAAACATAAATACAGATTTGCAACAGAATTAAAACTTCATTTCATTAATATCAAAGAACTGAAATATGCTTACAAACAAAATGGAAATAAACTAGCTCGGATGATGGTAGCTTATCTCTGAGAAGATATGTGGCGGCTACATGCCTCTAAATTGTATTACGATGAGGCTTGTATTTTGTTTTTTTTGCTCGATTTTTGTGTTTTTTTAAAGGTGAAAGGCATGCACAATCAAGAGTAAAAAAACCTTCCTCCTTTCAAACAATAACATAATACTTTTACTATCTCACTTGGTGAGGAGTTTGTTTATGAGAATAGAGGTCTTGGGTTCAAGTCTCTTTCTCAAGCTTCTTTTTGTAAATTTTTTTTGTTAAAGGGGCGGGATTTTTTTTTAAAGTTGAAATTCATCACCAAATTTCAAACCTGCTCTGTGAAATATTCTACATCTACATCTCGCCCAAAGGCATAACGTTCTCTATCCGGACAAGCCGAGCCGTTTTTTTAAAATAAAATTAATTTTTCGTGATTGTTCCATCGAGTAGTGGGTTTTAGCTTTTCTCAAATTTTCCGCTTTTTTTTTAAAATGGAAAGTGCATGCCCGATTATTCTTAACAACACCAATTATTTCCAATGGCTACCTCACATGGTAGATATACTTAGAAGTAAAGGGCTTTATAGAATAGCCACAGGGCTAGAAACTAAACCTTCTGATGATGATAAAGTCGCTAAATGGGAAAATAAACAAGATCAAGCACGAGGGTTGATAGGAATGCCCATTGCTCAAGATCTTCAATTTCATATCCTTGACATTGACACCCCTCATGAAGCCCTGGACAAGCTAAATACTGTCTTTGGCATTCAAAATCAAATCAGGGCCCATCAACTTGAAAATGAGTTGCTTACTTTGGACCCCAATAATTTCTCCTCTATTGAAGATTTTTTTTCCAAATTCAAGACCTTTAGGGTTCTTTTAGAAGGTTGTAAGGTCAAAAAGGAAGATGGTAGCATCATCTATTGCATTCTTACTAAGCTTGACCTTGCATACTCTGTATTTGTTTCCGCCTTCCATTCCACTAGAGAAGCCATCATTTCTTCAAGAACCACCTACAAGAACCCATCTTTTGATGCCTTTTGCGATTCTTTGATAAGAGAACAAGAAAAACTCTTACACCTTGGTCTTATCACTTCTGGAAACGCTTCTAAGAAAGCCTTAGCAGCCCAACAACAATCATATCAAAAGAATCCCAAGAAGCAGTATCCTAAAAAGTATGGTCTGAAACCAAACAAGGGTCCTAAGCAATTTCAGCCGCAAACTGAAAAAGAAACTCACCAAAATGATAAGGCAAATAAAAACAAAGGGAAGAAGACAGATAGACATTGCAACTTTTGCAATCATGATGGCCATATAGAGTCCAAATGTTTTAAGAAGATGGAAGCCTTAGAAGCAGCAATGAAGAAGCACAACATCAATTTGGAGCACTCTTCACCTTCATCTTCAGGAATGGCACTTTATGCTTGTGGTTGTCAAGCATCAAGATCTGGTTATGCATTAAATGTATCTTCCTCTTCTCATTCTCATGAGTGGCTCATTGATTTTGAAGCTTCTTATCACATGGAAAAAAATAAAGCCATGTTTTCTTCTTTAAATGATTGTAACACCAAACATATTTATGTTGGTGATGATAGATCTCTTAGTGTTGTAGGATCTGGAACCATTCATCTCGATAATGGTTAGTTTAATGATGTACTATGTGTTCCTACCTTGTCATGCAACCTTCTCTCTGTTTATCAGATAACTCATTCAGGTGAAGGGAAAATAGTAGAATTCTCACCTCATGATGTTGTAATCAAGGACCTCAAAGATCCTAAACATATTTTAGCTACTGGCATTGCTGATGATTCCACAAGGTTGTATAAGTTTGGCAACTTTGGGTCATCATCTCTTCCCTCTATTTTTGTTGATCATAATGATGATGTGAGAAAACTTTGGCATGAGCGATTTGGTTACTTAAACTATCGCTCTCTTCAAAATCTATGTAAGGAAAATATGGTGACCTATCTTCCTATGGTATCTTTCCGAGATGGTGTTTGCTTCGGATGTGTACTCATAAAACATCATCGGGATAGTTTTGACAAACGTGCCTCTTGGCACGCTTCAGCCCCTTTGCAGCTTGTGCACAGTGATTTATGTGGTCCACTTCCTGTTGTTTCTTTCTCTGGTTGCAAGTACTTCTTAACTTTCATTGATGATTTTTCCAGACGCACTTGGATATACTTCTTAAAACTCAAGAGTGAAGTTTTTAACATGCTCTTGGCCTTTAAGGCCTTTGTTGAGAAACAATCTCGACATCCAATTCTTAAGTTAAGATCAGACAATGGAGGAGAATATGTTAACAACAAATTTATCAACTTCTGCACTAAGCATGGCATTCAATTGCAACATACCGTTCCATATACTCCACAACAAAATGGTGTAGTCATGTTGAGTCTCAAAAATGTTCTCCATATTCACACATATTTCCATTATGTCATAACCATTTAGCTCTTATTTCATAGCCATTTGACCTAAAACCCTACATCAAATAACCATTTACATAAATATATGGGTTAGGATCCTTGTTTTCCAAAGTTATTTATTTTATGTATTTTAAGTGAATTTATGATTAGAAACTAGAAAAATAACATAGTTTCATATATCTATATATGTGTTATGAGTTTTGTGACATGTGTAGGTCAAAAGGAGACTTCTAGAAGACCCTTATGTGGCACTCTAAGACCAAATTCGAATTTGGTTGGAGAAGATTATGGGATCAAAAGGATATGTGTCTCACTTCCTTGTTGTATTGAAACTCTAGGAGGATATGTGTCTCATTCATCAAGTTGTGTTAAAACTCTAGAAAGACATGTGTCTTATCATTTCCTATTTTGATTGTAACTCTAGAGATGGAGGGAGAGATTCATGGACTCCCATTAATGAGATGTCTCCTCATATTTTGTATAAATAGGAGAAGCTTTCTCCTATCATAGGAAATGAGAAAGTAATGAGGAAGTAATGATGAAGTAGATTTGTAACAAAGTTCAAGATGGAATGGGATGTAGATTTATGAGTTTTTGAATAAAGAAGCTTAGTTCTTTGATGCTATTGTGATCTTATCTTTAAGGAGCCGAAGGACTTCACCAAATTGGTAGCAGAGGGCCCCTGCTATCCAAGGAGGCTTTTACATGTTTTCTAGATAAGTTGCTTTCAATTCTGTTTTGTCATATTTCCTTACTTAGATTGCTTTCTGAAATCATAGCTTTTAGCATAATTTATCATGGCAGCCCGGGCATTTGCATATCTTTTGACTAATGACATGGAATCAATATTGTTCTGCTGTTAATTTATTTTTTTTCTTAGTTTTTGTTTAATTTCGGTATTGCTTTGTTTATTTCAGTCTTGCACATTTGCTTCAGTAGTTAGATTTAGATATATTAAATTGCTCATGTCATTTTCAGTTACCTCCGAAAGCCACAGCTGGACCGATGGTGAGGGATTGTATTATGAAATGTGTAGTTTGATATTAGTTTCCTTTCTGCAAATTTAGATATATTAAACTGCTCATAACATCTTCAGTTGCCTCCGAAAGCCACAGCTGGACTGATGGTGAGGGATTGAATTATGGATGTGTAGTTTGATATTAGTTTCCTTTCCGCAAGTTAGAAATATTAAATTGTGCATGACATCTTCAGTTACCTCCGAAAGCCACAGCTGGACTGATGGTGAGGGATTGAATTATGAATGTGTGGTTTGATATTAGTTTATTTTCTGCAAATTAGATATCAGTTACTCAAGTTGTTTATGGTTACTTCCGAAAATCATAGCTGGACTAATGATGAGGGATCAGAAGACAAGTTGATGTAATTTGATTTAGATTTACTTTATCGCAACTTTTGGATTTCTTTCAGCATAGTTTCTTTTGTGTTTAGACAGCAGCAAGAATAGTTTGGTTTCATGCTCACTAGTTCACTGTTTTGATTTATTAGATTAGCAGCACCTTTTTCATTTTAGTAGCACATTTTCATTTCCTTTCAAGTTTTGTCATTGTATGTTTCAAATTCCTTTTTCAGTTTCAAGTTGGTAAATCATTATAAAGGACATCATTGCTTTGAATATTCATAACCATACTTGTCTTTTAGAATTTCCATCTCACATTAGGAAACCAACCAAGATCAATAAAAATCCAAAAACGACAAAAAGTAAGAGATAGGTTATCTTGCACATATAGTGCGCCACACTTCGTCAGTTTACGAATCCCTGGTTGATAATTTATGTTAGCAATTTAGGACACACTAAATTGACCAAACAAGCCGAAAGGAGGAATTAAGCACTAAAAGAAATGGCTAATTGTATGCTTCAATCTAAAGGACTTGTTCTCAATTTTTGGGAATAGCGTTTTGCATTAACTCAATTACATAGTAAATCGTACCCCTACTAAGTTTTAAAGAATATTCCTCAAGAAGCTTGGAGCTCAATCAAATTCGTATGTAAGTCACTTTCGTGTTTTTGGAAGTGATGCTTGGGCCCATATTCCAGATGTAAATCCTTAGAACCTAAGAGGAAAATGCATTTTTTGTTGGATATTCTGAAGATGTCAAAGGATATAGAATTCTTCAACCAAAATCCAAAAATATAATCATTAGAAGAGATGTAAAGTTTGATGAAAATATATCAGCCTGTGAGCCTAGTTCGACGGGTGTGCCACCTTTGGCCTCGGAGCATGATTTGGCATATGTGCCACCTCTCTCTCTCTCTTCTAATTTTAATAGCATTCCTTCTAGTTCAAATGATGACAAGGAGGATGACAATCCTCCTCAAGCTCATGAAATTGTTCCTTATACTCCACCGCTTCCAAGATGGGTCTACTCTACTTGGGATGCAGCAGGTTCTCTTGTAGGTGACCCTACCAATTGACGACGTACACGTTCTCAGTTCGAAAGAGCCCCTTCCTTATTGGCTCAAGTTCCATAAAAACTTGATCCAGAAACCTTTGAATAAGCCTCCGGTCATCCAGATTGGGATGAAGCTATGAATGAAGAGTATCGTTCCTTATTGGCAAACAATACTTGGGATCTTGTTCCTCTTCCAAAAGGAAGAAAAATTGTCAGATGCAGATGGGTTTACAAAACAAAGTTTGGACCAGATGGAAAAGTGGATAGACATAAAGCTCGTCTTGTCGCTAAAGGATTTTCACAAGTTGAAGGCATTGACTATACTGAAACCTTCTCCCCTGTTGCCAAAATGAATTCTATCCACCTTGTTCTTTCCCTTGCTGCCTCCTTTAAATGGGAAGTCCATCAGATGGATGTTAAATCCACCTTCTTACATGGAGATTTACATGAAGAAATCTACATGGAACAACCCCCTGGCTTTATCCAAAATGACTCTAGCCTTGTTTGTCGCCTTAGGAAGTCTCTCTATGGTCTCAAACAAGCTCCTCGGGCTTGGTATGCCAAAATGGATAGATTTCTATTAGATAATGGTTTTTCTAGGTGTCATTCTGACAACACTGTCTACACCAAGAAAGTGGGTAAGTCCTTCACCATCCTTGTTCTTTATGTTGATGATCTTATCCTTACTGGTAGTGATCCAAACCATATAAACCATGTGAAGTCTAGCCTCGAAAAGAAGTTTGAAATGAAAGACTTAGGAAACTTGCATTATTTCCTTGGTCTTCAAGTCTTGCAATCCAAGGAAGGCATTACCCTCTCTCAGTCCAAGTATGCCTGTGATCTTCTTCACCACTTTCACATGGAAGACTGTAAGCCAGCCCCTTATCCCTTTCAGTCTGGAGTCAAGCTTTCAGTCACTTGTTCTGCCCCTGAAGTTGATGCTACCTTATACCGTCAACTTGTTGGTAAACTTTTGTATCTAACTCATACCCGTCCTGACCTTTCCTTTGTCGTTGGTCTTGTCGCTCGGTTTATGCACCAACCTCACGAAAGTCACTAGAAAGAAGCTAAAAGAATACTTCGATATATTTGAAGTACAGTTCAGTTCGGGATTCATTTAAGTGCAGGAGCATCTCCATTGTTGATTGGTTTCACTGATTTTGATTGGGCTGGTGACCCTGATGATCGAAAGTCTACTACAGGATCTGTATTCACTCTTAGTTCAGGACCTATTACTTGGTCTTGTAAGAAACAAAGTGCCATCTATCTTTCTTCAGCAGAATCGGAGTATCGTGGTGTAGTTGAAGCCAGCAAGGAATCCATGTGGCTTCGTCAGATTCTGTCTGAATTTGGTCTTCATCAACAACATCCAACTACACTTTGGTGTGATAATCAGAGTGCCATTTAGTTATATAAAGATCTAGTTCAGCATCAATGTATGAAACACATTGAAATCCACATACACTTCATCAGAAAGCTCATTTATGATCGTGTTCTTGAAGTGCAGTACTGTCCCACCAATGATCAAGTAGTCGATATTTTTACAAAGGCTCTCACAGAAGCGAACTTTACCAAACTTTGATCCATGCTTGGAGTTCAGGAAATTTGTCATTAAGGGGGGATAGGCTCTAATGCCTCCTTCCCTCTCCTATTGTGTCTCTTTTGTAAATCCTTCAATCCTATCCCAATTTGTTCTTAACGGAGGATGTTAGGATATTTCGACACATAGGAAATAGGCTCCTTTTGTGTCACCTTTGTAAATCCTTCAATCCTATGCCAAGTTGTGCTTAAGGGGGGGATGTTAGGATATTCCGACACATAGGAAATAGTTAAGAATAACTTAGTCTAGTGTAGATTTAGGTAAAGTGTGTTTCTTTACCATGTACATTTGTATCTTATAATCCGACGGTCACGATTTGTAGTGATCTGACGGTTATCTCTCTCCTCGATATTAATGACACTTGATCCATGGCTTAACACCTGATTGGTCCATGATCTCTATTTAAAGAGCATGGAGGGTCATTTGTCCGGTAACTGTTTATGAGAGAAACATATGTAACTTTTCTTTTTATATTAATAAATTGCCTAAAGTGGCTGCATTGGCTCAGACCGTGGACTGTTTCCCTCTTTGAGGGTTTTAACCATGTGATTATACTGGTGCATTGATTTGTGATCTATTTATGAGCGGTGATATTTGGTTCTTGATCTAAGGAACTTACCCTATAAATTTTTACAAAGCTTAGTTTTCTCTTGATTTTGTTTTGTTTAGCATTCCAACTTTTCTTGTTTGACTTTTCTGAGTGTGGTTGGGTATATAACATTTTAGATTCTCTGAATTAGAAAGACTTGAGTTTTTTTTTTTTAACATTTCTCTACCCTGCGTTGTTTTATGTGGTAAACATAGTACAAACCTGCGCAAGTTTGCAGTTTAATTTAGTGCGCATGCACACTCGTTTGTATTGAAAACTTGCACACCCCCTGGAAATTTTGAAAAAATTAATATTTTATCTCTCAAAGTCAGATAACAAATTTCTTAAGGTTTAACCTAATCTATACCAACTCTCAGAGTTTGTTTGTGAACTAGTCCTCATTACCTTAGAGTATTTTCTGATATATCATCCTTTTTGCTCATACGGGTAGGGTTTTCTTTGGTTTAATGAATTTCTCTTTTGGGGAAAATAGATTCATTGCCTAGATCATTGGTTTTTTGTCATTTTTCTCTAGAGCTACCGCGTGTCTTGTTAGCCTTACTTCTTTGAGTGATTGTTTCATGATCGTTTGGAAAAGGAAAACTTCTAGAATACCAAAGTGTGATTTATCTCAAAAGTATTATTTTCTGTGTTTGTTTTTGCTAGTTAAAGCGAAAAAAACATTTTAGTTTACTTTCAACTAAAAGAAATCATGAAAAGACACTCATAGGTATCTTAGTTAGGATTTTTAGTTAAGAGCTTTACTTTTTTGATATTTTGACATTTTTTAGGGTTTTTATAGTTGATTTTTCTTTTGAAAATTGTTTGTTCATAAAATTGTATATTTTGGCTATGTAATCAACAAAGATTTTGCACCACAAAGAATTATTGGTCATGCTTGGAAATAAAATTATTTTCTTGATGAAAAATAACTCTTATGAGATGTGTTGGGAAATTTGTACTTTTTTGAGTCCAAAAGTCCTTATACTTTCTCTTAAATAGAAATTCATCGAAATAAAGAATTGCATTTTCATTATTGATGCATTTATAGTATTTTTTGAGTCGGTCACAGTATCATTGAGTTTCATCTCCATGCCCTTTTGAGTAAACAACATCCAAATTATTACAACACTTAATAAAATTGATCTAGACATTTTTTACATTTTCTAGGGCTCATTCCACCGATCTAGCTAAGGACTAGTGCTTTGGAATAGGAAGTAATTAACTTTCCAAAGCAGATAAAACAAATAAGTAACATCTTGTGGTATCAAAAAACCCAATTGTTGCAATGTGCTATGGGAAGCTCTTATTAAAAGAGTCAAGCACGAGGTCATGTCAGACCCAGTGGAATAGCAGTAATCATACCTACTTCATTGGTGAAGATAGAAGATGTACACGTAATACAAATGGTAAACCTCTGATTAACCATTTTCGAGGAGCCCGGGATCACTTGTTAGTAAACCTCATATTTACCATGTAGAGGAGCTTTTAAGGGGATTGAGATTTGATACTCTGCCCTTGTGTGTATATCAGGCCGCAGACTGTTCCCCCGAGTTCAATTGTCTCAGTTGGTGACCTTAGTGGCCATAATATTTAGGATTTTTCCCAAGGTGATGGTGGAGGGAAGGTCCCACTGTACCTGGAGCAGACATTGACTAGACTCACTAGGACTTTCCGAAGGGTAGTCTTCACTTCGAGATGGCATAGTGAAGCTTCTTGCACTAGACTATTTCATTAAGAAGGTTGTCAGGTTAAATTTCCCCTCTACTAGTTTTCCACATTAATCTCTGCGAGGTTGGATTTCATCACCAACTAGCGTTTTTATTGTGGAAACATATTGTTCGTGTGTGGATTTTCTCTTAGATTCTATAGGCACGTGTTCAATTTTTTGATTTTTAGAGTCCTTGGGTGTGATTCTTTCGAAATTTTTTGATTTCGCGTGTTAAAGAAATTAACTGTGGTTGAATTACCAAGACATTCAAGTAGAATGCAGGGGAAACACCCTTAATATACACCCCCGTCAATTGGAAAAAGTAAAAATTGAAAGGGTTTAATCATCAGGAACTGGGTCTACTGAACAAGGAGAATCATCCATTGTAATACATCATGATTTCAAAGTTAATCAACCTCAGATAACCGAAAAAGAATAAGAGCAACCAGAAATTTATGAAGTAATTACAATTGAATCTGTTACTGGTGAGTTATCATATACACAACTCACTGAACTCGAAATATTTGAGCCTGAGTCTGATTCTGCTTCATCTGATTCACCTTCAGATCTTATGACCCCGACTCTTGATCATCCTTGTCCACCCCGAGGAAATCTTCTCATCATTGAGAATATCCCTCCTTGCCTTATTAGCATTAAAGAGATATCTGACGTAGAAGAAGAAATTGAACCTCCCTCTTGTCAAGAATCTTTAGATTTAAGGTTTAGTGAAATTATATACCCTTTCGTTCCTTTTTGATTAGATCCTTGTGATGGGCCTCTAAATTAGACATCAATTAAGGCCCATCTAACCTTTCTTAGGCCCATCTACCTTTCTTATGCACATAAAAATATATATTAAGTCTCTCCTTTTGCACTTAATAATGTTTTCTTAGGGTTTAATATTTTCTTAGGAAGGTTTAAAGGTAATTTCATATTTGTGCCTAATATTGGTTACATTTTTGAATATTGTGAGAATATTGGGAAAATTATGAAGATTTGGAGAAGGAGATACTTTAGGGAGTTGCTCCCTTCCATTGGAAGATCAAGAGTGAAGAATAAATGAGCACAATATCAGGAAATTAAGGAGAAATATTGGAGATATTTAACGGGGTTTTCCACCCTCCTTAAATATCAAAGGCAACCAAAGGATCCTCATGATATCCCCTCCAACAATTTGAATTCCAGAGGCATCCAAGCAACTCAAGATCAAGTGCACTCAAGCCATACTTCACTTGGAGTCAAGTAGACTCATTACCTATTTTTTAGGGAGTTTTTGGTAGCTACCGTTGAGGATAAACAAAGCTAATCAAGAGCTAATTAGGGTTGATTCCAGTGGATTTTGGTCCATTCGATGCAGTCCATTCCATTCCATTTTCATTTTATTCCATCCCATGCCATTCATTTTCCATTCTATTAGGCTTTTGTTGTTTAAGGCCTTTGAGATGTAATTTTTAATGCAATGAGTATTCAAATGAATTTTTATTGATATAGTTTCAGAGAGCTGGGCTTGTCGGTTAGGGCCCAAACCATGTGCCTAAGCTTCTATGTTGTTGTCATTCTTTCTTTTTTGTTATTTAGCTAGTTTTATTTCTGATATTTTCATTGCTATTATAGTTTGTTGATGTAGATTTAATTTGCTTATCTACGTTGTAGAATAGCTGATTAACTCTATAAAACTGTGAGGCAGTCTTCCCCTCTCATCTCTGTCAATAGAGTTCAAGCAAGGTAAACCTTCCCACAGGGAAAAAAGTTGCTTTCTGTTTGAGTTTAGGGTAGATTTTTAGTACTAGTTTCAGCCTTTATTTCCATTGTTTTTGTCACGCATTTCATATGTATTTCATGCATAAATTAGCAGGGTTGATAGCAGGATGTATTGGTAAAGCCCAGAGCAGCTCAAGCGGCGCCTCCCTGCCTCATTTCCATCTCTATGTTACGCTTCCAAACACCTCTATTACGCTCCATTTTCCTCCTTATTTTCTCTTCCTATTAGTTGTCGCACCCTTTTTATTCATAAAAACCATTAAATTTTTGCATGTGCTCTTTTACTTGGACTTTCCTGATTATCACATCTCGGCCATCAGAGAACCCCTTCCCTTTCCTTTGTCGTTCTTCAAAATTTCAACAATTTTCCCTTTTCACCTCACCTTTACCTTTTTAATGAAAATATTCAAATAAAATTGGAACTCGATCCCTTTTCTTCTAGGAGAATTACCTCAATTGCCTATCGCAATCGCAATTCACATATTATATTAGTTTTCGTTAATCCTTTTTGCTTCCAAGCCCCTATTGCGATATTCTGTACTCCGCTGCCAAGTCACCCGTCGCAAACCACACTTCACATATTTTCTCTTTTCCCATTAAGAATTACGGTTCCTTTTTTCCGATTGCGATATTTTTATTGTACTCCTTCCTTGCTTCTCGAACTTCCCGCTAACATACTTCGCCTTTTCGCAAATTGCACTTCGCATATTTTTCCTTTTTCCTTTTAAAACTTACTTCTCGTGTCTGCTGATTTCGATATTGGTATCGTGCTCCACCACCAGTCCCACTGCCACGTCATCTGACTCATTGCATACCGCAGATCGCACCCTCTCGCCTTTTCATAAATCACATCTTTGTCCTTTTTCCTTTTCAGAATTACCGCTACTGTCGCTAATTTGTGATAACTCTCTGTACTTTGCCGCATCGCACATCGCAAATCACATCTTTTACTTTGTTCTCGTGAGACTTTTCGCTCCCAACACTAATTGCGAGATCGCTGTTGTGCTCCGCCACCGGTCCCACCGCCACGTCATCCCATCACATTTCAAAATTTTCTCCCACTCCCTAACAACACTTACGCTACCCCTTCGGCTTTGCGATATTGCGATTGCGGTATCCCATATTGTATATCGCACTGCCATCCCTCCTTCGCAACTCTACCATCGCAATTTTTAAATCATTCCGCTCCAAAATTTTTTTGTGCCATAATAAAGCTTTAATAAAGTTTAAACCCATCTTTTCACTTCTAAGCCTTGTTTCATGTGTTTATCCCTCCATTGGCACCTTTACCCCTTTCTTCTCCAACCTGCAAATCAACACTTTTTCAATTAGAATTAAGTCATGGATAACTTAGTTGCATGGATAGAAGCATGGTAGATAGAAAATAATATAAGTAGGGCGTGTTTAGCGAATTGACCAAGTTAAGTGTGGTTCAAATTAGTTTCCTTTCTATAATTTAAATTATTTTCCTTTCTGCCATTTCTTTTCATCAATTTAGATTAGTTTCCTTTTTGTCATTTCCTTTCAAAAATTTAGTTTAGTTTCCTTCCTGTCATTTATTTTTAGCACTTTAATTTAGTTTCCTTCTGTCATTTCCTTTTGGAAATTTAGTTTAGGTTCATTGAAGTGTGACAGTCTTGACTGAGAACCCCTAGAAGTAGCACCATTTTGTAGAGCGGAAGAGGACGACATGAGTAGAATGCATCCACTGTGTATATAGCACTGTCACCTCCAAGTTCGTACAAAAATCGGGTTGATAAATTAAATTAGGGCATCCCTTGGGAGTTGCAGCACTCTTGGTGAAATACCAGGGCTCACCACCTTGGTATCACCAATTCACCTATTTTTTACATAGCTCTGGTTACAGTCACTCACTACGTCGGATCCCATTCTACTCTTTACCCAGAAATAATAACATGGCTTCTAAAAGCATGTCTACTGAGTCATCTATATTTTCTTCTTCACCATAAATTTTTTTGTATGCCTACCCTTCTATTCCTGCTGGGTACCAGTCGCTTTCTGGCACTTTTTCAGGAGCATCCCCTTTCTCTAAAAATTCTACTATGTCAGTTGGCATGTTTTAGTCTACCACCCAAACTTTAATGACAAAACATGTATATATGTTTTCTAGGAATGTACCTCAATCTATCTCACAAGGTGGCTATATAGTGCCTGGGGGGTAGTAGCCTCTTCAAGGGCAACAACCTTTTTAGGGGCAACAACCTCCTTAAGGGCAACAATATTTTCAAGGAGGACAACCTTTTATTGGAAACTATCCAATGGTTGTAGGGAAAAATATTCTTGGTAATTATCAAACTTATGTTCCAATGCCTCAAACTGGTTATGGTCAACCCTATGTGTCACAACCTTCAATGGGAACTCCTTACCTAGGGATAAATACTATGTGAAACCCTTTGTTTATTGAATAGTCTTTGCAACCTACATTGCAAGTACCTTATAATAAACTTGATCAACCAGTTGGAAAATTTGGTTATACCCAAGTCCAACAACCTGTTCAAGGTGCACTTCAAATTACCCCAAAGGTATCTGTGCCAAGTATTCATCAAGCTGGTATGAGTACTCCTAATACTCCTATCCAATCTGTTGTGCAAAATTCTGTTAAAAAACCAAGTACACCTATCCTAGGAGTTTCTCAAGTCTTTATTGCTGCGACCATTCAAATGTCAACGCCAACTGTTACTTAGGCTATCCCTTAGACTACTACCCATCAAAATGGACCTATAGTCCAGTCGATTCCTCAAAACTCTATGGGACAACCTAGTGCAACAACTGTAAAAACAAGTCAACCTTTTATAGGTCAAAATTTTCAAGGACAACCCTTTGTAGGTCAATTTGTTCAACGGAAACCTTTTAGAAGACCAATTATTTAGGGACAACCCTCGACAAGTCAACCTTTTCAAGGCCAATTTGTTCAGAGCCAACAATTTCAAGGGAAATTACATTATGGACAAGTGGGAAAAAATCTAGCTTTTCATACCCAACCATACTCTGGTTATACATATCAAATACCATCTCAACCTCAACTAGGTAAGGTTACCCCTGGATACCCTGCAGATATACTGATTCCAACTGCTCAAGATATCCCAGGTTTTCCTGGATATCCTCCTCAGGGTACTGGTATTGTCCCTCAAGGCTATAAATTCGCTCAAAGAGACCCTAATAGGTGGTTACCTTTCATTTCAACTTTATATTTTCCAGAGTTTTCTCGGCTAACGAATGATCCAATTTACTATCTTCCGTTTTGGTCGCCAATGCCTACTAAGTTGCTCAGTGCTATTCCAAATTTTGAAGGAAAATTAGGAGAAGACCCCTCAAATCATGTTATGACTTTATCATCTATGGTGTGCATCCAATTCTTTGATATATGATTCTATTTGTTTAAGAATTTTTTAAAGAAATTTGATCGACTTAGCTGCAAAGTGGTAATTGAGTTACCACAAGAATCTTTCAAAAATTTCAATGCTTTAGCAATTTCTTTCCTTACACATTTTCAGTTTCCAATCCGTTATGATAATGGCACGAAAATTTTGACTTCACTTAAACAAAGTATGTCTACGTACATTTTAGATCACATCCATGAATGGTGACATGGATGCCGCTTAGTCAAAGTTTTCATTTCGAATCAAATTCTAGCTGAATGGTTCATTAAATCATTACTTCCTAAGATTACAGAATATGTAACTAAAGGAGGCATTGTAATAGAAGAGCAGGTCATCGTTCAGGAGCAGGTTATCCCTTATGAAGATGTTGGGGTAGGACTAGTTAAAGATTGTGCTCTTATGGGAACTTTTTCTATAACTCCTCCTAACTTACCTCGAACTATTGCCAATATCATTATGATTAAATCAAGAACAATGCCATTTGATGACACATGGAATGTGCCTTTAGAATCTGAATTGGACTGTTATGGTGACAAGATGCCTTTAAGTCCATATGAATCGACATATGTAGTAGTACAATCACTTTCTAACATTTCATCAACTGACATTGATCAAATGAATGTGGTCAGTGAAGAGTCTTCTTCTCAATCAAACTCAACCATGACATATTTTTCTAATCCTTTTCAACAAATGTTTTCAACTGTTGAAAATATTCGGGAATCTTTTCATTGGATGAATTACCTTGGGATGATATTCATCATTGATCCTCTTTTTTACGTGACCTTGATAGAGTCAAAAATGACTTTTCAACCATATTTTCGATTGGTTATGTCGAGGAACCTCAAAATCCTATGTTCATTCTTCATTCAGATTCTGAGACAAACTTAGGAAATATTTCCATGAAAATTCCCATTGACATATCAATCAAACCAGGAGTTACTAAAATCATTCATATAGGTGATTCTTGCTCAATTGAAGAGATCAATATGTACAAAACCTACCCTATTTCAGGAATTCCGAGACATTTTTATCTAGTATTACGAAGAAATACCAAGTATTGATCCTAAGATTGTGATTTAAGAAATTGAGACATGCTTGGATGCTAAACCTATTAGAAAGAAATTACGTCCAATACATTTGTGAAAAGTTGTTACTATTAAGGTTGTAGTTGAAAAACTACTTCGCGTAGGATTTATTTATCATATTCCTTTGACAGATTGGATATCTAATATTGTTCCAGTGACCAAGAAACAAGGGACTATCAGAGTATGTGTTGATTACAGGGATATTAATAAGGCTTGTCCCAAAGACAATCATCCCACCCTTTACATTGACCAAATTGTTGATGATTGTGTCGAAAATGAAATATTTTCGTTTATGGATGGATTTTTTTGGTACAATCAAATAAACATTCTCCCTGTCGATTAGTCAAAGACATAATTTATATGTCCACGGGGAACATTTTC
This sequence comes from Pinus albicaulis, assembly GCA_034641835.2. Lineage (NCBI taxonomy): Eukaryota > Viridiplantae > Streptophyta > Pinopsida > Pinales > Pinaceae > Pinus > Pinus albicaulis. Next base: position 796,446,189 of record CM076571.1, read on the forward strand.
ATATTTTAAATTACCTTTTGGATTGAAAAATACTGGCGCAACTTTTCAAAGAGCTATGTCTTACACATTTCACGATAACAAACACATTGTACAACCCTACTTGGATGACTAACCTACTCATTCTTTATGCAGCCAAGATCATCCTACACATTTGCGTGCTATCTTTATGCGATGTAGGCTTTAAAACATTCATTTGAATCCACACAAATTTGTATTTTGTGTAAAATCAGGATGATTACTTGGCTTCATTGTTTCTAAAGAAGACATTCGTGTCGAACCATTGAAGGTTGAGGCCATTGTGAATCTACCTCCTCCTTCCACTCTTTGCCAACTCCAGAGTTTCCAAGGGAAAGAAAAATTTCTATGTCATTTTATCCTGAAGTATGCAGAGTTAACTAAATGTTTCACTTAGTTATTAAAACAGTAGGTTCCATTTATTTTGGATGAGCTTGCCGATACGTGAGTTAAACTCAGTAATCAGTTAACTTAGTTAGGTGAGTTAAAGTCAGTTGAACTAGTTGTAACTATTTGTTGCACTAGTGAGAGATAAAGTGAATTAAATCAGATTTAATTTAAAATCAGTGATCTGCCATGCAACTGATGATTTACTATTAATAGTTTCATGTATGTCAGTTCCAGTGGAGACCCAGTTGAGACAAAGGTTAAATGGATGTTAACTATCAGTTGTGTGATTACTAGGTTTCCCACATGCAACCAGACATCCATTGGATTTACCATGATCCTTGCATAGTTTTGAAAGGATGAAATTCCTAAAGAATATGGATTTCATTCCACTTGAATTGTGCAAGCAAGGCAGGCTGATTAGAGGCTGAGAATTGGCTAAGTGTTGGTCGATTTTGTCTGGGTAAGTGTGAGATAGTTGTGAGAGTGTAGAAGACTCTTGTGGGAAGAGTGAATTGTAATTGTTTCATGATTCCATGGCGAATATATAATATAAGATAGAGGGGTTTTGAGCAGTAATTCCCTGGGAAAATATCTGTGATGTGGTTTGATTTTTTTCTTTCTTCACTTGTTGTGATTGGCGATCGTGTTTATTTCCCGCAATTGATTTGTAGAAGGATTCAATATCTAGCTTTAGTACATGGCTTGATCGGTTTGAATCTATTGATATGTTTGTATAATTTCTACATGGTATCAAAGAACAAGAAATCACTATAGTGGAGGAGAAGCTGAGTTTGTGATTGAATAGAATTCAAATTTGCAAAAGTATTCTGGGTGCGACAGGCAGATAAGGATTGAAATGGATTTCAATGGCTTGATATTGGAGTATGCACTCGAGGGAAGTTCCAATTATATTGTGTGGAAAGATAGGATGGAGACATTAATCGAGTACAATGGGTTGAAAGAATTCATTGACAATGACATTACCAAACCTGCTGCAACAGATGCCGCAAATCTTGATGCTTGGAAGAAGAAGCTTGCAAGGGCGAGGAGGATATTACTGGAGGGGGTACGAGACCACATTGTCTCAAGTCTCCATGGAAAAGAGACACCATATGCAATGTGGAAAGCTTTGACAGATCTGTTTCAGAGCAGCAGTGATCATAGAAAATTGGCATTGAAGGACAAGCTCAGGAAAATCAAGATGGAGAAAGGCAAAACCATTCTGAAATATTTAACAAAGTTTGTCCAATGTTGGGATGAGCTTGGGAGCATCATAATTACTCTCGCGGATGATGACTTGGTGAGCCTAGCTCTTCTAGGACTTCTCAATGGTTGGCATAGTTATCAGGACTCTGTCAATGGGAGGTAGAAGCTGCCAAATTGGGAATGACTTTGGTTGGATTTGGTGCAAGAAGAATTCAAGCGAAATACCAGGGATGGATATTCATCTAAAATATATGATGAAGAAAATTGCATTTTGGCTACCAAGGCGAATAAGGGGAAAGGAAATAAATTCCATTCCAAATATGAGTCCGGCAAAGATGGCAAGAATCGAGACATGTCCAGAGTGAAGTGTTTTCATAGTCACGAGCATGGACATTATGCCACTAATTTTCCACAAAATAAGAAGAACAAGAAGGCTTCAAGATCTGCAGTTGGTGAGGCTTTGGCCTTGAAATTTGAGCTTAAATTCTCACTGATTTCATGCATGGTGTCAAGTGTAATGGGATCTGTGTGGTACTTGGATAGTGGTGCATCCTTTCACATGACGAGAGACAAAGAACTTTTAAGTAGCTTGGAGGAGAAGGACCTCCAGATGCATATCGAAATGGGTGATGACGGGTGGTACAATGCTACCAGGATTGGTACAGTTACCTTCTAGAGACAGTCAGGTAAACCCTTCTTATTAAAAGGTGTAATGCATGTACTAGGCTTGAAGAAAAATTTAGTCTCAGTCACAATGTTGGAGGATAGAGGCTATGATGTTGTTTTCAGTGAAGGAAAAGATTTCCTTCGACACAAAGCAACAGGATAAGCCAAGAAGATTGGGATTCATGTGAATAATCTCTATAAACTTGATGTAGATGGTTGCGCAACATTGATGGGTAAGGTGGAAAAAGTGGTGAATCGGGATGAGGGTGAGTTAAGGCACAGGAGATTGGGCCATCTACACCATATAACCTTGAAGGTCATGCATCATATTTCTACGGGTCTTCCCAAGGGTACCCTTGCATAGTTAGACACATGCAAGGGATGTACTATGGGGAGGTATACAAAGGCCATTTCTCATGAGAAGGAGAATCGAGCTTTGGAAATCCTTGAGACAGTTCACTCAGATGTGTGTGGACCATTCTCTACTACTTCGATAGCAAAATTTCTTGAGTTCAAAGTACTGGTGGAGAAAGAAATAGGGAAGCATGTGAAGGCTCTTAGGAGTGACAATGGTGGTGAGTACATCTCCAATGAATTCAAGAAATTCTATAGCAAAGAAGGAATTCAGAGTGAGTTGATTGCGCCTTATAACCCACAACAGAACAAGGTCGCAGAAAGAAAGAATAGAACAATTGTGGGTGCATCACAAGCGATGTTGCATGATCAGGGCCAACCGTTGCAAAAACCATAGTCCTCATCGAATACTTGGCATGAGTACACCAAAGGAGGCTTTTACTGGTTAGAAACCTGATGTTTCATATTTTAAGATTTTTGGCTCATCTATTTATTTGCATGTAAATATGCCAAGAAGAAGTTTTAACCAATAACTGAGATTGGGATATTTGTGGGGTACACTGATACTCCCCACAATAATCGGGTGTATTTTCAAAACAACAGGATGAATATTGTGAGATAGGATATAAAATTTGATGAGAAGAAAGCCATGTGATTGTCCCTTGAGAGGGACCTAGATTTGCATGCAGATGAGGAACTCTTGGTTCCAAAGAATTAACCTCAAGATGTGGAGCAGCCACATGCGAAGGATCATGGAGTTGCATAAAACACTCATGCAGAGCCATCCACCAGAAATGGTAGAAGGCACACCACGGAAGCTGATAGATTGAGACTTGATCTGGCAGAGCATGTAGGAGCACCTAGTTCACTGTGTAGACAGAGACAGTCTCTAGACAATTTTACTGGATACATGGCTCTTATGAGCAAGTGTATTGTGATAGAGCCATCTTCCTTTGAGGAAGCAGTGCGACAAACAATTTTGGTTGATGCTATGGTAGAGGGGTATGACTCCATAATCAAGAACAATGCATGGGAAGTTGTCCCAAGATTGGTCGGAAAATTAGTGGTTGGATCTAGATGGATATATAAGGTGAAGTAGGCGGCAGATGGGAGTGTGGAGAAGTACAAGTCCATATTTTTGGCCTGGGGATTCTCACAAGTTGAGGGGATTGACTATGAGGAGACCTTCAAACCAGTTGTGAGATACTCTTCCATTAGATCTATCCTTGCACTCTCAGCACGGATTGGGTGGCACATTCATCATATGTCTGTGAAAACTGCATTTCTCAATGGAGTTATTGAGGAGGAAATGTATATAGAGCAGCTAGAAGGTTTCGAGATAGTTGACAATGATTCGCATGTGTGCCGACTCAAGAGAACACTGTATGGTCTGAAGCAAGCACCTCGTGCTTGGTACACTCAGATTGACAGCTATTTCAACGGGTTGGGCTTCACCAAAAGTGAAACAAATGAAAACCTGTACCAGATTGTGGTTGATGATAAGCTCTTGATTATCGTACTTTATGTTGATGATATAATTTTGACAAGTGATGAGTAGCTGATAACTTATTGCAAGGAGAATCTTGCAAGGGAGTTTGAAATGAAGGACATGGGACTCCTTCACTATTTCCTTGGTTTGGAAATATGGCAGTGGGATGGTGAACTATTTTTCTCTCAAGACAAGTATGAGAAAAAGATTCTGGGTAAGTTTCACATGGAGAGATATAAACCTATGGATACTCCTCTTCTAGGAAATTGGAGGAAATAGGATGCTACTTCAGGAGAAGTGGTGGATGCTACTGCCTACAGGCAGCTAGTGGGTTCACTGATGTACTTTGTGAACACCATACTAGACATTTGCTATGTAGTTAACCGACTGAGTCGAGCTATGGTTAAGCCAACCAAGCTCTTTTGGAAGGCATGGAATCATGTCTTGAGATATCTCAAGGGAACTAAAGAGTATGGATTATGGTACAGACATATAGAGGTAGTGAAGCTTCAAGGGTTCACAGATGTAGATTGGGCAGGCAGTCCATCAGACAGAAAGAGCACATCAAGAGGGATCTTCAACATAGGATCAACAACAGTTTCTTGGTACAACAAGAAGTAAAGATCTGTGGCACTCAGTTCAACTAAGGCGGAATACATGGAAGAAAATTTGGCTGCATGTGACGCCATATGGATGAGAAAGATCCTAGTTGGTTTGTTTGGTTCTCAGATGGATCCGACGGTGATACACTGTGATAACCAGATTTGCATTAAACTCTCAGTTAATCCGGTATTCCATGATAGGTCCAAGCACATAGAAATCTAGTACCACCATCTTATAGGTTGTGTTCATAGGCACATTATGTTACTTTATTACATTCCCACAGAATATTAGGATGCAGATATTCTGACAAAGGCGACTCCAGGAGAAAATTCAAATACCATAGAGGCAGGATCGGGGTGGTAGATAATCCATTTCTTGTTGAGAAGGAGTGTTGAAAGTCCAACAAGAAATTGCAGCACACACACTAGTGTGGGACCACAGGTCCTAGCAATACATTAGTGTGAAATCCAATTTAATGAAATAAATTGGTGCAATGTCTAATTTAATTTTCCCATAATTTAATTGGACAATAAAATGTAATATTATCTCATAATCACTTGTAATATTTCACTGTGATAAAATCAGTTAGCTCATGAATTTCAAGTTGAGGGTAGTTGGTGAGGCATGCAAAGTGATTCTATTAGTTATGGAGTTCAAATTGTAGTTGTTGCATTAGTTTAATGCATGATTAATCAGTTAACACGGTTAGGTGAGTTAATGTCATTTGAACTAGTTGTAATTGTTTGTTGCACTAGTGAGAGATCAAGTGAATTAAATCAGATTTAATTCACAATCATTGATCTGCCATGCAACTGATGATTTATTATTAATAGCTACATGCATGTCAGTTCCAGTGGATACCCAATTGAGACAAAGGTTAAAGGGCTATTAAATATCAATTGTGTGATTAGTAGGTTGCCTGCATGCAACTAGACATCCATTGGATTTCCCATGATCCTTGCGCAATTTTGGAAGGATGAAACTCCTAAAGAATAGGGATTGCATTCCACATGAATTTCACAAGAAAGGTAGGTCTATTAGAGGTTGAGAATTGGCTAAGTGTTGGTCGATTTTGTTCGGGTCAGAGTGAGACAGTTGTAAGAGTGCAAGAGACTCTTGTGAGAAGAGTGCATTGTAATTGTTTCATGATTCCATGGTGAATATACAATAGAAGATAGAGGGGTTTTGAGCAACAATATTTCCCCGGGAAAATATTTTATGTTGTGGTTTGATTTGTTTCTTTTTGCACTTGTCGTGATTGGCGATCGTGTTTATTTTCTGCAATTTATTTGTAGAAGGATTTAGTATCTAACTTTAGTACATTTCTTGATCGGATTGAATCTATTGATATACATATGTTTTTATAATTTCTGCAATATTCAAACCCAAACCTTTCGGCCAAAAATTTCACAATCTGATCGACGTAGAATTCGATACCAGTCTCAGCAATATAATATTTTTGGCGACACTCTTTATCATCGTGGTGCAGATTATGTTTTTTGACATTGTATTACTCACGAAGAAGCTAAAAGGGTTTTAAATGACTGCCATTCTGGAGCATGTGGTGGTCATATGTTTGGGTTTTCCACAACCCAAAAGATATTGGGCATTGGCTATTTCTGGCAGTCACTATTCAAAGATTGTATCCTTGTAGTTAGAAAATGTCACAATTGCCAGATTTTTGATCGAAATATGCATGCACCTCCAGCTCCTCTTCACCCACTCATAGTTGTTGGCCTATTTGAAAAATGGGGTATCAATTTTGTTACATGTAACCCTCACTCGGCCGGGGGGCGTGGGTATATTATTCTCATTGTAGATTACTTTTCCAAATGGGCTGAAGTGATGCCTACATTCATGGCTGATGGAAAAACTGGAACTATTTTCATATTCAATCACGTGATTGCTAGGTTTGGTGTCCATCAAGCTATCATTATGGACCATGGTAGCCACTTTCGAAACATTATGATGACTAAAATTTCCACTTAGCTTGGCCTACGCCATGATAGTTCCACATCATATTACCCATAGGCCAATGGCCAAGTTAAGCTTGTTAACAAGGTTTTAGCTAACATGATTAAACAGATTATAGGAAATCATAAATCAAATTGGAATACCATGTTTTTTTCTGCATTGCGGGCATACCATACCTTTGCAAAACATCCACAGGGTTTACTCCTTTTCAACTCATTTATGGTTTAGAAGTTGTTTTACCCATTGAATGTGAAATCTCGTCACTCAAACTAGCCATTGAGTTGTTACCGGCTACCTCTGAAGCGAAAAAACATTTCTTATACCTAGCAAAGTTAGATGAGACTCACCGTACCACTACATTAGCTGTCAAAGCTCATAGAAAATGTGTTAAAGCTCAATATGATCAAGGAGTTAACCCTCGTATCTATTCGGAAGGTGACCTAGTCTTAGTATACGATCAAGCTCACGATAAACTAGGCGCTGGTAAATTTGAACCAATGTTGCATGGTCCATATATTGTTAAGAATGTACTTGCATAAGGGCCTTATGAATTAGTTGATTATGAAATCGTCTCTTTATATAAGCCCAGAAATGGTCCCTATATAAGGAGATATTATGCATGAGTTTTTCTGTGAAGATTGTCTTTGTACATTAGTTACATTTTAGTAGTGTGCCTTAGATTATTTATTTTGCTTGCTTAGTTTTCACTACTTTTGTCGCTTATCTTGATTACTCTCGATACTACAGATGTCGGCGTTCCTTCAGAATTACATTGGTTTTCCTGAAGATGCCTGTCGTAGTACATGGAATATATCTTCTGTTGCTTGGGTTATATATTCATCCACTGATGAGTTAGTTTCTATTCATGGGATTTGCTTCAGTCAAAAAACAAAAAATATTGCGGAATATAGCACAGTCGTTGAGCTATTATTTGATGCCATTACATTTGGAAATCGACGTTTGATTATTAGGTTAGATATGCAACTCATTGTATTACATTTAAACTGTATTTATGCAATCATAAATCCATCTTTGTTAAGAATATTTTTAAGGGTTCGTCTCTTAGAAAGACAATTTTATTACATTGAATATCAACACATTTAAACACATTAGCTAATGCATTGGCTAATAAAGTTTTAAATATACATTTACAGCATTGAAATTAAAACAAAACAATATTCAATCCATATTGAACAAGATACTCAGAGATCGAAAGTAGTAATATCATTAGGTCAAAATAGTTGTGTGTCAAAAAATATTACATCGTCTATGATCATAGGTTTCAAACACTTTATGCTCTAAATATACTGATAGAAAAACAAAATTCCAATCTAAATTTACCATCAACTATCCATGATGATGATCATGGTAGCAGATTATAGCGTGCACCACTCTGTGCAGATATCGTCTGAATGGACCTGGAACCCCAGTCACATGCCTCATTTGAGAGGAAAATCATTTGTCCCAGTCTCTTGGATGTTAATGGTCAACCTCTCTAGGTTGTGTTCCAACTTTGTGAGGGCCTCTGCTGCATTAGTCAGTGGTGGAGCTTCCATTGTAGGTTGTGCTTCTCATTTTTCAAAACGATGAAGCACCGCTGGTTGTGTCAGGCCGACATCTGCATTTTAATGTTTTTATCAGTATTGGATGATAAAAAATCAAATAAAAATTAGATAATAGAAAAAACTCAAAATGAGACTTTTTACCTAATGCATCCCACTGTAGAAATTATATAACATGCATTTATATATTGGATTCACTCGATCTAACAATGTACTAAAGTTAAATACTGAATCACTTCTATAAATATTTTGTGGAATTAAAAACATAATCTCTAATCACATGAACATGAAGAAATATCAATTGCACACAACACATATAATATCCCGGGGAAATATTACAGCTAAAAACCCCACTATCTTATATTGTATATTTAGCATGGATCATGAAACAATTACATACAAAATTATTCTCACAAGAGCCCTCCAGTACTCAGCTAATTGTCTCACACTTTCATATGCAAAAATAACCAACACATAGCCAATTCTCAGCCTCCAGACAGCCTGCCTTGCTTGTGCAATCCCTGATGGATGCAATCCCTAAAATATAGGAATTATTGCCTTACTTGACTGCGCAATTATCATTGGCACTCCAATGGGTATTTGGTTGCATGTGTGCAGCCCAATAATCCTACAACTAATAGTAAACTTCCCTTTCACCTAGAACTCAACTGTGTCTCCACTGGATCTGACATGCATGCAACTAATAATAGTAAATCCTTAGTTGCATGTGAGATCACTGATTGTGAATTAATTAATCTTTAATTCACTTGATCTCTCACTAGTGTATCTTCAGTTACAACTAGCACAACTAAATTTAACTCAATAAATTGAGTTAAATGGTTTACAACTTGCATTAACTAATGCACCACTGCACTTCGAACTTCGTTACAGCTAGAATTACTCTACATGCCTCACCAACTACCTCTAACTCGAAATCCACTAGCTAACTGAATTTATCACTTTCAGTTAACTGTTTCAAGTCCACATTGAGAATAGATTACAGTTTAATTTCCATCTTAATTAAGGGACAACCAAAATATACATGCACCCAAAAATATCACTGTGGGCCCCACCCTCGTCTGGATGCTTAATGCAACTAGGCCTGGGTGCTGAAATTTTCTTGTTGAATCTCAACACTCCCTCTCAACAATAAATGGATTATCCTTCACCCTGATCCTATCTCTATGGTATTCGAATTTTCTCCTGGTGAGCACCTTCGTCAGAATATCTGCATCTTGATCTTCTGTGGGAATGTACTAAAGCAATGCTATCCTTCTCTACACACAATCTCTAATATGATGGTACCAGATATCTATATGCTTGGACCTATCATGAAACACGAGATTAATCGAGAGTTTAATGCAACTCTAATTATCACAATGAATCACTGTCAGATCCATCGGAGAACCAAACAAACCAACCAATATCTTTCTCATCTAGATAGCCTCACATGCATCTTGACTTGCTGCCATGTATTCCGCTTCCGCTAAAATGAGTGCCAGATATCGTTGTTTCCTGCTTTACCAGGAAACTGCTGTCAATCCTATGCTAAATATCCTTCCCGATGTGCTCTTTCTGTCCGATGGATTGCCCGCCCAATCTGCATCCATGAAGCCATGCAACTTCACTCCCTTTGTCCATCTGTGCCATAGACCATACTCTGATGTGCCCCTCAGGTATCTCAGGACATGCTTCCCTGCCTTCCAAAAGAGGTTGGTAGGATTAACCATAGATTGAATCAGTTAGTTAACTACGTAGAAAATGTCTAGTCTCGTGTTCACCAATTACATTAGTGAACCCAATAACTTCCTGTAGACAGTAGCATCCAATACCTCTCTAGAAGTAGCATCCTCTTTCCTCTAATTTCCTGGAAGAGGAGTATCCATGGGTTTGCAACTCTTCATGTTAAACTTACCAAGAATATCATTTGCATAATTTCCTTAAGACACAAAAATTTCACCATCCCACTGCCATATTTCCAATCCAAGGAAATAATGAAGGAGTCCCATGTCCTTCATTTAGAACTCCCTTGCAAGATCCTACTTGCATGAGTGTATCAGCTGCTCATCACTAGTCAAAATTAGATCATCAACATAAAGAACAATGATCAATAACTTACCCTCAACCACAATCTGGTACATGTTTTCATTTGCTTCACTTTTGGTGAAGCCCAGTCTGGTGAAATAGCTGTCTATCTGAGTGTACCAAGCACGAGGTGCTTGCTTCAGCCAATACATTGCTCTTTTGATTCTGCACACATCTGACTCATTTTTGAAGATCTTTAAACCTTCAGGATTCTCTATGTACACCTCTTCCTCAATGATCCCATTGAGAAACATAGTTTTCACATCCATCTGATGAATGTGTGAGCCCATCAGCGTTGAGGGTGGAAGGATGGATCTTATGGAAGAGTACCTTGCAACAGGTGCAAAGGTATCATCATAATCTATCCCCTCGATCTGCGAGAATCCCAGGGCTACAAATCTGGCATTGTATTTCTTCACACTCCCATTAGCAGCTTGCTTTACCTTGTAGATCCATCTTGATCCAACCACTGATTTGTCGACCGGTCTTGGGACTATCTCCCATGTACTGTTCTTGACAATGGAGTCATACTCCTCCACCATTGCATCAACCCAAGTTGGTTGTTGCACTACTTGCTGAAAGGAAGATTGTTCAGTCACAATACATTTTCTCATAAGAGCCATGTATCCAGTAAATCGGACAGAATACTGTCTCTGTCGACGCTGTGAAGTAGGGGCTCCTATAGTATCAAGTCTCAATCTATCAGCTTCTGTGGTGCGCCTTCTGCCATTTTTGATGGATGGCTCTACATGAGTGTTTTCCTCCATTCCATGAACCTCCTCATGTGGCTGATCCACATCTTGAGACTCATCCTTGGGAACCAATAGTTCCCCTGTGCATGCAATTCCAACTCCCTCTCAAGGGACAACTGCATGGATTTCTCCTCATCAAATGTTATATCCCATCACACAACCGTCATTCTGTTGTTTGGAAAATACACATGATAATTATGGGGTGTTTCAATGTACCTCACAAAAATCCCAACCTTAGTTGTTGGCTCCAGTTTCTTCCTGGCATCTTTGGTCACATGCACATAAACATATGAGCCAAAAATATTAAAGTGTGAAACATCAGGTTTCTTACCAGTGAAAGCTTCTTCAGGTGTACTCATGCCAAGTACTCTATGAGGACAACGGTTTTTCACATGTACCGTTTTATTGCATGCTTCTTCCCACAGATGCATCGGTAGGGCTTGGTCATGCAACATTTCTTATGCTGCACCCACAATAGTTATGTTCTTCCTCTCCGCGACCCCATTCTATTGTGGGTTATGAGGCGCTATTAGTTCTCTTCGAATTCCTTCTTTGTTGTAGAATTTATAGAATTCTTTAGAGATGTATTCTCCACCATTATTGCTCATAAGAGCCTTCAATTGCTTCCCTGAGTCTTTCTCCACCAGTTCCTTAAACCCACAGAACTTAGAGAATGTTTGATCTTTCTTCTGCATGAAGAAGATCCATCACTTACAGGAAAATTCATCAACAAATATTACATAGTACTTATGTTTTGTTGTTGAAGAAACAGAGAAAATACCACACACGTCTGTGTGAACTCTCTCAAGGATCCCTGAAGCTCGGTTTTCCTTCTCATGAAAGGTGGCCTTTACATATTTTCCCATAGTACATTCCTTGCATGTGTCTGAATGTGCAAGTGTACCCCTAGGAAGACCAATAGAAATATGCTGCATTACTTTCAAAGCTCCATGGTGAAGATGACCCAATCTCCTGTGCCATAATTCACCCTCATCCCGACTCACCACTTGGTCTTCCTTGCCCATCATTGTTGTGCAGCCATCTACCTCTAGCTTGTAGAGATTATTAACTCGAATCCCTATCCTCTTGGCTTGTATTGTTGTTTTGTGTCACACGAAATCTTTTCCATCACTAAAAACAACATCTAGCCTCTATCCTCCAACATTGTGACTGAGACCAAATTTTTCTTCAAACCTAGTACATGCATTACATATTTAAATTGAAAGGGTTTACTTGGCTTCCTCTAAAACTTAATGGTACCAATCTTGGTAGCACTATACCGTCCGTTGTCGCCCATTTCAATATGCATCTGGAGATCCATCCCCTCCAAGTCACTAAAAAGTTCCTTATCTCCCATCATGTGAAAGGAAGCACCACTATCCAAATACCACACAGATCCAAATGTAGTGGAAATCATGCATGCGATCAATGAGAAGTCAAGCTCAAATTGCAAGGCAAGGGCCTCACTAGTTGCAGATCCTTCAACCTTCTTGTTCTTCTTCTTTTGTGGACAGTTAGTACCAAAATTCCCATTCTCGTGACAGTGAAAACACTTCACCTTGGACATGTATTGCTTCTTTCCAGTCTTGGACTCGGATTTAGAATGGAATTTATTCCCCTTCCCCTTCCTCACCTTGGCAGCCCAAGCACAATCCTCTTCATCTTCATTCTTAGATGAAGTTCCATCTTTGGTGTTTCTTCTGAACTCCTCTGGCACCAAATCTGACAACAATCGTTCCCAATCTGGAAATTTTTCCCTTCCATTAATAGAGTCTTGATAACTGTGCCAACCCTTGGGAAGTCCTAGGAGAGCCAAGCTCACCAAATCATCATCAACAACTGTTATTCCAACGCTCCCCATTTCATATCGACATTGGACAAACTTTGTTAGATATTTTGGAATGGCATTGCCTTTTTCCATCTTGATATTACTGAGTTTATATTCGAGTGCAAATTTCCTACGGTTGTTGATGCTTTGTAAGAGATCCTTCAAAGCCTTCCACATTGCATATGGTGTGGCTTTCGCATGGAGTCTTGAGACAATGTGGTCTTGTACTCCCTCCAACGGGATCCTCCTCGCCTTTTCCACTTTATTTTTCCATGGAGTCCTCTTTTAAGCCCTTTTTAGACTCTCTAAACATGAAAATATCGCCAAGTACTTGAATATTCGAACTTGTTAAAATAAATGAACAGTTGTCTATTCAGTATAATTTTACCCCTTTTCCAGACTGAACTAGACTAATTACAAAAAAGGTATTTGTTGACTAAGCATGGTCAATAGAGTTCTCTCCTACATATTGTTATCCTTTTTTGGGTTTGAGATACTAAACTTACGAAAAATAACACTACGGAGTTTACTTATGTTTTTCTTCTGACTCCCTAAAACTGAAAACACTGAGTTAATCCTATGTTGTACTTGTTAAAACTAAACAGTGCAGGATTTTCGATTAGAACAAGACCAAACCACTCCTTCTTAGGGTTCGTTAAAAATACTGAGATGGACTCATCCGAAGGATGAGCTTACACAACAAGGAAATGTTATCCTCCTCAAGCTTGACAAAAATAAAGAGGTACTTGCCAGTAATGATGGGGGGAAATGTGAGAAAAATAATTAATCTTTTATACTTGTTTTTAAAAGAAGCATGTCGCTCTTGAACATGACACTTTGTTGCACTCGTGTCTGGGTTGGGTAATCCTTCTGTCTTACAGTTAATCAAACGTCATTGAAAGTCTTCAGTCAGTTTTCGGTATTATATTTAAGTAAAATGTTGCCAAGTCATTCACAGTGTCATTATGTGTTCAAGAGAAAGTTCAATTTCAAATTCACTATTCATTGCAAAAATTTGCCTCCATTCGCATTGACCATCCCTGAGTTAATCCTTGCAAAATGTTTCTTCAAAACTTGACATAATGGTTTCATGTCATAGGCCCTCCTGTGATGGATCACTTCCTATCGACATCAACTAATTATCTAGGAAGTTGATCTAGAAATATTATCAGTACCTTGGAATTTTCATGCCCTAATGACAGGTTTATCGTCTTCGACGACAGGTTTTCATCATTAGCCTTAGATCGAATGACTCTATGAGTGTTCGACTGCAAATCATTCCTTCACATTTCATAGATTGTACTAAAGTACTTTGAGAGCCACTGTCATTATTGGTGGTTTCTCTCACACGTGTTAACGGTTTTCATCATTAACCGGTAATCAATTGGTTTCTACCATGTTCGACTTCGACACAATCAATCACATGGATAGATTCATAGTAGTTCAAGAAGCGGAAACCAAGACCCTAGATCTAGTTTCAACCATCCAAGCTACGAGGAGTTATGTATTCATGATACAATAGACTCATTCATAACAGATAGTTGTGCCCATACTGTGTCTACTTTTGCTGTAATGCTAAAGTCATATCTGTACCAGAACATTTAGTTAGTATTTCTCTAAGTATGGGAATTCCTACCTCAATGATGATTATGTATTTTAATTGAATGTTTCTTACAGGTTTTCGACCAGTGTCTCCAATCCAATCCTTGGAATGATAAAGTTCTTCATGCTCTTGAAATATTTTCTCAGACTTCGCACTTTAGGGGGCAATCTGTTACACGTCATTTTGTCACCATGACATTTGACTATCAATATGGATCTATCACCATCCATAATCATGCTTCCTTATAAGTCAAAACATTCATGTTCCTGAACCAAGTCTTGGAAACTGGAAAAATCTCTTTAAAACTCTTAAAGTTTACATGTCCTCTTTTTGTGGTTCTTTCCTTCCCATGTGTTGATACTTCCTCCATTAGCCGTGGTGGTCACTGCTTTGTTCGCCCATAAAAGTTTTGCACCCCTGTAAAAGGAAGTAAACAATAAAAAGTAACTTCTAGAAGCCTAGTTGGGCGAATATTCTTCCACTAAAAGCCTCTAGAGTCATGCTAGTTCGAGCTATATCCCTCCAATCATGGAGATTATCCCCTTGGATAAAGGAACCCTAATCCCTTCATTAGAGGATCTCATCCCTCTCTTGGTGGATCTGAAACTTCCTCAATCTCTCCTATAAATTGAGCTGAAGTTTCAAGTTTGAGGGTAGTTGGTAGATACCAGATTGTATAGTGAACATTGCATATTACATATTGTACACAAGAGTTCATTGAAGACAAATATATGTTGGTCATTCTAGATAGGAAGGCTTGTCAAACCAAGGAGCATGATTGCGAAGGCATATGGGATAAATATGTACAACATCAAGGATCATGTCATAATATTTCCATTTATAATTATTGCTAATACATATGGATCTCTTTTTATCATTGTGTTGTTTTTAGATTCATTGAAACAATGTCAATTCTTAATCTCCTTGATCATTAAGTTGAACTGGTGTTTTTTATTATTATATACTACAGGTGCTTTTGATTCTTTACTTGTTTGTGGTTGCAGGTTCTTCTCAGCATCAAAGGACTTATTTGGAGAGAAAGGCAAGTTCTACATCATACATCTGTTGAAAGGTAGGATTATAACCTCCTCATTTCTAAGTTATAATAATATGAATGCTATTATTTTAGAGAAAGAGGTATTCAAATGGTTGTTTGTTTCTAGTTATTTGTTGGGATACTAGGGAGATCGCTCTTGTCCGCAAGAGGTATTTATCCATAAAACAATCTTGATCTAAGATAATGGACCGGGGAATCCTAAAGTGCACCACACTCATTCAAAGAATATTTTAACACTGGATTCTATTTTGATATCCTTCTTGCAAGTTTCCAGAATGGCCATCTTAGATAATTTTTTAACGACCACGAAAACAGAGTTGTTGCCATGCTTAGTAGAAGGAAGGTCCGATATGTAGTCCATGGATATGGATTCCTAAGGTCGGCTAGGAGTAGGTAGACGAGTATATAGACCTTGATTATTAATGGTCGGTTTGGCAATGGTGTAGGAATTTCAAGATCTGATGCACTTCCCAAAATTTTGTTCGACCAATAAAAATACTTATGCAGTATTGCCACTGTTTTCTATACCCCAAAATTTCCAGCGACTCGGTTGTAGTGCGCTTCCAAAATAATCTTGGCACACTCACTTGAAGGAACACAAAGGTGTACTAGGTGGCATAATAGTGCATCTTGGAGGTGATAATTTGGAAATTTATTTCCTTCTAGGAGAGTCTGGTATGTGTTTTCGAATTTTGTATCACTCTTGTAAAGAGTTGGCCACCCCGAAGTCTTGTGCCCACAAAAGTCAAGCACAATGGTTAGTGTCATGACTAGCAATCAGCTGAGGCAATCTGCAACACTTTTAGTGTTTCCCTTTTGTTATGTAGATTAATCCTTGTGGACAAAATCGATCTCCATAGTATTCTACTAATATCTAGAAACAAACATCGATTTGTAAATATTTTTCTCTAGATTATTTGCAATTTAGAATTATTATAAAAAAATAAAGAGGACATGCCCCTACCTTGAAATCCAACGTTTGATGCAAAATTTTATCCAGTCGCTTCAAAGAGGCTTCTCCAGTAAGTAGAACCTGCAATCAAAGACAGACAAAGGAATCAAAGCACATGCAACATATAATAATTAAGAAAAGCTAATCCAAATTAGTGATCAAGGGGTCTAAGTATTGATTCTATTCAATAATCACAAGAACAAATCAATGAGAAAAAGAGATCCATATGTATTATCTTGAATGAAAAGAGTAACTTTACAACCTGATGCCTTGATGTCATACAAGTTTCTCCCATGGTCCTGAACAATCATTCCTCCTTTAGTTTGACAAGCCTTCTTCTCTAAATAACAGCATGGAGTTATGGACATAAGGGTGTGATCATTCTCATGCCAAAAACAACTAGTGTAGAGATTATGCACTCTTGGGAATTTCTTCAGCAATTACCATATATAAGCTACCCTTGAGACTGAAACATGAGCTCAATTTATAGGGAAATGGAGGTAGTTTCAGTTCTGAAGAGGGGGATGGATTCCTATCATGAAGGGATTTAAGCTCCATGGACCAAGGGATAAGCTCCATGAGTGGAGGGATAAAGCTCGAACTGATCGCTCCTCTAGAAGCTTCCAGTTGGGAGAATATTTGACTAGCTGGGCTTCTAGAATTTACTTTTTTCTTTATTTGATTTTTTACAAGGGTCTGCTAGCAGAACATGCGGGAGCTGCCGCAGGCTATAAAAAAAGTATCCGCGAACTTGTAAGAAAAGGCTAGAAAAAGTGCAGAGGTAGAATTTTAAGGGTTTTAATGAACTTTTCTCCAATTCCAAGACTTGGTTTAGGAACATTAGGGTTTTTTACTTCTAAGGGAGCACAATATAGGTAGTGATAGGCCTATATAGACAGTCAAATGTCATGGTGACAAAATAACGTGTAACATATTTCCCCCTAAAGTGCGAAGTCTGAGGTTGTTCTGAAGAGTGAAGTGCTTTATCATTCTGAGGATTGGATTGTGGACACACCGGTCAAAAACCTGTAAAAAAATTCAATGCAAGCATATATATATATATATATATATATATATCATTGTTGAGGTAGGCATTCCCATACTCAGATCAAAACTAACTAAATGTTCTGGTACATATATGATTTTAATATCACATCAATAGTAGACACAGTATGGGTGCAACCATCTATCATAAGTAGTCTACTGTATCATGAATAATAAAACTCCTCGCAGCCTAGATGGTGGAAACTAGATGCAGGGTCTTGATTTCTGCTTCTCGAACTAGTATGATCCTATCCATGCGATTGATTATGTCGAAGTCGAACATGGTAGAAACCACTTGATTACTAGTCAATGATGTGAACTATTAACAAGTGTGATAGAAACCACCAATAATGACAATGGCTCTCAAAGTACTCAGTACAATCCACGAAGTGTGAATGAATGATTTTAAATCGAACACTTCATGGAATCATTCGATCGAAGGTCAATGATGCAACCTGTCGTCGAAGGTGAGAAACCTACCATTAGGGCATGCATATCCCAAGGTACTGATAGGATTAAAGATCAACTTTCTAGATGATGAGCTACCATTGATAGAAAGTGACCCGTCGTAGGAAAGCCCACGACATGAAACCATTAGATCAAGTTTTGAAGAAATATTTGCAAGGACTGACTCAAGGATGGTCAACGCGAATGGAGGAAAGTGTTTGCAATGCATGGTTTATTTGAACTGTCTCTTGAACACATAATGACACTGTAGATAATTTGGAAATAATTGACCTAAAGCTAATACCCAGAAACCGGATGAAGACTTTCAATGTGGTTTGATTAACTGTTATACAAAGGATTTCCCAACCTAGGTACAAGTGTGACAAAGTGTTGTGTTCAAGAGTGACATATTGCTTTTTAAACAAGGGTGTGTAATATCCCAAAATGGGGAACTCAAAAATGCATGCAATTAAAAATGAATTTTCAGAAATGTATGTTATAAAAATTAAAATCAACACTTGGATATATTAGATTTAGAAATATAGCATCTAAATCCAAGGGGAGAGTAGAAACAAATCAAACTAGGTGAGGTAAACAGACCTCCCACACCTAGTATAGCTGAAAAACACTAAATCCCCAAAACAATGCTACACAGAATTATTACATGAAAGAGATTGCGCAGTATTATGAGGTTTTCAACTCAGAAATTTAAGGGATAAATAGATCTGCTCATATATTTCTCAATAATGCTTAAAAATTGAGATCTAGTCTCCTTATTACAAATATAAGAGAACCCGAAAAGGGTTTCTTGCAATACACTCTAAATACAATGGTGATCTTCAGAAATAAGTTGAATAATCACTGTAAACTAAAGAACAAGAGCATATAGGACTGAAATATATCAGATATGATGTAGATCCCCTCAAAGGTCTCCTCCCATGAAAGGATGAACCCCTCAATCACAATAAAACACTGTAAATAAACCATAAGATCTGCCACTGAAGCTGCCCTCCAAAATAACGCAATTCCCAATTGGAACAGCGCTGGAAATGATGGGAAATGTATGGCCTATTTCCAAAGATCTGAAATATGCTCTATGAATCTCCAAATAGATCTCCCAAGAGAAGGAAACCTTCCTCCTATGAGAAACTAGCTCAGAAAGTGGGATTCTAAACCCTCCACCGCTGCACCTTGCAACATAACACAATAACCTGCAGAAACTGCGCTGATGAAGAAAGTTGTAGCTTGGCATAAAAACTTGAATGTGGAAATGAATACAATACTCTTCTAAGAGGCCCCTCAAGGAAGAGGTGGGATTCCCGCTCGGGAACACCTAGTGCTAAACAACACTACAACCCTGCTAAACAGCAAGAGGGAGAAAAGTCTAAGCAAACCAATACCAAAGTAATAATCTAAAACATCCATCATATGGCTGCCATCCTCTTCCTTAAATAGAATATGAGCTTGCTTGCCCTTGGCCCTACTCAATTAGGTCATTTCCTTTATTAGATCCATCTCCCTCCAAAACTGCGTTATCCCTCAATTAATCTCCACTCCTCCATAACAACGTTGTTGACATGGTCAAAGTTGACTGAATCAACATGACCCAACCCCTGTTCACACTTGGAGGTGCTTATTTAGCTACTAAAAAGGGTCTCCTTTCACACTTGAAGTGTTGTGGAGGTGCTTTATTTAGCTGCTAAAAGGGTATCCTTTCACACTTGAAGTGTCTTTATTGATGCTTAGGAGACTTATGGGCCTTCCCACCCACTTATTCACTTACCTAGTGACAAAACAACTATAATATTCCATTTAACTTGAAGGCTAAATTTTTGGAATATTACAGTCCTCCCCTCCAAAATGTTGCTTGTCCTCAAGCAATTGTAAAGGCAGAGAAAAATTCCTCCCTTCCTCCTCTTGTGGCCTCCTCATCAATTATTCCCACCACCGCTCAAAATAATCTACAATAAATCTTCCATCCAATGTTTCTTCCCAAGTATGAAAAACCAAATGGTTCACATCATGAAAAGGTGAAAGGTATAAGTGGAAACCTTCTTGTTGTCCAATGGCCTCCTCAAGGAAGGAGTTATGACTAGCATAGGGGATCTCATGCCCAATGAGAAACTCCGAAACCCATGCTATCATCCAAATGAAATGAGCCAATCTAGGTAGCTCATCAAAAGAATCCTCAACCCCAGTTTTACGCAATGTAGTGGGGTTGCATGGAGAGATTAGATTTTTCCACCCAAGATGTTTCTCTCTATATTTATGGTAAGTATGGGGTTGCTTCTGATCTTGGGATAAAATTACATGGCCTCCAAGAATGGCCCAAGTTACCCCACTAAGCAAATCAGCCATGAAGTGCCCCCTCCAAGAACTCAAGTTCTCCAAATGGACCCTCCCACATGAAGAAAAGAGATGTGGCATTGCATCCATGGTTTTCCCATTGTCTCTCCTGAAACATGCAACATGTAAAGTAGGGAGAATCATACTCCCAATGGGATCCTCCAACTCTTGACCCACTCTCCAAACAAAGCTCCCCATGAACATAAGAAGATCAGCAATATATGGAAGCAAAAACCAATGAAAACAAATTGTCATATGACAATCGGAAAGTGGATCATAGTTCCACACATGGAACCAACGCAGTGAATTCCTTGCTTACCTCAAAACAAAGAATAACAAGTACTCTTCCAACCACTTTTTTTCTGCCACAATCATCCCATAAGATGGAATCATGAAGGTACAATGTGGTGTCAATGGTGCACATCAAGAATCATGTGGCTTCCCCCACAAACCACCAATAGAATAGCCAACCTCAGTGCTGCAAGTGGCCTCAAGTACATCATAATACAATGTGCAAGAAGGGATAATACTCCTTGGTACAACATGCTGCTCATATAAAGTAAAGAAGTACAAATCATAGTGAAAAATTGTACCTTCTCCACCATGTACTTTGGTCCTTGAGCTGAAATGGCTCAACTGGAAATTCTCCCTCACCTCCAATGAGTAGGGAAGTGGATGTGACATCCTCTCCATCACCATCTAGGCTATGCATCTCTCCAAATGTTGATATATATCCTGCTGGATACCCTCCCAAGTAAACTCCTCCATCAAAGAATGAAATGCATCAAAGTGCATGGAAAGAAAGTTCATATGTGCTGCATGTAGCAGCTTCTCCTTGAGCTTAGAAGATCTAGTCAAGAAGACTCTACCATAAGAATAGATGACCACATCATCCACCATATATCTACCATCTCCCTCTAGGCCATCAAGAATCATGAAGGCACCAAGATCCTTGGAGTACTCTACCAAGAGCTAAAACCTCCAATATGGATCAATCCTCCCAAGAGACAGTGCTGGTGATCTAGAATGTGAAGATTTCCTCATGCTGTTGTCTACTCATTTGACATCCCCCATGCCAAATTCATCCTCCAAAATGCTTCCATGCCCATCATGCAGCTGCTCATGCTCAAATAGAATTGGTGACTTTTGGAAGTTTCCCTCCCATGAGAAGCTACTATCCAGAAAGAACCTCCTGATCTTGGCCAATGCAAGCATGAGTGGCCTCCATCTACTCCAATGTATGAAGGATTACTTCCTCAAGGTAAGTATCCTCTATTTCTCCAAATCCATGGAGCAGCTCCCTTGCACCATGAAGGTGCCATCCTCCATCACTGCAGCAACTTCTTTCAGCGGAGTATATGTAGTGAGAGTGGGTAATGCTGAAAATGGGAGAATGTCTCCCTCCTCCTTGAGTCTATCCCAAACTCTCTGTGCTATACTAGACTCCTCCAAGGTATTCACCCCTTCAGAATCTAAGAATGGTGAACCAAAGGGAAATATGTCTCTCACCAACTCTAGATCTGGTGGCCTCCTAGGTGGAATGCCTCCATGTAATGAGACATCAATGTCAAGAGTAGACTATACATATGAATGGGAAACTTTGCCCTTGCCCTCACAATGCAAATCAGTCTGCCTCTTATTTTCCTTACCCTTATGAAATAGAGAGGGATGTGTGCTCCTCATCAAGTGATGTTGACCTCCTTCCCTACCTTCTCCTTCCATCTGCAATGTTTCACAATCATGTTGTTTATTAATTGTGCCTTGACCTCCATATATGAGATCCCGGGGAAGTCCTTGCCATGATACAAGAATTCCTCCTGTTGGAGCATGTGCTCCTCCTTCCTCTGCATGAGGTAATGGATATGCTCTAGATGTGACAGTTTTTTTGCTCCCATCCTTCTCTTCTTCTTCAATATGAATGGGAGTCATTTTCTCAATAAGAGGATCATATTTTGAAAAAGGAACCTTTATGCCCTCTTTTCCAAAGACATGAAACAGAGATCTTGCCTCTAGAAAAGTGTTATGCAAGATGTGAGCTTCTCCAATAGTTTTCTGAAGTGGATTTGAGTTTATAGGTTCTTCCAACATATGAAAAGGTATTTTTTGTTTTGGTTTGTTTGGCTTCATCAATAATGTTTCAGAATTTTTCCCATCAAACCGTTCTACAATCTCTTAGTGAACTTTGCAAAAGAAGAAGTATTGATATTTTTTAATGAAAATGACCCAAACATCCACCGAGCATAGGCCTTACCTTCAAAATTCAGCGCTGCAACTTGGATGGCTTCATCTTCAGAAACTTGGTGCTACTGCAAATATGTGTGTAGCTCCACCACCCAAGCTCTAGCTGAACATGTTTGTGATCCATCAAAAGTAGATAGAGAAAATCTACCCATGTCATACTGCTTGCTCCTCTCCACCTTGGTCTTGCAAAACTCTTGGAAAGTGATATGATCTCTAAACCTCTTGGTTTGAGATTCATATTCTTGAAAAGAGTCACTAAGGGTTTCCCTCTTAGACATTTCTTCCTCTTCTATCTCCCTCATGACAAATCTAGGCATAAGACTGTGCTATGAATCTTGGTGTGTAGTTGCATGCTCACACTTATTATGTGAAAATCTAGAGTTTTCCTTAGATCCAAACTCCTTTGGAGATTCCATCTCCCTTCTCATTTTTTTTAGAACTCCTTGAATGCCCTGTATAGATTTAGGAAGAATATTTGAGAGCCTCGCCTCCTTCCTTGCTCCACATAATGGAGTCTCCTCTTTGTACTTTTTGTACATCTCTTCTTCTTATTCTCCTGATAGCATAATGGCTGAGATCCACAAGATGAGCCAAGATTATGCTCGATACCACCGTACCATAATGGGAACTCAACAATGCTGCATAAGCATTTTCAGAAATGTATGCTATAAAATTAAAATCAACAATTGGATCCATTAGATCTGAGAAATGTAAGCATCTAAATCCAAGAGGAAGCGAGAAACAAATCAAACTAGGTGAGGTAACGGACCTCACACCTAGTATGGCTGAAAAAAACTTAAATCCCAAAACAACATACAAATTTATTACTTCAGAAAAAGCCCAACTGAGTCATGAGTTCAATTCCAAGAATTGTAGAGACAAATAGATATACTCAAATATTTCTCAATGTGGCGAGAACAAGGGAAACTATTACAAATATAAGAGAACCCGAAAAGGGTTTCTTGCAATACACTCTAAATACAATGGTGATCTTCAGAAATAAGTTGAATAATCACTGTAAACTAAAGAACAAGAGCATATAGGACTGAAATATATCAGATATGATGTAGATCCCCTCAAAGGTCTCCTCCCATGAAAGGATGAACCCCTCAATCACAATAAAACACTGTAAATAAACCATAAGATCTGCCACTGAAGCTGCCCTCCAAAATAACGCAATTCCCAATTGGAACAGCGCTGGAAATGATGGGAAATGTATGGCCTATTTCCAAAGATCTGAAATATGCTCTATGAATCTCCAAATAGATCTCCCAAGAGAAGGAAACCTTCCTCCTATGAGAAACTAGCTCAGAAAGTGGGATTCTAAACCCTCCACCGCTGCACCTTGCAACATAACACAATAACCTGCAGAAACTGCGCTGATGAAGAAAGTTGTAGCTTGGCATAAAAACTTGAATGTGGAAATGAATACAATACTCTTCTAAGAGGCCCCTCAAGGAAGAGGTGGGATTCCCGCTCGGGAACACCTAGTGCTAAACAACACTACAACCCTGCTAAACAGCAAGAGGGAGAAAAGTCTAAGCAAACCAATACCAAAGTAATAATCTAAAACATCCATCATATGGCTGCCATCCTCTTCCTTAAATAGAATATGAGCTTGCTTGCCCTTGGCCCTACTCAATTAGGTCATTTCCTTTATTAGATCCATCTCCCTCCAAAACTGCGTTATCCCTCAATTAATCTCCACTCCTCCATAACAACGTTGTTGACATGGTCAAAGTTGACTGAATCAACATGACCCAACCCCTGTTCACACTTGGAGGTGCTTATTTAGCTACTAAAAAGGGTCTCCTTTCACACTTGAAGTGTTGTTATTGCTGCTAAGAAGACTTATGGGCCTTCACACCCACTTATTCACCTACATAGTGATAAAACAACTATAATATTCCATTTAGCTTGAAGGCTAAATTTTTGGAATATTACAGGGTGACAACTAGATTCTTTTTCTCTCTTTTACCCCCACCATTACTGGCAAGTACCTCTTTATTTTTTACAAGCTTGAGGAGGATAACATTTGCTTGTTTGTATAAGCTCATCCTTTGGATGAGTCCATCTTAGTATTAAAATCGAACCCTAATAAGGAGTGGTTCGGTCCTGTTTGTAATCAACAGGTCCTTTACTGTTAAATTTTAACGAGTGTAGTATAGGAGAAACTTAGTGTTTTTTAGTTTTAGGGAGTCAGAAGAAAAACATAAGTAAATTTCGTGGTTGTACTTTTTCGTAAATTTAGTCTTTCAAGCCCGAAAGGAGGTGCTTATTTAGCTACTAAAAAGGGTCTCCTTTCACACTTGAAGTGTTGTTATTGCTGCTAAGAAGACTTATGGGCCTTCACACCCACTTATTCACCTACATAGTGATAAAACAACTATAATATTCCATTTAGCTTGAAGGCTAAATTTTTGGAATATTACAGGGTGACAACTAGATTCTTTTTCTCTCTTTTACCCCCACCATTACTGGCAAGTACCTCTTTATTTTTTACAAGCTTGAGGAGGATAACATTTGCTTGTTTGTATAAGCTCATCCTTTGGATGAGTCCATCTTAGTATTAAAATCGAACCCTAATAAGGAGTGGTTCGGTCCTGTTTGTAATCAACAGGTCCTTTACTGTTAAATTTTAACGAGTGTAGTATAGGAGAAACTTAGTGTTTTTTAGTTTTAGGGAGTCAGAAGAAAAACATAAGTAAATTTCGTGGTTGTACTTTTTCGTAAATTTAGTCTTTCAAGCCCGAAAAAGGATAAAATAATATATGATAGAACTCTATTGACCATGATTATTCAACATATACCTTTTTCGTAAATGGTCCATTTCAGTCCGGAAAAGCGGTAAACTTGTACTGAATGGACAACTGTTCATTTCCTTCAACGAGTTAGAATAGTCAAGTACATGACGATCTTTTCATATTTAGAGTCTGAAAAGGGTTTAAAAGAGAAATCCATGGTTTCGTTTTTTCATAATTTTGAAGAGCTCGAAAAAGTGATAAAAGTATACTCAACGTCAAAATAATTATTTTCACCAAAAAATCCTGTATCCTGCACAAAAACTCAAAATATTACACATACATGTTTCCAAGAAGTAAAAATATTGAAAAATAGCCTTTTAAAGTGAAAAATAAATAAAATAAAATATTTTATTCATTCAAAAAATATAAAAAGGAGTTAAACAAAATCATTTTCACCTTTTGTCTTCAGAGAAGTGAATTGAGAGATTTTGGTAAAAAAGTTTCGGAGCTAATATTGGGAGAACGAACCGTCCATTCCGTGAATCGTCAGAACCAGGTAATCCACATCATCTTACTCTTCATTCCTATCTATTTCATTTCTCCTTTTTAGCTTTAATTTCATTTTTTGGGAGGAATTTATGTTTAAAAATGTGCCCTCAGGGGTCTATAGGTCATGTGCGTGCTAATTGCAGACCGCGATAATTTTCTAAAAAGAAAACTATCGGGCTACCACAGTTTTTGTGTAGAGCCCGTGCGGACATCCGCGTTGTCTCCTCACAAAAACTGTGGATGCGCTGTGACCGTTTCAAAATTCACAAAATATCTTAAAAATGATTCAAGTTTTACACTCCAATGGTTTCTAACTTTCAAATGTGTTTATTTGTAGGCTATTCCACCATGTTAGAGTGGAGAGAATGTGAGCATGGGCTATAGACAATGAAGCTATGAATGATCCCACAACAATGCGTGTGCTAAAAAATTGTGGTTTATATAAGTTCTGGGCGATCCAAGGTATGAAAGCACAAGTAGGGTTGATGACATGGCTAGTAAATACATGGGAAGTTCAAGACCAATGCTTCATCATTGGTGACCATCAGCTTGAAATTGAGCTCGAGGATATCTATTTCCTCACTGAATTGTCCCGTAGAGGAGAAAACATATCCTTGTTTGGGGCTAGACAGGGTGGCCTACCTGTTGCTAGCTACAAAAAATAGTATTGCAGTGTTGAGGTAGATCCAAAGGATAATCGCATAGACATTAAAACCATCTTGTGATTAGATCTCAAAGTATTTTCATTTACAGTAACCAGATTGCGTGGGAGTGCAACTCCACATGTAGCCACTAAATCTCAAATGCAAACCGTGGTAAAGTGTTTTAGAGGCACCATATTCAACTGGTGTGAAGGGGTATTGGCCAATATGAAAGGCCAATTTAACCAGAGCAAAGAATGCAAAATTGAAAAACTTTGGTTATGGTGCCATTTTGATTTCTTTTTCTTTAGAGAGAATCCCACTTCTTGCCCCTCAGCTGATTCCAATAGATCATGGGGAACCTTGGGAACCTCGGATGGTACGTTGGGTTGCATTAACGGCCTGCCATGGTGGCAATGGCAGTTTAGTGGTTCGGTTCACTCTGACATACTTTATGTGGCTAAGGAACCAAGTATTCACAATGGAAGACTTCCCCTATGCAGGTATAGATTTCAGAGGTGATCTTGAGGTGTCTTTGCCTCCAGGGGTATAGTGGGACGAATCAGGTAAGGGATCTATTTTGATTTATTTAATCTAATTTTTATTTGATTTTTATCGTCTTATACTAATAAAAATATTTAATTGTAGATTTCAGTCCATGATGACTAGCTACACTCCGCCTCTTTGATAGGTAGTAAGCACAACCTATATCACCACCACAGGATCAGGCAGAAAAGATCCTGGCCGATATGGAACACAACCTAGAGAGGTTAACCATAGAAATTCCCAATACACAGACATATGACATTCCTCTCCAGCTTCAGAGACATGTTACTGGTGTTCCAGGACCATTTAGGAGATTCCTGCACAAGGTGGCACGTGCCATAGTCTATTACCATGATCATCATCACGGATAGTGGATGATCATTGTGGATTGACATGTTTTTTTTTGTATAAGTATCTATTATATCATAAGGTGTTTGAACCTATGATCATAGACAATGTAATATTTTCGAAAACAAACCTATCTATGATATTACTACTTTCTCTAAGTATCTTGTTCAAAATGTATCATCTGTTATTTTGGCTTACTATTTTAACGTTGCAAATGTCTATTTAGAACATGATTAGCTAATGCATCAGCCAATGTGTTTAAATTTCTTGAAATATGTTGATATTATATATAATCAAACTGTCGTTCCAAGAGACAAACCTTAAAAAATAATCTCAATAACACTAGATTTTTAATTGCATATACCATGTTTAAATGTAATACAATGAGTTATGAATCCAACCTAATGATCAAACGTCGAATACCAAATGAAATGGCATCAGATAATAACTCAATGACTACGCTATATTCTGCAATATTGTTCATTTTTTGACCAAGGAATACCCCATGCATAGAAACTAACTCATCAGTGGGTGAATAGATAACCCAAGCCGCGGAAGAGATATTCCATGTACTACAACAAGCACCATCAACAAAACCAATGTACGTTTGAATAGATGTCGACATCTGCAATATCAAGAGTAACAAAGATAAGAAATGATAGTAATAACAACAAAATTAATCTAGGCACACTTATCTAATCTAAGGCACGCTATCTAAAAGTAACTAATGTACAAGTGAGATCTTCACATAAAATTCAAGCATAATATCTCTTAAGAGAAAGACCATTTTTGGGCTTATCTAAAGAGACCCCATCATAATCAGTCAATTCATAGGCCCCTTTTGCAAGCACATGCTTGACAATGTAAGGACCATGCCACATAGGTTCGAATTTCCCAACACCTAGCTTATTGTTAGCTTGATCGTATACAAAGACTAGGTCACCTTCTGAAAAAACATAAGGGGTAACACGTCGATCATACTAAGCTTTCACATGTTTCTTATGAGCTTCCATAGCTAATGCAATAGTGCGTCGAGTCTCATCTAATTGTGCTAAGTACAAAAATAATTTTTCCTCTTTAGAGGTAGTTGGTAGTAACTCAATGGCTAATTGGAGTAACGATATTTTGCATTCAATGGGTAACACAGCTTCTAAACTGTAGACCAGTTAAAAAGGAGTGAATCTTGTAGAAGTTTTTGTTGAGGTTTGGTATGCCCATAGTGCCAAAAAAATCATGGTATGATAATTCGATTTGTGAGTTCCGATAATCCGTTTAATCATGGTGGTCAAAACCTTGTTGACGACTTCAACTTGACCATTAGCCTGCGGGTAATATGGAGTAGAGTTATCATGTCACAAGCCAAGTTGATCGGAAAGTTTGGTCATCATTATATTTCGAAAATGATTCCCATGGTTTTTGATAATAGCTTGAGGCACACCGAAATGAGTAATCACATGATTGAATACAAACGTAGCTGCAATTTTTCCATCTACCGCGAATGTAGGCATCGCCTTGGCCCATTTGGTAAAGTAATCTACAGCGAGAATAATATACCCATGCCCCTCGACTGAGTGAGGGTTACATGTAATGTACTCAATGCCCCATTTCGCAAAAGGACCGAAAACAATGATTAGGTGAAGAGAAGTTGGAGGTGCACGCATCTTTCAATCAAAAAATTGGCAGTTGTGGCATTTTCGGACTGCAATAATACAATCTTTGAACAATGACGACAAAAAATAACCAGTGCGAAATATCTTTTGGGTTGTGGATAACCTAGACATATGACCACCACATGCTCTAGAGTGGAAATCATTCAAAACTCTTTCAGCCTCTTCGTGAGTTATACAACGTCGAAAAACAAAATCCGCACCATGATGATAAAGAGTGTCTTTAACAATACTGTATTGCTGGGATTGATATCGGATTCTCCGTCGATTTGAACGTGAAATATCTAGGCAAAAGGTTTGGGTTTGAATATATATAATAATATCTCCATACCATGGATCTAACGTACTGATAAGAAACAAAGATTCATCTGTGATGGGATTCTCTACCACGGTTTCTGTCTCAGTATTAGGAAAGTCACACATGAGTTCTGCAAACACCAGTGATTTCTTTGATTTAGATTTCTCGAATTCCAAATCAAACTCTTGTAGGATGAAAATCCATTTAGATTTTTTCCCCTAGTAATTTTTTTGTCAAAATATACATCATGGGGTTGCAATTAGATATTACAGTTGTTTTACGTAACACTATGTAGTGAGAGAATTGTTGGACAACTTGCACTACTTCGAAGGCCAATTTATCCACATGTGAATATTTAATTTCCGTCGGGTTCAGATTCTGACTTAGATAATAAATCACATTCTCATTGTAAGATTCATCCTCTTGAACCAGAACCATTCCAATGGTGGAAGCAGAGGCTGCTAAGTATAAAAATTAGTCCTGGTGGTAATTGGGTGGATGAAATAACGGTGCATGGGTCAACGTGTGTTTTAATTCATCAAAAGATTGATCATAAATCTCATCCCAAATAAAAGGAACACCTTGTTTCAACCATCGCACAAAACCTTTTGTTAACTCAGCATAGTTCGAGATAAACCTACGTAGAAAGTTTTCTTTCCCTTGCAAATTTTGGAGTTGGCGAAGTGTGGAAGGAGGAGGTAAATTGATGATGGCCTCAACCTTTGAGGGGTCAACATGAATGCTAACTTTCGAAACGATGAATCCTAGTAATTGTCCTGATTGCACACAAAAAACACATTTGTGTGGGTTCAAACGAATCTTGTAATGCCTACATGTCATGAAAATAGCTCGTGAGTGAGTAGGATGATCTTCCCTACATAATGAGTGAGCAGGTAAGTCATCCAAATAAGGCTTTACAAAATGTTTGATATCATGAAAAGCGTAAGACATGGCCCTTTGAAAAGTTGCATCAGCATTCTCTAATCTGAAAGGTAATTTACAATAAGAAAATTCCCCCCAAGGACATATAAACGCTATTTTTGGTTGATCAGCAAGGAGTATGTTGATTTGATTATACTGGGAAAATCCATCCATAAATGAGAAAATTTCATTTATGGCACAATCATCGATAATTTGGTTGATATAGGGGGTAGTTTGGACATGCTTTATTAATATCCCTATAATCGACACATACTCATATAGTCCCTTGTTTTTTGGTAACCGGAACTATATTAGATACCGAATATGTCAATGGAATTGGATAAATAAATCATGCTCACAATTTTTCAACTTCAACTTTAATAGCAACAACTTTTCATGGATGTATTGGACGTAATCTTTGTCTAATAGGCTTAGCATCCGGGTATGTCTTAATTTCATGAATGATAATCTTTGGATCGATTCCTGGCATCTCTTCTTAAGACCAAGAAAATATGTCTCAAAATTCTTGAAATAAGGCTTTGTATGTATTAATCTCTTCAATCGTATAAGAAGCGCCTATATGAATTTTTTCAACAATTCCAGGTTTAACTCATATGTAGATAGGAATAGTTGTAGAAATGTTTCCCAAATTAATCTCAGAATCCGAATTTGTAATTGATATGGGATTCTATGGTTCCTCGACATAATCAATCAAAAAAATAGACGAAAAATCATTTTCAAACCTATCAACTTCGGGTAAAAATGAAGATCTATGGTGTAGATCATCCCATGGTAATTCATCCAAATACAAAAATTCTAGAATACCTTCATCAGTGTGAAATACTTGTTGAAAGGGATCAGAAAGTAATGTCAAGGTTGAGCTTGATAGTGAAGAAGATTATTTGGTGATCACATTCATTTGATCAGGAGTAGTTGAAAGTGTGTCAGAAAATGACGTACTTCCACATATTCCATTTCAAAAGGACTCAAAGGTACCTCACCATTGAATTTTCTAGTTATGATTATGAAGGCACTACCCAAGTGTCATCGAATGGTATAGTTCTTGATGAAATCATAATGATGTTGGAAATGGTACGTGGTACGTTGGGTGGAGGCATAGAGAAAGTTCCCATCAGAGCAGAGTCCTTTGCTAAACCTACACCAACATGTTCATATGGATAGTTGATTTTCCAACATGTTGGATACTGTCTGTAGAAGCAGGGTTGGACGAATAATATGAAAACTGATCGATTTTCACAATCTTTCCTTTATGAGGAAACATGATTAACCGAAAGACGGATGAAACGAAAAAATTCATGGCATAAGACCAACTACGACCCAAAAGAAGGTTGTAATCTAGAGGGGCATCAACAAATTCCACATCTAGATTAACAATTTCGCCTTCTACTTCTATAGGTAGATCTTGGAGTATTATGTACGGATGAAATCCTATTCCATCAAAGGCTTTAAGGATTTTCGGTGATTGGTTGAGTGTTTGAGAACCAATATTTTTCCAACAGTTTAATGACATTATTCATGTGGATGTCCCCTCATCAATTACAATATGAAAAACTCATTTGTTTTTATACTAATACTAGAATCTGAAAAGCCATCTGATGAGGGAGACTTGGTGTAAAATTTTCTAGATCAAAGACCATGAGGTTAGAATCTTGAGGATCGATAGCTCCAATAGTTGTAATAGTAATTTCCTTTGTGTTGGACATGATTGTAGCACTTCTAAGGCCGACATTGCTGAAGGGGGTATCGCCAAGTCTTCAACAATGTTGTAATTATGAGCAGCTCTCGCATGTGGATTGAAAGCTGATTTTCGATGTACACCTTTAGTAGGCGGTTTAATCACTAGATAAATATTAGGTTTCTCAATGTGAATTAGATAAAAAACTGAAGGAGATACAACTGGTGTTTGACTATAATTTTCTGTCTCTTTACCAGTTATAGGATTTTTACTTCCATAGTCTTTCGATCGCGTCGCAACCATGACCTCAAACATCATTAAAATATCTACCGATGAATTTGAAGAAGATCCTATCATTTTTCTATCCTGAGTAGGAAAATGATCCTTCAAGACAACGGGTGTGGGTGAACCTTTAACAAATTTAGAGACCTCGGACTGATGTGGGCATTCTTTGGTAAAGTGATCCTCATCACAAATAATACAAGGATAACAAGGTTTTCGTTTATCATCAGCTGGTTCATTATTTTCAGTTTTCTCATTGGGAGATGAAGTTTGTTTGTTTTTATTGTTTCCTTTCTTCTTACTACTGGTTTTATGTTTAGCTGTAGATGAGTCTACAACATGAATGTCGACAGAAGTTTCAAGGGAAGAATCTCCTTTCGGTGAATATGGTAAAGTTATGATGGGAGAAGTAGTTTTGGAGGACTTTTTCTTACTCTTGTTAGCACTAACTAAACCAATTACACCATCTGCAGCATGAGAACCTGAAGGAGTTGCAATTATTTGACCAGGACATGGTAAGTTAGGAATTTTTTCGTATAAAGTATGAGATTGTGTATATACAAGGTCTAAGTACTGAGCTTGAGCAATGACCTATTCTTCCATAACAACCCCTCCCTTAGCCACATCTTCAGTGATCTTTGGAAGCAATGATTTGATAAACCATTCTGCCAAAATTTGATCTGGAATAAAAACTTTCACTGAACATCTTCTACGTCTCCATTCATGTATGTGATCTAAAATCTATGTAGGCATAGATTGTTTTAATGAAGTTAAGAGTTCTGTTCCATTGTCGTATCGGATTGGCAACTGAAGTGTGTTAATAAATCTATTGCTAACGTGTTGAAATTGTTGAATGAGCCACCTAGTAGTTCAATATACCACTTTGCAGCTAAACCTATTAGTTTTCTTTGAAACAATCTTAATCAAATGGAATCATCGATTAAAGAGTTGGATGCGCACCAGAGGTGGTAGATCATGACATGGTTTGAGGGGTTTCCTTTTTATTTACCTTCGAACTTAGGAATATCACTGGGCAAGTTATTCAGCATTGGAATCCAATACGGAAGATAATAAATTAGATCATTTGTTAGGTGCGACAAATTGGGTAAATCCAAAGTTTCTATGAATGGTAAGCGATAGTTAGGGTCCTGCTGAGCAAATTGATAACCTTGTGGAACTATACCAGCACCAGGAGGAGGATATCTAGGATAACCTAGAATAGCCTGTGCATTTGGGATTGGAATACCTCTAGGATAAAAAGGATTGGCCGGACCATATTGAGGTTGAGCTGGTATCTGATACGTGTAAATAGGTTACGTTTGATGTTGGTATACTGGATTCTGTGCTACAGGTCCATATTGATACTGCCCTTGATATCGTTGATAAACAAACTGAGGTTGGCTTGTTACAATTGTACTTGTACCTGGTTTTCCCATAGGCATCTTAATAGTAGTCTGAACTGTGGGTCCATGTTGAGGAGTAGTGACTTGAGGGATTTGTTGTGATACTTGAGGGGCTGTAGAAATAGGGGTTGCAGAAATTCTAGGGATAGGTGTAGTAGGTTCAACATAATTTGGTGCAGCAATTCAAGGTGGAGTTCTAGGCGTACTCGAACTAGGCTACTGAACATTACTAGGTGCAGATACCTTTGGTATAACTTGAAGCGTAGGTTGGACAGGTTGTTGGATTTTATTGTAAGAAATCAGTTGACCAGGATGATTATAAGGTACTTGCACATTAGGTTGCAAATTCTGTTGATTTAAAGATAGATTCCACACCGTGTTAACTCCAGGGTATGGAGCTCCCATTGAAGGTTGTGATGAGTAAGATGGACCATAACCAGGTTGATTATTTGGAATGTAAGCTTGATAGTTGGCTGGATAATTTCCACTAAAAGATTGACCTCCTTGAAACAATTGATGTTCCTGATAAAATTGTGGCCCTAAAGGAGGCTATTTTCCTGGAAAAGACTATTTCCCTAATATAGGCTACTTTCCTTAAAAAGGTTGCAGACCTTAAATATAGTACTGCCCTTGAGGTTGAGATTGTCCTTGAGGTATGTACTGGCCTTGAGGTATGTACTCTCCTTGAGGTGTGTACTTTTCGTGAAGTATGTACTGTCCTTGAGGTGTGTACTGTCCTTGAAGTTCTCCCCTAGGCGGTAAATTACTACCTTGAGGATGCCCCCTAGGCGGTAAATTACTACTTTGAGGTTCAAGGTTAGGAATGATTCTAGACATCATGTAAAATTGTTCCACGTTCAAATTTTCGGTATGTGATTCATTTGGACCAGGTGATTGTGTAAGTTTTTCGGGAGAGAGAGCTTCTCTTAAGAAAGTACCAGAAAGCGATTGGTATCTCGGAGGAATAGACAGACCACCATACAAATATGATTATGGTGATGCAGAAAACATGGATGACTTACCATACATGTTCAATGAAGGTCTATAATTACCTCTTGGTATGGCATAAAAAGGAATACAGGGTGGCGAATAGTTTAGACCAGAATTGTGCAAAAAGTTGGTTAACTGAGAATACCAAGGATCTTGTTTGAAAGGGCTATAATAATAAATCGATTCACTTGGCCTAAGATCTAAATATTCTTGATGTAAAGGAAGAATAACTTCTTCTTCTTCTGTGCCAAGTAATTGCTTCAATGCTAATGGGGCCAGGAGGAAGGTTCTCAGTGATGTGAAACTTCACTCGTGGTGAATGAAGACGACAAAGGTTGGAGTAATGAACCCTGAAGCAGGCTCAGACGTAGCAGGTTTAGTTTCTGGTTCAGAAATTTCGGGCTCAGTAGCTGATAATTCACTAGTTGTGGAAGCAAGCTCAACTAGTTCAAAATTGATATTTTCCTTTGATAAATTTCTGTTGTTTGAGGTTGATCTACTTCATAACCAAGATGTATAATTAATGATGTTTCCTATTTTTCAGTTGATCTAGTCCCTAATGGTTTTCCTTTCTCATATTTAAGCTTTTCTAACTGGCTTGGTGTGGACTCAAGGGGTTTCCCCTGCATTCTACGGGATTGTCTTGGTAATTTAGCCATGATTAAAAGTTTAACACATGAAATCAAAGAAACATTCAACAAAATATCCTAAAGTATCTAAGGAAACAATCAAATTGATCACACGCCTACAAAATCTAAGAGAGTAATCCACAC
The DNA here is from genome assembly GCA_034641835.2 of Pinus albicaulis. Taxonomy (NCBI): domain Eukaryota; kingdom Viridiplantae; phylum Streptophyta; class Pinopsida; order Pinales; family Pinaceae; genus Pinus; species Pinus albicaulis. The sequence continues at coordinate 796,481,661 of CM076571.1, forward strand.
ACAAACAGTATGTTTCCACACTAAAAACACTAGTTGGTGATGAAATCCAATGTCGTTGAATTCTAATGTGGAAATGGCGGTTGGAACGGTTACCCCGACAACCTACTTAATGAAACAGTATGGTGCATGTAGAAATTTTATTAATACTATGATGTATTGCCAAATTCTCCTGATCTAACAATTATATCATCTGTTAAATACAGAATCCTTCTACTTAAATCTTTGTGGAAATTTAATCGCCAATTGCAAATACATGAAGAAAAATCAATCACACATAACACATAAGTTTTTGCCAGGAAATCATAAAGCTAAAAACCCCAACTATCATATATTATGTATATCATGGATCATGAAAAAATCTCATACAAAACTCTACTCCAAGAGCTCTTAGTACAATATACAATTGTCTCACACTGTCATACAAAAATTGGCTCACACATGCACCAATTTACTGCCTCCTGACGGCTTGCCTCCATTGCGCAATCCCTTGATGAAGATCCCTGAATGAATTCAATATTTCCTTGCCTTGACTGCACAACCATAATTGGCATCTCCAATGTGTGTGTAGTTTCATTGAATGTACCACTATAGTCACAATTGATAATCAACCAAGCACTTTCACCTATTTTTCAACTGGGTCTCCACTGGGTCTGACACGCATGTAGTTAATAGTAGTATTTATTCAGTTGCATGTGAGACCACTGCTTGTGAATTAATTAAATAATTAATTCACTGATCTCTCACTAGTGTATCTCTAGTTACAACTAGTTACAACTACCACAACTGAGTTTAACTCACTTAACTCAGTTAAACTAAATAACAACTCACATAACTACACATCCAACTATGTTACAACTTTGTATCACTCAGTTACAACAAAGTCCACTCTGCATGTCCCACCAACCAACCTTAGAACTCGTAATTCCTCCAGTCAACTAGTTTTCCACATCAGTTAACTGAAATCAAGTGCTTCAAGAGAATAGATTATTATTTATTGTCGAATTATTATTAAGGGCTAATAATAATTGACATCCGATCTATTTTTAGACATACGATCTAGAAATGTACTTCGGCCATGTATCTAAAAATATAATCTCATCTATAAATAGAATTTTCTCAACCATATATAAATAGACTCCCACTATAAATAGAATATGCTCACCATTTTAAAAATAGACATACACCTAAAAATATCCTACGGGCCCCACCTAGTGAAGGTGCTTAATTTTCACTTGGATCATCATCTTTATGAATCTCAACAATACCTCTCAACAAGAAAGGGATTACCCTTCATGCTGATCCTGTCTCTATGGTATTCGAATTTTCTCCTAGTGAGCACCTTTGTCAGAATATCTGCATCCTGATCTTTCGTTGGAATGTACTGAAGCAACATGATCTTCCACAGACCGCTGCACATAATCTTTGATATGATGATACCGGATATCTATATTCTTAGATCTATCATGAAACACATGATTAATTGAGATTTTAATGCAACTATGATTATCACAATGAATCACTACATGATCTAAATGAGAACCGAACAAATCGACCAGGATCTTCTTCATCTAGATAGCCTCACATGCAGCTTGAATTGCTACCATGTATTCTGCTTTGGCTGAATTAAGTGCCACAGATCTCTATTTCCTTATGTACCAAGAAACAGTTGTATATCCAATACTGAAAACCCCTCCTGATGTGCTCTTTCTATTCGTTGGGCTGCCCACCCAATCTGCATCCATGAAGCCATGCGACTTCATCTCATCCGTCTATATGTACCATAAGCCATACTCAGATGTGCCCCTGAGATATCTCAGGACATGCTTGCCCACCTTCCAAAAGGGCTTGGTAGGCTTAACCATCGCTTGACTAAGTTGGTTCACCACACAGCATATGTTCAGTCTTGTATTAACTAAATACATGAGTGAACCCACCAATTATCGATAGACAGTAGCATCCACTACCTCTCTAGATGTAGCATCCTCTTTCCTCCAGTTTCCTGGAAGAGCAATATCCATGGGTTTGCAACCCTCCATGTGAAACTTACCGAGTATCTCCCTTTAATACTTGCCTTGAGACACAAACAATTCACCTTCTCGCTAACATATTTCCAATCCAAGGAAATAGTGAAGGAGGCCCATATCCTTCATCTCGAACTCCTTTGCAAGGTCCTCCTTCAATGAGTGTATCAGGTGCTCATCATCAGTTAGTATTAAATCATTAACATAAAGAACAATGATTAAAATCTTATCCTCCACCACAATCTAGTATAGGTTTGCATCTACCTCACTCTTGGTGAATCCAAGTTGAGTGAAATAGCTATCGATCCAAGTGTACCAAGCACGGGGTGCTTGCTTCAGCCCATACAGTGCTCTTTTGAGTTTGTACACATGTGACTTGCTGCTGAAGATCTCAAATCCTTTAGGCTTCTCAATGTACACTTCTTCCTCAATGATCCCATTAAGGAACATAGTCTTCACATCCATCTGATGAATGTGCCAACCCATTTGCACAAAGAAAGAAATGATGGTCCTTATGGAAGAATACCATGTGACAGGTGCAAAGGGTTCTTCATAATCAACCCCCTTGATCTGTGAGAAGCCCCGGGCCACAAATATTGACTTATACTTCTAAACACTCCCATCAATGGCTTGCTTTACCTTGTAGATCCATATTGAACCTACCACTGATTTATCAACTGGAACTTTAACAATTTCCCAAGAATTGTTTATGACAATGGAGTCATATTCCTCCACCATTGCATATATCCATGTGAGCTCCTACACTGATTCCTGAAAGAAAGATGTCTCAGTCACAATACATTTTCTCATGAGAGCCATGTATCCAGTGAATCGGTCAGGGGACTGTCTTTGTCTGCATTGTGGAGTAGGGACTCCTACATTCTGTGCCACATCAATCTTCATCCTCTCAGCTTTTGTGGTATGCCTTCTGCTAGTTCTGATGTTTGGCTCTACGTGAGTGGACTCCTCCACTCCATGAACCTCCTCCTGTGGCTGATCCACATCTAGAGACTCATCTTTGGGAACAAGTAGTTCCTCCTCTGCATGCAAGTCTAGCTCCCTCTCAAGCAACAACTTCATGGCTTTCTCCTCATTGAATTTTATATCCCTTCGCACCACAGTCATTCGACTATTTGGAAAATACACACGATAATTATGGGGTGTTTCTATGTACCCCACAAATATCCCAACTTCAATAGTCAGCTCTAGCTTCTTCCTAGTGTTCTTGGCCACATGAACATAAACATATGAGCCAAAAATATTAAAGTGAGAAACATCTAGTTTCTTACCAGTAAAAGCTTCTTCAGGTGTACTCATTCCAAGTACTCTATGAGGATAATGATTTGCACATAAACTGCAGTGTCTCATTCTTCTGCCCACAACTACATTGGTAGGCCCTGATCATGCAGCATAGCTCGTGCAACACCCACGATCATTCTGTTCTTCCTCTCCGCGACCCCATTCTGCTGCAGGTTATGAGGCGATATGAGTTCTCTTCGAATTCCTTCTTTGCTACAAAAGTATTTTAATTCGTTTGAGATGTATTCACCACCATTATCGCTCCGCAGAGCCTTCACTTGCTTCCCCGACTCTTTATCCACCAATGATTTAAACTCATAGAACTTTGAGAATTTTTTACCTTTCTTCTGCATGAAGAAGATCCAACATCTATGAGAATAGTCATCAACAAAAATAACATAATGCCTATGTTTTGCTATTGAAGCAATTGAGAATGGCCCACACACATCTGTGTGAAATCTCTCTAGGATCACCGAAGCACGGTTCTCCTTTTCATGAAAGGTGGTCTTCACAAAATTACCCATAGTACATCCCTTGCATTGATTTATCTATGCAAGTGTACCCTTGGGAAGTCCAGTAGAAATCTACTGCAAAATCTTTAGGGCGCCATGGTGAAGATGGCCCAATCACCTGTGCCATAATTTTCCCTCATCCTAGCTCACCACTTCTTCTTCTTTTCCCACCATTGCAATGCAACCATCTACCTCTAGCTTGTAGATATTCTTGACTTGAATCCCTATCCTCTTGTTTTTACCCATTGTTTTATGTCGCAGGAAAGCTTTTCCATTGCTAAAAACAACGCCATAACCTCTGTCCTCCAACATTGCAACTAAGACCAAGTTCTTCTTTAGACCTGGAACATGCATAACATCTTTCAATAGAAATGGTTTACCTGACTCCCTCTCAAAGGTAATGGTACCAATATTGGTCGCATTGTATCGTCCATCGTCACCCATCTCTATATGCATTTGGAGATCTTTCTCCTCCAAGTCACTGAAAAGCTCCTCATCTCCCGTCATGTGGAAGGAAGCACTACTCTCAAGATACCACACCGATCCCATTGTGCATGAAAACAAGCATGCGATAAAAGAGAATCAAGTTCAAATTTTTAGGCAAGGGCCTCACCAGCTGCAGATCCAGCAGCCTTCTTGTTCTTTTTTTTTTGTGGGCAGTTAGTGGCGAGATGCCCGTGATCATGACAGTGAAAACACTTCACCTTGGAAAAATCTAGCTTCTTTCCTTTAGCCTTGGATTTTGAGTGGAATTTCTTCCCCTTCCCTTTCCTTGCTTTGGTAGCCAAAGCACAATCCTCTTGATCATCATGCTTTGATGAAGAGCCATCCTTGGTGTTCTACCTGAACTCCTCCTGCACTAGATCTGACCACAGTTGTTCCCAATCCAAAAGTTTTTCTCGCCCGTTGACAGAGTCTTGATAACTGTGCCAACTCTTAGGAAGTTCTAAGAGAGACAAGCTCACCAAATAATCATCAGCAATAGTGATTCCCACACTCCCCAGTTCATCTCGACTTTAGACAAACTTTGTGAGATACTTAGGAATATTGTCGCCCTTTTCCATTTTGATTTTTCTGAGTTTATCCTTCAGCGCCAATTTCCTATGGTCGCTGATGATTTGGAATAGATCTGTCAAAGCCTTCCACATTGCAAATGGCGTGGATTTTCCATGAAGGCTTGAGACAATATGGTCTCTCACACCTTCCAACAGAATTATTCTCATCTTCGCTACTTTCTTTTGCCATGCGTCAAGTAATGCATTATCCGTTGAAGTGGGCTTAGGAACATCACTTTTGATGAATTCCTTCAAGCCATTGTCTTCAAGAACCCCCTCCATCCTATCCTTCCATGCAATACAGTTCGAGTTCCCCTTGAGTGCATACTCTAATCGCAAACCATTGAAATCTATTTCAATGTTTACTCAATTGTCGCACCAAGAAATTCTTGCAGCAAATTCGAATTGTTTCCACCAACAAACTCACCTACTGCTTCAATATTGCAATCGTCTTTGCTCTGATACCATGTAGAAATTTTATTGATACTGTGATGTATTTCCAGATTCTCCTGATATAAAAATTATATCAGTTGTTAAATCATAATCCTTCTACTTAAATATTTGTGAAAATTTAATTTCCAATTGCAAATACATGAAGAAAAATCAATCACACATAACAAAAAAGTTTTTATTGGGAAAGCATAAAGCTAAAAACCCCAACCATCATATATTATGTATATCATGGATCATTAAACAATATCATACAAAACTCTACTCCAAGAGCTCTCAGTACAATATACAATTGTCTCACATTGTCATACAAAAATTAGCTCACACATGCACCAACTTACTGCCTCCTGACAACCTGCCGCCACTGCGCAATCCCTGAATGAATTCGATGTTTCCTTGCCTTGACTGCGCAATCCTCATTAGCATCTCCAATGTGTGTGTAGTTGCATTGATTGCACCACTTTAGTCACAACTGATAGTCAACCAGACCCTTTCACCTATTTCTCAACTGGGTCTCCACTGGATATGACATGCATGTAGTTAATAGTAGTATTTCTTCAGTTGCATGTGAGACCACTGCTTCTGAATTAATTAAATAATTAATTCATTGATCTCTCACTAGTGTATCTTTAGTTACAACTAGTTACAAGTAGCACAATTGAGTTCAACTCACTTAACTGAGTTAAATTAAATAAAAACTCACATAACTACACATCCAACTTTGTTACAAATTTATATCACTCAGTTACAACAAAGTCCACTTTGCATGTCCCACCAACCAACCTTAGAACTCGTAATTCCTTCAGTCAACTGGTTTTCCACATCAGTTAACTGAAATCAAGTGCTTCAAGAGAATAGATTATTATTTATTGTCTAATTATTATTAAGGGATAATAATAATTGACATCCGATCTATTTTTAGACATGTGATCTATAAATAGACTTCGGCCATGTATCTAAAAATAGAATCTCATATATAAACAGAATTTTATCAACCATCTATAAATAGAATCTCGCTATAAATAGAATATGCTCATCATTCTAAAAATAGACATACACCTAAAAATAGCCTGCGGGCCCCACCTAGTGAAGGTGCTTAATTTTCACTAGGATCATCATCTTGTTGTATCTCAACAGTGCAAGTCTCTCCACTTATGCCATCTCAAAGTGAAGAGTACCCTCCAGAAATTCCAAGTGAGTCTAGTCGACGTCTGTTCCAGGTACTGTGGGACCTTCCCTCCACTGTCACCTAGGGAAAAAAAATCCTAAAGTTTATAGTCACTAAGGTCACTAATGGGAACAAATGTACTTGGAGGAATAGTCTATGATCCAATATACATGCAAGGGCAGAGTAAAAATCTCAATCCCCTTGAAGGCTCCTTGATATAATCCAAGTTTTACCAAAAAGTGACCCCAGGTTCCTCGACAATGGTCTATCCGAGGTTTACCGTTTTTAGTACGTGCACATCTGTTATCTTTTCCAATGAGATAGGTATGATTACCTCATTGGTTCTAACATGATCTCGTGTTTAACTCTTTTACACTTATTTGTTTGCACTGTCTTGGAATGTTAATTACAACCTGCTCCAAGACACTAGCCTAGGCTATGTTGGTGGAATGAGCCGTAGAAAATGTAAAATATCTAGATTGATTTTATTAAAGCGTTGTTTTTAATTTGGTTGTTGCTTAAGACAGAAGGTATGGAAGTGAAACTTCAATGATGTTTGTGACCCGAATCAAAAATACGCTAAATGCATCTAAATGAGAAGTGCAAGTCTTTTCTTTTCAGTGAATCTTATTTAAGGGAAAGATTGAAATATTTAACAACTTTCAAAGCACCAATTCTTTCATTCATAAACAAAATCTTTGAAAATAAGGTGATTTCTTGAGAACTCAATTTCACAAAAATTATCAATTACTTGTTTGAATAGAAATTCCTTTATCAATTAGATCAGAAACTACAAATCAATAAACAAACTATTTCCAAAAAGAAAACAGTATCTAAAATTCCTAAAAACATAAATTTCAAAATCAAAGAAAAATCTAATTTTGAAGTCTATCTAAAATTTTGAGGACGTTTCTCCTAGTTTGAGATCGAACTAAGAAGAATTTATACTTATCTCAGCAAAAATGAAAACATCCAAAAATGGTTTGGTGTGAAAATCAGACTTTAGTAAGCTAATTTTTTTTTTCCAAATTTGCAAATGAAAATGGAATCAATTTTCATAAAAGTAAGGTTTGCAATGATTTTAATGGCTCAGAAAGAGAATATCATCATACCAATAAGCTGAGGTGTATGAAGGTATCTTGTATGGAGAAGCAAGAAAGTAGGGAAAACACTCACTCATAAAATGAAAATCGGATGAAAAATCACACAAACGCAAAAGTTGTTGAAAAGAAATTCACACTCAAGATTTGATAGCTAAGGTAGACTGGGGAAAACACAAAGAATTGGGTAATTTGGCTCCTAAAAAGATAGTTTTATTTTTTTTCAAAAAATTTCCACCAGTTCGCAGTTTCTAATGGAGAACAAAGCAGTACTGCACTGTTTTGAACTAAAAGTTACGGAGGCTGCCACACTGTTTTCAAATGAAAACTGTGGAGGCAAGGAAAAGTACAGAAAAAAATAAATATTCAGCTTTTCTTTTAAGGGATTCTTAAAATTTATCTACCCAACCCAATCTCAGACAAATCAAAATCAGAAAACTCTCAAAATTCAAACTAAAAAATAAAAAAGGATAGCTAAGTTCTATTCCCCAATAGAGTCGCCATTTTGTTTTGTGGATTAATCCTCTTGCGGACAAGAGTGATCTCCCTAGTATTCTATGAATAGCTAGAAACAAATATCCATTTGTAAATATTTTTCTCTAGATTATTTGTAATTCAGAATTATTTTAAACAAATAAAGAGGATATGCCCCTACCTTGAAATCCAATGTTCGATGTAGTTTTTTATCCAGTCGCTCCAAAGAGGCTTCTCTAGTAAGTAGAACCTACAATCAAAGACAAACAAAAGAATCAAAGCACCTGCAACATATATTAATTAAGAAAATATAATCCAACTTAGTGATAAAGGAGTCTAAGTATTGATGTTATTCAATAATCACAAGAACAACTCAATGAGAAAAAGTGATCCATATGTAGTATCTTGAATGAAAAGAGTAAGTTTACAACCTGATGCCTTTATGTCGTATAAGTTTATCCAGGGGTCCTGAACAATCATTGCTCCTTCATTTTGACAAGCCTTCTTCTTTGAATACCAACATGGAGTTATGGACATAAGGGTGTGATCATTCTAATGCCAACAACAACTAGTGTAGAAAGTGTGCACTCTTGGGAATTTCTTCATAAATTACCATATATAAGCTACCCTTGAGACTGAAACATGAGCTCAATTTATATGGAAATGGAGGTAGTTTCAGTTCCATGAAGAGGGGTATGGATTCCTCTCATGAAGGGATTTGAGCTCCATGGACCAAGGGATAAGCTCCATGAGTGGAGGGATAAAGCTTCATGAGTGGAGGGATAAAGCTCGAACTGATCGCACCTCTAGAAGCTTCCAGTTGGGATAATATTCAACCAGTTGGGCTTCTAGAATTTAATTTTTTCTTTATTTGACTTTTTACGGGGGTCCGCAAGTTTTAGTAGCAGAATGTGCGAGAGCTGTTGCAGGCTATAGAACAACTATTCGCGAACCCACAGGAAAAGGCTAGAAAAAGTGCGGAGGTAGACTTTTAAGGGTTTTAATGAACTTTTCTCCAATTCCTAGACTTGGTTTAGGAACATTAGGGTTTTTGACTTCTAAGGGAGCACAATATATGTAGTGATAGACCTATATGGACAGTCAAATGTAATGGTGAAAAAATAATGTGTAACACCTTTTTGTACTTAAAGTTTAGATGGAACTGTTGCATGTATGTGGACCACTTCTGATGGTTGTCATTCTGCAACTTCCCTTGGGTCTGTATGAACTACAGGGGTTGGTGGTTTGTGTGGATGACCATTTCCTTCCCCCAAATGTAATGCTTCCATTGTCAGTAGGCCTACACAATGGAATAAATCTCTTTGTCATAGGTGGGATAATTTCATGCTCTGAAAGTGTCTTACTGTGATATGCAACCATACCTTGGATCCTATTTCATGATCTCTTTTATGGATGGCTATGTCCATACCTCATGTCATGTGATTATTTCAGAGATTTTAGTTATGTATATATGTGCTTGTTTGCGTAGGTTTTCTGACGATGTCGTCTTTTTCCTAGCACGTACTCGTAAATCATTTCACTCCTCACTCTCGTTCAACCTTCATGCTTTAGGGGGCATATGTTACACAACAATTTGTCATTTTCCATGTACTCCCTGTTCCTGATCCTGGAGACCCCTAACAGTGAACCCTGTGTCTATTTTCCATCATGAAAATGTGCCATCATATCCCTTACAACATAATGAGTAAACTATATGTTGACCATTCCTGAAGCAGCTCCTTAAAAACATGGTTATCTGGAGCATCATGCCCTCTGCATGTATTTCTTGCGCTGATGGCTCTTTTCTAGTCTAGGGAAGCGTTGATCGGTGCTAGAATGAGGATCATACCCACATTGATCCTCTTCTGGAAATTTTTAAAAAAATGGAAGTGAAGCTTTGAGATCTAGAAGCTTCATGGCGGAGAACTGGTTGTTTGTTCCTGAGGATAGAGTCGAACTTCTCCCTTTGGGCTTCTTGTTCCTACAAAAGTGGAACCACCCAAAAGGATAACCCATTTACCCACCTCAAGTGGATCCATGTTCCTCCCTTGCTATAAAATGGACATTATCCCATATCTATGTTAGTGAGAACAGAGATAGAAGAACAACAGAGAGAGATTTGTTGCTATAGGTATCGAGCGAGAGTTGAGGCCTTTTTCCCTTCACATCAAGTTGAAACGTGCACTTTGGAGACGTGCCTAGATCTGGACCCGTCGAAGGAGAGCTGTGACATTAAGGCATAGGTTGCAACTCCCCCTCTCTAATTTAGTATAATACAATTGATTTGTGCTTTCCATTCTCGTCTTTAATGTGTGATTGGATTCTTAGTTCTCCTTGATCAACTAAGTAGGTTGTTTATGCAAGATATATGTTATGCTTTCACATTTCATGTTGTTTGATCCCTTGTGTAGGTAGCCAAGCGTTGGCGACGAGGAAGATCTGACTACAAAGCGCAAAGGATCAAAGGATTCAAGCGAAGAACATCATCAGATCGAGGTAGGTGATCTATTCACGATCTGCATACATTTACAATCTAGGAAAGTAGGCTTCCAATTGTTCCCTATTGTTACTAGACCCATCCTATGGCTAGAGGGATATTTTCTGTCAGCAGAGAGGATTTTCCTACATAACAAATTGGTGACTCCACTAGGGACTGCTAGCCTTAAGTCTCCTATTTTTGATTTTTGATTTCTTGTTTTGTCATCAATTTTCGTCGAGTGTCCATCTCCTTGTCTCTGTAGCTTTTGTAGCTGCTTATAGACATTTATCTCTCTGTTGAAGTGATAGGCCTGGTGTCATTTTAGCAAAACCTTATATTTTTAAGTATTCTCTTCGATCGACACTATTATTGCTCTGGCAGTTGCGTCGATCGGCGTTGAATGCATTTGCACAGTCATGCTTTTACTCTTCCAGCGTGGGTCACAACTTAACAACTGCTCTAATTCCTGTGTATAACTTTTTCAGGGTTTCCTTCATTTGTTCAACCATTGGGTCTTATCCTTCTGAGTGTTCTTTGTTGTTTGAATAGCTCTTGTTCTTCTTTGTTCAACGACAAATTTCGATTCAATTTTCACATCTTTGGTTGTCTATTTTGAAAATTTAGTGCATCCTTGTCATCCTAGGGTTTCTAGTTGTCTTCGGTTCATCCGAACTGTTGCTTACTTTTTTGATTTTTAGATTTCCCGTTGAATCAAGTATTGTCGTATATTTCAAAATTTTTGTTTGATTAAGGTTTTTCTTTTGGTCGGTTCTCGCGACTCGAATTTTCAAGTGTCAACCCTGAACGCATTTGAGTTTCCTTTTGCCATCAAACATAAATCACAATTGCTTGTTTTTTGACTGAAGTTTGTTTTCTTTGAGTGATTGGTTAGTGTGTAAATGAAGAGTGTCTTGTTTTGATGAAATTGGTTTATGTCTCCCTTTGATTTTTGAAATCTTTGCCTCTTGCGTGCATTTTTGAGAGATTTCATTATTACTCAAAGAATTGTTGATTGATTTGCATTCTACATTTTGCATTGTGCTTATAGGAAAAATACAAAAAGATTTTTTTTTTCATTTCATTTTAGAAAATGAAAAGTTTCATTTAGATTCGCTTCTAAGTGCATTTAATGAAAGGAAAAGAGTTGTAAAGTTTTGTTTTGCTTTAAGATCGTACTCTTGAAGAGAAAAGTGAATGTCATTCTATGAATTTGTTTTGTTTTATGCGCTGATTGCATGAGTTTCATTCTCATTCATTAACGTAGTTTTCATCGAAATGAATGATTCCTTCTCTCATTTAGCTACATTTTAAGGGTTCAGGTGACATCGATAGGACTTTAAAACTGACACATAATTCAAGATCAAACTTAAAATTTATTAAATCAACCTAAGGAGCATTTGGAACCTAACTAATCACACTTAGAGGTCTAGGCTAGAGATGTATTCTGACGTCGTTAAGCGTAGGAGTTGTCGCTAATAGTCTGCATTATAGCCCAGGGTTGATATCTCGTCTCGTGTATGGAAGTATATTGATGTATGAAAGTATATTTTGGGACGCTCTCATCGAACCGATACACATCAGACAACACTACTACAAATTTGGAATTCCATGTACCATCACGTATATTTTGGGAGACACCATTAGGTTGCAAACCTACCACAGGTAACTGAGTCGGCCGCCTTGTAGACATGATACACCGAACACAACATTTGGGGAGATTGGCTGTTGTACGTTAAGTTCTTGGTCATTTCTGTTTCATTTGATCACCAAGGTGTATATTACAGTTCACGAGTACCTATTAATCCTTTATACCTATTTCACCCATTTTGATTTGTTTTGTTTTTAATTTCTAAAATTTATTGTCCACAATAACATTTTACTCGTGCTCATCTCCTTAGTTGATCTTAGGTTGAGATCAATGGTAACGGTTCCTAAGTTCACCAACCAAGGAATCCCCTCAGATGGGAATCCTGGTCCTTTTCCCTCTTTCGGAAATGTTGGTGTGCCATATATGGCAACGTTGTCCCTCCAGGGATTAACCATTAGTTTTTTAGTTTTGTTATTTTTGACCACTGTGGTTTCGAATGTACAAACTGTTTCTCAACCAATTTCTCCTCTGCCTAAACCATTTCAACCCCATGTTGATCTTAAGGTTGACCCCTCACCTTCTTCACCCATTTATTCACCTTGTTCTTCCTCTTCGCCTAGTGAAAGTCTAGATTCTAGTAACCATGTAGCTAATAAGAAGAATAATAAGTCGAAGAAGAAGAAGGAAAACAAGCAAGGGGGAAAACCAACAGCTATTTCTACCCATGCTGCTAATGTTGAAAACTTCTCATTGTGTCCTGTAAAGTTAAATTCCCTTGCAAGATATGTGAGGGTGACCACCTTCTTCGTGATTGTCCTGGAATTCCCAAGGTGTTAGAAGTGTGGTCTGTTGCCTCGATTCATCCTTCATCATCAACCACTGGGCATCATGTTGATGATCAGCCTTTAGCTAGAACTAATAAGACTTGTAAGAAACAGGGTAAGATCAAAATTCCCTATAGGTTGTGTGAAGGGAACCATCCCATTCACCTCTGTCCTTATATGGATGAAGCTTCTAAAGTGTTGGATACCCTTTCGGCTTCTGATCTCAGTCTTCCCATTGGTTACCGGAATTTTTCTTCGAGTACTCTGCTAGTTGATCAAGTAATTGATCAATATTCATCTCCGGTCAATTATGCTCTCTTGGAAAGTTAGTCTCATGAGTCCTTTTCCAACCAATCATTGGTCAAGAAAAAGTTTGACCTGATTCCACCCACTGTTCATCAGGTCTTTTCCTTCAAGAGTGGGCTTCATCCTAGTAGATTTCTCTTTGTTTCCTCTGCTTCCCCGAGACCAGAGGGTGATCTTCCCATTTCCATGATCCAGGAGGGTGATCCTCCGAATCTCGTCGCCACAGTTCAAGAAAGTGATCCTCCTGCTCTCATTCCAGAAGTCCAGGAGGATGGTCTTTTCGCTCCCGTAAGGCAAGGGGATAATCCTCTTATTCCTATGGCACCCCATCCATGTAATTTGGTCGCTTCCTTTGATTGGAGTCGATTCACAAGATAATGTCTTCCTTCTTACGTGCCCTTTTAGATCACTGTATAGGCCTGCAATATGGTCATACCAGGCGTGATTATAGATGAGGGCACCTTGATTAGTATTATGTCCTCAACTACCTGAAAATATTTCGGTTCCCCGCAACTTGTGCCTGTTACTCAAAATCTATTGGCTTTTAATAGAGTAACTAGTCAAACGTTAGGGATCCTTCTGAAGTTACCTATTACTTTGGGAGGAAATATTGTATATATAGACGTGTGGTTGTCCAAGACCCCTTGGATTTTAACTTACTCTTGGGGCGCGACGACACTTATGTCATGGGAGCACTCGTTTCTTCCCTATTTCATGTGATCTGTTTTCCACGTGAAGGTTGGATCATGACCATTGATGAGTTTTCATTCAATGGCCCTGATGTGAAATCTATTTTACCATCATCCTTTCCTAGTTCTTTCCTACCAATGGTATCTTCCCTACCACAGGTTAAATATGTGGCCACTTGTTCATTTCCCACATCCAATGATAGTGCCGTCGTATACCATGTACTGGAGGCGTTAGATCTCGATTTCCAAAATTTTGTTCTCCCATCAGACGAGAACCTCTTGGAAGCCATGATATCTTATATGTCTTGATCAGGTCTCTGGAGCATAGTTCATTTTCTTATGTCAAGCTCCTTAAAAAATGAAACAATATCTTCATGAGGGTAGTTATTTTACTATGTCAACCTCATTAAAAAATGAATTAGGTGTCATGAGGATAGTTCTTTTACTATGTCAACCTGGTTAAAAAATGAAAGAAGTTCCCTTTTCAATTCAAGTCTTTGATCATATCTCATAATTGAAGCTTCACTCCATCCACCTGTCAATAACTAACAGTCTACTCAAGTGAATGAATTGAAGCTTGGGGGGCATGTACCATGTACCTAAAATTGAGTCACCATGCTAGGGGCATGCAAAATTTGTCAAGCATAGTTTATCTTTATTTCAAGCTTGTGTAAAAATGAAACCAATTCCAAGCAGAGTTTCCCATGTTTTCAAGCTTGCGTAAAAATGAAACTATTCTCATTTTCCCTCTCGTGATTGCCTTTTTATCAGCCTTTTTTTCCAAATGAGCCTTGTTTTCTCTCATTCCATCGTCACCATCTGCTCAACTGATCCTACACCTTCACTTGATTTTTTTACCCATTCCTGAGGAATCGCTACTATGAATGGTCTTGTTACCCAGCCTCTTGACTTTTATCATGTTTTGAGAAATTCCACCATAAACAGAACCAATTGTTATCCTTTATACCACTTGTTCCTCCAGGAGGAGTCAACTTTTAGCTCTTTTATAACTCTTTAAAAATGAAAATATTGTCAGGTTCTTGTCGTTTTGAACTTGTTAAAGTGCACGAAACTTCATTTACCCAGTATACGTTTACCCCTTTTTCGGGTTGGTATAATTTATTTACAAAAAAGGAATACCTTAGTCAATCGTGACTAAGAGGTTCTCCCAGACTTTCTTTTCTACCTTTTCGAGTATGAGATACTATTTATGAAAAGGACCATCTGGAGTTTTCTTTTTTCTTCTTTTCGACTCATTTATTCACATGCTTGAATTTGTACTTGATCGATTCGTAATGGAGCGCAAGACCCTGGGTTTTCTATGATAAAGCCTAGGATGTGAGGCGATGTATATTATTCATGATTGTACACATGAATCTTTCATTTGGATGGTAAACTTTTTTTTTTTTTTTTTTTCGTAGATCCTTACTTGGATGGTCGCGACCATACTTCGCATCCTTCGTTTCATGATCACTTTTATCGATGGTTGCGTCCATACCTCATGTCATGTGATTATTTCATAGATTTTAGATATGTGTATATGTGCTTGTTTGCAGAGGTTTTCTCGACGACGACGTCTTGGTCCTAACACATACTGTAAATAATTTCACTTCTTCACTCGTTCGTAATCCTTGCGTTTTATGGGGCATCTATTACACAAAAATTTGTCATTGTCCATGTACTCCCCATTCTTAATCCTAGAGACCCCTAATAGTGACCCCTTGTGTCTATTTTCCATCATGAAAATGTGCCATCATATCCCTTCCAGCATAATGAGTAAACTATTTGTTGACCAGTCTTGAAATAGCTCCTTGAAAACATGATTATCTAGAGCAGCCCGCCCTCTGCGTGTCTTGCTTGCGCCGATTACTCTTTTTTGGTCTAGGGCAGCACTGATCAACACTAGAATGAGGATCATACCCACGCCGATCCTCTTCTGGAAAGTTTTTAAAAAATGGAAGTGAAGCTTTGAGATATGGAAGCTTCATGGCGTAGAGATGGTTGTTTGTTCCTAAGGACAGAGTTGAGATTCTCCCTTTGGTCTCTTTGTTCCTACAAAAGTGGAACCACCCAAAGGGATAACCCATTTCCCCACCTTAAGTGGATCCATTTTCCCTCTTCCCTTGCTATAAAATGGACATTCTCCCATAGCTCTACTAGTTAGAACATAGATATAATAACAACAGAAAGATATTTGTTGCTATATGTATCGAGCGAGAGTTGAGACCTTTTTCCCTTCATATCAAGTTGAAACGAGCGCTTTGGAGACGTTCCTGGATCTAGACCCGTCGAAGGAGAGCTATGACATCAAGGTGCAGGTTGTAACTCCCCTTATCTATTTTAATATAATACAATTGATTCGTGCTTTCCATTCTCGTCTTTAATTTATGATTGGATTCTTATTTCTCCTTGATCAACTAAGTGGTGTCAAGCCAGGCAAGATATATGTTATGCTTTCATGTTTTTTGTTTCTGATCCCTTTTGCAGTGTAACCAAGTGTCGGAAACGACGAATATATTACAACGGAGTGCAAAGGATCAAAGTTGATTCAAGCGAGGAACAACATTAGATCGAGGTAGGTGATCTATTCATGATCTTCTATACATTTAAAATCTAGAAAGTAGGCTTCCAATTGTTCCTGTTGTTACTAGACCCATCCTAGGGCTAGAGGGATCATTTATGTTCACAGAGAGGATTTTGATCATAAGAGTGAGCATTGGTGCAAAAAAAATTCAATGCTTCAACTCAGCGAATGCCTTCTGTTCGGATTGAGACCAAAGAACTTTGCTTTCACCCCTCCCTTAGTGACTTGACTCAAAGGCCAAGTGATATGAGAGAAACCCAACACGAACCTATGGTAGAAGTTGGAAAGACCCAGAAATCTATGGAGCTCTGTTAGAGAGGTTGGGGCTAGCCAATCCCGAATGACTTGTATCTTGGTTGGGTCCACATGCACACCCTAATCATAAATTATGTACCCCAGATATTGAACCTAGGTCATGCCAAAATTTCATTTCTACAAATTGGCACACAACTTGTGTTGCTGCAGTGTTTGGTTAACCTGTTGAATGTGGTAGAGGTGCTCTTCCAAACTCTGGTTGGAGATCCAGTTGTCATCCAAATACACCATCATGAATGAGTTGGTGAAATTCCACAAGATGTCATCCATTAGTCCCATGATGGTTGTGGGTGTATTCATCAACCTGAAAGGAATGACCAACCATTCAAAAAGGCTCTTCTTGTATTTGAAGGAAGTCTTCCACACATCAGAGGGTTCGATTGGTACTTGGTGATAATTGAAATTTAATTCAATCTTGCTGAAATATGTGTCTCCCTTGAGTTGATCCAGTAGGTCATCAATCTACGAAATAGGATACCTATTCCTGAGAGTGATCTTGTTTAGCACCTAATAGTCAATACAAAGTCTCTAGGTCTCATCCTTCCTCTGTACAAACACTATCGGGCTCCCACAGGGAGATGAACTTAGCCTAATGTGCCCTTTATGTAGAAACTCCTGAATCTACCTCTTGATTTCTTCATTCTCTATAAAATAATGTCGATATATCAACCCATTGGGTAGTAGTGCACCAGAGGTCAAATCGATGGAATGCTTGACCTGATAGTGTAGAAGTACCCATGCGGGAGAGGTGAATATGTCCCTATACTCCTCCACGACCTTGTCCATATGTTGTTGTCGTGTAGTGGAGCCTTGCCTAGAGGTCACAGACACAATATTCTTCTGGCCCTAAGGGCGAATCATGAGGAAAACGAATTTGCTGGTTTGGGAGATGATCTTACTACATTATTTCGCAGTGATCAGAGAGATGGTGGTATGCGGTGCTATCTCTGGTATCCTATAAAAATTATTTACCAAAGTAATAATAACAATGTGAGGCCTAGATTCATACACAACATGTCACTTCAAAATTTAGGGTTGCACTAATAATACATCAAAAAATTCAAGAGGAGAAACATCACACAATACCTCATCTGTGAAGGGCTTGATGTTGTAGGGGAGGCGACATTGCTCGTTGACGCGGAGATCTCATCCTTGGTGAATCCACCCGATGGTGTACGAATGAAGGTATGTTGTGGTCAGTAGGCCTAGATGCTTCACAAAATATGCTGAAATTAGGTTCTTTTGGCTCTCGTTGTCGACAATGAACTATAATGGAGAACCCTTCACCCACATGTGTGAGTGGAAGAGGCACACCCCCTCCTGTGGATTTTTGGGCTAATCCTGCTGCATATTGGCAATGGAAAAGGTGGCACTGGACTCTGCATCAATAATATTCTTCCCTTTGTCATTCTCCTTATCAAGTTTTGACCTAGACTTGGATCATGCATCTGATTCGAAAGCCTTCAGCTTGGCCACCAGTGACTTCTTGGCTCAGCACTCATTCGTGTTGTGAGTGGAGCTCTTACGGAACTCACACCATTTTAACGTGTCCTTCTTTGTATTTGTGGTGTTTTTCTTTGCTTATGGCTTCGATGGGTTGTCCTGGGTCACCTCGCCTTGGCTTTGTCCTTTGTTCTATGGTTTGGGGGCACCTTTCCCTTGCTTTATATTTTCATATCCAAAGTCCAGTTTCTTCTGTGTAAAATTTTGCTCGATCTTGACCACATATCGATAGGTGACATCGAGCGAGGATATGTCCATGAACTACATTTCCTTTGGGATGTACTTATGCAAACAACCACGGTAATTGAGTACGCAAGTCCACTCAAAATCCTTGATAACTAGCTTTGTGCAAAGGGCATGAAAATCATTTGTGAACTCTAACACATATCGGTGCCTTCCCTCCTGCGGCGTGGTCCACTTTATGTATTTATCTTGATAGCTAACAATAGGGTAATATTGTTCCTTGATGGCATCTCATAAATAATTCCAAGTGGGCGCGGCTTAAAACAGTGAGGGTTCCCCCTCATCCTTTTTATCGCAGTAGGTTTCCCACTAGTCCTTGACATGGGGGGTCGCTTTTAAAAGTGCAAAAGTGATATTTTCTTGGTTGGAAAAGTCATGAAATGAAAAATATCCTTCCAACAAATTTAACCATTTATCTACAGCATCCACATATATATTTCCTTCAAATATGGGAATGTCAAAGTTAACTTGTACCTTAAAAGGAGAGGCACCTCCAGAGTGGTTGCCAGATGAAGATGCATCGCCTGTGGGTAGTCATCCAATGATCTGGGAAAATTTATCCATCATCGCGTTCCTTTGTTTCTCAAGGGCCTCCTCGAGAAATATTTTGAAAGGATCTCTTACTCCCTCATCTTTCCTTTCTTTTTCCATGGGAGGTCGTCAGGGTTTGCGAGGTTGATCTTGCAAAGGTTCAAGGAGATCGAGCCCTAACTCCTTATACCCTAACCTTGTTGGGGACATGCAAAGAAAAAATGAGAAAGAGAATACTGCTCTGATACCAATAATCTGAACTTGTGTAGGAACGTAGAAAAATATGGATATAAAAATAAATACATGAGTGTGACAGAAATTAAAGTTCATTTCATTAATATCAAAGAACTTAAGTATGCTTACAAACAAAATGGAAATAAACTTGCGTGGGTGATGGTAGCTTATCTCTTAGAAGATATGCGGAGGCTACATGCCTCTAAACTGTGTTACAATGAGGCTCAAGTGCCTTTTTATTATTGAACAAAAAGGGAAAACCCTATCCCTAGGATATGGAACAACAAGAGTTTGTGGGCCCCGTTGGGGTTAGTTGGGCAACCAACTTCCCGGGGTCATAATTTGGTTATATTATCTTTGTTTGGCGAATAGGATACCTTGTTGGAAAGATATCTCCGACTAATATAGGATTTTATACATTTCCATGACCCCTGCGGACCTTAAAAATATGTCATTTAGGGGTCAAAACTGATTCAGAAGTTTAGAACCCGAAAAACTACTAAAAATAGTAAATGTTGTTATAAACAAGGAAATTGATGAAACCTACTAGTGTTCTATGTGGAATATGTGGCTCGCCACCAATATCCACTTGAATCATCCAAGATTCTAATAATAATAAGAATTTGATTCTCATAGAGAATCTAATAAACACCATGATGAAAAAGGTTGAAGATGTTATTAGATACCTCACAAGGCTTATATTGGTAAAGGAAAAATTGGTTGCAGTTGGAGATAAAATGAATGATGACAAGCTAGTGAGAATAGCCCTGAATGGGTTTTCTAAGTCTTGGGATTTCTTTGTTCAAATTATCAAAGGAAAAGATGCCTTAACAAGTTGGGATTGACCTTGGATAAATTTCACTCAAAATGAGATTAGAATAAGACTTGTCAGGGGTAATAATAGTAAGACTCAGAAAAGTGAGGAGCAATGAGAAAACATGACCCTAGCAGGAAAAGAGAGAGAAAAGAAGGGATATAATAAGGGACCTAACCCAAAAGGTGATAATAATAAGGACCTTTCCAAGGTCAAATGCTACAAATATCATGATTTTTTCCACTATGTCAGCAATTTTCTATAGAGAAAGAAGAGCGAAAAGAAGCGAAAGAATGAGAGAATAGGTTTACAAGTGCACATGACCTCTATATTAGGATGGAATAGGAATTCACACTTATTTCTTATCTATCTAGCTCGACCCCACAAGGTTATTGGTATATATAGAGTGGGGCATCATTTCACATGATCGGAGTTAGGGAGCACTTCTCCAATTACAAGGAGGACATAATATTCCAAATACGTATGGGGAACAATTCCGAGTGTAATCCAGTTGTAAGAGGGACTATTCTTTTTTGGAGGGAGAATGGAAGTCCATTTCCTATTCATGATGTGTTGCATGTGCCAGAGTTGGGTATAAAATTGATTTCAGTATATATCCTTCAGGATAAATTACTCTTTATAGGGGTGGAGGTGTTGATTAGGCACAAGGATTAGAAATCACCCATAGCGATTGGGGGTTAACAATTTTCATTCTAATAGGTTGCAAATGGGAACTCCTAAGGAATTGGTTAGTATCAGTCTTCCCAAAGATCGGGTAGAGTTATGGCATAGGAAGATGGGCCATATACATCATGGGGCACTCAAATAGGGTTTTTGAGACAATGATAGGTGTTTTGGAGGTGAGCACAAATAATAATGATGTATGTAGGGGATGTTTGTTTAGGAATTTTTCCAAAGCTACTTTTTCGAGTGACACCAGATCAAAGGGTGTTCTTGATCTAGTTCATTTAGATATATGCGAGGCGATTTCAAAGAAGTATCTCATGGGATATGATTACTTCATTACTTTTACCAATAATTTCTTTGGGAACACCTCGATGTACTTCTAGAAGACCAATGATGAGGTCATTAGTCACTATCATGAGTTTAAATCTCTAGTGGAGAATGTGATTGGTAGGAAGGTGAAGGTTCTTTGGTTGGACAATTGAGGTTTGTACATAGGAAAGGAGTTCTGGGATTTCTATACTAGGGTAAGAATCAAGAGGAAGTGGACAATTCCTTACAACCCACAACAAAATGAGGTTGTTGAGAGGATGAATTTTTCTATATCATAGGCACTGAGAGCTATGTTGTATGGCAAGGATATGCCACGTTATTTATGGTAAGAGGGATGCAATACAACAATCCACATTCATAACAGGGTTCCACATAGAGAATTAGGAAAGATGACTAATGAGCCTCCAAACTAGATAAAAACTAGGGCCCATCTAACCTTTCCTAGGCACATAAAGGCTATATTAAATTTTTTCCTTCTAAACTTAATAATGTTTTCTTAGCTTTAATAAGTTATTAGGAAAGTTTAGAGCTAATTGCATATTATGTGCTTAATATTATTTGTTTTTATAGAATATTGTGAGAATATTGGGTAGATTTTGAAGACTTGGAAGATGAGATAATTTAGGGAATTTATCTCTGCCACAATATACCAAATGATGGACCAATAAATGAATAATATATCATGAAATCCTTAATAGATTCTAGATCTCCATTTATTAATAATATCTAGGGATGTGTTCCTTGCTATAGGAGAAGCCAGAACTCAATAGTTAATGAAGATTCCTATTGTTGGGAACTAGATCCACTTTTTGAGGGATTTTGTAGATGAAATCTACCTCCTTCAAAGGATGATGCTTCCCAATCAATTTATATAAGTACCAATTCGAATTATCCTCTAGGGGAATGTATTATTTTGTCTTCTTGTGAAGAAAACATGTTATTCAATAGTTCTACTTTCATTTCAACAATGGATATATTTAAATTGACTCTAATAATGAAGTTTGGTGTCATTTTCAGCTTTTAAGGCTTGGTTTCCTTCATAGGAATCTTAAGTATCCTTTGGCTTGGCCATCCCAGGAGCCTCAAAGCCCTGTTGTACAATTTCTTTATCTTCTTTGAATGTCTTGTTCATATGAATTTCTTATTTATACACTTAGTATTCATACATCATTTGTTTTAGGTTAGATTAGTTAAATGTGTTAGTGTCAGTCTAGTCATACTGCCATCAGTGATCAAAATTTCTCTTTTTCATTTGCATTTTAGGAGTCCCATACCAATAAATTTCACCATTCCGCTAGGTCATGGATTCATTGATGGTAGTAATTTTCTCATCAGTTTTCCCTCATGTGAAACTTGTTGATTCTCCTCTCTATGGTCTTTAGTCATGAGCTAATTTCACTTTGTGAGTCATGGCAACAGGTCATATGATGGGTCTCATTAGGTTCTAGGATCTCATCATGGTAAAATTAATGAGTCAAGTGTCGATAAATATTAGCAAGGTCATGAGGAAGTAAATAAACTCAAAGTCACAGCACCCGGAAGATCAAAGAGATATTTTATTCAGTTTGATGTAATTTTCACCTCAAAACCATGTTTTGAGGTGAACACATGATACTTTTCCTTTATTATAATTCATTATGTAATTTTATGTCAGCATATGTAATAAGTCACATTTTAGAAGCTGCTATCTCCACAAAATCATCAACCTGCCTTTTAGAGAAGTTTTCCATAGCATGTTCAGTGTCAAATCATGTTCCAAGTAGATTCAACAGAAAGAGCGTGGAAAGAGCTTTCCAACGGTATATTACACTCTCAAAACTGACTTCTGGATTGAAATTTATGCCTAAGTGAAGTAAAAAGTCCTCTATACCCTAATCTTCCCTTTTTTCCCATCTTTCCCTTAAAATTTGTATTATTAAAGTTTAATATTTCTTTTATAAATCCATTTTCCCCCCTCCGATCACATAATCACATTATTAAAATCTTTAAAATACATATGTGATTTATTTATTAACCACTTCCCCACCATACTTTGAAACTTTATAATAAAACTCAAAGTTTCATATTATAAAACCCCGCCTACCCTAGTCCCTTTCCCATCGCATCGCAACTCCTTATAAGTGTGCCCCGACTGGCCCATCACAAAACCTCTGATGCGATTGCATTAAGTGGCTCCCGATTGTAAACTTTCGATGGAACCCCTCCTATGTATATCCTGACCATCGATCTTATCGTCTGATTTGACGGCCCACAGCCAATTGGACCATCCCAATCAACCTTTTATATTAAACTTCCCCTCCGCCTTCCTCTGATCTCTGATGCCGATGGACCGTGGGTCCTACCATTTAATACTTCCACCCATTCATAATACAAAGGGCCTTTGCCTTTGTTAAAATTAAATTTTGTTTATTCCATTCTATACAAAGGCCTTTCCCCATTGCCTTCTCCCAATTGCATCGGTGAAATTTTGTTATATAATCTGCCCGCCCCGACCTCCCGATGTCGATTGACCCTGGTCCCACCATATCATTCCTCACCTATTCATCATAAAAATATTTCCTCCCTTTGTAAACATAAATTTTATTTTATTTCATTCTATACATAGGCTCTCCCCAATCGCATCGGGAAATTTCTGTGGCATAATCCATTTGAACCCACTCCTCTTCTAAGCCCGATTCCGATGGCGACTCCCACGGGCCCCACTTTAAAATCCCTCCACTCCTTTATACAAAATCACCCTTTCCCTTCGTAAAAGCGTCGAAAACATTTTGATTTGTTTTTCACTATCCCTTTGGCTTGTTCTGTTATTCCATCGGGCCTATGCCAATCGCATCGGAGCTTTGTGTGGTGTGTTCCTAATGCAATTGACCCCCGATCCCGATTGCGATTATTGAAATGCCCCACACAACATATTATAAAGTTTCATTATATGTTGTATCCCCCTCCTACCCCTTCTCATTCCAATTGCGATGCGGTCCCCACCTCCTTCCCTTCGCTCCCTCTATTTGAAAAATCGATTTCTCCCTTCACTAAAGGCATAGTTTCGTTTCAAAAGCATTTTATTAAAAAATTCAGAGTTCTTCAAACAAATAACGGAAAGCAAAGCGACAATCAAAGTCCGAGAAGCTTATATTAAACAAATATTTCTATAGCAACATAAAAATAGGCATTCACTCCTCAAATTTCCTATTTTTCATTCAACAGCTTAACTATGAACCTGCCCAAGTAGTCAAATGTAATTTTGTTCCTTCTTTAGGGCAGATTGTTGGTCTTCTTTTCTATCTTCATTTTTCTATTCTTGAGCTGTTAAAACAACTCCTCTTTCTGTGGATCTATGTTCCCACAAATCTGGCCTATTTAATGTAATTGTAAATCATTTTGTAAATTAGTCTGTAACTCAGAAGTAGGGGAATAGTGTGGAAAAGAACGCTCTACGCTCCATTGCACAGTTTTGGACAGGGAATTAATAAAGAGATGCAGCTCTGATTTGTGGGATCCATGTGGTATGAGTTTTAGCATTTGTTTTCTCCTTTGTTTCATATGTAAATTTTTTATGTTTCACCTTTCATCCATAAACATTTCCTATTGAATGCTTTCAAGATAGAAAGGTAGAATCCATTTTATATGCTCTTCCTTGGGAAATCATGTTGAGTCTCAAATCTGCATCTTTCTTATACACCTTTCTAGACCTTTTTCCTTCACCTGGACCTTCTAAGTCGTCAATATCATTGTATATTAATTGTAAAAGAGCATCTAAAATGGTTTTTAACTATGTTTTGTGTCTGCTGTCTGATTTAGATTTTTGCTCATTTAGCTGCGGAATCTTGCCACTTTCCGCAGCCCCTGCAACTTTCCGCAGCCATTTTGTTAAAGTTTATATTGCAGGTGTCTTCAGGAAAATCGAGCCACATGGGCAAGTTAGAAATGACGTGGACATGGATCGTGTCCTATTGGCTTAGTCGAATTCACCTAGGAAGGCTGTGGTCAAAGGTGGCCAAGTGGTGGTCAACCGAAGAGTCCCACGGTGAAAGAACTCTGTTTCTCATCACGTGGAGATTTGCGTGGCCGTTTCTAAATCATGGGAGACATATCAACACCTGTAAGCGGCCCCATAAGCCAAATCCAACAGCCACTCTTCATAGATTTACTCCTCACGGCGGCCATGATGCTAGATCCCTAGACGTGATGGTTCACGTGTCTTCTATCAGCACAGACTTTAGGGAATTAGTTATATCACCTTCAGTTATAAATAATGCGTTCTCATACGCATAATAGTTAGATCTTCTTTAGCTCTGTAATGTAATTGCGTTGCCATTGTGCTGTAACATTATCTCTCTGTTATGAACGCATTTTAATATATGAGAAGACTTTGTTCCCAAGCGTAATTCGTATTTGAAGGCTGTTGCCCGAGGTCTGTGCAGAGGGCCCCTGCACACGCTGAGGTTTTGTGTATTACTGTATAGTTTCTTGTTTTATTTCTTTAAGTTCATTGTGTCATAAGTTATTCACGTGTATATACATTACATCTTTCATGGTATTTACATTCCATCTCTGTCCATAATCTTTCATGCTTTACATTTTACTTCTGTCCATAATCTTTTATGTTTTATGTTGTTGTTAACAGATCAGTGTTCTTGTTTCAGATTACAATAGGCAGCCCAGGCATTTGCACATCTTTTTATAATGACTAATGACATGGAATCAATATTGTCCTTCTGCTAATTTACTTTTCTTAGTTTTTGTTTAATTCCAGCACTGTTTTGTTTATTTCAGTCTTGCACATTCGCTTTAGTAGTTATATTAGATATTAAATTGCTCATGTCATTTTCAGTGACCTCCGAAAGCCATAGCGAGACTAATGGTGAGGGATTGAAGTATGAGTGTGTAGTTTGATATTAGTTTACTTTTTTGCAAGTTAGATATTAAACTGTTCATGTCATTTTTAGTTACCTCCGAAAGCCATAGCGAGACTAATGGTGAGGGATTGAAGTATGAGTGTATAGTTTGATATTAGTTTACTTTTCTGCAAGTTAGATATTAAATTGTTCATGTCATTTTCAGTTACCTCCGAAAGCCATAGTGAGACTAATGGTGAGGGATTGAAGTATGAGTGTATAGTTTGATATTAGTTTATTTTTCTACAAATTAGATATCAGATTGCTCAAGTTGTTTATGATTACCTCCGAAAGCCATAGCGAGACTAATGGTGAGGGGTCAAAATATGAGTTGATGTAATTTGATTTTAGTTTTACTTTACTTGCAATCTTTTCTTTGAGTACAGTTTCTTTTGTGTTTAGACAGCAGCAAGGATAATGGTTTTCATGATCAATAGTTCACTGTTTGATTAACTAGGATAGCAGCACATTTTCATTTCCTTTTAATTTTGTCATTGTATGTTTCAAATTCATTTTGAAGTTTGAAGTTTGGTAAATCATTATAAAGGACATCATTGCCTTGAAAAATCATAACCATACTTGTTTTTTTAGAATTTCCATCTCACATTAGGAAACCAACCTAAAAAGAAAAAAACCAAAAACGACAAAAAGTAAGAAATAGGTTATCTTGCACATATAGTGCACCACACTTCGTCAGCTTACGAATCTCGGATTGACAAATTAATGTAGCAATTTAGGACACACTAAATTGACCAAACATTTTGGCACCGTTGCCGGGGAAGTGTAACTAGGTAGCCAATTTCTTAAAAAAAAAACAAAATAATAAAAAGAAGGGAAAACTTGATAACTTCTCGAAGTATGCTCTCCTCTTGCACCTAGTGTGATCTGGAGGATCAGAAAAGAGAGTTATTGGTTCAGTAATTTCTTAAGTATGCTCTCTTCTTGCACCTAGTGTGACCTGGAAGATCAGAAAGAGAATTATTAGCCCAACTTAAAAAATAAAAATAAAAAATGACATGCATAGAGCAAGAGATTCTAGGGGAAGGTTTATAGCTAGAGCCAAGAGTTCGATTTTTACAACTCCATCTTCTTCAAGGCATAGACAAGATTCACCACCATCTACCCCTAGCCTTAAGATTCTTGGAATTCAAGGAGCAGCTAAATTAGAGGATTCTCCTATACCACCTACTAAATATCATTTAGAAAAGGATCCTTTCTTTACTTCTACAGGAGAGTATATTGTAATCAAAGAAGTAGAATCACCTGAAGAAGAAAAGGAAGAGACTCCCTCTCATCCTCCCTTGATAGAAGAACCAGAGGACTTTGAGGACTCTAAAGAAACTATCATGGCAGAGGAAATAATAGATGGATTTGGAGGTAGAGGTAGAGGTAGAGGAGGAGGAAACAATGGAGACAACAATGGTGAAGGTAATAATGGAGAAAACTTGTTTGGATTCCCTATAGTTGATGAGGAAACTCATACAACAATGAAAAACATCTGACCATCTGTCCTCCCCAACTTTTATGGATTGCGAAGTGAGGATCCTGAAACATTTCTGTTTGAGTTTGAAGTCGTGTGCCGAACCTATGACTATATGGAAGACTCTCAAAAACTCAAACTGTTTCCTTCAACATTGAAGGGAGCCGCTTTGAAATGGTTCATGGGATTAACCAATCAATCTATTAGGACTTGGAATGATATGAAACAAACATTTTTGGATAGATACTTAGACTATTGTATGCCCACCAATCACAAGGATGAGCTATTCAAAATGATGCAAAAAGAAGATGAAAATTTGGAAGATTTACTTGAAAGATTTCAATACAAATTAAAAAGAGCAAAGATGAGCAACTTAGATGATGAAACTTTGAAAGCCCTCATATTAAAAGCCATTAGAGATGAATAGATAGATATTTTAAACATGATGGGGAAAGGAGACATTTCCCAACTTCCACTTCGTGACATAACAGAACTATGTGTCCATCTCTCAAGAGGAAAATCTAAAACAGGAAAAGGGCCTAGGGATCCTTCTCTTATTAGGGCTAAAAAATCTGCAACTGGATCAATAAGTAGGGCAGAGATTGGCAATATGCTTGATGAATTCGAAACTGATATCTTAGGGATCCTTAGTGAACAACTAGACACCCTTAAGATTCAAAACAAGCAGAAAGAAGAAACAGATGCTCTAGCCATCTTTTGTCCGAAATGTATGAAGAAACATGCTTTAAGGGAATGTCCCTTGGATGCAAAAGTTGTAGAAACATGTATAATTTGCTCAGAGAATCATGAGATCAAGGATTGTCCTTCAATTCCTGGACTCAAAGCTGTCTTTCAAGAAGACCCAAATTCAATAGAATCTCTCTGTTTTGTTGCAAGAAGACCTTGGCAGGGACAACAAACTCAAGGGTTTAACAACCCTATGAATCTTAAAACCCCACCAAATTGGAATCCTTGGCAACAACCTTGGCCCCAACAACAAAATCCATATCAGCCATGGGTACAAGGGATGCAAAATCCTTATGGGAGATTTGCTCAATTTTATCAATATCCTCCATCTTTTCAAAATCAACAAGCTCCACAACTTCCAAACCCAAATCCACAACTTTCATTTCCATTTCCACAACAACAACCTTCTCAACAAAATTCAAATCCTCAACTCATGCTTCCATACCAACAAAAGACAAATCAACTTCCAGCTCAGCCATTGCCAAATCCTAACAATAAAAATCCTCAGAATACTTGCATGATAGAAGGACAACAATTTCCTACCTATATGATTGTTCCTCTCAATGATGTACAACTCAGATCTGGTAGAGTTTTAGAAAAACCTTCTATAGATGTCCAAGAGCAAGATACCTCTGAGGAGGACTCTCTTAAAACCAATAAGGATTCTGAGGAAACATCTCTTCAAAACTCAAACATTCAAAAAGAGAAAGAAAAGTTAACACCCACAACTCCTATAGTTGAGCAACCTGCATCTTCATCCACACCTCCTTTCCCTGAAAGATTACAAATTGATAAAGGGGTGGAAAAACAAATCTTGTTGCCTAACTATGATTTTTTAGATGAATTAAAGAATGTTTGTATCAAGATTCCCTTGCTACAAGCCATTCGAGAGATTCCTATTCTAGCAAAAACAATAAAGGAGTTGAGTCTCAAAAGACCGGGAAGGAAACTAAAAGACACAAGAAGAATCCACCTGGTAGGAAAAATTGCAGATATTATGATGGGAAAAATTACCATGCAGAAGTATGTAGATCCAGGAAGTCCAATTGTCAAGACACATATAAATGGGATAGAAATTCCAAACACATTAATTGACTTAGGGGATGCTATCAACATTATGAGTAGACAGACTATGGAACAGCTAAAACTTCCTAACCTTCTTTTTACACCTACTTTACTGCAACTTGCAGATCGATCAATTATTAAACTAGATGGTGTATTAGAAGATATTTTAGTCTCCTTAGATTCTTGGGAATATCCAGTAGATTTTATGATTTTGACTCCCAAGAGTAATCTAGGAGGGCACCCACTTATCTTAGGAAGACCTTGGCTAGCCACAGCTGATGCTTTCATTAGTTGTAGATCTGGGGATATGTACATTTCTAATGGTAATTCGACAAAGAAATTTAATTTGTATCCTCCAGCAAAAGCAATCACAGAAGTAGGAGAAAATGAATGGGTCGATGATGAGGACACTATACAACCTGTCTTTACCATTTCAGAAATTAGTGAGGATAGTCAAATTTTGAACACATTAGAAAATTTTGAGACATCTTCAGAATATGACCCCACACAATTTTAGTTGGAATCTGACATAGAATATTTATCATCAAGACAAATGTCTCTTTACTCTATGGAAGAGTTTGGTAGTTCTACTATTGAGATTTTTCCAGGAAAAACATTAAATATCAACAAACATTTGGAAAAGTCACAACAAGAAGAACTAACCAAAATCTTGCAAAAACATTCTACTGCATTTGCATGGGAGTATATTGACATGAAAGGTATTGATCCTAAGACTTGCATCCATCATATCTATATTGAGAAAAATAGTAGACCAATCAGACAACCTCAAAGAAGGATGAATCCAAATCTTAGGGAGATAGTGAAAGAAGAGCTCCAAAAACTACTCAATGTAAACTTCATTTATCCAATTTCAGATAGCCGATGGGTTTCTCCTTTGGTTATAGTACCTAAAAAGAATGGTAAATGGAGGGTATGCATTGATTATAGGGAATTGAACAAAACAACTTTGAAGGATCACTTTCCTTTTCCTTTTATCGATCAGGTATTAGATACATTAGCAGGTAAAAAGTACTTTTCATTCTTGGATGGTTTTAGTGGCTATAATCAAATTCAGGTAGCACCTGAAGATCAAGATAAGACCACATTCACCTGTCCATGAGGAACTTTTACCTATCGAGTACTTCCTTTTGGGTTATGTAATGCACCCGCAACATTCCAAAGAGCAGTACTAGGAATTTTTTCTGATCTAATCCATGATTGTGTAGAGGTTTATATGGATGATTTTACATTTTATGGTAATTCATTTGAAGAGGCATTAGAAAATTTGGAAAAAGTCCTTATAAGATGTAAAGAAACAAACCTTTCATTAAGCCATGAAAAATGCTTTATGATGTTTACTGAAGGGATTGTTTTGGGGCATCATATTTCAGGAGATGGGATTAAGGTTGATAGATCAAAAGTCGAAGTCATCTCTAAGTTGCCTATTCCAAATTGTCAAAGAGATGTTAGAAGTTTTCTAGGATTTACTGGTTACTATAGAATATTTATAGAAAACTTCACTAAAATAACATCTCCACTCTTCAAATTGCTTACAAAAGACTGTGAATTTAAATGGGATCCTGATTGTCAATCAGCCTTTGAAACTTTGAAAACAAGAATATCTGAAGCACCTATCTTGAGAGGACCAAATTGGAAACTCCCTTTCCATATTTCTATGGATGCTTCAGATACAGCTCTACAAGCTGTGTTGAGTCAAAAAGATTTAGTTCCTTATGCCATTTATTATACTAGTAAAAATTTGACTCCCACAGAGTTGAACTATACTGTGACTGAAAAAGAGTTTTTAGCTGTTGTTCATGCAATTAATAAGTTTAGACATTACATAACAGGCTATGAAACTTTTATTCATACTGACCATTCTGCAATTAGATATTTAATGAACAAACCTGTTACTAATGGCAGAGTGACAAGATGGCTTTTATTTTTGCAAGAATTCAATATTACTGTGTTGGATAGACCAGGAAAACAGAATAAAGTAGCTGATTTCTTGTCTAGGATTCAGAATACTAAAGAAGATTCTCCTGTAGAGGATAAGTTTCCTGATGAGTACTTGTTTTCAGTAACTATTAAGACTCCTTGGTATGCAGATATTGATAACTATTTGGTTACAGGGAAACTACCTTCACATTTATTTCCAAGTGAAAAACGAAAAATTATTCAGGAGGGTTCAAAATATTCATGGATTTCTAACGAATTGTTTAAAACAGGGCCAGATCTTGTGATCAGAAGATGTGTCAGGGAAGATGAAATGCCTGATATTCTTAAGGCATGTCATGATGAACCATGCAGCGGACACTTTGCAGACAAAAGGATAGCTTATAAAATCCTTTCTTTGGGATATTATTGGCCTTCCCTCTTCAAAGATGCAAAACAATATGTCAAAAGGTGTGACAGCTGCCAAAGAGTAGGGAAACCTACCCTTTCAAATGAAATGCCATTGCAAACACAGGTACTCATTGAACCCTTTGAAAAATGGGCTTTAGATTTCATTGGACCTATTAATCCACCATCTAAGCAAGAGAAGTATATATTGGTTTGTACTGATTATGTTACTAAATGGGTAGAAGCCAAAGCATTAGTATCTGCTACTGAAAATTCAGTTGTTCATTTTCTTTATGAGAATATTTTTACTCGCTTTGGTGTTCCAAGAGAAATTGTGACAGATCAGGGGAGCCAATTCACATCCAATTTGGTGGAGAAGTTGATGGAAGAATACAAAATCAAGCACAGAAGATCTACTCCTTACCATCCACAAGCAAATGGTCGAGTGGAGTCCACAAACAAAGTTCTTGAAAGTATCATCACCAAAACTGTTCATCTACATAGAAGAGATTGGGCAGAAAGGCTTCCTGAAGCCCTTGTGGGCCTACAGAACTACATGGAGAAATACAACAGGACATTCTCCCTATGAACTTGTTTATGGGAAAGAAGTCCTACTCCCCATTGAGTTCCAAGTCAAGACCTTCAAGATAGCAGTTCAGTTGGGGATGGACTTATCAGAAGCCCAAAAGCATAGAATGGAGCAGTTGAATGAGCTAGATGAGATCAGACAAGAAGCAATTTTAAGAACTGATCTAGTTCAATATCAAAGAGCTAAATGGCATGACAAGTACATCAAAGAGAAGAAGTTTCAAGAAGGAGATTGGGCATTGTTATTTGATTCCAAGTTTAAAGATTTTAAAGGAAAATTTCAGACTCATTGGCTTGGGCCATATGAGTTTGACAAGATCTTTAGCAATGGAGGAGTAAGAATCAAGACCATTGATGAATTTCAAACTCCTCTTATTGTGAATGGCCACAGATTAAAAGTCTATCATAAGCCACTCTCAAAAGAGGAATTTGTCAAAATGTTTCAAGAAAATTCTGCAATCAGGCTGGTACAGAAGAATTCTTCTTCTCCACCAGCCTAGCTTTTGTTCTTTTCAGTTAAAAAAAGAAAAAAAAAAAAGCATTTGTATAAGCCTGAAAACCAATCATTGATTGGCAGTCTTATACAGAAAATGTAGGGTGAAAATCAGGAACACCTGACACCCTATATTTTCCAAAAAAAAATAAAAAAAATCTCTCTTTCATTTCACAAGTTTTGTGACCACCCACTCCATTCCATTCCACTTCATTCCACTTCATTTCACTCCACTTCATTCCATTTCACTTCATTTCACCTCTTTCATTTCATTTCACTAATAAAATTTTCTTTCATGACCATTTTCATTCAGTCAATTATCATCTGTTCATTTCCATTCACCCAAATAATAGCTGTGTCAGTTTCCGCAGCTGACACCTGTTTCTGCAGCTGACACCAGTTTCCGCAGCCGGAAGCAGATTCTGCAGCTACCACTCTGTTTTTCAAAAGAATGTACAACCAGATGTTATTTCCACAATCATGAAATCAAATGCAGGTATAAAGATATATTATGAAGACATGGGGCATTCAAGATATCAATGAGGAGCAACTAATTGAAGACCAAGGAAAAATGGCAAGAATTCCAAGGTATGAGTAAAAATTTATTTCAAATTCAAGCACATTTTTATATAGTTATAAACCATAGCTCCATTATATGCAATGATTGTATTGAAAAACTCCGTAACCATTCCACGATCTCTATATGATCCTCCCACAATCCTTGCATTCATTTTCAAACAGTCCCATAATCAAACCTCCGATCTTCACTCAAACTCCAATACTCCACCTGTGATGATGAAACATGGTTGATTTGACTACGAATTCTTTCAGCCGCATAAAATCCATAGCCATTGCATAAATGTGCTTACATTTACTCTGTAGCCACCCAATTTTTAATGACTGTTGGATGCGTTATACTTCTCCTACTGTTCTATTGATCTCACAACTGCATTTCTATCATGCTCACGTAACCCTTCTCTGTTCCGATTCACCCCATTTCATTCTTTGTTACGCTACAGTCTGTATACCCATTCTCTGATATCTGCCTACAGTCATCGTGCTCATTTCCGTTCATTCAGCCATCTTACCTCCATTGAACCCTCCTCACGCAGACAAGTTTTTAAAGAGCAGAAATAAGGATGGGTCAATTGTTGAGAACATAACCAGAAGGACCTAAATTCATGGAAGGATACCCGCAAGTTAGGGATATATTGGAAAAGGCAAAGTGGCTGCGGTTTATCCAAAAGTTTAGAGGCTACCATAAAGAGGTGACAAAAGCTTTTGCAAGGTCTTTCAATGGTCTAGAGGTAGAGATTGGAGACCTAAAATTTACGGTGAATGAGGCATCCATAGCGGCTGCCACAGAACTTCCTCAAGAGGGTGAACGTTGGTTCAAAAACAAGAATATTAGTGATGAAGCCTGGAGAGTAATTTTACATAACCCAGGTATGGATGTAACTATTTTTAAAAGGGGAATTCCTGTTCATGATTTGAAAGAGGAGTGGGCTACTTTGCTGCTAGTTATTCAAAAATTTATCACCTGTGAGGGCCATTTTGGGTCAATGTATATGTACCATACTAGATTGCTGATGAATTTTCTCGACAACCAGACCCTCAATATGCCATACTTTTTATTAAATAGTTTGAAGAATATGTCTGTGACCGTTCAGAAGCATTTAGGGGATGTAGAACCACATTTATATCACCATGGTCTTGTGAAAATTTTGATTGAAAAACAGTTAAAAGAGAAAAAGGACACATGGGAACAATTTTTTATTAGAAATTTCTTTGAAGAACCTCAAGAAATTCCTGAAGGCAGTACATCAAGAAGGAGTAGGAGAAAGAGAACAAATGATGAAACTCAAAGTACTCCTACTACTACAGTTGAAAGAACTAGTAGGGAAGAGAGACTGTCAAAAAGGAGGAAGGAAGAAACCAAGGGTAAAAAGCCAATAAAATCAAAAGAGAGAAAAAGCATTGAGGCTATGCATCAAACTCCTTCTTCAGAAGAAGATCATCAAGTGTTATCTGAGAGACTAGTTCACCTTCAGGAACAGTCATCTATGGCCAAGAAGAAAGGGAAAGGAAACCAAAAGCAAAAAGACAGTGGTCCACAGCGTGTAAGAAGAAGTTCCAGGCTTAAAGGGAAGTTGAGGAAAACAAAAACGAAAGGACCCCATTTTATTGATTTTGGAGAAGAAACATCTGAACAAACTCCATCTGGCCATAGTCCATCTCATTCACAGTCAGACATTGAACATAGTTCATTTCATTCTCAGTCAGACACTGAACATAGTCCATCTCATTCTTAGCCAGACGTTGACGTGAGCCCTTCCCAGCCAGATTTTGAAGACAATTCTCCTCCACGACATTTTGGGAACAACCCAATGAAAATGACACCTGAGATAGACCCAAAGCAGCAGGAAGTGTATAATTATATAGAATCTTTAGAAAAAGCTGCCATGGGTCCCAGTACTTCATCCACTCAGCCTCACACAGTACAAGAAGATCTAGTCCAATCATTGAAACAAGAAGTCTTTGAATTGGAGGTTTTAAATAGACACATTAAAAATGAAAATGAGGCATTGAAGGAACAAAGCAAGTTGGACAATATCATTCATGACAATACCATGCTACATTTGGGATTATGGCAGAAAAAGAATAGGAAATTGAAGAAGAAGTGCCAGAAGTTAAGCAGAGCACTGATTAATATCAAATTTAGATGCTTGATGAAAAAGCCCAGGATGTTAGCAGCACCAAGGAAAAGGAGGAGAGGACTGGATGTACTGCCTGAAGTGTCAAGGCATATGAATTGAAGAAGGATTATCAAAATTTTGGTTGCATGAGGACATGCAACACCTTCACAGTGGGGGTATGTTGAGTCTCAAATCTACATATTTCTTATACACCTTTCTAGACCTTTTTCCTTCACCTAGACCTTCTAAGTCGTCAATATCATTGTATATTAATTGTAAAAGAGCATATATAATGGTTTTTAACTATGTTTTGTGTCTGCTGTTTGATTTAGATTTTTGCTCATTTAGCTGCGGAATCTTGCCACTTTCCGCAGCCGCTGCAACTTTCTGCATCCATTTTGTTAAAGTCTATATTGCAGGTGTCTTCAGGCAAATCGAGCCACATGGGCAAGTTAGAAATGACGTGGACATGGATCGTGTCCTATTGGCTTGGTCGAATTCACCTAAGAAGGCTATGGTCAAAGGTAGCCAAGTGGTGGTCAACCGAAGAGTCCCACGGTGACAGAACTCTGTTTCTCATCACGTGGAGATTTGCGTGGCCGTTTCTAAATCATGGGAGACATATCAACACCTGTAAGCGGCCCCATAAGCCGAATCCAACAACCACTCTTCATAGATTTACTCCTCACGGCGACCATGATGCTAGATCCCTGGACGTGATGGTTCACGTGTCTTCTATCAGCACAGACTTTAGGGAATTAGTTATATCACCTTCAGTTATAAATAATGCATTCTCATACGCATAATAGTTAGATATTATTTAGCTCTGTAATGTAATTGCATTGCCATTGTGCTGTAACATTATCTCTCTGTTATGACTGCATTTTAATATATGAGAAGACTCTGTTCCCAAGCGTAATTCGTATTTGAAGGCTGTTGCCCGAGGTCTATGCAGAGGGCCCCTGCACACGCTGAGGTTTTGTGTATTACTGTATAGTTTCTTGTTTTATTTCTTTAAGTTCATTGTGTCATAAGTCATTCACGTGTATATACATTACATCTTTCATGGTATTTACGTTCCATCTCTGTCCATAATCTTTCATGCTTTACATTTTACTTCTGTCCATAATCTTTTATGTTTTATGTTGTTGTTAACTGATCAGTGTTCTTGTTTCAGATTACAATAGGCAGCCCGAGCATTTGCACATCTTTTTATAATGACTAATGACATGGAATCAATATTGTCCTTCTGCTAATTTACTTTTCTTAGTTTTTGTTTAATTCCAGCACTGTTTTGTTTATTTCAGTCTTGCACATTTGCTTTAAGTAGTTAGATTAGATATTAAATTTCTCATGTCATTTTCAGTTACCTCCGAAAGCCATAGCGAGACTAATGGTGAGGGATTGAAGTATGAGTGTGTAGTTTGATATTAGTTTACTTTTATGCAAGTTAGATATTAAACTGTTCATGTCATTTTCAGTTACCTCCGAAAGCCATAGCGAGACTAATGGTGAGGGATTGAAGTATGAGTGTGTAGTTTGATATTAGTTTACTTTTCTGCAAATTAGATATTAAACTGTTCATGTCATTTTCAGTTACCTCCGAAAGCCATAGCGAGACTAATGGTGAGGGATTGAAGTATGAGTGTGTAGTTTGATATTAGTTTACTTTTCTGCAAGTTAGATATTAAACTGTTCATGTCATTTTCTGTTACCTCCGAAAGCCATAGCCATACTAATGGTGAGGGGTCAGAATATGAGTTGATGTAATTTGATTTTAGTTTTACTTTACTTGCAATTTTCTTTCTTTGAGTATAGTTTCTTTTGTGTTTAGACAGCAGCAAGGATAATGGTTTTCATGATCAATAGCTCACTGTTTGATTAACTAGGATAGCAGCACATTTTCATTTCCTTTCAATTTTGTCATTGTATGTTTCAAATTCCTTTTGAAGTTTGAAGTTTGGTAAATCATTATAAAGGACATCATTGCCTTGAACAATCATAACCATACTTGTTTTTTTAGAATATCCATCTCACATTAGGAAACCAACCTAAAAAGAAAAAAAACAAAAACGACAAAAAGTAAGAAATAGGTTATCTTGCACATATAGTGCGCCACACTTCGTCAGCTTACGAATCCCGGATTGACAAATTAATGTAGCAATTTAGGACACACTAAATTGACCAAACAAATCATTCATACTCTGTGTTTTTTCTTCTGTTTGAAAAGGATCCATTCATTCCCTTTTCAGCTCCTCGCCATTCCATTCCATCATTATTTAAACTTAATTGCTAAAATTTCCTGCCTACCTTGCCCCGTGAGATAACCTGTATCCATGATTTAATTCCCCGATTCAAACTGTCCCTTTTGTCCCACACATCCCTGAAAATTCATTCATTTAAACATTTCCCATTATTATACCTAGCCTAATATCAGATCATTATTATACTTTCATTGAACATCCTTTCATGGAGAGAGCCCTCTCCTGTCCTTGTAGGGCTAGCTACAAGGCTGAGCGTGGTTTAGATGTTACCCTGTTTTTCCCTTTTTCAGCCAGGGGTCCAAATTGGAAGCTAACAAAATGATTGAAGTAAGTGGTTTTTGAATTCATTTATACATTTACAAGTATTATCCATCCTTAGAACAACTTTAAAAATTCATATTCATCATTAATCTACTTGGATTGGTTTACTACAATTTTGGAATTTCTGGAAGTATCCTCTAACAAAATATTAATCAATTTCTGTTGAATTTTAGCATGTGTTAATGAGTTTATTTTTATTTTATTCCACTTTGAAGCCTTTAAAAAACCAAATTAATAACAAAATTTAACCCACATTATTTTCACTTGATTAGCTTAGGCATTTGGGCACTTAGATCAACTTACTAGCTCATTGTTCTTAAATTTCTAATTTTTAGCAGTAATTTTCTGATAAATTTTAGGACGTGATAATGAAGCTATTTTAAGTTTATTCCACTTGGATTTAATTCTAAAAACAATTAAAGTAATAAAAAAAATTACCCCGCAGTGTTTGCATTTGATTAGTTTGGGAATTTGGTAGGTTAACTTGAGAAACATGCATCTTGTAACAATCTTGTAACAAATTGTAGCAGTTTGTTTTTGAGCTCTTATTCACTCTAAATTCATGGTATAAGTATATTTATAGTCTATGAATGCTCTGAGCCCACTTTGGTTTATTTGAGGCTTTCGATCGTCTTTTACATTGTTTGCCTCTTGAATATTGATTTCTGAAATTAGTTTAAATTTTCTTTACGCAATTTACTTTTTAGAAAAGTATGATTTCCTTCATGCAAGAGTGATCTATGGATTTAATTTCCTAAAAAATAGAATAGATTTCCTTTAATGTCATTTCCTTTCCAGTAAGATAGATTATATTTTCTTAGTTTTCATTATGATTTACATTTTTGCAAATAGAATAGATTTCATTTTTCTCATTTACATTCCAGCAAAAGTAGAATAGGTTTGCTTATTGATATTTACTTTTTGAAACTTATGATTGACAACCTATCTATATATTTTATCATTTGAAGTTGTTTCATTTTATTCTTTCACTTGCATCAAAGGGAGTCAAACTAGGAAGAGGAAGGTGGCTACTACACATACAGTTTCAGCCCTCTTAAGTTTTTATGAGACAAAAATTAATAATTAGAGTTGGTAGCCTTGTAAGTTGCAACATTCTTGTTTAAATATCGGGGCTCATCACTTTTTAGTGTCAATTTAGGGAGGGTGTAAAATAAAGCACTCTCTTGTTCTTGGAATTATTCCTTCTTTCTTTTCTGCATTCATATTTTCTACAAAAAAAACAAACCGTATTAGGCATTTTCATTGCACTGGATTCTCATTCAAAATATTTTATAACAAAAAAAAAAAAAAAAAAAAAAATCTTCAATACAAAAAATACCCCCGACCCCCTCTTGATCAAGTGGTGTAGTGAGAACCACATCACCATCCAATTTTGCATGTAGAATAAGAATATGTGGCAAGGAAGATAGGAGGTATGGAGCAGCTATGCTTTGTCAACCCATATCAACAAGGGTCTTATCCTCCCAAACCTTTTCAACCATTTCAAAGGTATTATGTCATTCCTTATTTTCAACCATATCAACACGAACCTCATCAATAGGGTGATCCATATTTTCCTCAATATTCATGGTCTTGTCCACCCCAACTTTCCATTCCTTCTTTTTGGCCATATCAACACCAACCTCCTCAATGGGGTGATCCCTATTTCACTCAACATCCTCAATATCCTCCATACCAAACTCAATGTTATCCATACCACCCACCTCCAACACAACCACGACCTCAAGCACAACCATTTCAAAGACCCAATACCAGTCAACTACCTGCACAACTATTTCCAAACCCAAATAATAAAGCAACTCAACCCACTTACAATGCCGAGGTACAAAATTTTGAAATAGTCCCTCTTGATCTTCATATTAGATCCAAAAAAACATTGGAAGATATATATTCTATTTCTATCATTAAAGAACAACATCCAGAAGGATCGTGGATCACATTTGATGGAGAGCATCCATTGGAGCCTAAGATTAAAGAATTTATACTATGTTTATCATCAGATCCTTTATGTGTTAAAGAGACTAATTGGAAAATAAAATAGGATTTAAATGGAATCGAATAAGGAAACATATAGAATTATCTATATGAGCAAGTCAAACAAGGGAATCACAACTATATTGAACTTTGGTTCTTGAAGATCATTAAACAAGAGCACCACTCTCTTAAACAGCTTTTGAAAACATCAAAATCAAAGCAGTTGATCTCTCATATTCTAGTATATATCAGAGCATATATTTTGAACATGCATATGATTTTATTTTCCATTCGGGTATGTACATCACTCCATTGGAAGCATTCTTATACTTGAAATATATTTTCTTTCTTCAAGTAGAGTAGGATAGGAAAAAAGGAAAAAAAGAGGAAAAAATAAAAAACATAAAATGAAAACCTCCTTTGAGGCACCTGAAATTGCCTCATTGATTGAAAACCTATATGATACAATCAATGGTGTGGAAAGAAGAAGAAAAAATAGAAAGAAAAAAAAATAAGA
Source organism: Pinus albicaulis (assembly GCA_034641835.2). Lineage (NCBI taxonomy): Eukaryota > Viridiplantae > Streptophyta > Pinopsida > Pinales > Pinaceae > Pinus > Pinus albicaulis. The sequence continues at coordinate 796,522,271 of CM076571.1, forward strand.
TCATATGTGAAAACCTCCTTTGAGGCATCTAGGTGGGCCTACTGATTGAAAACTTCATTGAGGCAGCTAGTAAGCTTAGGAAAAAATAAAAAAATGAAAAGGAAAAATGTATTTGCTCCAATTATATCACTTTGATGAATGCAAGTGCTCTCCAACCTGTGAAGCAACAACAAGTTAGCACCATATGAAGAAGTTGATCAAAAATCTAGTCAAGGGAAGTCAAACATGAGCTTCAATCTCGTTTTTCAAGATGCTCCAATAGGACGAAGGCCATTTCAATCCATAACCCTCATCCATTTCCAACATTCACCCATTATTCCCAAGCCGTTTCCATTCATTTTCCCCGTTGTCCTATAGCTACTACATGAAAGTTTTGAGTTTCTAAAAGATATTTCAGAATTGCAAAAAAAAAAAATATAGGGCAGAAATTGTTTTGACCATATCTTGAAAATCATGCATCCATTAGTCAAGTTGTTTTATGAGGAGATTCATAAGGATGATGGTAACATGCTTAAAAAATTTCAACAAATTCCAGTGCATATTTTTCGATAAATTAGCTGATATCACCTACAACCACTTTTCATTTTTCTCAAGATTTGTGCATTTCTTGGCCAATTTTTTTTATGAGGAGATGCATAAGGATGATGGAAACATGCTCTAAAAATTCCAGGTGAATCTAATCTACTAATTGATAGTTCTGGGTTAAACTCGTCTGATACAGGATTGTCCCAAAACTGCAATAGTATTCACACAGAGTGCTACATGATTGTTTTTTATTTGCTATAGGACTATGATCGGTACAAAAATAAGGGACAATTCTTATGTTTTCCACTCAGGAACAAGGGAGGGGATCAACCATATCCTCATCATTCATTTTCCACATCACCTAACCTCTTCTCCACCCTCAGATCCACTTATGTCCATCAAAAACACTCCTTTTCACCCCTTCCACAACAGAAAAGGCCTCTGACCATTATCAACAATTTATTCATGAATTATAAATATTTTTGAGGTAGCACCTACAGGAAATTTTGATCCTAGAAGGGTTTGTGTGACTGCTATAGAAAGACATGCAACCATGTAACAGTATGCACAAACCCTACATGACCATAGCTAGACCACTAAATCGAAAAGATAGTCATCATGGAAGCACTGGAGTACTACAAATATGATATGTAGCTGCTACATGATCCTTCTTCGCCCACAAGCAACAACACTTGCTCCACAATGGTATCTTCCTCCTTAAGAACCTGCATTATCAAGCCTCAATCAACAAGGAAATTTAAAAAAAAATTATCCGACAAACAACTCCATGGAGCAAGGGAAATAAGAAGATGGAATATCAGAAGACATGTAAAGTAGACTCACCCCTGTTCAAAAATTCCATCCAAGCATCAGCTAGTCGATCATCAGCTACAACACTCAAATTAGGAGCATCTAAAAAAAAAAAAATTAGTCATCTGAACCAAAGACGTGAAGAAACAACGACAACAGCAAAAATACCTAGAATACCTCCAAAAACAAGGTTATCAGTGTTAGGACCTATCACATGCAACTTCAGGATCATCAAAGGCAGTCTCCACATCTACAACAACATCCTGCACAAAAAACACTAATGGTAAGGCACATGTATGCAACTCTTTAACCTCACCCTTCGAACCTATTATAGCTTTATAAAATATTAAAATTGTGAGAAGGGAAGGTATTTTATAGCCAACCTTAATAGCATGAAGTCTTGACCTTATCTAGTAAGTCACTTATCATTTCTCCTAAGGACACCCACGTGTGTGGGAGATAAATGAGACAAAAGTGAAAAAATACTTAATAAAGTGTGATGTTATCATGGAGTACAAAAATTAGGTGAGGGATATCTCAGTTAAATCAAAGCACTCTAAGTTTATTTTGCATGCAATATCATTAAGGAAAAAATAAAAAAAATGTAGGTAGGGCCAAGTCACTTTACACAAAGTTTTGCATGCAGTGTTATTTAAAAAAACAAAGAGACTGAGAGAATAATATTTAAAAATATGTAAAAATAAAAGTGAAATGGCAAACCCACCATCTCTTGTCATGCAAGTTGTCTGCTACAGGATCCTCCAGATGTTGCTACAAGATTCAAATAGGTAACTACATGAAAGTTACAAGTCGCTATAGGAGACAAACAAATTGTTACAGGAAGACAATTTTTTGCCTAGAACAACCACCAAATGATCTAATGGCTTGAAAAGCAAGGTAATATTCAAGGGAAATGCGAGTCAAAAATGATTTCCACTTACATTTGAAAAAAGTGTTCAAAATATATCAATTATCAAAGGGAAATTTTCTGCATTATACAGTATGAATTCAAATAGTACAACAATTGGGTAGCCTGATTATTCTTTTTAGTGTGACAAATGGTGAAAAGTTAAATGATATAATTGGTTAACCTTCCCATCCTTTCCTCTCCTTGAAAAAAATATTCATTTTTCCTCTTCTACAATATTCTTTGTTGTCACATAAAACCCTACTACAATGATGAAAGGATTATGCACAAAGGGTCTCTAGTCTCTTTAAGTGTGATTCTAAGGCGTAGGGAATGTTGTAAAGTGATGAAAAGAAAAAAAAATAGGCTTAAGAGGAAATTTTGGTTGAGATTTGATTAATTTTGTGAAGTACTACATGATGCTACAAGATGCCCTATATTGCTACAATATTGCATTTGATAGTGATCTCAGGGTTCTAAAAGTGGCCTGAAGGTTGTTGGGTGTGGACTTTGATTATCTTCTTGATTCATAGGTTTTATTCCAGTTGTGTTTGGGTACGAGTCACTGAAGAGGGGGTGTAGGGGTGCTTTCCCCCCATAATTTCTGCCCGAGGGGGGGGTCCAAGGGGGTTGGAGGCATCCACCTAGCCTCCCCTCCCTAGTGGGGGGTCGAGGGCGAAGCGAAAAATAATCTTGTAAAATATTGTAATTTCATAGTCAATATGGGTCGTTCATTAGGTAGATGATTTAATGGTAGAAGTTGTGTTAATTTCAGATTTTTTTTCCCTAGGTTGTAGGTTGTATCTCTTCATTATGCTAGATAATATAAAAGGAAGGACTGGTTGTTTCTCCATGGACATAGTCCAGATTGGGTTAACCACGTATATTTGTGTCTCTCTTGTGTTATGTGTTTCTGTGCTTTTTGTTTCCGCAATATTTATGTGTTTCATTGCTCTATAAATTGATTTATAACAAAGGTGGGAGAAGGTAGTAGAAGGTTGTATAAGAGTGTAACGGGCCTTGCCAAGCTTCATATAAACTGATAAAGAAACAAAATAAAATACAGAGGTATACACAGAGAAAACTACAGACAATAATAGATGAAGTAGAGTTGGTTAGACTTTATTTAACATGATCAAAGGTTCAAGCCAAATTTCCAAAAACACAGATAGTCTCAAGAGCCTCAGAAAGACATTGAGACACCAAGAATAAAAGTTAAGAAGAGAAAGGAGGAAGTATAATACCCTATGACACACAAGGAAATGGAAATAAAGGATTTCATCTAGAAAGGGAAACTGCATGTCATAAAAACCATCAAGGAAATGAATGAATAAAAGAAGAGGAAAGAATCTGAGTAGGTTTCTTAGAGGGTGAGCAATAGTTTTAGTAGGGGGGTATGATGGGCCTCCAAATTAGATACAAACTAAGGCCCATCTAACCTTCCTAAGCACATAAAGCCTATATTAAATTTGTCCTTGTGCACTTAATAATGTTTTCTTAGCTTTAATAAGTTATTAGGAAGCTTTAGAGATAATTACATATTATGTTCACAATATTATTTGTTTAGGTATAATATTGTGAGAATATTGGGAATATTTTGAAGATTTGGAAGATTATATAATTTAGGGAATTTCTCCCTACCATAGGATGGACCAATAAATGAATAAAATTTCATGAAATCATTGACAAATTCTAGAGCTACAATGACTGAGAAAATATAGGGATGTGTTCCCTGCTACATGAGAAGCTAGAACTTAGTATTTAATGAAGATTCCTATTTTTGGGAACCATATCCATGTTTTGAGGGATTTTAGAGGGGGAAGCTACCTCCTTTCAAGGAGGATGCTATTAGAAAATTAGAAAAGAAAAAATTATTTTCTTATTTTGATCATTTATTGTGATTTTTTAATATTATTATTATCTTCTTTTTTATCTTATTTTATCTTCTTATCATCAAGCAACTACCAAAACATAAATGCATGAAGATAAAAGTAACAAAGCACGCAATATCTAGGCTCTTAGCCAGGGAAAAACCCCTCTTCTAGGATAAAACCCAAAAAATTATCTTATATTATTAAAGAACCAAATCAAATGAGACAATTGAGACCTTTAGAAAAATGTTAATACCTCCTCGAATCCACCAAGTCAGCCTCCCAAGAATATTGGTCAAACTCTAGTCAATTTCTCAATATTCAACACATGTTAGCCTCCCCAAAACAAGTCAACAAGGGTCTTGGCCCTTTCTTCAACTCTTGCACTTAGGCCTGCACATATGCACTTCTACCTTAGATTTCTGAGCCTATGTGACAAAAAACGAGTAGGTTTTGATTCCTCTCTTCTTCGCTTGGACTCCTTCCTTCTTACATTGGTAATACCTTCCATTTTAGCTACCTTCACATTTATTTCTTCACTTAAGATTACAGATCAAACTTTTATTTAATTGGATTCCACAATATGTCGAACTCACTACTTATATATAGTGATTGAAACTCCTTTATGAGGCCGACTTGATACCTCTTGAGTCTGTCTTGGTGGAGGCACAAATTACATTTTTTACACAAAAATAAATTTCTTTTTTGATATAATAAGCACAAGAAGGGTATAATATAAGATGCCAAAGGACAATGACTCTTGACAAAAACCTTAGAAACACACAATGGATTATATGACCTAGAAATATAATAAATTTACCATAAAACCATGCTTCTAATTTTCTTTTCCTTTACAACAATTTTTATTTTTATTTTTATTTTATAATAATTACATCTTATCATGAGCTAGAAAACAATTATCAAGATTGATACTAGTTACATTTTCGACACTACCTCTTAATTAGGGAGGTATTCATAATTTTTCAACCAATACAAGTTTGATCTCAGTTCCAAGTGTTTGAATAAGAGTACACCAACATATGTAATTCTAGATAGCATCAACCCTAAAAACTTCGAAGGCTACCAAGGCTACCTACCAATACACTAATGCATCAGGGACTAAGGTGCCATCAAGGAAACTTTCCACTATAGGTACCATCAAGCTATAACCATGGTATCAACCCAACAAGATATAGATACCATCTAGGCCTTCATTCTAAGACATCAACCCTTACATGGATATAGGTATCATCAAGGTCAAACACTAAAATGAAGCTCCATAAGACCAAGATACCCTCCCACACCGGGATTTAGACATCATCAAGGAAAAACTATAACTAATATCTCAATACCAACTAGGCCAAGATGTCCTCCCAAGTACCATCATACAAGCACACAACCTAAGGTAATCATCTCTCCCTTTCAACCAAATCAATCCAAGCATGCTTATCAAATATTTGAAACTTCTCAGGGAGAGTAAAACACACTAGCTACTTGTTCATCCATTAGAACATATGGTATCCTCACGACCCCAACCAATATCAAACTTCCAATATATTAGTTCTTATTACCAATATTCTAGCATAAAATCTGGGGTCCTCAATCATTCTGATGTTGCTTAGGTCATCACAATATCCAAACAAATCTCATCAGAAGCTTTGTTTTCCAACAGCACCAAACTTAGTTTCATCACTTCTTAAAACTTTGTTCACAACTCATCAAACAAGAATAACCATAAGTAGTGCTTTAGTCATTCTGTGGTCTCCTTCTTTCCTCATAGTATTTACTATACAACATGTCCTCCTTCTTAACTATGGAGGATCAACACTTGTCTTCATAAAATAATACATCCAAGCTCCTTCTCAATTTAGGGAGATAGTTCCATCATCAACAACTTCATTCTTCCAGCTACACAGACTCTTTTCTTTTTGCATCATCATATCATAAAATAACTTTGACCTTCAGGAGCATCATTCTTTATCTTCATATGTCAAAAAGGTCATAAATTCAATTAATAATTTCAACTTCAATGTCATCAGGCTTCTTGCAGCTCCCTCTTTCCCCCATGCTCAACATTATCATAAAGTCATCATCAAGTATGAGGTAGACATACATATTTACAATCTCTTGAAAACTATTTACCTACAAATATCATCAACAAGTACAACCAAGGACAAATATATATGTACAAGGGCATGAAATTAACTTTATCAATCTAGGGTTATCATGTTATTATAAGGAGAGCATCAAGGGTTATCAAAAATTTGAATAAGAAATTAAACTTTAGATATTCAAAACCTAAACCTAGTTAGGGTTATAATCATAGCAGAAGTAATCAACTATGGTTACACTTTCATGCCCTAGACTTTTACAACAACCTTTGCTAGATTTTTGTCACAAACCTTAGATATTATCATCAAAATTTTAATGATAAACCTTAGATATCCAACAAGTAAACCACATTGCCCACGTGGTGTAGAGCAGTTGATGATGGGGTGCACTGTTAAGGCACTCTGTATGCAAGGTCACCGGTTCGAAACTCGTGGGTGGGATGGGCGGAGTAAAAAATGGAAAGATTAGGATTAGTCTAAACTACCAAAAAAAAACAAGTAAACCACCTTAGGGTTTCAACGATATCGGAAGCATTTTGCACCTAGTTTTTCGTTGTTCATTCCCTAAGATATTTTATCAACTTCTAGAAGGGTTTTATCGTAAACCCTATATACTATCACCAAACCCTGAATACCTAGGGTTTTATTGTATTCCATAGATATCATCAACAAACCTTAATCAAAAGGCTAAGGTTTTACCAAAGTGAACAAATATCAAAAGATAATACTACAAGGGTTGATTTTAATATTAGAAATCAAACAGCCAAACAATATAAGAATATTCATGATCCTATAGCAAAACCCCAAACATGAGAGAGTCATTAATATAAAGAAAATTTAAAGACAAAAATATTGTGCCTTCTTAAATGATGAAGACTCGCTACAAATATTGTAATATTATACATACCTAGATTTAATTCCTTTACAAACCTTGTAAGGCTTCATCTTGATGGGCTCCATCTGCAATTTTTTTTTATATAAGTCTCCCTTTGAAGGCTTCCTCTGAATCTAGTTGCCACAATCATTTATTTTATCAACACTCCTGCAAAGTTTTTCTTTCTAAGGAAAACACAAGAGAAAGGATTATAAACAAGAAAAAATGATTCTATATATATAAAGGGAATCAATAATGAAAAGGAAACAAAGAATAGGATACTTATCTTTTGATAAAGGGTCAAAAATTCCTCTTGATATTGCATCAATCGAGGCATTATGAGGGATTTCTTAAAAACAAGGGATAACATGCCTAAAGACTTTATACAATAATTCTTCGACCTTTGATTCCTTTGTCTATAATTGTTACCTTTGGTTCTACCGCATTCAAATGCACAAGTTCTTTATTATTTAGCATCATTCGACCCCATAACAACACACGACTCCAACTCCTCCTTTACTTTGCAATATCTTTCCTTTAAATAGTTTCAAATCAAGCTCATAGCATATAGTTCCTTTTCACTAAACTTTACAACACATCCCATCGAGTAATTCAACTCAGACCTATGTGGTTTCTCTTTCATGATTATCTCAATATTGGTTACTCAAATCCTCTCACACATAAATATAAGGTCCTTACTTTATATCATTCCCATACTTTTAACTCAATACTTATTTCACATATGAATCAATTACAACAATTGTCATATAAATTCAAAAGTAGCTTAATTTCGACAGCTTAGTTGCATTTTGCACAATATCCAAAATTTTATAATTTTCAACTCTGGTTTGTAATAACATGGCAACATAGTTCCACAACCCAAATATTTCCTCACTCAACATACAATACCAAACTCTTTCTCAAATAATTTAGATTGCATAAAAAATCCCCATAGGAAATACTTTAAAATAAATTGACCATTTAATCATAAAGATATCTTTGTAGAGATTATTTTTCCTTGATTGCAAACTCACATCAGAACCATGGGGCCTTTTGCTTCCTTTCTCAGAATATATTCTCAACTACATCAAAAGAATTTTGATTCAGTTACTCTTTGATGGAGTCTCAAAATTTATAGCAACAAAATAATATCTTCAAGCGTGATGGATCAAGACTTCTATAAGATATCTTAAAACTTCCTTCCTCCTAGAAAATGGAATCCTTTAATGTATCTTCAAAGGTTCAATGGATAAGACTTTACTTCTCCTTTTGAAAAAAATTCTTCAATCCTTCCTTAAGATGATGAGAGTTATTTATATTCAAGCTTCATTTTTCCTCTTCTACTTCACCTTAGGTCTGATGCCATGTTAGAAAATCATAAAGGAAGAAATATTTTCTTAATTTGATAATTACTTGTGATTTCTTAGGTTTCTTATTATCTTCTTTTCTGTCTCCTTTATATTATTATCATCAAGTAACTACCAAATTTCGACACTTTAGTCCCGACGTTTTTGACGTAATGTCGGAAATTTCCCCAATTTTTCTCATTTTTTTTAATCCTTCTAACAAGTGTCGCTCCAACGACGTTTAGGAAAGTCATCGGAATACTGACGTTTCAGGAAAAACCGTCGAAATACCAACATTTAGGAGACATACATCGGTCTTGCAACGTTTAAGAGACATACGTCGATCTTGCGATGTTTAGGGATACCGTCGGTCTTGCGACATTAAGGGAAAAACCGTCAGAATACCGACGTTTAGGAGACATACGTTGGTCTTGCAACGTTTAGGGATACCATCGGTCTTGCATCATTTAGGGCCAAGTGTCGGTCTTGCAAATTTTAGGAGCCAAAATGTTGGTCTTACGACGTAAAGGGAAAACACATGGAAATTTAATTTGGCGTCTACTCTAAAATCTTAATCGACCTATTCAAATTTATTTTCTCGCTCTGCTTGTTCATTTTCTTAACAGAGAATATTCTTAGATCTAGGGATGAAGTTGTCGTGCGCTTGTGCTATTTTGATGCAGATGTGTATTTGTACAGTCTTCATCAGCTAGAAGTTGCAGAGAAGTTGAATAAAAACATTCTACCATGTTTCTTGTATAAGTATAAAATTTTATCATTGGTCGACGCACTTCCATACTTGCTTTTCCCAATCATGGATCACCTAGATGCATGTCTGAAGTTGGCTGGAAATAACAAGATTTATTCTCTTATTATAGCTGCAAGTGAAGTCTCATTTGTTATTTAATTCTCCTCTGAACTATCAGAAGGTCAATAAATAGTGGAGAATCGCAGGCTTAGGAGAAATTTTAGCTTTCATCCAAACTCCCAAGCTATTGGCAGTTTGGCTTCGTTTGCTTCTCCTTTGCAAAATACTTCTGAAATAGTAAATCATGGAAAAAAAATTAGTACTTCAGAACTCTAGCATGGCAATAATATTAGTGTAGACAGTGATGGATGCAAAAATGGTAAAATTTTAAGCCGGAATCACAGTGGTGAGAATTTGGTCTCTAGTAGAGGACAACTAGAGAGATATCAAGAGCATGTTGGGGAAACAATATCTCTACCAGTACATCAATCTCAAAACATCTCAGAATTTGATGAAGTAATCGATAGAAGGACTTATGGCAAAGTATATATAGTGACAAAGAACGAAAACCCACAAGTGTAGTGTGATATATATTCGGGAAATGGGTTAGGGATGCTTCGTATCCTCTTTACCTTGCTGGAGAATGCCCTTATATGAGCGACGCGTTTGACTGCAAAGGGAGAATATTCTAAGATCTAGGGATAAATTTGTTTTGCGCTTGTGCTATTTTGATGCAGATGTTTATTCGTACAGTCTTCATCAGCTAGAAGTTGCAGAGAAGTTGAAGAAAAACATTCTATCGTGTTTCTTGTATAAGTATAAAATTTTTCCCTATAAGGGGGCATTCTGCAGATTTTTTTGTATGGTGGTCTTCAGGTAGTCATTCTTTCTATTCCCCACAAGGTTGCAGATATATTTTCCCTCAAGGGGTTTCTACGCTATCTGACAGACAAATTTTCGTTGATTGGAATAGAGATATGCTTTATTATTTTTTCTAGTGGCTAGGTTTAACTTATAGTTAATTTATCTCTTAACTGGTTCTTCTGGTGTTTGTTATTTATACAGCCTACCTATCATTTGTTTCCGAGTGGTAATCTGAGGGACAATATTTTATCACACAAATATCAGTGGTCACTATTGGTCCGGAGGGATAGGATATAGGTTATAATAGACAATAGGAAACAGACAAAATATGATTCCATCCTCTTTCCTTTGCCTCTACGGAAGTCCACAACCAGCTCCCAACACTCTTATTGAAACCTCTAACAACAAAACTGCGACTGAAACCTCAATGTTAGAATGTGAATTGAGCTACCATAATGGGAATATTGTTTTCCAATAGTGGATATGGTTCATTCTGCTAAGGGGTTCAATAATTCTCTTGGACCTCTCCCTTTTAAAGAAGGCACATCTATCATGTCCTTGGTTGCATCACATTTATTTGTATATGATTTACATCTTAATTGTCTTATATGGTATTCAAAAGCCTTTAGGGAATTTTCTTGTAATTATTCTCATTTCCTTTTGTAGAGTCCATATTTGCAACATGTTTATGAGCCTTGCAATCTGCTCAATGCTTTGCCTCTTACTAGATTGTAGTCCTTTAAGTGTTGGCATCTTTTCTAATGCTTGAGATATATTAGCTGCTTAGCATTGCAATTAGTGGGTCGTCTTTAACTATTATGCAGATTATGTATCCAAAATTGTTTACCTAATGAAAGCAGATATCTTTGTACATTCAATTTCCATAGAAATATTGTAAGCTAGTTATAGACCACAACAAATACAATTTGTTATCAATATCCTCTTTCCCCTATGTTTGTTCATTAACATTATCTTTTATACCAACAACCACAAAAGGCATTAGGACTGGTAAGAGGGAGTTGGTATTTCATCTAAAGAATACTTCAGAGAGGTATTGACCTTGTTGAGGTTGTTAGGGTTTCACACCTAGGTTTCTTGGGAGAAGTTTTTGAACCTTTGAAAGGGTTTTTGGCTATTTTATATAGTGTTGATTTGTTCATTTAAGGACTATTCAGGTTGTGTAGGATGATTTTGGTGTTAGAGAGAGTAACAAGTTGGATGGAGCTTCTGATTTTGTTTCTTTAAAGCTTAGATTGCAAATACTTATGAAGATTATTTTTAGGAACATGTTAATAAAATGATTTCAGAACCTATTGATCTAGCATCATTGGTTGCTAATTGGAAGAAGGAAACGCAATAATTTTTTATTAAATGAAGGATCATTTCATCTCTTGCATTGTAGAGAAGAAGACAAGGACATGTTTGGACTCTAGAGCTTTGATTGAGTTGTTTCAAAGCTGTTGTGTTTCTTAATAGGTGCTCCGACAAAACCATCTTTTAGCAATTTGTATGAGCAAGAGAGATACAATGGGTGAGCTATTGAATAGAATCATTGAGTTGAGAGATAACTTGTTTACCATTGGAACATAGGTGGAGGATAAGGAGTTGGTGCTCATTGTTTTGAATGGACTCGTTCCTTCCTAAATTCCCTTTGGTCGCAGTGTTTGTACTCATGAGACCTTACCAAATTTTACAAAGCTTTGGATTGATCTTGTGTAGGAAGAATTCATGTTACAACCTTGTTCAGAAAAACAAAGGGAAGTAGATGTGGTTGGTCTCATTGGGATCATGAAGAGGGGTAGAAAGAAAGGTTGCAAGGAGAATAAAGTTACAAATATAGTAAATAAGGACTTGAATAAGGTGATGTGTTTCTCATGTCATGAGATGGGACATTATGCTATCTAATGTCCAATTAAGAGGGGAAAAGTAGTGAAATAGGTTGCAACTATGTTTGTAGCAGGTGTAGAGGAGGATGCCTCATATTTTGAGATCACCTTTTACATGACCTCTTCTTTATCTTCTAACATTGTGTGTAGTATTGGATGGTACATGGAAAGTGAAGCTTCAAGATATGACATATGACATGTCACTCTTCTTCAAACTTTAGGAGCAAGAGGAAGTCATGAGTGTGTAACTTAGTGATGTTACTACTTATCTTGTGAGAGGAGTTGGCCACATTTTGTTACAAATCCCTTTAGGGGATGTTTTTGAGTTGAGTGATGTTCTATTTGTTCTTGGTTTGAATAATAATATTCTTTCACACCTTGTATGATAGATGTATAGTGGAAAATTGCATTTGAGGGATAATAGTGCACCAATAGTAATTGTATTCTAGCTAATTTGAGGATTTTGGCTAAAGTGGTGAGAGAGTGTGGCCTTTATAAGTTACTTGTTTATCGAATGGAACTTGTAAATTTTAGTGGCTAGATGAGCCTTCTAGTTTTAAGGTGTTTCATAAGCATATAGGAGAATCCAGATCTTCAATGAGTGAAAGTATACTTCCTAGGAGATATGCTATTCATATTGCATTGGTTTCTTCCATCTATGTTCCTTTTATGAGGAGGAGAGATGTGGCGGTACTTTGATGGACAATGGTGTCAGGATTTATTCCATGATTGCAACTACTGGGAGTATTATAGAGTACATGCATGGCTTTGTTGATTCTCTTAAATAGAGGGAGTTCACCATGATGCTACTCTTTTGGGATTCTTTTGGGAGGAGGAAGTTGACCTAGCTCTAGATGCTTATGTGGGGCTTGTTGGAGCTCCTTGGTGTGAGCTAGGGTTTTCATGGTTTTATCTAGTTAGGTTTTTGGAGAGTTAGAGGACTGTATTATCTTGGAGATGAGGATATTTGATATACATGAATTTCATCTTTTTATAGATAGATAGATATAGGAAGTTTTTAACTGTCTAAAATTGTCTCTATTGCAGATGTGATTTTCAGCTATATATTCTTCATGGATTGGTAGTTTTGAGCACTTGTTTGACTTGAGTTAAGGTTGAAATTGTTAAATTTTTCAACATTAATAGTGAATATGATGAGGCAGATTGCTGCTGCAATTCCTTTTTTCATAAAGTGAATTTCATATCTACTTTTTGCATGATAATATTTCCAAAGGCCGAAACTTGTTGGAACACCTTGGTATGTTTTTCGTTGAATTGCCTAGTGGGATTTGGGTTGTTAAGTGTTGAAATATTGTTCACTTTTTCTGCTTTATTTTTTAATATTTCATAACAGCCCCAGTGCTGAAATTTCATAAGGTAAAGATTTGTGAAACCTTATAGGAAATAGATGAAATTTTCTGAGTTGCATTGATTTCCCTAGTGCAAAAAATTTCTACACAATTCGTTCTCAATTATCAAACTTGCTCACTTTACAAGACACCTTGAAGGCTTCATATGATCCCAACATAGTTTAACTTGGTAAGCTATTATTATGTTGTAGAGCACCAATTATCTTCTTGATAGCCATCGATTAGAAAATGGCCCCCTTTCTTCTTTCATGCTTTAGATAGAATAATGTATTTAGTACACTGTTATGACTTTAAACAAGTGGTTTGGGGTAAGTTCTGAGACTTAGAAACTCTTACGTATTAGATGTTGATTTCCTCGAGTTGCATTTGATTCTTATTGGTGAATATTTCTACTACCTGCTCACACTAGCTGTAACTCTATTTCATTATAAGATCTCCCAAGGTCATAAGTGGATCCTAATATAGTTTAAATTTGGTAAAATATTATTATTATGTTGTAGAGCACCACTCATCTCAGGTAGCCATTGACTAGAAAATGACCCTCTTTCTTCTTTCATGTTTTATATAGAATAATGTATTTAGTACAATTGCTTGCAGTACCTTTTAAAACAAGTGGTTTGGAGGCAAGGTTTTGTACAAGTGATCCTGTAATATTATAGTTTAACTTTGAAAAGTAAGCCATTATTATTATGTTGTAGAGCACCACTCATCTCAGGTAGCCATTGACTAGAAAATGACCCTCTTTCTTCTTTCATGTTTTATATAGAATAATGTATTTAGTACAATTGCTTGCAGTACCTTTTAAAACAAGTGGTTTGGGGTTCTGAGACTCTATAGAGACTTGCGAGTCTTATGTTTATGAAACAAATACTCAAGACCAAATTCACTAACAATAATACATGTCGAGATTTCGCTGAAACTAGACAAAACTTGCCCAAAAATCCACAAAAATTACCCAACACTATGATTATTATTTTTCACAAAATTTCATATATTTTGATTTTAGTTTTGTTGGGTTTTTCCAAGTCTTGAGTCGAATCCCACGCTGGCTGAGTTTTTTCAGAGTTTGAGTCTTGAAAAATTGGTCTAGGGTTCAAATCATGCTCTCTAATATTCAAGTGACTTGTCCATAAAGGGTATCCATCTATTCTTTGCACACACTCCTCACGAACAACTCTGGAGGACAAAAGTTGGATTCTCTTGCAAAATTTCATCAATATAGTGCTTTTGTCTATATCAAAATGCATGTTTCTTCATCTTTCAAGCTATTATACTGCATACTCTGAACTATATTGGGGCGGTACTATATCTTTTATTTTTAATGGAAAATTTCAAACATTTATTGCTTGGTTTTCCAGCTTTTTGAGGGCAAATATTTTCATAGGGTTTTCAACTCCAAGGGTGTATATTTTGTACCTAACCACAACATCCTTATAGGGTATTAGACTCTCTACATAAGTTATTTTCATGTATGCTCATGATTTTGTAATGATATTCAAGTATTAGGCAATTATACTATCACATTCCAATATTTGTAAAAAAAGCACTTTTATGTAATAAGGGCCTTATCAATCTCACTAGTGACTTAATCTTAAACTAGGGTTTTTGCCTCTTTATTGGTATAAATAGGGGTTTCCCTCTATCATACGTAACTCCTATCATTTTGTTAGTACAATCAATCAATTATTGGTGATTATTGAAGATGTTTTACTCCAGTGTTTGATTTTGCATGTGCAATCCACTGTTGGGTGTGCAAGTGCCCCCTCTTTTCCTTGCTTTTTTGGCTCTTTATTTTTGTTTCTTATTTTGGTTATATCCATAGTTGCAGTGGTAGTTCTCTTCAAGTACATGAACGTTGCACTAACTTGTATGAGTCCTCCACATCCTACTTTCCCAATGTTTCCTTTTTCTACTCCTTTGAAGTCAAAATTATCTTCCTAACCTTTGGAGGTTGCCACTGCCCTTCATGGGAAATATATGTGTTTCTTGTATAATCTTGATGATTGGAAATAAAAGCTACACGTGCTAAAAGGCTAACTGGGATGAATATATTATATAAAATCCATGTTTAATAGTGTGAAGCTCATATATGTAGTCTCACAAGGGGACATGCTTCCCCAAGTGGGGGTTGCACCTCCCATGTTTGCCACATTTTCAGGATGGGAAACTTTCCCAAGAAATGGTGGAAGTTTCCTTTTTGTGAGAAACTCTTGGGCATCCATCCTCCCAAAAGTGGGGAATTCTTGGTCTTCCCCGTGATTTTTTCCCATTGACCTTAGGTAATATCAATTTTTGACCTTAGGTAATATCAATTTTTAAAATTAAAACACAAAATAAAAATCTTAAAGTGTGTGAATATTTATTTCATGTTTTCATTGTTGATGTTTGGGACTCGCCATTGTTTCTCTCATATATACACCAATTTGGTGTTTGGCTTCGTTGTGACCTTAAAATTGAATATATATATATATATATATATATATATATATATATATATATATATATATATATATATATATATATATATATATATATATATATATATATATATATATATATATATATATATATATATATATATGATCCCTATGTTTAGGACCTATGTTCCCCATCTTGCTTCCTAAAATTTTGAGGATGGCTCCATGCCCCCCCGAGATTCTTTTCCCCGTTCACATGTGTTTTGCTGTAACAGGAAACACAATTAGCTTATTGCAAATGTGTGTCTGTTTTTTGCAGAAACATAGTGAAACATTGCAAATGTGTCTATTATTGAAGCTTGACCTTCTAAAATCCTAACATTTTTCTAGAATATTATTCTTTATCTAAGCTTTGTTGGATTACTACTAATATTTGTGCATGTAAAACCTAAAAATGATTCTTGTATAACTTGGATGATTGTTGCCCTTGTACGGTAGTATAATGTTATGGATTTTACAAAACTCTGATGCAGATCTAAAAACAACTCTTGCATGGAAAGCAAGAAAAAATAACGGTAAAATCACATTTACTGTATTGTAAGAAGATTATTATTAATATTGTTTGTAATGTTATTTTTCATCCTCCTGCAGGTTGTAGAACAGTGCGTAGCCAGACTAGATGTTTCCATGTTCAATGCTATACTACACCAGTCAGAAGAAGAGTTGTCAACTGATCCCATATCAGATCCGATAAGTGATCCAAGTGTACTTCCAATACCTTTTGGCAACCTGAGCTTTGGTACTGGTGCACAGCTAAAAAATGCAGTAGGTTATCTTCATTGTTGGTTGATATTTTCTGTATGCAATGTAAATTTTGTTAGTGTGATGTACTTATATCATAATTATATTTTAATTAGATATTTTCTTTCTTTTTGCCAGACTTTATTATGGGTGTATGCCTTGTCTTTTTCCATATTCACATTGTTTTTTCACGTATTCACCTTGCTTTTTCATATCTTTATTCTTAACTTTTTTAAGAACATTATAAAACTTAGGCTAATGAACCTATAAATAAAGAGTGTATTATTATATAATCAGATGATCTCAAGTAATCATCTGTAACATTAAAGGCATTAGGACTTGTCTTCCCAAATATTTTCTTTCGATTAGAGATCTTGTCACTAGCCTTTTTTAAATGTTTGTGTAGTTTGACCTTAGTCCTTCACGACGAGTAGCTGTTGGGGATGAAAGTTTAGAATTTAAAGTACAACGTGAACGATAAGTCAGGAATTTGGAGGCCACATACCCACATCCATATTCTATTCCACCAAGGTAGCTGCATTTTTTATGTTTTTAGGCCTTTTGATGTATTTAGGTTGGATAGCTATGAATGAAATATTCTATGAGACTTGCAATTAATTACTTGTAGCCACATAGATCCACTGGAGCCACGGGAGGACTGGTGAATTAGATATATGTGAGAGCTCTTCCAGAGTTGTCTCACAACACCACAAATGAAACAAAATACTCTAGTAAAGGATGGTTGTGCTGAATTTCACGTGAGAATTCAATGTGAAAACATCCTAAAATCTTTCAGAGAGACTGAGAGAATATGAAATAACTTATGAAATCCCCCAGCCAGCACAATGTAAATCAAGCAAGATGCAGAAATACCTAAGACCTAAAATGTACATAATATGATTGTATTTCAAAAGAATCTTGTGTTAAAATTAAGGATAGAAAAAGATATAAAGAAACCTTTTAAGTTTTAACCAATCAAACAAAGATTTATTTTTTGAAAATACTAAAGAGAAAACATTTTGGAGTCTTACCTAGCAAGCAAGAAGCTGCTTCTGGTATTGAGGCTTGGCCAATTTTTTTTGTATGCCATTGGACATCTCTCTTCCCTTGTTGGTCATACATCTCATGAGATGGATTCCATGGAATATTAGGGATGAAAAATTTATTGGAATTTGTTACATTAATGCCTTATCCACATGCCCTAATTGAAGCAAACAAAACCCTTTCATCATCGGAATTGTTGAATAATTATTTCCCTATCTTCTATAGAAGTGTTACCATCAAACCTTAGTACTTCAACAACTTCAATCAAGTTCCGATTATTAATAATCATGATTTCAAATAAGGCCAAAGCAGATAGGATCTAACTAAAAACAAGCAACTTCTCCTTATTCAACACACAAAGGGACAACATGACAAGGATTCTTCAATCCACCATTGCAGTTATATCACTAGCGATGCTACTATCAGAATCTAACTAGCCTGAAGAATTACCCAATTTTTCAATACTTATTTTTTGTAATGAACGATGCATGCACATTTAAAATACTTAGTGTCTATACCAAATATAGACTCTAAGGAGAATTTTATAATCTCAAACACTTCCTTTTGAGACTCATTGAGTCTTAAGATGACCATAAACTCTGTAAGGTTGGGAATTTTTTCATGAATACCACTCTTGTAGTAGTGGAAAAACAATGAAAAAACTTTTTGAAGATCACCTGCAGTAGGGGTTTTCATTCCTTTACTGCCATTTTGCTGGAAATTCTCTAGTTTACTATAGAATATCTTGTCATTTGGGCTTATGTAACGTCTCTTATAAGTTGCTTTAAATATTTTTCACTTCATATGATGCCTTTGAAGATGACTTTGAAATATTTCTCATCTAGAATAGCTGGTATTATCAGCTTGAAAAGGTTGAAGAGCTTTGTAATATTATTTTAGAAATGTACCTGAGAATAGAATCACTTGTTTGGTATGTACTTGTATGAGATAATCGAGTATATTTGTGTGACTGCTTTCGGGAGTGGCTCCACATAGTTCTGAGGAGTGTAACTTATTCAAAACTTATTTGCATGACACAGAATTATTCCTTGATCAAGATCTAGATTGGGTAATAAGCTACAGATCTTTGCTTGGTTTAAGTTGACTCGAAAACAAAATATACTTCTGCCAGGAATCGAGCCCTAAATTTGAATCCCTACCAAAAATCCTTGCCTGAAAAAAACAAATCCTTGAGCCAAATGAAAGAAATATTAATGAGCCAAAACAGATGTAAATCATTCCAAAATATCTCTCGTTTGATTTAATATTCCACCACAAGGTCGAGAGTAGTAATTTCAGAGAATAAAGAGTATTCGTTCAAGTGCTTGTCTTAGGAAGTGGGTGACTGCCACTTTATAGTCTTTCTCTTGGATAGAAGGGGCTTCAAGGAGACATTAGTTGTCAAAAGGAAACAGTTGTAGTTGGTTTCTATGGGGTTTTTTTGGCTCCTTAGTCCTAATTGCATGCTTGTCTTGCTCAAATGAAAACCCTCTATATTCTGGTGTACATTCTTGCAGGGTAATGCAATATCTGGTTAAAGATAGATTAGATATTCAATTTTGTTTAATAGTAGAGGAAGCCATGTAGTGTAGTGCAATCATCTTTTCTACTGCATACCTTGTTTCAATGGTGATGTTATATTTAGAATATATCATTATATAAGGCTTTTATCCTGTGGAGTCATACATCTGCTTAATGTTGGATTTTCCAAATGACCTTGAACATCATAGTTTTGTTGTCCTATAGGATTATGTGGGCTATATATCCTATATTGACTCCTCCTAGTTGGATTAACTTACGTCTTGAAATCCTAAAGATGATCAATTTTGACACTTAAACCCATTTCTTAGATTTTTCACGTTGTTTGATTTTGAGTAGTCTTGCTCCTTCCTAGGTCTTAAAATCCATGTGGATAGTCCTTGAAGATCAAACCACTGTAAATACTCGGCTCAGTGAAACACTTGATGAGGCCAGAGGTTAAGAGTTTGACTTCGAATCTACAAAAACTTGAAATTTGGCTAATACAAGTAGGGACCACTGAGTTTATTTTTACTGTTTGAGTTAATATAAATAGGGCACACTGAGTTTTTTGACGGGATTGCAAGTTAGATTCATTGATCTGTCAAAAACTGAGTAAGTACATGTGGGCTAGAGTTTGACCTCTCATTACTCCCAAGTCACACTCATAATTGCTTAGTCACACTTGTGGGTAGTTAGTTTGACTCTCTGCCAAATTAACTTGCCTCTTTTTTACAGGCCAAGTTAGGTTTAACCTACAAGTCTGGGTCTAACTCGTTGTTTTTTGTAATATTGGAGTAAACCCATATATGCCTAACAACTCCTAGTTTTTTCCATGTCATTTCATCAAACTAAGCCCTCTTTGTGCTTCCAGTTCAGAAATCTAGCCATCTCAAAATTTCCATCCAAAAATTGAAACACGTCCTAATTATTTCAAATCCAACTTTTGGACAAGAAAATAGAAAAAATAGTCTTTCTTGGCACTCAAGCAACCAAAGGCATACATGTGCAGTTCAGATTGTTTGACTGCGCCATTGTTCTTCAGTTTGCATAGTTGTCCCAAGCTCTAAAAATCCATTTCCGATGCTGTATTGCAGTCCCTTGAGAAGACTCACCTTTCCCCTTCTTGAATCTCAATAAATTGTTTATAATAGAAGCATTAAACTTGATTTTTGAAGTCTTTCTAGTCTGATTTATTAAAAGAATCATGGGTTCAAAATTTTTTGTTTTAGCTATTAGTTTGCAAAGGAATTGAGAGAGAATATTTGTTATGTGTGTGCATGACTAAGAGAAGTCCCCTATGAGAAGCTAATATTTTTGTTTTAGGCAGTTGCTGGTACAATCTCAGATGTGTTTTCTCATTCTCTTGATTGTGATAGAAAATATCGAAGAACTAGAATTTGGGTATAAAGGTTGATGCCTCTAACTTCTTATTGTGATTAAATACATCTCAGATTATCTAAAGGATTAGACTTGATAGATTCCAAGTATTCATGAATCATTTCCACATCAAATATTTTGAAGGTCTTGGTTCTTTTGTCATAGAACCTAATCAATTCACCCAAGGAATATCTATAAGCATAGTGGGACTAGAGTGTTTCTTTTTAATTTTGAACTAAAAAAAGGAAAATCATTGTTGAATACCAATTATATCCAGAGGTTTCAAAAAATTGTCAATAAATGGTGTCAACTCTTCCAGAAAATGGTGGAAAACCACTTATGTTGTTTTGGGAAAACACAAAAATCCCAGATGTATTTTTGATGTCCGAAGGTATTTTATAAATTGAAAATGAATTATGGACATACAGGATAATGTTTCCATAATTCTTAGAGAGATTTTTGGGATTACCTCATATTAAATGTTGTGAAAGCATTTTTAAGGTTGTTTGGGCAACAACTTCTGTTTCAAGATCAAATATTCCACCACAAGGCCGAGAGTAGTAATTTCAGAGAATCAAGAGTATTCATTCAAGTGCTTGTGTTAGGAAGTGGGTCACTGTCACTTTATAGTCTTTCTCTTGGATATAAGGGGCTCCAAGGAGACATTAGTTGTCAAAAGGAAATAGTTGTAGTTGGTTGCTATGGGGTTGCTTTTGGCTCCTTAGTCCTAATTGCATGCTTGTCTTGCTCAAATGCAAACCCTCTATATTATGGTGTACATTGTTGCAGGGTAATGCAATAGCTGGTTAAAGATAGATTAGATATTTAATTTAGTTAATAGTAGAGGAAGCCATGTAGTGTACTCCAATCATCTCTACTAGTGCATACCTTGTTTCCTGTCATTTCCCATTTCTTGGTTCTGATACTTAGGGCACATAACACTTAATCTGAATGTTGGCTATTTATCTTGTGCCAGTGTGGTGAAAAAATTTGCTACTCTTACCTAAATTGGTTATTTTATTTGTAGGTCACCTATAAATTGTGTTCTTTGATCTTGGGATAGAGTCATTCTACTGACTATCCTAATCACAGTGGGGTAATTTCATCACTAAATGAAGAATAATTCCAAGTAAATAAATAATAACAAAAACACAACAGATAGTGCAAGCAATACTAATTTGTTCGGGACACATTCATATGACATTCATTACGATCGATATCCAAGATTAATACTTATCTTATAAGTTCAATAGCAAGCTACAAAACATAATAGTTCTTCCTTTCTCTTCGCTCACACCTGAATAACGAGGGCATAACTGACTGATATGTATGCACACTACAATTACAATAAGCATAAATGAGGCATTTTTAAAAAAGAGGACATTGCCTAGAACTTTATCATGCAACACAATATTTGTATAGTTTTGGCTTGGAGTAGTCTGTAATATGTATCCATAGAAATCAAGAATTCGATCCTATGCTTATGTCATTGGATTTGTAAAAAAATGGAAGCGAAAACATTTTTCAATGCCCTCAACATTGGATGTGAAGGATTTAACTTGACAAAGGAGTTTGCACTAAAAGAAGCCCCTTCTGTTGATGCAAAAAATCTAGTAGAGAATTTCTTATCACTTGCCAAATCTATGTCATTCGGTCCAATAAGATAGATATTGATGTCAAGTTTTCATATTCAGGTGAGACTGTTTCTTGTTGAAGATGCCCAATTGTTGTCTAGTCTGGCTAACCAAAACCATCTACAGGCAAAGAAATCTCGGTTGTGGCATGCATATGGCTCTAGATTTGAAGGTAATCAATTGTTGGGCGTTGGAAACAATTATACAAAGCATAATATACAGGAAGATTCCATTGTACCTGTGACCACCTGGTGCTGGCCCCCCAGGGTATGAAAACATAATTTCTTTCTATTATATGGGATCTGGAACTATCACTCATGTTCTATTATGCAACAATAAATGGTTAATCACATGTGTAGTATAAAACATAAAAAAATGCATAAAGCATATTAAAACAATGTCAATTATGAATATATCTATATGTATATCAAGTACATTTTGTGCAGTCATGTCAATGTTTGTCTTAATAAGGTCATTCGATTAGGAATGGTCTTCTCAAATATCTTCTTTCGATTAGAGATCTTATCACTATCTTTTTTTTAAATGTTTGTGTAGTTTGACCTTAATCCTTCATGGTGAGTAGTTGTTGGGGATGAAAGTTTAGAAGTTAAAGTACAGCGTGAACAAGAAGTCGGGAACTTGGAGGCCATATACCCACGTCCATCTTCTATTCCATCAAGGTAGCTGCATTTTTTATGTTTTAAGGTTGGATAGCTATGAATGAAATGTTCTATGAGACTTGCAATGAATTAGTTCCAGCCCCATAGAGCCACTGGAGCCATAGGAGGACTGGTATGATTATGATACACCTACGAATTCCATTGAATCTCATAGAAGAAGATGAAATGGAGAGTTGAATGAAGTTCCTCCTTTGTAAGATTTTCAAGAGCAAGGCAGGTGATTCTAGTCATCTCAGTGCTATTTGTTTATTGCTCTAGGGATGAACTCCGTAAGTTTTTAATAGAATCCTCCCGAGGGCACACTGGCAAAAGCTAATAACAGTTGGAATGCATGTATTTAGAATATGTTCACATTTTAAACTACCTATACATATAAGTGAAATGGCCAATGGCTTATAAATGCTAATTATAGGTCCAGTATGTAATTCTTAGTACCTTTTAGCATATTAAGTGTGAATTTATGTGAATTCATTTACAGATTTCACAAGACAGACTTTCGTAATTGTGAGTTTGTGTCACTGATTTCATGACCCTTTCATATTTGATTTTTGTTCAAAAGGAACCCTCCCGAGACCCATATTGTAATTCTAAGTGCCTTTTAGCATGTTAAGTGTGAAAATATGTGAATTCATTTATAGATTTCATGACACAGACCTCCTTTGTGAGTTTGTGTCACTGATTTCATGATCATTTCGCAGTTTATTTTTTCTCAAAAGAAACTTTTATGAGACTTTTCCTACGGTCTGTCGATTGCTACTTGTTTGACCTTAACTCACTTGCATGCCTCTTGTTTACTGTCAGTGAAATACCATGCAGGTATGTCACAGGATCTTGCATGCAGAACTCTAATTCGTATTTTTTAATGAGTCTTTGATTGCTAATACATTATTATATCTTTTGTTATGCCATGCAACCTTGTCTTGGTCGTTAGAGTTAAATATTAGAAAGAGAAAGTGAAATGGGAGGATGATGATGAATGGTTGCAGAACATTAATTCAATTTTTTCCACTAGTCTTTGAGTGTTGGTACACTATTTGCTGGTACACTATTAACCTGTGCAATTCTTTCTTGGCATTAAACTTTTAGTATTTTTCTCCAAATTTTTTTTGTCAAAATTATTCAGAATCTAACAAGGATTTTTTGGAATCATAAGGTTTGGAATTATGAACTTTCCAAAATTCAAATATCCTAAAAGTTTTTAAAGTAGCTAAACTCCACATTATCATCGCTTAACTCCTAAAAGTTCCCTTCCATTGGATTTTGAATATGCAATGGGTATGTGGCACCATAATATGTTATAGAGGGGCAATTATCTATAAATACAAATGTCTATAGCTTTGGCATCGTTCTCCTCGAACTTCTCACTAGAAAATAGATATCATATGAACCGTTGAAGCTTTTGGGACTGGTGAGATGCCTAGATACTGTTGTATTTTCCTCAGGGGATATCTTTAGCCGAAGCATGAGATAACGGGTTTCACTGATCTATTTTGATACAAATTCCTCATCTGTTGACCTGCACAGTAATTTTATCGAGAAACTAAATTAACAACAACCTTTCCAAAATTCTGGAGGCCGCAAGCCTAGATTGCTAATATCTGCTCTTAAAGCAAAATTTTGAGAAGAATCTAGATCATAAAATCTTTGCACAATTTTTAAAATGTTTCTTTTATGATCTGCTTGTTTGCAGGCCTTGCAATTCATCCAAACCTTCGCTATATATATATATATATATTTATATATATATATATATATATATATATATATATATATATATATATATATATGTATGTATGTATGTATGTATGTATGTATGTATGTATGTATGTATCTGTATATATGTATCTGTATGTATATGTATATGTATATGTATATATATATGTATATATATATATATATATATATATATATATATATATATATATATATATATATATGTGTGTGTGTGTATATATATATATATATATATATATGTATATATGTATATATATATACATAGATATATATATGTAGATACATATATATATACATATATACATATATAGAGATATATACATATATGTATATATATATATATATATATATATATATATATATATATATATATATATATATATATATATATATATATATATATATATATATATATATATATATATATATATATATATATATATATATATATATATATATATATATATTTATATATAATCCAATTCAGGGTTTTAATTTTTTATTTTATTTAATGTGTTGATGGCAGCTACAAGCATTTTTTTTAAAGTAATTTTGTCTTGAATTATTATCATTCCCTTAACCTTTAAATTGCAGAAGAATCGGAAAAAAATTTGGAGGGTTTTTAGCTTTAGGTCTTTGTGGAAAATTGCCTTAGCCACCAAGAGATTTAGACTTGAAAATTTTAAATTTTTCTAACCCTTGCTCATCTTGTTGTCCAAAATGATTATTTGGAGGTAATTTTTTTTAACAATTTGCGGAGATAAAATTTATTTAAGAACCTTGAATTCACTTGAAAAATTTTAGGGCTTGGTCGCTAGGGCTTTTTGAGCCTATTTTTGTCTAGGCTGCATAATTTTATCTAATCCTTATTGTTTTGCAGAGGTGCCTCGTTGTTTTCAAGAAGATTTTTCCATTCAATATGGCATAAAATCGCAAATCTAACATTTTTGTCTTGACAAATCCTAAAAAGCCTTGTCTAGAGGCCTATTTGTCTAACTGCGAACATAAAGATTGCCAGTCACCTGGTCTAAAAGGGTTTCGTTGGAAGGCCTAATCCCCTCCTGTGTTGAACATAAACCTTATCTTTCTCACCTCATGCGAAACGGCCTGAAGAATTCTGTCAAACACATAATTTGCTAAGGCTTCAAGCCTTTGAAACTTAAAAAAATTTCCCTTAAAAATTTAAATAAAATTTAATTATAATTTTGATCGATTTTGGGAGCTGGTCGTAAAGGTTTTGACTTGATGCTCTCTTGGACATAAGCAGATTTTTTTCATTGATGCAAAAGTATTTTTTAAAGGTATGATATTTTGTTTTACAGAGGTAATCATCGTTGACGTATCAAGCATCTTATACAACTGATATTCGTCATATTTGAGAGAAGAAGTTGCATATCCTTTCCTTATAGGCCGAGATATTTCTCACTGTCATCAACTTATTGGTTGATCGAAAGCATGCTCAAGCGGAATTAATTTTATCGCTCAAGTGGAATACCAAATTGGTCTGCAACATTTTTTTTTACATGTATGTCCTTTACTGTCGGTATTCTGACGTTTCATTACTGTCGGTCTTCTGACTTTTCATCATCGTCGGTCTTCCGATGTTTCACTACATTTTGCCCCGTCAGTATTCCGACGTTTCACTACGCTTCACCACCATCGGTATCCTAATGTTTCACCACAGTCGGTAATCCAACATTTAACTACGTTTCACCGTCGTCGATATTCTGATGTTTAACTACGTTTCCCCACCGTCGGTATGCCAATGTTTCATTACGTTTCACTACCGTCGGTATTCCGACGTTTTAGTACCGTTGGTCTTGCGACAGATTTTTCCCATTTTATAATGTCAGAAGAGTGACACTCTAGTTCGTCGGAAGAGCAACATATGCTTACTAACGTTGGAATAGTGACGTATAGTTGGTAATGTTGGAAGAGCGACGACCATTTGGAAACGTCGAAAAAAGTGTCGCTCTTCCGACATTTAACTCAAGTGTCAGAATTACAACGTTAGGAGAAACCACATTTTTCCTCCCTTGAAAGTGTCACTCTGGGGACGCCTATGTGTCGCAAGAGTGACATTTTGGCCGTCGGAAATTGGGCCAAATGTGCTAGTGAAAACATCAATGCATGAAGATCAAAATAAAAAAGGACACAATATGTAGGCTCTCAATCAATGAAAAACCCCTCTTCTAGGGGAAAACCTAAAAAAATATCTTCTCTTATTCAAGAAATAAATAAAATTAGACAATTGATACCTTTATACCAATGTTAATACCTCCTCCAATCCACCAAGTCATCCTCCCAAGAAGATTATTCAAACCCTAGTCAATTTATCAAAAGTCAACACAAGTTAGTCTCCCCAAAACAAGTCAACAAGGGTCTTGGCCCTTTCTGCAACTCTTGCAATTCTGCCTGCACCTTTGGTCCTACACCTTCACAGTTCTACCTTGTATTTCTCCACACGTGTGACAAAAAATGAGCAGGTTTATGTTCCTTTCTTCTTCACTTGAAGTCATTCCTTCTTGCAATGGTAAGACCTTCCATTTTAGCTACCTTCACACCTCTTTCTTCACTTAATATTGCATATTGAACTTTTCTTTGATTGTATGCCACAATATGTCAAACTATTTTCTTATATATAGTAATTGAATCTCCGTTATGAGACCGACTTGACATCTCTTCAGGCCAACTTGGTGGAGGAGGCACAAATTACATTTTTGACACAAAAATAAATTTATCCTTTAATATAATAAGCCCAATAAGGGTCTAATATAAGATGATAAGGACAATTACTAATGACACAAACCTTAGAATCACACAATGGGTGCTTTGAACTAGAAATATAATAAATTGAGCATGAAACCCATGTTAATAATTTTATTTTCTTTTACACTATTTTTTCTTTTCTCTCTTTTTATAATAATTACATCTTGTCATGAGTTAGACAACAATTATGAAGAACGATACTATTTATTCTTTCCCCGTCAATTTATAAAAGTACCAATTCGAATTAACCTCTAGGAGCACATATTTTTTCGTCTTCTTGTGAAGAAAATGTGTTATTTAACAATTCTACTTTCATTTCTAGCAGGGTTGTATTTGGATTGACTCTAATAATTAAGTTTGGTGTCATTTTCAACTTTTAAAGCTTGATTTCCTTCATAGGACTTAGAGTATCCTTAGGATTGGCCATCCTTGGAGCCTCAAAGCCCTATTGTAAAATTTATGTATCTTCCTTGAATGTCTTGTTCAATTGCATTTCCTATTTCTACAATTAGTATTCATACTTTATTTGTTGTAGGATAGATTGGTTAAATGATTGAAGTAAGTGAGTTTCAGGTACTTTGAACATTTGAAATTATTATCCATCCTTATAATAGCTTTTCAAAGTCATATTCATCATTAAGCTACTTGGATTAGTTTACTAGTTCACAATTTTTGAATTTCTGGAAGTATCCTGTAGCAAAATAATAATAAATTTATGTTGAATTTTAGCACGTGTTAATGTGATTATTTCAAGTTGATTCATCTTGGATTGAAGCATAAAAACATCTAAATTAATAAATAAAAATACCCCACAACATTTTCACTTTATTAGCTTAGGAATTTGAGCACTTAGATCAACTTACTAGCTCATTGTTATGAAATTTCTGGTTTTCTGTAGTAATTTTATGCTAAATTTTGGCACATGCTAATGAAGCTCTTTTGAGTTGATTCCACTTGTATTGAAGCCAAAAAACATTGGGAATAATAATAAAAATTACCTTGTAGTGTTTTCATTTCATTATCTTGGAAATTTGGTAGGTTAACTTGAGAAACATGCATCTAGTAGAAATTTTGTACCAATCTTGTAGCAGTTTGTTTTCGAGCTCTTATTCACTCCAAATTCATTGTAGAAGTAGATTTATAGCCTATGAATGTTATGACGCCACTTTGGTTGAGTTTAAGCTTGGTTAGTTCGTCGTTTAGATTTTACATTTCTTACTGCTTGAATATTGATTTTTGCAATTAGTTTAGATTTCCTTTCCACAATTTACTTTAAGCAGAGTGTGACTTCCTTGATGCAAGAAAAATCTAGGATTTTCCTTTCCTAAAAAATAGAATATATTTTATTTAATGTTATTTCCTTTTTTTTTATGTAGGAAAATCCTCTCTGCAGACAAAGATGATCCCTCTGTCCCTAAGATGGGTCTAGTAACTATAGTGAACAATTGGAAGCCTGCTTTCCTAGATTGTAAATGTATGCAGATCGTAAATAGATCACCTACCTCGATCTGATGTTGTTCCTTGCTTGAATCATTTGATCCTTTGCACTCCATAGTCAGATCTTCGTCGTCAGTGGCACTTGGTTACCTGCACAAGGGATCAAACAACAGCAAACGTGAAAGCATAACATATATCTTGCATAAACAATCTACTTATTTGATCAAGGAGAATTGAGAATCCAATCACACATTAAAGACGAGAATGGAAAGCATGAATCAATTGTATTATATTAAAATAAAGAGGGGGAGTTACAACTTGTGCCTTGATGTCACAACTCTCCTTCGACGGGTCTAGATCCAGGAATGTCTCCAAAGTGCTCATTTCAACTTAATGTGCAGGGAAAAAGGTCTCAACTCTCGCTCGATACTTATAGCAACAAATATCTCTCTGTTTTTCTTCTATATCTGTTCTAACTAGCAGAGCTATGGGAGAATGTCCATTTTATAGCAAGGGAAGAGGGAACATGGATCCACTTAAAGTGGGGAAATGGGTTATCCCTTTGGGTGGTTCCACTTTTTAGGAACAAGAAACCCAAAGGGAGAAGCTCGGCTCTATCATCAGGAAGAAACAACCAAATCTCCACCACAAAGCTTCTAGATCTCGAAGCTTCACTTCCATTTTTAAAAAAATTTCTAGAAGAGGATCGGCGTGGATATGATCCACATTCTAGCACCGATCGGGGCTGCCCTAGACAAAAAAAGAGCCATCGGCATGAGCAAGACACATAGAGGGTGTGCCACTCCAGATAACCATGTTTTTAAGGAGCTGCTTTAGGAAGGGTCAACAGAGAGTTTACTCATTATGTTGTGAGGGATATATGGCACATTTTCATGATGGAAAATAGACACAGGGGTTACTATTAGGGATCTCTAGTATCAGGAATGGGGAGTACAGGGACAGTGACAAATTTTTATGTAACAGATTTCCCATAAAGCATGAAGGTCGAATGAGAGTGAGGGGTGAAATTATTTACGAGTATGTGTCAAGACCAAGACGTCGTCGTTGGAAAACATGCGCAAACAAGCACATATATACATAACTGAAAACACTGTTATTATCACATGAAATGAGGTATGGATGCAGCCATCTATAAAAGAGATCATGAAACAGGATCTGAGGCATGGTCGCAGCCATCCAAATAAAGAGGATCAAAAATATAGCCTCAAGGTATGGTCACAACCATCCAAAAGAAAGAGTCGTGTGTACAGTCATGAATAATATATATCACCTCGCAACCTAGACTTTATCAGACAAAACCTAGGGTCATTCTCTTTGTCACGACCCGATCAAGTATAAATTCAAGCATGTGAATAAATGAGTTAAATTCAATCATGCAAGAAAATATCCTGATTACCAGTCAATGATGTAAATTGTTAAAAGGCGTGAGAGAAACCACAAATAATGACAATGGCCCTCAAGGTACTAACAATACAATACAAGAGATGAAAATAAGGAGTTGATGTCGAACACCCATGAAATCATCCAATAAAAAGCCAATGATGAGAACCTATCATCAGATGCGAACAAATTTCCATTAGGGCATGCAGGCTCTAAGGTACTGAAAAAGGGATCTCTAGATCAACTTCCCAGATAATGAGTTGAAGTCTACAAGAAGCGATCTGTTGAAGGAGAGCCATAATGTATCCCACATCAACGACACAAGATAAAGGCAATAAGATAATAATGAAAGTGATTAGAGAATCAGGCAATGAATGAGACACAGAAGGAACTTCTCTTGAACATATCAGCGACACGACTCTAGAGTTGGGCAGTATTTGACTCAAATGGAATCAGAGGTCATGTTGACGAAAATGGTAATGGCATGAAAGGAAAAACTGATTTCCAAAACTCATGGAGACAAAGTGACGAATGTAGGATATCCCCAACTTGACTCAAAATAGAGGATGTGTCATGTTCAAGAGAGACATATTGCAAAAATAATTGATTAATACTTTCCATTTTCCCCCACCATTTCTGGTGAGTACCCCAATTATTTTTGTATACAAGCTTGAAGGGGATAGCATATGCTTTTCATATAAGTTTTTCCTTCGGAAAAATCCATCCTAGTACATTTTATGAGCCCTAGGGAGGAGGAAATTGGTGTCGTCAAGATGATGGAAACAATGCCATTAAATTTTAACGAGCCTGACAAAGGTGGAACTCGTCTTATTTTCATGTTTAGAGAGTTTTAAAAGAGGCGAAAAGAAAATATCCAAATGGTCATTTTCGTAAATAGTCTCTCATACCCGAAAAGGTAGAAAGAAAAGTGTGAGAGAACTCCTTAGTCGTGATTGAATAAGGTATTCCTTTTTCTTAAATAATTTATCCCAGCCCGAAAAAGGGGTAAACCTATACTGGGTAAATGACGTTTCGTGCACTTTCACGAGTTCAAAACGACAAGAACTCGGAAATATTTTCACGTTTAGAGAGTTATAAGAGAGCTGAAAGTTGACTCCTCCAAGAGGAACGAGTGGTATAAATGATAGCAACTAGTTTAGGTTATGTTGAAACTACTCAAAACATGTTAAAAGTCAATAGGTTGGCTAATAAGACCACTCATTGCATTGGTTCCTCGGGAATGGGTAAAACAATCAAGTGAAGGCGTATGATTGGTTGAGTAGATGGTGACAATGGAATGAGAAAACCAATGTTGATATGGAAAAACAAGCTGATAAAATGACAATCACAAGAGGTAAAATGAGAATGGTTTCATTTTTTACACAAGCTTGAAAACATAGAAAATTATGCTTGGAATTGGTTTCATATTTACACAATCTTGAAACAAAGATAAACTATGCTTGAAATTTTTTTGCATGCCACCAGCATGGTGACTCAATTCGAGGTACATACCCCCAAGCTTCAATCCAGTCACTCGAGTAATACTGCTAATTACTAACATATGGAAGGAGTGAAGGTTCAGTTGCAAGGTGAAGTGAAATACTCGAACTGAAGGGGAACTTGTTTCATTTTTTAACGAGGTTGACATAGTAAAAGAACTATCCTCATGACACCTTGTTTTATTTTTTAAATAGCTTGACACAAGAAAAGAACTTTGCTCTGAAAACCTTGTTTCATTTTTTAAGGATCTTGACACAAGAAAATTAACTATGATCCAAAGACCTGATCAAGACATATAAGAATTCATGGCTTTCAAGAGGTTCTCATATGATGGGAGAATAACATCTTGTAAATTGCGATCTGATTCCCCGAGTAGATAGTACGCGGCAGCACTATCACTGGATGAGGGAAATGAACAAGTGACCACATAATTAACCTATGGTGGGGAAGATACCACTAGCATGAAATAAACAGGAAAGGATGATGGTAAACTGGATATCACATCAGGACCAATGAATGAAATTTGATCAATGGTCACGATCCAACCTTCATGTGGAAAACATATGACACGAAAGAGGGAAGAAACAAGTGCTCTCGTGACATAAATATAGTCGCATCCCAGGAGTAAGTTAAAATCCAAGGGGCCTTGGACAACCATCATGTCTATATAGAACATATTTCCTCCCAAAGTAGCAGGTAACTTCGGAAGGATCCCTAACGGTTGATTGGTTCCTCTGTTAAAAGCCAAGAAATTTTGAGTAACAGGCATAAGCAACGGAGAACTGAAATCTTGCCAGGTAGTTGAGGACAGAATACTAACTGATGCACTTTCATCTATAACCATGCCTAGTACGACCATATTGTAGCCTTGTACAGTGATCTCAAAGGGCACGTAAGATGGAAGATGGTATTCTGTGAATCGAATCCAATCAAAGAAAGTGACCAGACTACATGGAGGGGGTGTAATAGGAATAAGAGGACTATCTCCATGTGTTACAGGAGTGGAAAGACCATCCTCCTGTACTCTGAGCCATCGATGTGAGCAAGACACGCAGAGGGCGCGCCACTCCAGATAACCATTTTTTTAAGGAGCTGCTTCAAGAATGGTCAACAGAGAGTTTACTCATTATGTTGTAATGGATATGATGGCACATTTCCATGATGGAAAATAGACACATGGGTCATTTTTAGGGATCTGCAGGATTAGGAATGGGGAGTATAGGGACAATGAAAAATTGTTGTGTAACACTTTCCAACAAGATAGATTGGATTTTCTTGGTTTTCATTGTGTTTTACATTTTTGCAAATAGAACAAATTTCCTTTCTGTCATTTATTTTCTAGCAAAAGTAGAATAGATTTTCTTATTTATATTTAATTTTTTCAACTTAGGACTCATGACTTACCTAGATATTTTCTCATTTGAAGTTGTTACATTTTCTTCTTTTACCTGCAACAAAGGGATTCGAACTAGGAAGAGGAAGGTGTCTATCGCGCACACAATTTTGACCCCTCTTAAGTTTTCACGAACCCCAAATTGATAATTAGAGTTGGTAGCTTTGGGAGTTGTAGCATTCTTGTTTCAATACTAAGGCTCATCAATGACACCAGAGGAGGCATTCAGAGGGAAGAAACTAGATGTCAGTCATTTGAAAATATTTGGCAGCTTAACGTATTTTCACATTCCAAGAGACACATGTTCCAAGTTAGATTAGAGTACAGAGAGGGGGTATTTTATGGGGTATAGCGAGACCTAAAATGCATATAGAATATCCATTTAAGGGTAAAAAAGGGTTATTTTTAAATGAGATGTCAATTTTATGGAAGATAAGGTATATAGGAGGTCCAAAGATATGCCAACAATAGATGATCAGAGTGAGCAGCTAGCAAAAGATTTAAGATTTGAGCAGCAGGATTAGGGGAAACAGAGAATGAGTGCAACTACTAGTATGAGAAGAGGCTCAGGTGAAGGAGTTATAGAGAGTTTGTAGAGTATGGAGGAGTATATACAATGGATCTGAGATATGCATTAGGAGGACATGAATTTTGATATTTCATCCTCTATAATTGGTAAGAAGAATTGTGTGTTTCAACAGACACTCATGGATGATCAGGAGTTTATGCCAACTCTTAGGATGGCTAGTAGACAATGGAGACAACTAGTGGGGTACACTAGCTACATGGAGTTGGTTAGTCAATTAATATATGGTGATCCTTCCAACTATCAGGACGTTGCACAGAAGCAGGTGTGCAAGATGCGATGGTTGATCAATATACCTAAATCATGCATAATGATGTGTGGGAATTTTTTCCTAGACCGACAAATAAGGAATTTATTGGATCACATTGGATCGTGAAAGTAAAGCATGATGCAGATGATAGCATGGAGAAATATAAGGCAAGGTTTGTGGCCAAGGGTTTCTCTCAGAAGGGGGGAATAAACTATGAGGATACATCCACTCTTGTGGCCCGGTATACTTCTATATGATTTGTGATCTCAATTGTAGCATAGATGGAATTACATATCCATCAAATGGATTTGAATATGGTTTTCCTTAATGGTGAGTTGGAAGAGGAGGTATACATAGAGCAACTAAAGAGATTTGTGGCACACAACTGTGAGACCCATGTGTGCAGGTTGAAGAGAGATTTGTATGGGCTCAAGCAGGATCCAAGGGAATGGTGTGAGCACATTAATAGAAACTGGTAGGGAATGGGATTTTTGAAGAGTGAGGCGGATGATAACCTCTAGCACTTGGTAATTGGGGCTAAGGTTCTCATTATAGTTTGTATGTGGATGACTTGTTTCTAATAGGTTCACCAAGGCTCATAGAGGAGTGAAAGAGGGATATTGCAGCTGAGTTTGAGATGAAGGATTTGAGGTTCATGCACTATTTTATAGGTATGGATGTATGGCAAACAGTTGAGGATATTTCATTGGTTAATGGAAATAATTCATTGAGATCCTAAGGAGGTTCAGGATGAGGGATTGCAGAGCCATGTCTGCACCCAAGATCATGAATTGGAGGAAGGTAGATGAATCCAGGGAGAAGGATGTAGACCCCACCTTATGTAGACAACTTATTGGTTCTCTCATGTACTTGGTCAACACCAAGCCAGATATATCCTATGGAGTAAATTCTCATAGTCACTTTATGGTTGAACCAAAAAGAATGCATTGGAAAACAACAAACCATGTGTTGTCGTATTTCCCTGGTACAATTGAGTATGGTATCAGATATGCTCGAGGTGACGGTATTGGGTTGGTGGGTTATACTGATGCAGAATGGGTAGGTAATACAATTGACAGGAAAAACACTTCATATTGTTGCTTCAACATGGGATCAAGAGTTTTTTATTAGTACAGTAGCAAGCATAAGTTCATGGCACTAAGTTTTGTAGAAGCAAAATACATGGATGCTAACATGGTGACATGTGATGTAATATATATTCAAAAGCTGTTGGTAGCCTTGTGTGGTTAAAGGGTAGAGACGAAAGTGATACACTATGAAAAATTGAGTTGCAATAGGTTATCTGAGAATATAGTATTTCATAATAGGTCCAATTATATAGACATCATGTACCACTTCATCAAGGATTGTATACAACACAAGCTTTTTCAATGACAATAAATACCTAAAGATGAGCAGGTAGTAGGCATATTAATGAATGACTTGGGGAAAGTGAGATTCATATTCTTCAAAGATAAGTCGAGTGTAATGAAGAACACCTTCATTTCTAAGAGGGACTGTTAGTTTGTGTAGTTTAGATAGGTGTTCTAGTCTTAGGTGGTGTATAAGAGGCTAGAAACACAATTGAATTAATTTTCTCCAATACCTAGCAAATGTTTCTAAGGAAAAAAAATTTCATTATATTTAATTAGTTAGTTTAATTATTTTCCTAAGTCTAACTTAGGAAAAGTGATTAATTAATCGGGATTGATTTTCCTCTAATGACTTCTAGAAAATTCATTTTTAGAAGTCAATATGATCTTAGATGTCGATTGGAGTTAGATTGTGGTCGTTGATTGTTCAACAAGATTTTATAAGAGATCGATGGGAATTTGGAGAACACATTTGAGTGATTGATTTTCAATGATATAAAGGACGCAATTATAGCATGGAAGACACCAACAATTGAGATCAACATTAATTGAAGATAGAGATTTCAGAGACACTACACAGTGATTTTCAAATTCTTAGTGACAAAGGGAGATCAATGTTATTTGTAGATGCCAAGTTTACCCAGCAGTGAAATTGAATTAGTAAGGTTGAGCTGTCAGTAAGAGAAAAATTATTAGACATGAGAAGTCAAGTTTACCTAGCAGTGAAATTTGAATTTCCATAGGGCGTTGAGTTTACTTACCAGCTCGTGCGAGTTTCCAGTAGAGGTCGAGTTAGCCAATTTTGCATGTGTGGATCAGTTCATGGTTCTAGAGGAGGGAAAAATTGAATTAGAGGGGTCGAGTTGCTTCCAGGAGGTCAGATCAACTAGCAAAAGTGAAGAAAAAAAAATCAGAGGTTTGTTAATTTACACCAAACAATTGTAATAATTTTCAATTATAGATTCACTAAAGAATAATAAAGATACTCATCTACAAAACTGGTTTTCCCACAC
The DNA here is from genome assembly GCA_034641835.2 of Pinus albicaulis. Lineage (NCBI taxonomy): Eukaryota > Viridiplantae > Streptophyta > Pinopsida > Pinales > Pinaceae > Pinus > Pinus albicaulis. The sequence continues at coordinate 796,558,513 of CM076571.1, forward strand.
TGAAGTTTTTCTCGGGACACTTGTCCAAAAATATTAGTGTTAATTGTTTATGTGTGCTTAATATTTTCTGAGTTCCTGTGATTTAACTTTTGTGAAGTTGCACTAACCTTTTAATAAATATTTATAAATTGTAGAAGACAAATAAAATATTCAAATAGGTGAATAATAACACTACAAAAATATTAAAATTTTCCAATGGAAACCTATATAATGTGCTTTAATGGTTTTATTTTTACACTGAAGGTGTTCATATGATGGGTTTGACTATGAAAATTCAGCTAATAAGATATGTGAATTTTCTTCCTCCTCCCTCCAAATAAAAGTTCACACGTGGCACTACAACAATGTCATGGAATTCGCTGAGAAGTGTGTCATCGTTTCTTCATTGTGGAAGGGTGGTTTGCACAAAAACCACCTTGTGGCGTGTAAGAAGAAGCCTTTTGCCTTCCGAAAATCTCATGGTCTAGGATAATAAATGAGGGAACAAATATTTATCTTCCCATATTTGCTTCCTTCTTGCAGGTTTATTTGTTATTAATAAGAGAGGAGGGACTAATTCCATCCATGGAGTGGGGAGATTCTAAAAATGCATTTGGGAAGTGAAAGGAAAGGTCATAAGCGAAAACTAGCAGAAACTTCGCTAAAGAAGCGCCTGGTGGCACCAGCAGTCCTCTACCTCAGGATATCCAAATTCATGTTAACAAGCTCAATTCTAGCTTCTCATGGCAAGAGACCAATCACCTTGTTTCTGGCCAAGCAGCTCGTGCCTTTGCAGAGTTCGCCAAACATGGTAAAGCTGACAGTTTATGTTTTATTTTTTTTGGGTTCTCTAAATTTTCGCTCCTACAAAGCTTGATTTGTTTCTTTTATGTGGGTTGAACCTTTGTTGTAACTTTGTTTGGAATTTTCAAACTCAGGTTAACAAGCTCAATTCTAGCTTCTCATGGAAGGACACCAATCGCCTTGTTTCCATGCGAGCGACCCACACCCTTGCAGAGTTCGCCAAACATGGTAAAGCAGAAAAATTATGGTTTTTTTTTTTTGTTCTCTAAATTTTTACTCATACAAATCTTGTTTTGTTTCATTTATACGGGTTGAACCTTTTCCATAACTTTGTCTGGAATTTTTTGGCTAAGACTGCTTTGGAGCTATGTATTCCCCAATAGCAGTATGAAGGGGTACGCGAACTAGCTATTCTATCCCCCAAACCATGAGTAGTACGAGGTCTGGTTCACAGATGATTAACCCAACATCCTAGCGTATAGGTTAGCTAGCAGTTTACCCACCACCACTCACAACGGATTAAAAGTAAGCAGTTCCAGCACCAGTTGATTGAGTTGGCCAAGTAACAGTTTCATTTTCACCTGTAGCGGGAGAAAAGGCAGATAGAGTGGAAAGAGAGGTTTTTATTGACTCAGTGGCAACATTAGTGACAGAGCTAACAAAAAGAGGGGAAATAGCGAGAGTCATTCATATACTTATTATATGATTCACCACCTTATGTAAATGAGTGAGTGACCTTGTATTGGTGCAAGCCCCTCAGAGAGTCAACTTCATGGTCATTTTATCTGATGGTGCAATCTGATCCTCACAATAAAGAAATTTTAAGATATGTAATTATATTATTACGTTGTACTATGAAAACAATTGTTTTATGAACAAGGTTTAAAAATTTGGCGTAACATCGGAAGACACTTTTGGATATTTATTCATCTAGTCTCAAGTATTTTGTGTTTTGGAGAATATAGATGCAAATCTTTAACGTTTTGAAAATAACTTTGCATTTTCAAGAGATTCGCAGCTTTGTCATCACAATGAAAGAATTTTGAACCTCGAATTTTAGGATTTTTTTTTAACCACTAAATCGATCACCCACATTTTGAAACAAACTCCTTACCAGAGAGAATCTAAAAATTTAGAATCACGAACTTTTACTAGAACCTTATTTATGCTTTATTTTTAATTTATTTTGAAGTATCTAACTCATGCTTTTGATTTTTGGCACTATTAAAATAATTTCGTATAGTGTGAGATTTGACCCTAGGCTTCACAACAACTGATTGTTTGGGGTTCATACCCTTGAGTTGAGTATTTTTAGGTTATTTATTTTTTTATTTTTATTTTGATCTGCCAAATAAAAAAAAGAGTTTTGTCTCGGTGATACCATATTAATCTATTTTCATGAAGTAATTGGTTCTCGTTTTCACTTCAATTTTTATTTTTTTAATCATATCATTTCTGTGATTTTTTTCAATGGTTAACAGGATTTTACACACTTCCATATATGAGGTTCTGTCATCCTATGGTAAATTTTAGTTTTGTTCTTACGTAGAAAATTGTCTTTTATATTTTCCTTGAATTGTGAAAGGAATTGTCTCAAGAGATTTGAAATTTGTCCCAAGAGATTTGAACTTTTGCTTATCTCAAAAATCCATTTTGTTTAACTCCTAAATCTGGATTTTTTTCATCATTTATTCTCAATGGAACAGTTATTTTATCCTCAACACATGAAATTTTTTATCTACCTGGAATGAATTTTTAAAATTGAAGGGGAGAGTTTTTTTGTTTTAATTCCAGAAGCTTAAATTTTTGTTTTAAATTCTCCACACTGTAAACAAAAACTAAATATTTGTAATCCTATCTGAATTTTTTTTGTTTTGGATGCTAATCATTTACATGGTAAGAAATTTGTAGGTCTTTGTGTTTGAAAATAGTTCTTTGAATCACTTGCTTGGTGAAATAATTGCCTCCATGTGATTTTAGATTCAATATCCTCATGGAACCTCTTCCAGATTAATCTTGAGAGCACAAGCAACATTGAATTATTAATATTGAGAGCACAAGTAACATGGAGTTATTAATCTCGAGAGCACACATTGTGTTATCTTTCCCCTATTTTTAAAATTGTCTCCAATGCACGTTGAAAAGACTCTTGAGTTTCTATTTCATTGAAACTTGCAAATTTCCCTAATGAGATAATCACCCATACAAACAATTGATGATGCTTGAATTGGACTGAGTGGAAAAATGACCTTCTCAAATATTCTATTCCTTTGGTGTACCTTTGCACCTTTAGGGGAACTTGCTAGTTTTACTATTTTTTTCATGTGTTTAATTGCTTTTATTCTTTGTTGTTTATCAACATGAAAAAATGGAAAGTGAATCTATTCTATTCAAAAACAAAAATTATATTAAATAATAACTCATCACAACAACAAATAATAAATGGAAGTTATATGATGTGGTAGATGCATATGGAAATGATTTAATGTGAATATTAACCAATTATTTTTTATAAATATCTAACGTAGGAATGAAAGAATCAAGTGTGAGATACAAGGAAATAATTTGTGATACCTCACCCATCAACACTAATAAGTATTGATTAGATTTTCTAAAAATTCATCCATACATAAAAAATTGTCCAAATTGCTTGAGAAATTTTTACTACAAGTATTTGACCTATTAGTTATTACAAAACAATCCTTAAGACTAGCATATCTATACAGAAAATATGTGAAACTCTTCATGTCTTATAGAGCTTCTAAATTAAACTTTCAAAATAGTTCTCCTATTATATTTCTATAATGCCCTTCTGAGAGGTTGATCCCCCTATTTATTAATTTTACAATATCTAAAAATAATAAATTTAGCAAAATATGAAAAACGAGGAAATATTAAAAAGAGTGACAGTCCCTTCTTTGATCATAGGCAATGGATTCTATATTTTTTACCTCGTATCTAGGCTAGGGTATTGGCTATTATCCCTAATATAGTATGTTTTATAAATTCCTAGAAGTATGGAAACTATTCTCCCTAGTGTAGTATGTTTTCTAAACTCCTACGAGTATGGAAATGTTTCACCATGGGTTCCTTCTCTTTACTAACTATTTGGGTTAATTTCAAGGTTTTTTCATGTGTACAACCTTTCTCCTCTTGTTTCCTATAATCCTAGGTTGGTGCTTGAGTACCTTGAGGCCCTAAAGTCTCATATACCCATAGGATCGATGGTTCCATTAACAAGAACTTGATTAGTATTCTCAGCATAATCAACAAATGAATCTATGATGTTCCCCTTTGGTTCAAGAGTTTCAAGTAAAACATCTCCTTTAACTTCCTCTATAGCCTTGAATTCAATCAAACCTTGAGCATTATGTGCAATAAAAGATGGTTTTCATTCTCTTTCGAAGTGCTTTTCTTTCACCGCCTCTTCCTCTTCTTAGGTTAATTCAATAACATTATATGTTAATGTTTGCAGATTTCTGCGGGGTAGATTCTTTGATTTTCCAACATTATATATGTTGGAAATTTTAGGGTCTACTTGTGACTTATCTTGATCCTACTTTTTATTTTCCTCCTTTTCTCTCTTAAAATTCTCTTGCTCATACATTTTCCTTCCCTCGTCATCTCTCTTAATTTTTTCTAGTGCTTCTTTTGTATTTTATCCACCTAAACTTTATTTTACTACTATGCCTCTACTACAACTCTTCTTTGTTTTTATTATCTTTTATGTTGTTCTACTAGTTCTTTATTTCTTTATTTTTCTTCTATAACCTGCTTATATGTGGGAAGTAATTCTTGAGTAGTATCTTCCTAAAGCTTCTTTCCCAATTCTTCTATTGACTTTTGTTGAATATCTTGTTACAAAAGGCTTTTGTTTGCCTTGAATGAATTTATGTTTCACTTCTTCCTTTAGCATTGCTTCCTTTGCACATTTGGCTTCCTTAGGTTATTTATTCAAGTAGTCTCTTGAGTTATGATTTCAAGTTGTTCTTCTAGTGATAATGAACCAAAAGAAATAAGGCTTGGGTTGGCCTTCCTACACTTGACCTCCCCAATCTTATGAATTTTAAATAAATAACTCCTCTTGATATTTTTCATGTGTATGTAGCTAGCTAATAGATACCTTCTTAGCACACTTGAGAACCAAAACTTTGGGATCATGTCTTCTAAATCAACTAATATCGAACCTAAATACTAAAGGATATATCCTTCGTTATTTTTTTGAATGGTATATTGACATAATAATTATGAATTTGAAAGCTGTAAGGAATAAATATTTTTTTCTTCTCTTCCAGCAATGTGGTACTAAAACCATATAGAATGGATTAATAAAAAAATTCACTCAGAATCAATTTATCTATAACATAGGTTGGTAGGAGATGAGTTGGACTAGTTGCTCCAAAAACCCAAATATATATGTTATTTTCTTCAATATAACAATTCCCTACATACCTTAGGAGTTTGTTGGCCTATTTGGACACTTCGGATTTTCCTAAAAAATGATAGTCTGTAATATTGTTAGAAAAACGTCACAGATGATAGAGTATGATTATTATATTATTTTTCCATAGAATATTTAAGTATACATGTACAAAAGGTTCTTAAACATGGCGACTGAGGGATATTATGAGAAAAAAATTTCGTGCAAAAATTGCATTAAGTAAGAAGCTATATAGAAATGGGTGCCTCACCTACCTTCTGGTTCTAAGCTTATTGATTCTAGTGTTGAATTTCCTATATATTATGGCTCCCCAATTTAACTTATTTCTATGCATGACTATTTCATGGGTTAGTGGTACCCATGCTTTTATGAACCAGGGGAAAATTTTTTCTCGATACAATCTACAAAGTAGGATGATGATATACATATACATCTATTTTAAACCTATCATGTGGTATTCATCTTCAATATTATTGAAGAATTTATTATCTTCCCTCCATTAGCTAGCTAGGACTTTTCCCATATCATACTTATGGTGAAAAACAATTAAAAAATCCTTGCCTAATAATTCCTCATCATTATCAATGTTTTCGTATTTGGTAAATTCACGTGGAATGAAAACTTGAATACACACTCTCTTTTCATTATTTGACAATCATTTCTCAAAGTTGATATGGTTGATTATCCACTCTATTTATTAAACAAAAGAAAAAAATGTTCCTCTTTTTGTGGTTGAATGCAATGGAATGTTTTATATTTTGAAATACATAATCATCTATCTCCCATAGAGGAGGGTAATTATGTGGTGTGGCCTTAGGGTATTCATGATTCTTAAATTTGATGAAAAAATAAATCCATATTGGCATGAGAACTTGTCTTCTTTTGCTTGGCTTGGTGTCCCCATATAATGGTGCCTATGTAAACAATTTTTTTAAGGACTAAGAGATGCTTTATTTGGCACCTTTTTGTTGGATATGATTCTCCTTCTTGTACTAGTGTGAAGTTGGAAGATTTTACTAGCTCTTTGAATTTTCCTTTTGGATTATTTGATTAGTTGTTGCTTTTCTTGGAGTAATTTTACTTGTAACCACCAAAATTCAATGTGGTAAATTGATATTTTTCCATTTAATAAAATGACTAGGCTAAAAAAAATGGTGAAGCTACAAAATTTGATATGATTTTAAAATATTTTGTGCCACCACAGTTGAAATTGATGATTTTTACTAGGAATATGGTATAAAATTGATATTAAACCGAGGAATTCACTAATCTTAACTGATAAACATTTTCACAACACTTCCAATTCATAAAGGGGGTTGAACTTTTCATGTAAACACTAAGTGAAAAGGAAAATCATGTTGAAAAATATGTTGGCATTGATGTCAAAACTAAGAAGCATGACACACAATATGTTTTCAATGATGTCATGTGGATGCATGCTCAATATCGAGTGAAAAAGGATCAAATAGGAAATCAAGGTGTAAAATAAGAAACAAGGGAAACCCTGTATTTTCGAATGAAAGCGCCATAACCCCAAATTTATTGTAAACCCTTAGAATTTGTTAGCAATGCAACTTAAAGTAGCAGATCAACCACCTACCAATCAATTATTGTGGTTCAATTGCAGACATTTTGAATGTTAAAGTTAATTTTATGTCTTGATGTTTGCTTGTTTCCGAAGGCATGCCATATTCGAGCATCTAGATATCTCGTCATATGACAAGGTAATTTTTCCCTGAATGACCCGGAATTTGGATTCTTGCCCTAGATAGTTGTACAAGTGGTGCTCATTCAACAAAGAAGTGGTAGAATGTCACACTGTGATTGGCAGTGACATGGTGATAGTTGGACAAATTGATTATGTGGTGGTATGAGGTGGTAACACATGGCACTTGGTTTTGGCATATTTAATGGCTAATTGGATGATTTGTGGATGACACATGGAAAAAATTGATCATGAAACATGGAAATAAGGCCACTTAGAAAATGATGTGGAAGGATTTGAGGTTCTCATTCTCAATAAATTTTTGTAGGATTTTCCTTTGTTAAAGTGAATCCAGTATTTAGATATCCAAACATCCAGTCATATTTTTACAAGTCATTTTGTCACATCCAATCAAATGGCATGAAACTCAAGTTAATCATCATCCTTTACCACTTTGCATTCATCCCTTGCAAATCCTGGAGCATCCTCTCTCCAAAAAGTCCAAGAATTATGGGTTAAAAAACTTAAAACCTAATTTTTCCCCGTCACACTTTCTCTTCATGCAACCTGCATTTTTGCAAGCTGCACACACAGCAACTGCATTGATCAGTACATGTTACCTTCACAGTAAGTGAAATGACTCCTGAATTTCGATAAAAAAAATAAAAAATAAAAATGAATCTTCTCTTTTTAGAAGATTCTCGAGTGGTTTTAACTATTTACTATTAATCATAATCTTAAATTCCTACCCTTGAATTCTTTTATCTTATCCCTAGAGATTATCCTCCCTTATATGCAGATCTAAGTCCTATATTGGTAAATCCCAAACCACCTCTTTTACCCTATAAATTCAATACCTCCCATAGAGTCTGGGTTGGCTTTTGGAGACTCTTAGTTATGCCCTCATGTTGTTTGTTTTGGCTTAAGGATCCATTATATATCCATGAATTTGGTTTGTGATTGAAGGTTTGCTTTGCAGCAAAAGAAGGACAAGGTAGTTGGGAGACATCTATAAGTTCAAGATCTGTTAAGGGTTGCAATCTTCTCCTACATTCATTAATACAAAAAGTGATTTGTTTTCCTATACTTATGCCTTATTCATGCATATGTATTACAATGCATTATTGACTCATTTTTTAGAGATGTTAGTATATTATATTTGTATGTTGTAGTTCTCTTGCTTGTTTTAGTTGTTTTGCAAGTTCCACTTATAGCATTTGGAGTTGGAGATGGAGCTTGCAAGCAAGGAGAAGAGGGCAGATTGTGTTGGATTCCATGTAATTATTTATTCCATATTCTAATATCTCTATGGAAAACATAAGTATTTTTGCTTCTGTTGTTTCTAGATCAAGCCACTAGATGTAGGGAGCTTGTTTTTGTCTGCAGAAGGAAATTATTCGTCAAATAAATTGGTGACTCCATTGGGGATTGAGTTGTTCCTTTAGTGGTTTCATTTGCCTATTCTTTTAGAACCTTTGAAATTGAATCAATTTGACTTGTTCATATATTAATCAGTCTTAGGAAAGTATACTTTTGAGCTTGGTAGGGTTTTTTTTTTCGCATTTTGAGCAAAATAAACCCCAATTCATTTTATGTTATGAGATAGAGAGACCCAGCGCACCTGTCTCTCTCTATAAGTGCGATTACTCGCACTAGTGGTCATTTATAGCTTGTGATGGTCCTTATAGGATGCAAATTTTGCATTTCTATGCCTTGCTCTGAGTTTTGTTATGTTGCAGTTTTTTCCTGAGTCTTTCAACTGGCCATTGTCTCTGTGAAGACAATTGTGTTTTTAAATTTAAGTGTGATTACATTTTGATGAGATTTTGTTTGTTTTTATTTCTTCTTGTTAATTAGGATTTGTGATCACTTGGCCTGATTGTTGGTTTTATGAGAGGAATTCTCATATTATAGTTTCAATCTTTGTGAGTTCTTTTGATAAATGATCTAGTTTCACTTCATTTTTCATTACATTTGAAAATTGGAAAAGAAAGAAAAGAAAATTTTTCATTTTTTTTCATTTCATTTAGGGCATTGAATTGAATTAGAATAATACAATTGAAAGATCTAATTTAGAAATTTCGTGTTCACTGCATCATTTTTTTCTACATTATTGTTTGAGCCTCCTTCCTTCCCTTACATAGATATTCGTTAAATGAAAAAGAATTATTATTATCATGCTAGTTTCATTATAGGAGTTTAGGTGAATTTGTTTCATGAGCCTTGAAATTGAAACTTAAATCAATATCAACTTTAAAATTTATTCAAATAAACTAATGAGCATTTGGAACATTAATGACACACATAGTGGGTCTAGTTTAGAAGATGTGTTTGAGCATCTATAAACATAGGATTTGTTGTTACTTTCTTGTGTTGCATTCTAGGGGTTGATGGTATTGCACGTACATTCGAGTATATAGGATCATTCTTCCACGTACCCTCAGGTATATAGGAATGGTGCACTACATGAACTACAATTCCACGTACCTTTGAGTATATTTTTGAAATCCCCCTTAGGATGCAAAATAGTACTAGCTAACTAAGTCAAATACCTTATTATCTATGATACAATGTGTTAGTGTCTAAATTTTCAGTGATCAAATACTCTCTTTTGGGTTTATTTGGTAGTGTTCCTTGGTCAAAGTTTTATGTTTTCAAATACATTCTCAAATAAAATTTGTTCATTGAATTTTGTCTAGGTTTGATGATGCTTCCTTCACCCATTCATGGTCATCATAAATTTCAATGTCATGTCATTCATCATCAATCTAGAGTCATAGATTAGTCAACATACCCTCATCTAGGTCATGGTCTAGGGCTTATTTTATTTAGTCATCATAATGTCCAATCATGTCATGAAGAAGGAAAATAAATAGTCATGTTCACCATTCAAATCACCTTCATTGGGAGTTAGCAAAGATAGGAAATAAAGTAAAAGGAAACTTTTCCTTTCCCAAGAAGTGTGCTACATGATAAAAAATAATCAAAAAGAAATTTTTCTCAAAGTGATTTTGATTTCACTAAAGACAAAAAACCAAAGTTTGTGAGTTATAAAGGGAAATGAAGCTTTTTGAAATCATTTCATCCTTTGGTTTTAAAAAGAGCTCCTCTATCATTCTCACAACTCTCCACAGCCATCAAATATCAAATATAACCAGCAAGAAACTGATCTAGATTGCCCTTCGCTATGCCATTGCTCCTCGCTACGCTTCTGGGGTAGCCATGTTACGCTTCTGGCAGTTTGCTATGCTTTTGCTTTTCAAGCTCCAAAATCCATCAAAATGGTCAATTCAACATTTCTCAAGGTTCGGGTTCTCCTAATTCAGTAAGTGAACATTTCTCACCTCTCATTCAAGTGAATTTCTTCAACAAAGGGCAGATTCCCTCTTCTAAGGTTTGCAATTACATTTTCGGATTTCTTTCATGTTTGACTTGTTTCAGTAGAAAAACCCTAGTCTCATCACATAAAAACATTGAAACATCACTCATATGTCTTACCAAGTCATTTCATATCACCCATACCTCTCATAACTACCATTTTCACTTAAATCCTAGTTCCCACTACGTCTTTTTCAAAGAAACTAGGTAAACTCTATGTTTTAATACCTTTTCCACCTTTCCCATTACCCATTTCCAAAAATTTCACTTGCATTGTGTTGTTGACTCACCATCCTATCTCCCCAAATTTTTAGAGATTTTTCCCTAACTCCTATCCATATCATTTATGTCCCTAAACCCATTATATCATCGCCGCCTATTTTCCTAATCTTTATCTTCCCTTTCCTTCACATCAAGCTAGGGTTTTCTTTGCTGACAAACATCATGGAAGGTGAGAATAGGAGGCCATAATTCTAGATTTGAGCCATCTAAATTTGTAGGAGATCAATGCTTCTCCCTATACCAAGAAATCCTTTGAAGAAAGTGGTTGTTTAAGATTTTGTGAAAGAGTTCAAAAGGTAGGTTTCCATGCTCAATTAACAAGCCTTTTTGCCACCAGATTTAGGAGAGATAAGGCTAACATAGAAAGCATTGAATTCACTATATCAACAAATGATATAGCCTCAGTAATAGGTATCAAGAACCATGGAGAAATATGGTTCAAAGGAATGGATTTGGACATCGAGAACTATAAAATTTTCTTAAAACCACATTAAAAAGATGCTCCTAGACACATCTTTCTTTTCAGGCATTTACTTGACAGGTATGCCCATTTGATAAAGCTAATCATAAAATATTTTACATGTGAAGGGAGGTTCTCAAGATTGTACTAGTACCACATAGGTCTATTGATGTATTTCACTGCCACCAAGCCACTCAATTTGCCTCATCATCTATTTAGGAGTCTAGTCAAAATGACTGAAAAAGTACAGAGTAAAGGCAAGGATCACCACACTAAGTTTTTACACCATGGTTTTGTCAAGGTTATATTCTTAAATCATCTCTCATAAATAAATATGTCTCAGGAAACATTCATGAAGACAATTTCTTCTATGCCTACTACTAGTCCACCCATCATTCAGAACATACCATCAACATCAGCAAAGCCACAAGAGGTTGTCTCTTCAAGCAGACCAGCAGAAGTTCCAAAGATGCCAAGGGCTGAAGTCACTCAAAATTATGTGAAGGGTAAAAGGATGGTGTTTTATCCTATTATTACCAAAGTTTTTCTTCCACTTGAACCTATGGTTAAGAAAAGAGAAACCATGGAGCAACTACATATACATGAGAGTGAGTCACCCTTGCAGCAACATGAGGAGCAAGCACCTTTGGAGGTTGACATGGAAGAGCACGTGGAAAAAAATTCAGTTGAGGATATAATTAGAGGAAAGGATGCAGAGATAGCAGAGCTCAAGGACAACCTCTCAAGGGAAAATTTCATGATAACATTCCTACAACAAGAAAACATGCAATTGAAAGTGAAACAGTTGCTCCAAATCAAATCAAATGCGGATCTTGAGGCAGAAAAAGGTAAGGGAAAAGCAGTGGTATATTTTGATCAGTTTGAAGACAAGGAGGTTGAAATAAATCCAAGGAGGCCAAGAACAAGAGGATTAACTAGGCAAAAAGAACAAGAAACAGAGTTATCTCCTCCATTAGGTCAGCAAAGTTTTGATTATTTGATCGTTGTTGAGATTGAGAAAGACAAAGAGTTCTGTCTTAACAGGGTGAATGAGCATCTAGAGAAGATCATGAAGAAGGAAGAAAGAAACAACAACCTCCATAGGCACATGGTGAGACACTATTTCACCAGGGACCAAATCACCAAAGTTAGGGTTAAGAATTTGAAGAAAAAACTTAAAGAAGCCCTAATTAAGATAAAGGAGAAAGACAACTTCGATTTTATAGCTGATGCATCCCTATATTTCTATATGATCATTCAAGGATGCCATGGACCAAAATTCAGCAACTTTTGAGCATTTTTGGTATTTTTTGTGATTTTTGGCAAAATCTGGAAATTTCACCCTTGTAGAAGCATCACATAGCCATGAAACGATTTTCGTCAAAGGGTCTAATGAAGGTTTTCTCTACATGTTTGGATTCATTTTGAAGTGTGCATTCTAGATATGGTCTTGGTTTTTCATGACACCTCCTATTTTTGAATAAAAACACACAAAAAAAAACCCTATTTTTCATGCTTCTGCCACTATTTTTCACTAAACGAGACACTTCTTGAGTAAGCTTGGAAAAATGAATTTTTGAAGGCATTGTAGGAGGTATTTTGTGATTTTTAAGGTTGGTTTGGATAGAGGACATCCAGGGCTACCTTTCCCAATCTTCAGATCAGCAGAAAGATACATAAAAGTCAACAAAAAATGCCCTCCAAGGCACAAGACGTTTCTGCTAAAAAGCGTGACGCTTCTGTGTGACACACGACGCTTCTATCTTGGATTCTTTCTGGACAGGTGTCAGTGAAAATTGGTCAAAATCTCAAGGTTACAGTTGTCCCATGAGCTGTTTTGTGGATAAGGAATTCTATGTATGCCCTCATTATTGAGGAATCATGTAATTACTCAAGGAGACAAAGACTCCTAGTTATTAGCTAAATTTGGGGGGATTGTTTCTAACTTCCCTAAATTCTAGGTAATGACTCATTAGGTGCATTTATGATGTATTTTGGATCAGGTTTCAACCCAATGATGTGGCATCTTCTCTATTTTATATATTTACTCCCACTCAAGTCATTTTAAAGGTTAGATAGTTGATATTGCAGTGTGGAGCTTATATACAATATTTTCAGTGAAATCAAAGACATGTTGCAGCTATAATTTTGGGACTCTAGTGGTATGTTTATTAGAATTGTTTTTTCTTAGTAACGCCATCAAATTTAATGTTTAAGCTTCCATGAAATCACATGTATGCTTCTATATGATAAATCTTATGAGTCTATAAACAAAATTCTTACTTTTTGTGCTCTGTTTTATAAGATTTTCATAAATTTATTCTACTTCCTCTGATGAATAAACTCACGTAATATGCTCATTCTGACTCTCTCTTTTCAAACCCTATACCACAGTGACAATCTAAGTATGTTTCTAAGTATACATACCTAGCCTCATCTTCATCTCTATAGTCATTCATTTGAAAACAAACCTAAAACCTAGACCTAGTTCCTAGACTGACATTTATGTCAAGTAAAACTCAAAACAAAACCCCAATTCACTGAGCGTATATCTAGCCTAAGATAATTTCCTTTCCATTCACATCATTGACTATGAAATTGACATTGAGAGATCCATCTCTACTTGGTAGGGCTAGCTACCAAATCTAAAGTTTGGTTTGGTGTTACCTCCTTGAGTCTCCTTTCTCAGTCTTGGGAAATGGATGGAGTGATAACATTTTTGGCGTCGTTGTCGGGGAGTGAATTTAAAACTTTCCCTAGTGATACTTCTCTTAGTTCACTAAAGGTTAGACTTGTGGGTGACAAGCTCTGACATTCAAAGAAGGTTGAGTTAGTAAATTTGAGCCAAAGTGTAGATTATCAAGAAATTGGCTCCCAAAAGACACATCAAGTCAAATCCAGACCCTAATCCCTCATGAATTGTTAATGACCCTGACATTCTTTTGAGAAAGCGGGAAAAAAAAAAAAAAAAGTCTTGGAAAGTTAGAAAGGGTTTACCTCCCCTTGTGAACTCTACATCCTTGCCTACAAGGTTAATTGCTCTAGAATATTTTTCCTTCAATTTTAAATTCGAGACATAGTTTTTCAGGTCTAAGTCTAAATCCTTCCTTTCAGAAACACTCTTTGACCCCATTTATTTTGAGACATACTTGCCATCCGAGTCCTCTTATTTCGAGCTTTATAGTAAGATCTGGTCTAATTTTCATAAGCTTTAGGTTTTAGTCGACAATTTTCAAGTAACAACTAAAAAGCTTATTTCCAATACTAATAGTAAGCTTTTGCTTCTGCATCTACTGTCACACCATCTCACACAACTACACCATCAGCTCTTAATTTCACTCCATCACTTTCTCTATAGATATACACTCCATCAACACCTCCAAAACCTCCTCCATTAGTCATGACCAGATTTTCTTCGTTGATTCTACTGCCACAACTCACCGCATTACCTCAGAATTATGATCAACTATTTCCTCTCTTTAATGGAACATCAGAGGTTACTGCTCACCAACACATTGTCAAAGTGGTTGATTCCATCAATCTTGAAGAGATTGATAATGATGATGCCAAGATTTTCATTTTAGCACAAATTTTCTCAGGAGAGGTTAAGAAATGGCTCCACTCCCTAACAGCCGGTTCTGTAGCTAATACCCAACAACTAATTAATTTATTTATGGAAAATGGGAGGTGAAGAAGAACCATTTACAAATTTTAGCTGAATAGAATGCCTTGAAAATAAATCATAACAAGCATGTGCAATACTTCATAACTAGGTTCAATATAATTTAGGATTCCATTCCTGAAAACATCAAGCCTCCTCTAGGCCTTGCACTAATTCATTATCCAGATGGTTTTGATCCTGATATGGCTTATCAATTGGGGGAAATAAATCCATCTACCCTTGAAGAAATGCAGAGAAATGCAATGAGCATTGAAGAAAATCTAATTATAAAGAAGTCAAAAATCAAAACATAAAAGAGGGTAACCATCAAGGAATAAACATCTAATTCATCAGAGGGTAAACTCGATACCTTGATCAAAACAATGGAGAAGATGATGGATAAATTGACCATCGCAAATAGACAAGCTGAACCCTCAATCAAAGATCCCAATTTCAGGGGTTAAAATCAGTAGCCTCAATACAAAACCAAGCAAAGGGAACAGAGGGGTTAGGATCAACAAATTCAGTAGAAAATTCGCACTCTGTTTCAGCAAAACTATACAAAAGGACCTGATGAAGAAGAAGAAGAAATTTCAGGTGAAAATCATCTCTTTGAAGAAAATCATCAGCCAATTTTCCTGACTAAAGAAGATCATTTTTATGCAAAACTTTATGTTCTGGATGATCAGCAATATGTTTTGTCTAACGATGATATGTTTTCAGTATGGCCAGAATATTACCAAAGAGGATAGCATAATTCTCTTACTCAGGTGCAAAGACAGTATGGTTTGAGAAATAGGAATGTGCCTATAACCTCAAGTCAGAAAAAATGGAATTCTCAAACAGATGCTCACTATAAAGAGATGACTACTTCAAATCAGAGAAAAGATAAAGGACATGTTGTTCCTAATCATGGAAAAGGCAGTGACTCTTCTACTAGCAATCAAAAGAAAGATAAATAAGTTCACGACGAAGGACAAAAAAAGGAGATTCCACACAAAGATCATCCCGAAAAGAAATACATGCCATCTAAAGAGGTATAAAAACATTTTTCCTTATTTAGTCTTGAAAATGAAATCTCAAAACTGAAATTCTCCATTCCTTTAACTAAAATGATAAATAATGACCAATGTAAGTTTCGGGTAGCCAAGTTTCTTAGGGTAGATCAAATGTTTGATATGGTGAATGTGAGTGATGATCACCTTGCCCTGTTGTAGATGGTGACTTAGAAGATAGTGAGGTCCCTCCTTTTTATCTTAGCCTCAAAATACATGATTTTATCCTCCATAATACCATGTTAGACTCTGGATCATCTCATAATCTCATGCCTAAAGCCATCATGGAAAACTAGGATTGGATATCACCAGACTCTACCATGACCTTTACTCTTTTGATTCAAGAAGGGTTAAATGTATTGGTCTCATAAAAGATATAATGGTGTCTTTAGAGCAAATTCCAACCAATAATTTCCTCATGGACATTGTTATAGCTGATATCCCTCCTCAATATGGAATGCTTCTCTCCCGATCATGGGGAGAAAAACTTAGAGGCACCTTGCAACTCGATTTTTCCTATGCTACTATACCTGTTTTTGGGAAACTCATAAAACTATACTGGGAAAATAAGACGAAATACATGATCAATAGCAAAGAAAATCCTAATAATCACCCAATACATTTTTTTCATACATATCTAGAGTCTTTTATCTTATTCAATGATGATTTCTCAGCATCGTCAAAAGTTTTGATTGAAGAAAAAAAGCAGAAAATTCATAATTTTCAAATTCTATTAAAAAAATTTCAAGTGCAGAAAAACAAGAAAAGATGACAAGTAGATTATATCTCGGTGCATAAGCCAAAAATATAGATGAAACAGTGAAAGAAACAAAAACTATTGGTACAACATACATTTCTCAAGTAGTTATTCAAGATCAATCATCCAAATTGTAGCTTCCCAATGAAGAAAGTGGTTTGTGGACCATGGATTTCGATGGAGCCTTAGGTAAGGAAGGGGATGGAATTGGAGTGTGGTTTCACAGCCCTATGAATCAGTCATCTAACATTCCTCCTAATGTTCAAATGTATTCTTACAAATTGGAATTTGATTGTTCAAACAATGAGGCTAAATATGAGGTTTTGATAACTGGTCTCAAAATACTCAAGAAATTAGGTGCCAAGAAAATTTATGTGTATGGTGACTTCAAATTGGTAATAAAGCAATTCAAAGGGGAATACCAAGCCAAGCATCCTAGAATGTGAGCTAACCGCAATGCAGTGTTAGACATCCTCAAGACTTTCACTGAATATACTTTGTCACTGATTCCAAGAAACAACAATGCCATTGCGGATTCTCTTGCCACTTCAGCTAGCATGTTCAAAATTCCAATGTATCCCACCAAGAAGTATCAATTTAACATCAAACATAGCCCTGTTATTCCAGATAATGTTCAGTATTGGTAGATATTTCAAGGTGAAAAACAAATCAACAACTCCTTGCAGATGAAAGAGGAGTTTGTGAGTTCACAAATGGATGACCAGTTTTACGAAGATGACCAAGAAATGCATGTAGAAGAAATGAAGGTACTGCAGTTGAAATACAACTCTATTCCAATAGGTCTTGTACCCTTGGAGGAGCTTTTTGATTATGATGATGTTGCATGGAAACTGAAAATGTTTCCAACATAAGTAGGAGTGGAAGGCCTCAATATTGGCACTCTCGAGAAGCCCAAAATGGTCAAGATATCAAAATATTTAAGCCCCATTCCAATATTGGCACTCATGTCTCAGTTTTCTGTTGTTTTTGCATGGGAGTATTCTGATCTGAAAGTGTATGATAAGAGTATAATTCAGCGCACCATTCCTTTAAATCTTGATCAGAAGCCTTTCCGCTAGAAACTTAGGAGAATGAATCCAAAGTTGCTACCCTCCATTAAAAAAGAATTGAAAAAGTTGTATATTTTTGGTATTATAGTTCCTCTTTGTTTTTCAAATTGGAATTCAAACTTAGTGCTAGTAAGAAAGAAGACGGGTGATATTCGCTTGTGTATAGATTTCTTTAATCTGGATAAAGTATCACTGAAAGACAACTTCCCACTTCCAAAGATGGATCATATTCTGCAAAGGGTGGTTGGTTCTTATATAATTTCATTGTTGGATGGATATTCCAGGTATAATTACATTTTAGTTCATCCATATGATCAAGAGAAGACGACCTTTACAACACCTTGGGGTACTTCTATGTATGCTAAGATGCCCTTTGGGTTGAAAAATGCAGGAGAAAATTTTTAGTGAGCGATGGATATCTCCTTTTCCAATGAAAAGGACATATTTTTAGTCATTTATCTTGATGACATCATAGTTTTTTCCAAGACGGATGAAGAGCACTTGCGACATTTGAAAACAATTTTTCAGAAGTGCAGAAAATTTGGCATATCATTGAATCCAAAGAAGAGTTTGTTTGCTATGGAAAAGGGGAAGTTTATTGGTCATATCATATCTAAAGACAACATCTGGATAGATCCTTCAAGGATTGAGGCAATTCAGAATTTGGACTATCCTAGAATCAAGAAGGAAATCCAGTCATTCAATGGAAAAATCAATTTCTCGAGAAGGTTTATTCCTAACCTTGTTGAACATTTAAGAGAAATTACTGATATGTTGAAGAAATATAGTGAGGTGAAATGGTCTAATGAGGAAAATAAATCATTTAATCAATTTAATTTTGCATTGTATCATGCTCCTATTATTATCAACCCTGATTATACACTTGATTTTATCATTTTCTTCTTTGCTTATGAACATACTCTAGTTGTTGTCCTTATGCAAAAGAAATATTAGAAAACAAAACAGCCCATCATCTTCTTTAGTAGAACCATAAGAGACGCAACCTTGAAGTAAAATATCATTGAACAATAAGCCTTGGCGCTAGTTAAATAATTTAAGGACTTCCAAGTCTATATTATTTATTCTCATGTTCTTGCATATGTCACAAACGTTGTTATCAAAGATGTGCTAACACAGAATGATCTCGAAGGTCGGCGTGGTAAGTGGATAGTTGTTATGCTAGAGTATGACTTATAAATAAAAACTACAAAACTAATCAAGGGACAAGGCTTAGCTAAGCTCATGGAGGACTCAAATTTACATGCCTTGTACATCAATTTCATTGTTGCATTATCTAAGGAGCAAGAGATGGATTTGTTACCTTAGGTATCTGAAATTTTTACTTCATCACCATGGTATGATGATATTATTCATGTGCTGCAACATTTGAATCCTCCTCTTCGTTTGCCCAACAGTAAAGGTATATCCCTGAAGTTGAAGGATCTTAAATATTGCATTCTTAACAATGTTTTATATTGGAAAGATCCGGGTGGGGTTTTATTGAACTATTTGGTTGAAGGTGAAGTTGAAAAAGTGATGAGTGATTTTCATAAAGGTGATTGTGGTGGTCATATTTTCTGGAAGACTACAGCAAACAAGATATTGAGGGTTGGCTTTTATTGGCCAAGTTTGTTTTCCGATGTTTACAAAATTGGCACGAGTTGTCATGAGTGTTAAATTTTTTAGGGAAAGAGAAATCTCTTACCGCTGCCCTCGAAACCAATTGCAGTTCAAGCACCCTTCCAGGAGTGGGGGATTGATTTCATTGGCGAGATTCACCCTCCATCATCAGCTTAGTAGAAGTGGATACTCACTGCCATCGATTACTTCACAAAGTGGATTGAGGCCATCCCCACAAGGCAAGCTATAGACACTGTCATTATTCATTTTTTGCAGAGAAATATTTTTGTCTCGTTTTGGCTGCCCACAAAAAATTATCACTAGCAATGCAGTCGCCTTTAAGTCCAAAAATATGATAGACATTTGTGGTAAATATCACATTAGAATTGGGCATTCTACAACATACTATCCTCAAGGCAATAGGTTGGTTGAATCGTCAAACAAATAATTAGTGAACATAATCAAGAAATTGTTGCAAGAGAACAAAAGAAATTGGCACAAAAAGTTAATAAATGATTTATGTTAGATATCATTTTTGGGATTCAACTGTGTTAAATAAGTCATTCATCTATGACCATTTCCATGAGAGGTAGTTGTAACTGACTAATTTCTCATGATTTTTGAAGTGATGATTGACGCTCTGTGATTCATACTATTCAAAAATCGTAAGAAATTAGTCAGTTATGACTAGCTCTCATGGAAATGTTCATAGATGAATGACGTACTTAATGCAGTTGAATCCCAAAAATAATATATAATATAATGCACTGCGGAAACCCCTCATAATTAAAGTCTCTATGGGCAGATAGAGTTATCACAAAGAGATCAATCAGCATGTCACCCTTCCAGCTAGTTTATGGTGTAGACACAGTGTTTCTCAAGTCTTCCTTAGCAGTGCCGGTGATGAAAATTTTGCAAGAGATCGACAGTGAGCCAAATGACATCTAGCAAAGAATCAGTCAAATGATCTATTTACAGAGTCAAGGGAATGTTGTGAAACCAGCTCCAAAAATAGAAGAAAAGAGATATCAACGACTTAGAAATAAACCACTTTGAGGGAGAAACCTCCAATACATTACATTAATGAAAAATTCTTGGATGATACAAATTACAAAACTTCCTTTCTATATATAGGAGTCCATGGGGCCATAATGTAATCCTAGTGGGGCCACAATGTAATCCTAGCCGACCTAACAATAATAATTTAAGGGCACAATAATAACAATATGGGGGTTACAGGGGTACAATAATAACAATAAGGGGGTTACACTAACAACAATAAGGGACTATACTAGTAATATAGGGACCTAACAGGGAAGAAGTTTTCAATCACAATTCAAAGATTCAGGATAAAATCAAGAAGATCTATGACAAGAAAATCAAAGCTGATGGTTTCAACTTAGTATATGTTGTTCTTCGATGGGATGCTTGAAATGAAGACAAAGACAAGCATGGTAAGTTTGATAATCTATGGAAAGTTCCTTACAAGATTACAACATTCAGCGGAAATAAGGCATTTTTATTAGAAGATCTTGATGGGCAAGAAATTCTGGGAGAACAAGTGAATGGTAGGTTCCTTAAACATTATCTCACTTGATCTTGAAGAAAAAGGTTCACTTTCATTGTAAATAACATTTTATTTGTAATGATACATCTAAAAAAAAAACAGCAATTGACTTGTTGTGTGCGCGTCTGAACCAACGCCTCTCTTGGCTCAGGGTGTCCTGTGGGCCTCCCCCGGCCCTTTGTTGCTTGACTACGTGGCCCTTGCTGCGATTATGGAATATCAGGAGCCACTGGAGGATAGGGACTCTCCCCCAGAAATTCAACCTCATGAACCAAACGAATACACATAAGCTTTCGCTTCCTTGATATGTGTTATTGGCCCTCCAAGAACCAGACCATCAGTATCAAATTTCGTTAAGAAACTTGAATACATCTCATAGATCTCTCTGCCACTGTCTCTTCCTCGTTGGGCGGCTTTTTATCTCTCTGAAAAGGGCTTCGTAAGCCAGTTCACAAGCCTTTGGCCTTCTCCTCACTAGGTTCAGAAATGGGTCGAGAGGAACTGGTCCTCCTCAATAAATGGTAAAATCTCCATAATATTCTGTGGAAGAGGGTATTACACATTTCATTTTGAAACAAAGGAAGATCGAGATCTAATCTTCACAAACGGTCCCTACTTCATGGAAATGTGAGGTCTTTATCTAAACATATGGAGCCCTGATTTCGATCCTGAAATGGATGTTCCAAATGCGGTGCCGGTTTGGGTCAGACTCCCCTACCTCCCCCTTCATTGTTGGGGTGATGAATCTGTCAGGGCCATCGAGAATGCAGTGGGGAAGTATATCAACAGATGTGAGCCAAAGGAGAACATGCAGGCCTGTGTGGGGATATGTGTCAAATTCAACATAGGGAAAGGCTTACTGGAGGAAGTAAATATCAAACTAGGTCAATGGACGCACATAAAACAGTTGGATTATGACCATATACCGTTCAAATGCAAGGTATGTCATGAATATGGTAATTTTGCTAATATATGTCCGAAAAAACAAGAAAGTGAAGGCCAAGAAACTATGGAAGTGAAATGGGAACAATTTTAAAGAAAAAAAGCAAACAAACAAACTCCCCCCTCATCAAATCAATCTCTCGCCCCTCCCCCATCTTCCCCCACTCCCTCCTTCGCTTCTCCTTCCAATCCTCCTATCGATACCTCAGCCTTCATCAACCCCAACCCCTTTGGTCCCCTCAAAGAACCATCCATTCCTCCCTCCTCCCCTTCTTCTTCCCCTCACCTTATCCCTCCCCCATCCCTCACTCCCTATGCTCCTAATATTCCCCGCAGCCCTCCTCCACTTTTAGTTGACAGAATCTTGACAAGGAATCAATCAAAAGAATCCTTGCATAATTTAGAACACCAAAAGAAAGCAGGCATAAATTCTAATAAAGAACTCAGAGACGAAGCGACAAAAAAAAAAAATAGCATTAGGCACGCAACCGCCTATGGACTCCTTCTTTGGGAAAAGCACTGGGAATAATGATAAAAACCAACATCAACAAAGAGGGCAAGGCCCCTCATCCTACCACTAAAATAAATAATGATTTTGGTCTCCTGGAATTTTCGTGGTTTGGGGACATCACATAAATTAAATGCAACAAAATATATTTTAATAAGGGACTCCCCAGATATACTATTACTACAGGAGACCAAAACTAGTTGCCAAGACTCTAAAAAGATGATCAAAAACTTAAAAAGTTATGATGGAACAACTCAACAAGCAATAGGGGCTTTAGGGGGTATCTGTATACTTTGGATAAAACAGAAATGGGAGCTTCTCCAGCAAAAAAAGGAGCAACACTGGATTAGAACAGATCTGACTCGAGACAGCCACCAATGAGCAATACTGTATAGTCAATATCTATGCTCCCAATCTCTTCTAGGAAAAAGAACAATGCTAAAACACAGTTAAAGAGAAATTAAATGATACCCAAAATCGAAATATTATCTTGGGTGGTGACCTCAATCTATTCCTAAACATGGAAGAGAAATTTGGTGGATTTTACCACTCTAACCCCTCAAGGGATGCCATTGAAAACATAATGGAAAAGCACAAGTTAATTGGCATACACCCCAACAATGAAAAGTATACATGGAGCAATAAGAGGATAGGAAGAAAAAATATAAAGGAAAGATTAAACTGAAATTTAATCCAGGACAACATCATCTCAAAATACAATTCAACAAGGTCAAGAATCACCCATACTACAACTTCAAACCACAAGCTGGTAGTAATTACTCTTGGGTTGATGGAAAATCAAGGCCCCATCCCATTTAGATATGTCCAACATGGAACAAAAACAAGGAATTTAAAAATATAATTATTGAAGTTTGGTCCCAAGAGTCTCGGGATCTCCCTATTTTGTGTGGGAAACCAAAATTAAAAATTTGAGAAAAGAGCTGAAAACTTGGGCCAAAAATAATGAAAAAAAAACAAAGAAAATAAAGGCTGAGTTATTAATAAAAATGGAGGCAACCAAGAGGCTAAGGAAAATGAGGAGGAAATCAAAGAGAGACAGCTACAGGAAAGGGTCATCTATTGGCAAATTTACAGAGAAAATTGGATAGAAGAGGAAGTGGCGAGATTAAAATCTAGAATCCTATGGTTAAAAGCAAGGGATAAGAACACTGCATTTTTCCACAACACTATGAAAATTAGAAGGTCTAGAAATCAGATTGACAGAATACAAATAGAGGGAAAGGAAATCAGAGGCGCTACACAATTAAAAAAATAAGCTCATACTCACTTTAAAAACCTCCTAACAGCAAATGGAGAAAGTGCATATTTCGCCTATTTCCTGCGGCATGTCCCTAACAAGATCAACGATGCTCAAAAATCAGAACGTATGCAAGAAGTAGGAGAAGACGAAATAGAGGCAGTTGTTTGGAGTCTCTACCCAAAAAAATCTCTGGGGTCGGATGGGTTCTCAATTTCTTTCTACATGCACCACTGACACATAATAAAAAAGGACTTAATTAGAATGATAAGGAATGTGTTCTAGAAAAAAAAACTGGGTGGCTTTACTAAATCATCCTATCTGAACCTAATACCAAAGGAAGCAAGGCCCTCCACTTTCAGCAGATTCCACCCTATTTCTTTGTGCAACTCTTCCTACAAAATAATTACAAAAATTATAGCCAATCGTATAAATAAAATTCTCCCTAAGATCATCTTGGAAAATCAAGGTAGCTTCGTCCCAAATAGACAGATCCTAGACAACATATTGATCGTCCAGGAAGCTCTGCACTCAAGCATGTTGAAAAAAGAGCATGGAATCATCATAAATTTGGACATGGCCAATGCTTTAGATGGAGTAATCCTTCCCCTTCCTCAATGCTATCCTAAATAAATTTGGCTTTCCAAATGACATAATTGAAGTAATCAGTGATTGCATTAAGGTACCTTGGATAGGACCATTGATTGACAGAAGGCATAGTGATTTATTTCAAAGCTCCAAAGGGTTGAGGAAAGGTTGCACTCTCTCTCCTTTAGTATATATAATAATGATTGATTCCTTAAGTAGGGCCCTTGAAAAGAGCAGGAGAGATCGGACTCTAACTGGCCTGCATATATCTCAAAGAGTAAGAAGCATTAACCACTCCTTGTTTGCACATGACACTTTGTTAATGGGTGGGGCCTCATGCATTATAGCCAGAAGATTCAAAAAAGTATTAGATAATTACATGGAGGCATTAGGAGGTCTCCTCAATAATGATAAATGTAGAATATATGGTTAGAATGCTCCCTCCCGCACCATGCAAAGAATTTCACAAATATAATAAATTCCCATACAAGCGAAATGGGTCCATTTCTCCTATCTAGGACTTCCCATATCAAAGGAAAACTTGAAGGTTGAGCTATGGAGCACCCAAACTAAGAAAATGAAGGAAAAAAATCCAAAGCTGGGGTATGTAGTGGTTGAATATAGCGGGCAGGGTGATCCTTATAAAAGCCTTGCTATCGACACTACCTATATACCAATATGCAACAATTCTATCTTCGACTAGCATTCATAATCAAATGGAAATAATAATAAGAGGCTTTATATGGCAGGGAGGGAAACATGAGACCAAAAAATTCAGCTTGGTTAAATGGGAACAAGTAATTCTACCCTATCACAAGGGAGGTCCAGCTATAACGCTGACCGAAATCATGAATGCTTCTCTTGGGGAAAAATATGTTTGGATATTGATAACTAGAAATGATAGCTGGTGGAAACAAATTCTGATCTCAAAATACACGAACTATCACAGAACTCTTCTACTGGAATAAAACATTCCAATCAGGCCATGTTCGCAATTCTAGAAACTTGTCAAAAATGTACTACCAACCATCATCAAGCACACCTAAAAGCTCCCTGGAAATGGAAAAGGTATCAAGGTTTGGGAAGATAGAATCATGGGGAAGGAGCCATTATATCTCGGCCTAGACTTTCTGGAATTAAGAAGATGGGTGTGTGCTAAGGAGCTATCACTCTACACTCTATCTCTCACTAGCAAAATAGATTATGGATGGATTGGCATATCCCCAATCTTCCCCCACATTTAAAAATCCAATAGGATCTCTTAGTACTTTTCCTAAAAGGAGCAGCCCCAACTACTTTGGAAACTAAGGACTCCTTTATTTGGGACCCAAGTGGGGGATTTTACACTGTCAAATCAGGGTATAACACTCTCCAGGCTCAACAAAATGAACAAGATTGGGTCCCATGGAATTCAATATGGAAGGCAGAAATTCTCCCCAAAGTCAAGATATTCAACTGGACTCTTCTAAAAGGCAGAATCCTCACTGCAGATAACCTCAAAAGAAAAGGAATCAATGGGCCTTCAAGGTGTTCTATGTGCTTAAATGAAGAAGAATCCATCTAACACCTCTTCTTGGATATCCCCTTTGCAAGAGAGTGTTCGAAGTAGCTTATAAGCCCTTTGGAAATGGAGCTCAACTTCTTGAAAACCTTCAATTAATTTTTCACTAGATGGAACAAAAATTACCCTTATGCTATGAAGAATAAGCACACTATCAAAAGGTTCTGGGAAATGCTTCCATCCTTTCTATGTTGGAAGATCTAGCTTTCTAGAAATCATCACATTTTCAAAGGCCAACCTACTAACATAGGAAGAGTTCTATCGAAGACTTGGGGTCTCACTTCTGTATTCCTGAACATGAATGGACTAAAAGCTCTAGGCAGTAGCCTCCTTTAGCAAGAAGAAAGGAACTGGATCAGCCTTGCAACTGTAAGAAGTAATTGGACAATCAACCCCAATGCCAGACCCCCCACTCAAAACTGGAAAATAAGATTAAATAAGGAATAATTTATATTATGGAAAGAAAAGTAGAACAAGAACTACCTCTTCTTCGATGGCTCTTCCAAAAACAACCAGGGCAGAGCCGGATCCGGGGGAATTCTCATAGATCCAGGGGAACCAACTTAGTCACTTATGAATGGGGATTGGGGGAAATCTCAAATAACAGGGTTGAGGCATATGGTTTGCTAATGTGTACCAAGATTCTCAAAAATAAGGATATTAGGGACTCAATAATCATGGGAGATTTTTCCATAATTATTGAAGCCATGATAAGTAAAAGAAACTCACCAAATGCAGGAATGGGCCAAATTCTAAACAGAATCAGGAAAAATTTAGAAGACCTTGGAAATGTCACTTTTAAGCATATCTTGAAGGAAAATAATAGCATAGTTGATCACCATGCAAATGTGGCAGTAGCCAGACTAGAAGGGGAAGCAAGAATCTCTATAGAAGTTTTCTTCACTCCCATTCCATAATCTTCTTCTCTCAAAAACCATGATAGACATCTACAAAAAATATGTCATTAGGAGCATCACCCTCTGCTCGAACTGGAGCCTTCAATTCCCTCTCTGCAAGGCACCCCAAATTCCAATCTGGCCTTGGAGACTTAGCCTAGTCAATCATCTTATCTGGTTCTTACCCTGCCTTTTTCTCCCCCTCTCCATTAATATTCTCCCTTCCTCTCCTCCCCTTTGAAGTTGCCTCTCCTCAATGCACCCAACCTCTCTCACATCCTCGAGTATATCCTTTGGCCTTTCTCCCCCCGTTCCTCCTTTGTCATGTCTGCAGCCCTTTTCCATATGCATGAGCTAATTTCTTTTAAATTCCTTCTTCTTTGCTTCACCAAAGCAGGGCATCTTACAGTGGGCTCTCCGCATTCTTTTGTTTCTCAACTCGCACACAGATTACTAAGAGCTCTCTCCATTCACCGTACAGCTCAAGCCTTGCCTCTCTGTAGCTCTGCATGCTCATCTCCATTTACCTCCTCCTTCCCATCCCCTTTTCCCACTCCTCTTCAAAAGCTTCATCCTTGGAGCAGAACAACCAAAATAGGCCTCCCATCCAATTAGACTGCAGAATCAATCTCGAGAAGATTGTCTCTCGCTCTGTCATTGAGAAGCCTCAAAAGCCTCTCTCCCTCAAGAACTGGAGATATCCAGCAGCTCTTTCAGCCAGCAGATATATTGGTTGGAGTGTACAAATACAGAGGAATGAAAAAAGGACTTCAATACTGCAAAATATTGCTCTGCTATGGTATTGAGTACAGTAGAAACACTAGAGTTCAAAAATGTGAGATGTATCACAAGTAGAGCACACAAACACATGAATGACATTGCAAAAGAGAAAATCCATGTAAAATCCGATAGCTCGACATTGAAGAGATAGTTAGAGGGACAGAAGGCAGAAACTAATACTCTTCCTAATAAATGAAATCAACAAGCAGAAAAGGTCAACTACCACAAGAGCACCACAATGAATCAGGAGGGAGATAACTATATCTATCAGTACAGCAAGTAGAGCTTCCACGCAAAAATTTTGGTCACCCTTCTCAGCATATTTGAGTTATCTGAAGTTATGTTAAGTAAATGTATTTTGTTGCTATCTGGGTTTGTAAGGCAGTATGCCAAAAATGTTGTAGGAAACTCTATAAATTTCGAAGATGTGGCTAATGGTATCCGAGACTACACTCTTGTTATCTTCCCCATTAGCATGCTCCTCTCCAGCCTCATTTGTAACTAGAGCGAGCTCTCTTTTCTTTTTTTAAATATATAACCCCATAACCGACTTTGTCAAAAAAACATTTTATTTGTTGTCTAACAATAAGGAATTTGTCGCAAGAGTTTGAAGCCCAATGAGAAGGCCATGAGGCTTCTATGATCAGCTAATTTTATTTTTTTTAAGTTCAAAAATTCAAGTTATTTTTAGAGTCAAAGTCATTTTTTGTTTTAGTTAGTCATTTCAATTTTTCAAAGTTATTTTAGTTTCCAATTATTTTTTACTCCATTGCCCAATGAATGATGCTACTTGGTCTACAGTGTTCTTGACACCTCCTGAAGGAGCTTCCATCCCCATTTTGAGCCAGTGTTAGTGTCTAAATGTTCGGTGATCAATACTCTCTTTCCGGTTTAATTGGTAGTGGTCCTTGGGCAAAATTTTATATTTTCAAATACATTCTCAAATAAATGTTGTTCACTGAATGTTGTCTAGGTCTGATGTTGCTCCCTTCACCCATTTATGGTCATCATAATTTCAAGGTCATGTCATTCATCATAAATCTAAGGTCATAGATCAATCAACATACCCTCATCTAGGTCATGTTTTAGGGCTTTTTTTTGTCATCATAATGTCCAATCATATCATGAAGAAGGAAAATAAATAGTCATTTTCACCATTCAAATCACCGTCATTGGAAGTTAGCAAAGATAGGAAATAAATTAAAAGGAAACTTGTAATTTCTCAAGAAGTGTGTTACATGATCAAAGTTTTTCAAAAAGAATTTTTTCTCAAAGTGCTTTTGATTTCACTAAAGACAAAAAAAACCAACGTTTGTGAGTTATAAAGGGAAATGAAGCTTTTTGAGTTCATTCATCCTTTGCTTTTCAAAAGAGCTCCTCTCTCATGCTCACAACTCTCCACAACCATCAAATATTGAATATAACTAGAAATAAATTGATCCAGACTGCCCTTCGCTATGATTCTACTCCTCACTACGCTTCTGGGGCAGCCACACTACGCTTCTGCCAGTTTGCTACGCTTTTGCCTTTCAAGCTCCAAAATGCATCAAAAGGGTCAATTTAGAATTTCTCAAGGTTCATGTGCTCCTAAGTCAGTAAGTGAACATTCATGACCTCTCATTCAAGTGAATTTATTCAGCAAAGGGTGGATTCCCTCTTCTAGGGTTTTCAATTACGTTTTTGGATTTCTTTCATGTTTGACTTGTTTCAGCAGAAAACCCCCAGTCTCATCACCCAAAAACCTTCAAACAGCACTCATATATCTTACCAAGTCATTTAATATCACTCATACCTCTCATAACTACCATTTTCATTCAAACCCTAATTCTCACTATGCTTTTGCAGAGAAACTAGGTAAACTCTGTGTTTTAATACTTTTTCCACCTTTCCCATACCTATTTCCAAAAATTTCACTTGCATTTTGTTGTTGACTCACCATCCCATCTCCCCAAATTTTTAGGGATTTTTTCCTGACTCC
Organism: Pinus albicaulis; assembly: GCA_034641835.2. Lineage (NCBI taxonomy): Eukaryota > Viridiplantae > Streptophyta > Pinopsida > Pinales > Pinaceae > Pinus > Pinus albicaulis. The sequence goes on from CM076571.1 coordinate 796,587,803, forward strand.
TTTCCATCTCATTTATGTCTCTAAACCCATTGTATCATCATCCCCTATTTTCCTAATTTTCATCTTCCCTTTCCTTCACATCAAGCTAGGGTTTTATTTGCTGACAAACATCATGGAAGGTGAGAAGAGAAAGCCAAAAAAAGGAGGCCATCATTCCATATTTGAGCCATCTAAATTTGCAGGAGATCAATTCTTCTCCCTATGCTAAGAAATCCTTTGAAAACAATGGTTGTTTAATATTTTGTGAAAGAGTTAAGGAGGTAGGTTTTTGTGCTCAATTGACAAGCCTTTTTGCCACCAGCTTTAGGAGAGATAAGGCTAACATAGCAGGTATTGAATTCACTTTATCAGAAAATGCTACAGCCTCAACAACAAATGTCCCAAACCATGGATAAATATGGTTCAAAGGAATGGATTTGGACATCAAGAACTATAAAATTTTCTTAAAACCACATTACAAATATGCTCTTGAACACATATTTCCTTTTAGGCATTTACTTGACATGTATGCCCCTTTTATGAAGCTAACAATGAATTATTTTACATGTGAATGGAGGTTCTCAAGATTTTACTAGTACCACATAAGGCTATTGATGCATTTCACAGCCACTAAGCCACTCAATTTGCCTCGTTATCTCTTCGGGATATGGTCAAAATGACTGAAAAACTATAGAGTAAACGCAAGGATCACCACAATAATTTGTTCCACCATGGTTTGTTCAAGGTTATAGTGTTACATCAGCTCTCAAAAATAAATATGTCTTGGGAAAATTTCATGAAGGTAGTTGCTTCTATGCCTACCACTAGTCCACCCATCATTTAGAGCATGCCATCAGCATCAGCAAAGCCACAAGAGGTTGGCTCTTCAAGCAGACTAGCAGATGTTCCAAAGATGCCAAGCACTGAAGTCACTCGAAATTATGACAAGGGTAAAAGGATGGTGTTTTCTCATATGATTACCAAAGGTGTGCTTTCACCTGAACCTACAGCTGAGCAAAGAGAAACTATGGAGCAACTACCTATACATGAGAGTGAGTCACCCTTGCAGCAACATGAGGAGAAAGCACCTTTGGAGGTTGACATGGCAGAGCAGGTGGAAAAAAATCCAGATGAGTAGATAATCATAGAAAAGAATGCAAATATAGTATATATCAAGGACAACCTCTCAAGGGCAAATTTCGTGATAACATTCCAAAAACAAGAAAACAAGCAATTGAAAGTGAAACAGTTGCTCCAAAGAAAACCAAAGGCAGATATTGAGGTAGAAAAAGGTAAGGGAAAAGAAGTGGTATATGTTTATCATTTTGAAGACAAGGAGTCTGAAATAAATCCAAGGAGGCCAAGATAAAAGAGGATTCACTAGGAAAAAAGAACAAGAAATAGAGTTATCTCCTCCATTAGGTCAACAAATTTTTGATGATTTGATCATTGCTGAGATTGGGCAAGACAAAGAGTTTTGGATTGACGTTTGAATAAGCATCTAGAGAAGTTCTTGAAGAAGGGAGAAAGAAACAAAAACCTCCAGAGGCACATGGAAAGACACTATTTCACTAGGAACCAAATCGCTAAAGTCAGGGTGAAGAATTTGAAGAAAAAGCTTAAAGAAACCCTAATTAATCTAAAGGAGAAATAAAACTTGGATTTGTTAGTTGAGGCATCCCTAGTTGTCTATATCATCATTCAAGGATGCCATGGACCAAAATACAACAAATTTTTAGCATTTTTGGCATTTTTTGTGATTTTTGGAAAAATATGGAAATTTCACTCCTGTAGAAGTGTCGCATAGCCACGCAACGCTTTTCCTCAGAGGTTCCAATGAAGGCTTTCTCTACATGGTTGGATTCATTTTGAAGTGTAAATTCCATATATGGTCTTGGTTTTTCATGACACCACCTATTTTTGAAGAAAAACCCAAAAAACACCCTATTTTTCATGCTTCTACCATTGTTTTTCACTGCACGTAGCACTTCTAGAGAAAGCTTGGAAAAGTGAAGTTTTGAAGGCCTTTTAGGAGGTATTTTGTCAGTTTTAAGGCTTTTTTGGATAGATTACATCTAGGGCTACCTTTCCCCATCTTCAGATCAACATAAAGATACCTAAAAGTCAGCTAAACACCCTCCAAGGCATGCGACGCTTCTGTGTGACATGCGACACTTCTGTCTTGGATGCTTTCTGGACAAGTGTGAGTGAAAAATTGTCAAAATATCGAGGTTAAAGTTGTCCCATGAGCCATTTTATGGATAATGAATTATTTTTATGCCGCTCATTGTTGAGGAATCATGTAATTATTCAAGGAGACAAAGACTCCTAGTTATTAGCTAAATTTTGGGGGATTGTTTGTTACTTCCCTAAATTCTAGGTAATGACTCATTAGGTGCATTTATGATGTATTTTGGATCAATTTTCAACCCAATGAGGTGGAATATTCTCAATTTATATATTTACTCCAACTCAATTCATTTTAGAGGTTGGATAGTTGATATTGCAGTGTGGAGCTTATGTATAATCTTTTCAGTGAAATCAAAGACATGTTGCAGTTAAAATTTTGGGACTCTAGTGGTATGCTTATTAGCATTGTTTTTTCTCAGTAACACCATCAAATTGAATGTTTACTCTTCCATGAAATCACATTTATGCTTCTATATGATAAATATTATGAGTCTATAAATAGAATTCTTGCTTTTTGTGCATTGTTTTATAAGATTTTCATAAATGTGTTCTACTTCCTCTAATGAATGAACTCATGTAATATGCTCATTATGACTCTCTCTTTTCAAACCCTATACCACAATGAAAATATAAGTATTTTTCTAAGTATACCTACCTGGCCTCATCTTCATCTCTATATTTGTTCATTTGAAATCAGGGCTAAAACCTAGACCTAGTTCCTATACTGACATTTCTATCCAGCAAAATTCAAAACAAAACCCTAATTCACTGAGCTTATATCTAGCCTAAGATAATTTCCTTTCTAGACACCTCATTGACTGTGAAATTGAAATTGAGAGAGCCATATCTGGTTTGGTAGGGCTAGCTACCAAATCTAAATATTGGTTTGAGGTTACCTCCTTCAGTCTCCTTCCTCATCCTTGGGAAACAGAGGGAGTGATACCACAACAAACACAGCATTCGAGGAGATTGCCTACACATACTAGAAACAATATATTGCAATTCATAGTGGCTTGGTAATCCTTATATGACTAATTAAATTTTATTTTTATTTTTATGTCTTTAATTTCTAAAATCAATTAATTAATTGTGGAACAACATCCTCATCGTATAACAACTCCTTAGTGGATCTTAGGTTGAACCTGATGGAAAAAGTTATCGAGTCTACTAGTCAAGGAAACCCTTCTAATACGAATCTTGGTCCTTTTCCTCCTTTTGGAAATATTGGTGCTCCTTATATGGCTACATTTTCCCTTCCTGGATTTACCATAGGTTTACTAGTATGGTTGTTTTCAACCTCCTTTGGCTCCAAATGTCTCGGTTGCTCCAAAACCAAGTCCTCTACCTGAAAAACATCAACCTCCAGTTGATCCTCAAGTTGACCATTTTTCTTCTTCACCCATTTCTCCTTCATCCCTTTCTTCTTCCTCGCCTAGTGAAAGTATGGAATTTTGTAACTGGGAAGTTAAGAAGAAGAAGAAAATGATGAAGAAGAAGAAGCAAAATAAGCAAGGGGGGGATGAAGCAAACATTGCTAAGAATGTAGCTTATGTCGAGGAACCTTCTTACAAGCCCCGTAGAGTTAAATTTCCTTGAATTATTTGTAACAGTGATCACCTTCTTAAAGATTATCTTAGTTTTCCACACATATTAGAATTGTGGTCTACATGCTCACATCGACCCTTATCATTAGCCTCTAGAGATCATGTTGGTGACAAACCATCAACTATTGATATTAAGGTTCTTGTGATGAAGGGTAAATTCAAGTTTCCATGTTCGTTATGTAAAGAGAATCATAAAATTCACCTTTTCCCTTATATGGATGAAGCATCCAAAGTGTTGAAAATACTTACTGCTTCTCAACAACAACTTCCAACTAGCTACCGAAATATTTCCCTTAATCATCCATTAGTTGATGAAGTGATTGATCCCAAACCATATTTAGAAAATCCCACTCTCTCTAAATGTGAATCCCATGAACTTGTTCCCAACCAAACATTGGTTGAGAATATGGTTGACTTGATTCCACCTTCATTTGATCACACTTTTACCGTAGAGAGTGAGGTTCATACCTCTTTGAAGCCATGGCCTCTTGGGGGCCATGATCAAGGTAAATAACTTCATATTAGAGTTCCTTTTCTTGTGTCAAGTTTTTAAAAAAATGAAACAAGGTCCCATGAGAAGAGTTCCTTTTCTTGTTTCAAGCTCATTAAAAAATGAAGCAAGGTGTCATGAGAATAGTTCTTCTACTGTGTCAAGTTCATTAAAAATTGAAACAGGTCACCACGAGCATATTTTCTTCTATGTTTCAATATCAAATAAAAATGAATCCAACCTTTGAGAATAGTTCTTTTCATGTGTCAATCTCATTAAAAAATGAAAAAAATCCCCCTCCAATCTCGTAAATGTTGAGTCGAGTCTTTCACTTGATCTCAGAAATGAACCTTCACTCCTGTTGGCAATATGATGCAATGTGTTGTCCTTGATGGCAACCTACTTGATGAATTTGTCCTTGATGGAAACCTACTTGATGAGTTGCGTCTTGATAGCAACCTATTTGTTAAAGATGTAAAAATGATGTATCTACAAATCAGTTTAGAAGTAGCAGAAAAAGGAATTTTAGTAAGTGCCAGAGAAATGATAAATATAATATGTCACAATGTATACGCTGCTTTTATGAAGGCAACCCGCGTATGGATTCAATGTATACACTACTTTTGTGAAGGAAACCCACGTATACATTCAGGACTAGTATATACGCATCTATTTTGAAGAGAAATCGCGTATACACGCGGATACAAACGCTCCAAGTCGTGTATGCCTTTTGCGCTCTAAAAACCATAGGATAGGCATTAGAAATAGGTATTGTTGCTTGTGATGACGGCCAAGGATTATTTATTTGATTCCGTCCAAGAATACCATCGGAAGTTGTTTGGTTTTGGCTCATGGTATTGGTAAAAGATAAATCTATTTAAGGAGAAGAAGATCATAGTGCAAGGTGTGCATGTATAAGGGTTGTTGATGAATAAATCTCTCTAAGGAATATCTGCATGGATGAACTCTGTTCTTAATTGATAGATCTGAAGCTATGATGCACCCATGGATATAATGATCGTTCAAGAACTCTAGATCTGATGATGATGAATCTCTAGTTTGATCTACTGATGAAATCATGAAGAATGACGCAAGTCCACTGAAGAAAATGAAGAAATTTGGGTAAGTCTTTATAGATCTGGTATGTTCTGCAAAATTTAAATTTTCAGATCTATACGCTATTTGGTCTAGGTAAAAGCGCGTATATACGTGGGTTCTCTTCATGAAAAGCGCATATGGCAGTTAGGGTTTCTGAAGAATAAAATACACAGAAGTATACGCGGGTTGGTGTGCGGGGACTTGCGTATATATGCGGCTTCGGTGAAGAAAAAGAAGTAGCGTATGCTATTTGAATTGATGAATGTTCAGAGTTGAGTTTGTATCTGCATATTTTTTTTGAAGTCTGGGTTAGTTCTGATGTTCTGGTTACATTGATCTTACTGTTATGATTGAAGTTTTGGGTAAAGTATGGTTGTTGATGTTAAGGGGTTGAATTGAAGCTGTTGTGACCCAGTATGAAAATTGATGAAACGTGGTCTGTAGTGGATCTGAGGGTTGAAGATTTTAGTATGAAAGTAGAAGCTTTCAGCCAGTAGAAGCTGGTGTTGAAAGTAGGGGGTTGAAGCTCCCTTCCAGGAGAGGCTGGTAAACGATATCAGGGGGTTGGAGCTCCCTTCCGGTAGTGGTTCGAACGAAGGTTGCGACCTTGGGGTGTTTACTGCGTGTTGGTATGGTCACACTTGGTCTAATTTGTAAGAAGTTTTCTTTGTAATAAATATTCGCATGAGAGATGACAACGGCGGTGGTTTTTATGGTTTTCTCCCAGGTGGGTTTCCCTAAATACGGTGTTCATGTGTGTTGCTTATGTGTGATGGTTTTTATTTTATTATTACTGTGCTTAATGCTTACTAAATATCGATGAAAGAATGATGCAGTAATTCTAGTAAAAATTAATGTAATAAGATCTGGATATAAAACGATTTTTCTGGAATATATCACAGTGTATCTTATAAGTTAGGTTAAATAAAAGTAGCATATGGTTTTTAGAGAAAGAAAAAAGTAAAAATTTTTCAATCATCTCTAAATACTTTTTCACCCCCCCCCCCCCCCCTCAGTATTTTTCCCAACAATTGGTATCAGAGCAGGTCCTTCTGCAAAAGCTTGATCGCTTGAAGGAGATCCATCACAATGGGAAGGAATAAAAAGAAGAAGGCTACTCAAAGAAAGGAGATATCTCAAAAAACATGTGCAGCAGAAAATGAAGTAGATGAAACGGGTATTGATTGTTGTTCTTGTGATTCACTTTCTTGTGCATGCAATGGTGAAGATAGTGAAAGTAATGTTATGGATAGAAAGTTCTCAAGATTAAAGTTGAAGATCGACAAAGATTATTTAATGAGAGAGAATCTATCTACAAAGATATGATCTCTAGAATGAATGGTCAGATAAACAAGTATCAAAGGTTGTACAATGAAGTAACCAATCACAGTGAAGGACTTAAAGCAGAAATCATCTCTCTGAAAGCAGATCTCGACACATCAAATAAGAAGAATGAAGAACTTCTACAATCATTTGAAGAACAAGAAAATGGGTTGAAAGAAGAGATTCTAAAATTAAATGAACAAGTAGAAGAAGGGAGAAGGGTCGAAGAAAGTATGAAGAAGCAATGCCAAAAATTGGAGGTTGAGGTAAAAATTTTAAAAAGTAAATTAGAAGAAAAGGATAAATTCTTGAGGTTTCAAGATAGTACTAATATTTTGGATAATATTCTTAGTAGTCGAAGGTCTCCTTCTGTTAAATTTGGTCTTGGTTTTCATGAAACGGTTAAAGGAGAATCTAGTTCACAAGAAAGTGCTAAAGATTCAAAGGATATCAATGCAAAACCTAAAGTGTTGAAAGAAACAAAAGGTCAACCGACAATCATGAACTCTCAAGAGAAATCATTCCCTTCTAACTATAGAAGCATCAATAATGTTGAATGCTTTAAATTTCATAATTATGGGCATGTTGTAGCCAATTGCAGAAGCAGATTGTTTCAATCACAAACAAACAGATTCTACACAGAAAGGCACTCAGGTTTCTTTAAGGGATATTGTTTTTCATGCAGCAAGTTTGGTCATAAAGCAGCTGATTGCAATAGAAGAAAGAATAGAAAAACACATTATGATCCCTATGCTTACTTTTCTGGTCAAACAAGATGTTATGCTTGTAACAAGTATGGACATGTAGAAAAATAATGCAGGATGAATAGATCTAAGAAATTGGATAATTTCCAGCACACAATGAGAAATTTCAAACAAAGCTGCAAAAATAAGGAGGATCGGTCAAAAACGTAGGGGATAATAATCCTACTGCAGTCTTATGCTTCTAAAGCTTATTTCTCATAATGACTGCAGGAGTGATGTGAGATACATTATAGGAATCAGTAATGTATCATCACAAGGGGAGCAATATATGGTGATTCCCATGGTTGGTTGGTAATTCTGGTTGTGTTTATTTCTAACAGTGCATCTGATGTGACAAGAGAAGACAGGTACAGGTGGTACAAATTCAGGGGGAAATGAAGTTGTGAAATTTTTCAGTATTTCACTTTCAATACGCGGGTTTCATGAACTAAAGCCGCGTATACACGCGAGTTCCAATGGAGACAGAAGCGTATGTTTTTCTGTTAAGGAAAACAGTGAGATGGCTCAAGAACAAGGGCATAGTTTTAGGGGGAGCATTAGCCTTGCTGAGAGTAACGAATTGTTGGCACTATGATGGTGATCTAGAAGAAGAAGTTCATATAGAACTACCAGAAGGATTCTTTTTGGGAAATGATGAAAAACTTGTTTGTAGACTTAAAAAGGCTCTATATGGTATCAAAAAAGCTCCAAGGGCATGGTATTATCGTCTTGAAAAATATCTTCATCAACAAGGATTTACAAAAGTGTCTGCTGATAGCAACTTATACACAAAAACTGAAAATGATAAACTATTGATTGTGGTTTTATATGTTGATGATATAATTTTTGGAAGTAATCTATGAGTCATAAATTTGCTTCTGTTATGCAGGAAGAATTTGAAATTTCTTTACTTGGGAAACTAACATTCTTTCTTGGCTTGCAAGTGCAACAAGCAACAGATGGCATATTCTTATCACAAGCAAAATATATTAAGCAAATTCTGAAGAAGTATGGCATGGAAGAGTGCAAACCTATTGGGCTAGAGATGTTGATGATCAGAAAAGCACTAGTGGTGGTGCATTCTATATGGGGCCCCGATTAGTATCTTGGTTCAGCAAGAAGCAAAGCTCTATTTCCTTATCTACAGCAGAAGCAAAATATGTGGCTGTTGCATCATGTTGCACTCAACTTCTTTGGATGATGCAAACCTTACAAGACATTCAAATCAAATGTTCATCTCCTATCTCCATTATGTGTGATAATACAAGTGCCATCAGTATCTCAAAGAATCCTGTTATGCATTCCAATACCAAGAACATTCCCATCAAGTATCATTTCTTACGTGAACAAGTGCTTGAACGAAAGGTGAAGTTGGAGTATGTTCCCTCCAAAGAACAAGTTGCTAATATATTTACCAAACCTTTACCCAAGGAAGCATTCGAATATCTTAGACAGAAGCTTGGAGTAGTCTCTGCCATGCAGAGGATCAGATCTGCTTAAATTCAAAAGATTAAATTGGATACGCATATTTCATAAAGGACAGTGGCGTATATACGCGAGTTTATTCACAGAAAACCGCGTATGGGTGTTTGTTGACAGAATTTTTTCTGGGTCAGCATTCTTCAGCACAGCTGTGGTGATGTTTGATATCTCTAGTGGTGTTCAAGTTCTCATAATTCTGTTTCATTCTCTAATGTTTTTTATGAAGATGCATTGATGATTTTCTGTTGAAAGTGTTCAGGATGCACTGGCTAAGGGGGAGCATTGGTCATGTGGAAAGGATGCATTGTTGGCATTCTCTTTATTTTCTGTGATCTGATCTCATGTTTGAGATTATTTGGTCTTGATTGTATAAGTCATTTCTGTAATTTGATGAAAAGGTTATGTTGAGACCTATGATGTAAATTGTTATATTCAGTCACGTAAGGACTTCTTCAAATTTGTAAACCCACTTGGTTGGGTAGTTGAGTCAAAATGTGTAAATCCACTTGGTTGGATCATTGATGTAAGTATGAGTCCTTGGTGATAGGAAAGGTCATAGAGTCATGTACTTCATTGAAAAATATGTTTGAAGATTCAGCGTGAACTCAGGGGAAGCATGGTAACTTCAGTGCTCATCAGATCTACAGAGCTCTTCTTTCTTCAAGAGAAGAAAAACCTTATTTTGGTTTTGATCCTCCCTTTGCCCTTGACGTCAAAGGGGGAGAGTATCATGGTGTTTGAATAGTGGTGATCAAACACCATCATGGTTGCCATCAAGTCCAAAGGGGGAGATTGTTGGCAATATGATGCAATGTGTTGTCCTTGATGGCAACCTACTTGATGAAGTTGTCCTTGATGGAAACCTACTTGATGAGTTGCGTCTTGATAGCAACCTATTTGTTAAAGATGTAAAAATGATGTATCTACAGATCAGTTCAGAAGTAGCAGAAAAAGGAATTTTAGTAAGTGCCAGAGAAATGATAAATATAATATGTCACAATGTATACGCTGCTTTTATGAAGGCAACCCATGTATGGATTCAATGTATACACTAATTTTGTGAAGGAAACCCGCGTATACATTCAGGACTAGTATATAGGCATCTATTTTGAAGAGAAATTGCGTATACACGCGGTTACGAACGCTCCAAGTCGCGTATGCCTTTTGCGCTCTAAAAACTATGATACCTAGGGGCATTACCATGGTATTGGCCCACTGTATTGAGCGCTAGATTATCTATTTGATCCCGTCCAAGAATACCATCGGAAGTTGTGTGGTTTTGGCTCATGGTATTGATAAAAGCTAAATCTATTTAAGGAGAAGAAGATCATAGTGCAAGGTGTGCATGTATAAGGGTTGTTGATGAATAAATCTCTCTAAGGAATATCTGCATGGATGAACTCTGTTCTTAATTGATAGATCTGAAGCTATGATGCACCCATGGATATAATGATGGTTCAAGATCTCTAGATCTGATGATGATGAATCTCTAGTTTGATCTACTGATGAAATCATGAAGAATGGTGCAAGTCTACTGAAGAAAATGAATAAATCTGGGTAAGTCTTTATAGATCTGGTCTTTTCTGCAAAATTTACATTTTCAGATCTATACGCTATTTGGTCTAGGTAAAAGCGTGTATATGTTAGCCTCTCTAAAATAACAATAATAAATCCAAAATAATAAAATAATTAATTAAATATTCCTAACTCTTGGGTTGTTGGTTGTTCCTCAAAAGATGGAGTTTGTTTAGGAACTCCTATCTTGGTGGGTTTTTGGTGAGTAATTAACTCAACCAAAAGAGACTAAGATAGCATGGACTATCTTCTCTCATCTATTTAAATTGTAAATTAAAATTCTTTTAATAAGAGAGATTACATGAGGAAGCCATGAGGCTTCTGCCTTTTCCGCCTTTATTTTGTGTGTGTTGTATTATGTGTGCTTTAAATCTGTTTTTGAGTTGATTTAATATGTATCATGTGGTATCGGAGCCAGTGATCACAGGTCTGTATGTTGTCGATTAAAAAGGCAAGTTTTGGATCTCAGGTTGCACGCATCTTCGAGGAGGTAGCTGCTGGAAAGCTGTTGAATGGAGCGCAGGTTGCACGCCATCGACTGCCTAGAGAATTTGTGAGTCAGTTTTTTTTTAGAGCTGAGTTTATATTCATGGTTCAATACTGAAAGCCTGTTTTCATAGCATGAAATGGTATCCGATTAAATTACACTGTTGAATTGAAAAATTCGTTTGCAAAGACAATTTGCATCTGTTTGCAAACTAAAGGGAGAGCGCTCTTGCCATTTCTGCAGAGAGTTTATTTTTTGGATTGAATTAGTTTGTAAGCATTGATTTGCACTTTCAATCGATTCTGAAACAATCGATTCATGAAACAACACTTGAAAGTAGCGTATTGTTTCCAGTAAATACAACGGAGAGTCCTGTAATTTGAAAGCAGTGTTAATTTGAAATTGAGTAAGATTTGAAAGCTGCGTTAATTTGCAAGCAGTGTCAGATTTCTGCGATTAATTGAAAGTTTGATTCTATTGAAAGCGTTGTATTCTGCACTTACATAAGGCAGAAGTCGTGGTTGTAAAATAAATCAAGGATCAGCATTTAAATAAAATTGATTTTAAACATCGATTCTGCAATTCATTCAGCGTGCCAACGCTTCTGCTCTTTCATGTGTATTTTTTGTTTAAAAGTCCTTTCATGTGGTGTTAAAACAGCGCTCAAACAGCCTTTAAAAAGCGCGTTTAAAAGTCCTTTCATATGGTTATTTTGAAGCGTTCAAACAGTGCTTCAAACAGCGCTTCAAATTTTCAAACCTGCGTTCAATAACCAGCGTTCTGCGTTTTCTGAAGTGGATTATGCATCAACAGCGTTTTTTTTGGCATCGACTTCGGCTCCTTCGTTTTGAAACCAACACTTTGAACCAGCGTCCTGCAAAAGTGCCCAAGATCGATTTGCAATTTGCAATTGAAATCTGGTTTATAGCATTTTTTTGTGGCACCAACGTTTTGAACGGATGTGGTATTGCAACAACGTTTAATTGAAAGGCGTATGCATCAATCCAGCATTTGAAACGTGTGTTTCTGCTCTTTGAGTGAATCGATGCTTCATGTGGTATGCATCAATCCAGCATTTGAAAAGCGTTTTAAAGTTGTTTAAAGTCATGTAGTATCCATCGTTTGAAAGGAGTTTAAAGTCGTGTGGTATCCATCATTTGAAAGGCGTTTCAAAAGCCAGCCGCATTCAACAGTGTTTTAATTGCCATTAAAGCCAGCATTTGACATTGTAATTCAAACAACGCTTCCAGCATTCAACCAGCGTTGAGCATTCCAGCATTTGATTCAGCATTAAGTGTGTTTGACAGTGTTTTAATTTAATTGAAACAACATTTTTTGAATAGAAATAGCATTTTTTGCCAGCGTTTTACGTTGAAACAGCTTTTTTAAAGATATTTTACAGCGCTTTTCCTTCACAGCGCTTTTGCCAGTGTTTTGATGTTGATGCAAGTGCGTTTTGCCAGCGTCGTCCAGCGTTTGGCATGGCAAATAATTGAACCAACGTTTCTTATCAGGCAGATCAATTTTGAATAATCGATTCAGCGTTTTTGTGGCATTTGTCTGCACTTTTTGAAACAGTGACTCTGTATTTGGAATCGAACTGAAACAGCAACCTGCACTTTCATGTGAAACAGCGTTCTACATGTGGTATTTCAACAGCATTTAATTGCAACAGCGTTTAACTGCAACAGTGTTTTAATTGGCATCCGCTTTTAATTGGAAGTAAGCCTTGACTACATAGATGTGCAGTAATGTGAGCCTGAAATTTCAGTTGCAAGCATTTGATGCATGTGAATGATCCGCAAAAAAAAAGGCGTTGGATCATATCGCCATCCATTGACATCCATCAAAAGAAAGTCGACAATCAGTGTTTTCCTTCATAACCTGCCATTACCATAGAGTATGTTGAATTGGACGGTAAATTGTTGCAATTTATTGTTTACAGCTTGCTTACAATTTATGTATGCATAAAGAGATTTGCAAATTGTATTGTTCTTGCAGTCTAATTGCAGTTTAGAAGACACGCAGATTTTGGCAACTATGTTCTGCTAAAGTATTCGAGCATGCTGCCACTCTCAAAATATTTGAGCATGTTACCATGGAGTTCGGACGAGTTGTAAAACATTAAATTTTGAAGGTTGGTGTGGCTATGTGAGGAAATTTTGTTTAAAATTTTTTTCAGAGTGTTTAAAAAAAAAAAAAAAGGTGTCACCTGATTGGGGAGAGATAAGAAATGGCAAAAATATTTTTGTGAGAGGAGTCATAAGGGTTGTCATTGATTTTGTAATAAGAGTGATACTTTTGTACTTTTTGGAGTAATAAGGGTGATGTTTTAAAATCCTTGGAGTGTAAGTTGTATTTTATAATTTGGAGAGCTCAGGAGAGTTTTCATTTGTATTTGGAGTGATAAGGTGCCTACTTTGTAAATTTGGAGTGATAAGGGAAAAGCCTTTATGGTAATTCAAAGTCTTGTTTACTTTGAGAGAGATCGTGTCACTAACCAGTCAGATTGTGAAGGCACATTGTTTCAAAAGGTTTCCAGCTTGACATTATCATTGCTTCAGATGTACTCCAGTGATTAATAAAGATATCATTTTTTTGGTGTTGATGTGTCCTAGATCCGCCCGAAATTGAATAAGGGGATCTAAGGTACACTATGTGTGTTTGATGGCGCATGTGTTTTATGGCTTCATGATTGTTGCTTTTTGATCTGTGTCTAGTTGTGACACATTAATAATTTCATCACATACATGAAATTCAATATCAGCAAGCACAACACATAACGAAATAGCTGCAAGATCAACACATGCATCTGCACAACTTCAACACATAATCAACGATTGTCTACATTAGCATTCTACATCAAACAACAAATTCACTTAGTCAAATTAATGCCTTTCATAGCAAAGTCTCCATCAGCATTCTTGCAAATTCATTTCAGAACTTGTAATCAAATTCATTGATTTAAGTGAATCATTAAAAATTCATTGTTAATGAATTCTTAAGAAGACAAGTGAATTCATTATTTTAAAGTGAATCATTGTAAGCTTTCTTGGGTGCATTGTCGACAGTGTTCGACACCCTTCCTGTACACAAATTCAATTCAGTGCATGAGTTTTTTCAAAGAAGCAACAAGTTTACATCTCCAAGCGAGCGTGATTTCAAGCAATTTGCATCAATTCAGTGCAAAAATCAACACATCAAGCGAGCCAGAGTGAATTTTATTGCAGTAATCATCAAACAAGTTAAAACAATCTGACATCAATCAACCAAGTTGACATCAACATCAAGTGAGCGTGGCTATTCATTCAAGTGAGCGTGCAGTCATCAAGTCAGTGAAGTGAGCGCTTAAACAAACATGATCGTCATCAAGCGAGCGTGAATTCCAAAGCTTCAGCAAGACAATTTTACAACTCTAGCAAGTGTTCCAGGCAAGCACAGTCAGCAACAAATCAAGCAAGCAAGCCTGTCATTCAAGTGAAACAGTTCAAAGTATGACATCTACAACAAGAGAGCCTGTTTTCAAGTGCGCAAGTTCAGATGGCGCAACATATTCAGTTGTTAAACATTCTTCACAGTTTGATTATCTCCAGTGATGAAGACAAGGTGCACGTCAGCAAAGAAACTCTTGCTGATCTTTCACGGCATCTCCAACAAACACATGAAACTATTGAGTTTCTACAGCTTGAGTCACAACTTCAAAGGATTGAATTGCAAGAAAAGAGTGATGCATTCAAATATTTGAACCATCCAGATGATAAGTCTTTCATTCCAATAGCTTCAAGTGATGAATTTGTTCCAAATCAAATTTCTTTCAAGCCCATCATCAGGCCCTGGGAAGAAATTCAGACTAACAAGAATCAACGAGGCTTAGGATATGTCCAAGATGACGCCAACTTACATATTCCTGATTATTCCAAGCCCATTCAGTTCATCAGTGCGGGATTTCTTGAACAGATCCCCTCAGCACATTCAGAGACAGTTGCAGACAACCAACAGTGCATGCAACCCAAAATTGCCGAAAAAGAGAATTCCACACAATCTGAGGTTGAAGTCCAATCGAAATGTTCTCATTGTCAGAGAACCGGTCATATGGAAGATCAGTGTTTTGATCTCCATCCCTGTCGTCATTGTGGCAAGTCCAATCATTCCTTGGAAAAATGTCGCAATCAACACAAATCAGAGAGATTGAAGATACATTATGAATGGATTGACTCTTGGGAATGGGCATCCACAGTTAAAATATTGCTTCAATTCTACAATCGAATCCAATCATACATTGTGCAGCCAACAGTGAACAGATGATGGTACTCTCATGCAATTGAATGGGGGAGTACAACAGTGTAAAACTCCTACACCTGAAGGGGGGGAGTTCATGAATATCTTACAGAGAAGTGTCTCTCCTTTCAGCTGAAAAAGGGGGGAAAATTTCAATGAGATTGACAGTATTTGTCAGACTAAAAGTCTCGACAAAACCAGCAAAAGAAGCCAGTGGGCATCTTCAACAGCTAGTGGGCATCAACAAAATTGCCAGTGGGCATCAACAACTTTGTCAGTGGGAAGTCAAAAAAATTTGCCAGTGGGCATCAACAAATTTTCCAGTGGGCAGTCGACAGCAAAGAAGCAGTGACAGTTTTCAGCACAGTAAAAGCAACAATGAGTTGTTTTTGACATCATCAGCCGGTGGGCTTTGAACAAATTTTTCCAGTGGACAAAGGATGCTGCTTTTATGCAAAGGACAGATGGATCCTTTTGCAACTTGGCACTTGATGTAGTTGTCAAGAGAAATTTAGACATGAATCAGACATACAACTGACTCATGGTCTCTTTAGATTGCAGTTTTTTAGCATCCAGCTTTGGCAGTTTTTCAGGCAATGTTTTTTGAGGATCAACGTGAGAACTTGGAATATGATTCCTCGTTCTTATTTTGGATTTTTCATTGAAGGGGGGAATGTTAGCCTCTCTAAAATAACAATAATAAATCCAAAATAATAAAATAATTAATTAAATATTCCTAACTCTTGGGTTGTTGGGTTGTTCCTCAAAAGATGGAGTTTGTTTAGGAAATCCTATCTTGGTGGGTTTTTGGTGAGTAATTAACTCAACCAAAAGAGACTAAGATAGCACGGACTATCTTCTCTCATCTATTTAAATTGTAAATTAAAATTCTTTTAATAAGATAGATTACATGAGGAAGCCATGAGGCTTCTGCCTTTTCCGCCTTTATTTTGTGTGTGTTGTATTATGTGTGCTTTAAATCTGTTTCTGAGTTGATTTAATATGTATCAGTATATACGCGGGTTCTCTTCATGAAAAGTGCATATGGCAGTTAGGGTTTCTGAAGAATAAAATACACAGAAGTATACGCGGGTTGGTGTGCAGGAAAGCACGTATGTACGCGGCTTCAGTGAAGAAAAGTAGCATATGCTATTTGAATTAATGAATATTCAGGGTTGAGTTTGTATCTGCATATCTATTCTAAAGTCTGGGTTATTTCTGATATTTTGGTTACAGTGGTATTGTTGTTCTGATTGAAGTTTTGGGTAAATTATGGTTGTTGATGTTAAGGGGTTTATTGAAGCTGTTTTGATCTAGTGTGAAAATTGATGAAACGTGGTCTGCAGTGGATCTAAGGGTAGAAGCCTTCAGTATGAAAGTAGAAGCTTTCTGCCAGTAGAAGCTGGTGCTAAAATCAGGGGGTCGAAGCTCCCTACCAGGAGAGGCTGGTAAACGAGATCAGGGGGTTGCAGCTCCCTTCCAGTAGTGGCTGGAGAATGAGAGAAGGTTGCAACCTTCTACAGGTGGGTGCCTGTGTGCTGGTATGAGTCTGGGCCAGTACAAATTTGTAATAAGTTTTCTTTATAATAAATATTGAAGACAGAGACGACAACAGCGGTGGTTTTCTCCCAAATTGGGTTTCCACCTAAAAATACTGGTGTTCATGTGTGTTGCTTATGTGTGATGGTTTATTTTGTTATTACTGCACATGCTTACTGCTTACTAAACATCTGATGAATAAATGATGCAATGTTCTAAGTAAAGAATTAAATGCATAATAAGATCTCTAGATATACATGAGTTTTCTTAACGATATCTGCGTGTATATGCGAGTTGGGTTAAGTAAAGTAGCGTATGGTTTTTAGAGAAAGAAAAAGTAAAAAGTTTTCAGTCATCTCTAAATACTGATTCACCCCCCCCCCCCCCCTCTCAGTATTTTTCCCAACAATTGGTATCAGAGCAGGTCCTTCTGCAAAAGCTTGATCGCTTGAAGGAGATCCGTCACAATGGGAAGGATGCAAAAGAAGAAGGCTACTCAAAGAAAGGAGATATCTCAGAAAACATGTGCAGCAGAAAATGAAGAAGATGAAACAGGTATTGATTGTTGTTCTTGTGATTCACTTTCTTGTGCGTGCAATGGTGAAGATAGTGAAAGTAATGTTATGGATCTAGAAGAAGTTCTCAAGATTAAAGTTGAAGATCGACAAATATTATTTAATGAGAGAGAATCTATCTACAAAGATATGATCTCTAGAATGAATGGTCAGATAAACAAGTATCAAAGGTTGTACGATGAAGTAACCAATCACAGTGAAGGACTTGAAGCAGAAATCATCTCTCTGAAAGCAGATCTCGACGCATCAAATAAGAAGAATGAAGAACTTCTACAATCATTTGAAGAACAAGAAAATGGGTTGAAAGAAGAGATTCTAAAATTAAATGAACAAGTAGAAGAAGGGAGAAGGGTCGAAGAAAGTATGAAGAAGCAATGCCAAAAATTGGAGGTTGAGGTAAACATTTTAAAAAGTAAATTAGAAGAAAAGGATAAATTCTTGAGGTTTCAAGATAGTACTAAGATTCTGGATAATATTCTTAGTAGTCAAAGGTCTCCTTCTGTTAAATTTGGTCTTGGTTTTCATGAAACGGTTAAAGGAGAATCTAGTTCACAAGAAAGTGCTAAAGATTCAAAGGATATCAATGCAAAACCTAAACTGTTGAAAGAAATAAAAGGTCAACCGACAATCATGAACTCTCAAAAGAAATCATTCCCTCCTAACTATAGAAGCATCAATAATATTGAATGCTTTAAATGTTATAATTATGGGCATGTTGCAGCCAATTGCAGAAGCAGATTGTTTCGGTCACAAACAAACAGATCCACTTATTAGTAACCAGTAGTCTACTTAGCTAAATGAAATGAAGCTTGGGGGGAATGTGCCTAGAATCCATTCATCCATTATGATAGGGGCATGAAAACTTATCTCAATCATATTTTTCTTTATTTAAAACTTGTGTAAAAATGAAATCGCTCTCAAGCATAGTTTTCTTTGTTTAAAACTTAGTAAAAATGAAACCACTCTCAAGCATAGTTTTTCTCTGTGTCAAGCTTGTGTAAAAATGAAACGAATCTCAACCATAGTTTTTTTCTATTTCAAGTTTGTGTAAAAATGAAACCACTCTTAGTCATTTTTATTATATTTTCATAATCCTTTTAGGGTAATGAGATTCCACTCTTTATCCCTTGTTATTTCCACTTTTTATCGGCATGCTTCTGGAATATGAGCCTTGGTTTTCTCATTCCATCGTCACCATCTTCTTGGTCGATAATTCACTTTCACTTGGTGTTTTACCCTTTCCTGTGGAACTGTTGTGATGATTGGTCTTATTAGCCAACCTATTGACATACTTCTAATATTTTGAGTAGTTCCATCATGATCGGAACCATTTTATACCCTTTATACCACTCGTACCTCCACAAGGAATCCTATTTAATATCTTTTCAGACTCCCAAAACATGAAAATATTGTTGAGTAATTTTCTTTTCTGAACCTGTTAAATTAAATGAAAAGACATCTCCCCAATATAAGTTTATCCCTTTTGCAAACTGGATAAACTATTTACGAAAAAGAAATACTTTAGTCTAACATTGCTAAAATCTCTTGGGTATTTTTTTATGCCTTTTTGGGCCCAAGAGACGAAATTTATGAAAATGAACCTTTCGGAGTTTTCTTTTTTTTCCTCTTTTTCAAACCCCCTAAACATGAAAAACAAGTCAATTTGCACCTTCGTTGGACTCATAAAACCATTAAATAACGGAGGAATCGTCAATCATGATGAGACCAAACCACTCCTTCTCAGGGTTATTTAACAATACTTAGAAGGATTCATCTAAAGGATGAACTTATAGATCAAGCACATGTTATCCTCCTCAAGCTTGTCAAAAATATAGAGGTACTGACCAGAAACCTTTGGGAAGTTGGGAAAAAAAAACATCAGACCTATTAATGGCAGTGAGTCACTCTTGAACATGACACTCTCTCACCTATGTGAGTGCTTTGGGTTGAGAAATATATTTTACTCTCTAGTAATAATGCCTTATTAGCCTTCATAATTGGTTTTAAGTCAATGCTGCAAAATCCATACAATGTCGCCAATATGTTCAAGAGAAAGTCCACTCTCCTTTGACATCTACTGTAATAACTTAAGCCTTACTTCATTTTTGTCGCCCCTGAACTAGCTTTGCATCATTTTCATCCTGTCTCAAATTTCGATACTCGCTTCATTGTCGTTGATGGGGGATACCTCAAGGCCCTCTTACGATGGGTCGCTTCCTGTCGACATCATCTCATTATCTAGGAAATTGAATTATAAATTCCCTTCAATGTCTTGGAGCCTACATACCACAATGGAAAGCTTCCTTACTTTTGACAATAGGTTCTCATCATTGGCCTTCGACCGAAAGATTCTGTGTGGTGTTTGACTTCAGATCATTTATTCGCATTACATATATTGTATTGTAGTACCTTGAGAGTCATTATCATTATCAGTGGTTCATCTCGCATATGTTAACAAATTACATTATTGGTTGATAATCAGATAGTTTCTACCATGTTCAACTCCAGTTCATTTATTCACATGGTTAGACTCATACTATTGAGTGATGAAGTAGAAGACCCTGGATCTAGTTCCATCCATTTAGGTTGTGATTTTAGAATTCATACAAGATTACAAATTATGATGGCTATGATCATTCAAAAATTCATTTGAGCATGGTTCCACCATCTTTCGTCAACGGACATGACTCTGATTATGGAACATGTACATGTAAATTGGCTTATATGCTAAGTACGGGTATGCCTACCTTAGGGATGATATCATGATGATAATTTATTGTAACAAATGATGATCTCGACCAATCTATTCTTGTTGTGAAATTTTCACATGGTGAATTACTTCAGTCCTCAACCGTCGCTTATGACTTTATACTTTAGGGGAAAATCTGTTACATTTCATTTTGTGACATCCAATCAAATGGCCTGAAACATGTATCAATCATCATCCTTCAACACTTTTCATTTATCCCCTGTAAATCCTAGAGCATCCTCTCTCCAAAAAGTCTAAGAATTTTGGTATAAACAGCTTAAAATCCTAATTTTTTTCCCCATCGCACTTTCCCTTCATGCAACTTGCACTGTTGCAAGTTTCACACACAACAATTGCACTCATCAACGCATGTTACCTTCACAATAAGTGTGATGGCTCTTGAATTTCAGTAAAAATAAAAAAATAATTCTGAATATTCTCTTTCCATAAGCTTCTCAAGTTATTTTAACTATATACTATTATCAAGATCTCAAATTCATACTCTTGGGTTCTTATCTCTTATCCCTAGATCTTATCCTCCCTCATATGTGGATCTAAGTCCTAGATTGGTAAATCCAAAACCACCTCTTTTACCTTATAAAATCACTGCCTCCCATAGATTCAGGGTTGGCTTTTGGAGACTCTTAGTTATGCCCTCATGTTGTTGCTTTGTGCTTAAGGATACATTATCTATCCATGCAGTTGGGTTGTGATTCAAGGCTTTCTTTATGGAAAAGGAAGGACAAGATACTTGGGAGACATCTACAACATCAAGGTCTGTAAAGGGTTGTAATCTTCTCCTACATTAATTAATACAAAATTGCTTTTTTTTCCTACACTTATATCTTATTCATGCATATTTATTACAATGCCTTCTTGACTCATTGTTTAGAGATGTTAGTATACATTATTTGCGTGTTGTAGTTGTCTTGCATGTTTTAGTTGTTTTGCAGGTTCCATTTATAGCATTTGGATTTGGAGATGGAGCTTACAAGCAAAGAGAAAAAGGGAGCTTGTGTTGGATTCCATGTAAGTCTTTCTTCCATTTTCTAATCTCTCTAAGGAAAACATAAGTATTTTTGCTTTTGTTGTTTCTAGATCAAGCCACTAGATCTAGAAAGTTTTCTTTTATCCGCAGAAGGAAATTATCTGCCAAACACATATAATAGTTGAACTCCTTTGAATGACCTAAACTATAGAAGCTTGGAAATTGTGTATTATTATAAAAAGTAAATTGGGTATTTGAGTATCTAGGCATCTGGTAATACAATAGTGGAACTGTAACACCCTTTTCCAACATCTAACCAAGTAACCAACCAACCAAGGTAAACATGTGACGAGACACTACTATGATCAGACTCAATATCATAGGTGACCTTAAGGAAGTGGAATCGATGGAAATTCTTCACACAGACCTTGTACATCACCAATAACACCCCCAGGAGCTAACCCAACCATTCAAACATCTTGCCCCTGGGTCCCACTGATTTTTTTAGCCTTTGGACCACTAGATGCAAGCACTAGCCTGCAAGACAGCATCTATGTGGCTCTGGACACATGCATAAACCCACATGCCAGCGTCCAGGGACTAAATTCCTCAATATTTTTCCAGTGTCACGAGGATTTGAGCCACTTTTTCAGACCTAGAACCCAATGTTCTGCCCAAAAATTCATGATAAGTTCAAAGATTATTTATAATAGTCAAAGAATGATGTATTTACAAAAACATCCACCCATTCTAAACTAGAACCCTACTAGCCATGACAGGCATTTCGTCAAACATGTCGCAAACATGAAAGCTACATGTATAAGCAACAAAACAAAGCAAAGGGGTCTCATACTTATCTGAGAATCACTAAGAAGCATTGCTCCCCTACATCATTAACTTCAATACAATCTGTTTTACCATATATACATTGTGTATTTATTTACAAGAAAAAATATGGGGAGATCCATACATCATCATTTTTAAAATACATGCTTATAACCAACATAATAACAACATAAATACCATGAATACAACAACAATAGAATCCACATATAAATCAGTACATTTTCATACCAAATACCAAGGGAATGAATTTCTAATTAATGAATGTAGAAACCAACCAGAGATGGGACTTCCACGTTCCACCCAACCATAGATTAGCTGAGCCAAATCTCTCTTCATCAAATCACCCTCATGCCATATTCCAAGCATGAATGTGGGATCTCATAAAGCACATCAATCAAAACTAATCTAGGGCTTCCAGAGGCCAAACCACCTCAACCCTCAACAAGTGTTTCCACCTCACTGTCGGACATCAAAACCATCACATATTGATCTCTATCCAAGTTTTCCCAGGGCTCTAGAGTATTTGTTCCAACCAAGGCTCCAGAACTAGTAATTCAACCCCAGTTTTTTCCGGGATCTAGAGTGTTTTTCCAACCAAGGCTCCAGGACTGGTAACTCAACCCACCTATGACTCCAGATTGTTTGTCCAACCAAGGCTCTAAGACTAGTAACTCAACCCAACAGTTGTCCATCAAACTCCAGAGCATTTTTCCAACCAAGGATTGAGGAACTAATAACTCAACCCATATCTAAAGGAATCATGAGAACCAACCAGAAATTAATCAATGGAAATAAGCACACAACACCATGATTATCCAGGAAATGGAAAGGCTAGGAAAATCCATTGTCAATCCAGGCAATACTCCATGCCAATCACATATCATGACCAAGAAACCATGTGCATACACCATGCATGCCAAAACTAGTGAGGAAAACATACATGGAACTCGGTACCTGCAATCAAAACCCATTGTAGTTGTTGATCTCGATGTCCACTTGCACTTTCCTACCCTTCCTTTTCCTTATTGCTCCAAATCACCAAGTACACACACTCTCCAATATTGCTCAACGAAAAGTCTAAGTATCCAAGAGTGTGAGAGAGAGAGAGATAGAATAATGAGAGAGCTCCAAAAATGCACTGAAAAAAGGTACCAACTGATCCTCATAAACATTTTTATCATTTTCCATTATTTTCCTTCATTTTCCTCCTCACATGAAACTCGTGAAATTTTACCTCCCTTTTATCCTAATTTCTATTATTTTCATAAATAAATGTGCCAAAAATACTTTTTGCCTCTTTAATGCCTTAGCCATTTCCTTTGCCAATTTCCATAGCCATAATAAACCACGTGAACACCCACACTAGGATTTTTTTCCCTAGCATTCAGCTTGGAATATGTGTCCCAACAACCGTGGTTATTATTTTAACTTTATTATACGGAATTTTCACCAAGGTTGCTACAGAAGCTCCCCATTGGGGGACACCATCCTCGGAGTTCAATCACACATATACCTCAGCAACACTACTGAAAATAAAATACACTTCCTATGTAGCTTTATAGCCTAGCTCGATGCAGTATTTACAACGATCACCCTATTGAAAAGGAAACCAATGTGACATCACAACAACATGACAATTGTAATGATCTAACACCCATACTGCTTATTGGAGCTTTATAACATAGCTCATGGCAGTATTTACATCCATATACATATGTACATATACCTAAACATCATATAAAAACATCACCAAAACATATACCAACATCACACCAAAAATGATTTGCCTCAACTAGAAAATAAGGAAGGAAACATAGCTTGCATTTGATCCTCCATCTCCCATGTAGCTTCCTCGGGCCCAAAGTTATTCCATTGCACTTTAACTTGCTTGTTTGCTCGATTTTGGAGCATGAGCGTATTTTTTTGCAAAATGCACTGTGATTTCGGTTCGAACTCTCCTTCTAGATCCACCTGCAATACAGACCAGTCAATCACATGATAAAAATATTTAACATATTTCTTAAGAAGTGATGTATGAAATACATCATGGAACTTCATTGTGGAAGGAAGTGCAAGTCGATAGGCCGCCAGTATAATCCTCTCAAGGATCCTAGAGGGTCCACAAAATTGTGGTGTCATCTTGGCACACGATCTCTTGGGCTTGATGCACAACTACACCTGTTCCCAACTTGAAACTCCTTAAACAACATTTTTTTTCTGCATAACTCTTCTTCCTGTCCTGTGCTTCTTTCAAGTTCCTCTTGATCACTTTCATTTACTGATCTGTCTCTACCAACATATATGGTCCAATCAGTACCCTGTTAACCGGATCACTCCAACTGATGGGAGTGTTGCAACTCCTCCCATACAATTCCTCAAAAAAACACATCTCAATGACTCTGGATACCCATTGTTGTATGCAAACTCTACCAATGGAAGATACTCTTCCCACTTGCGTTGTTGATGCATCACATACATCCTCAACATATCCTCCAATATCTTGTTGACCCTCTCAGTTTTTCCATCTGTCTGCAGATGATAAGTTGTGTTGAAGCCCAACTCAGTGCCCAAACCTATAAACAACTCCTTCCAAAACTTATATGTCAACTTTGCATCCCTAAATGAAACAATATTCTTTGGAACACTATGCAATCTGACTGTATCTGATGAACACTTATGCCACATCGTTAGTTGAGTATGTAGTCTTCACTGGAATGAAGTGTGCAACATTTTTCAACATGTCCACCACAAACATGATGGAATGATATTGTCTAGCTGTCTTGGGAAAACCTGTGATGAAATCCATGTAAATTACCTCCCATTCCACTTTGGAATCGCAATCGGTTGTAGCAGTCCACCTGGATTCTTACACTCTTCCTTAACAATCTGACAATCCAAACATCTGGCTACAAACACTGCCACATATTTCTTTATATTTAGCCAATAATAGAACATATTTATTGCATTCAATGTCTTATGGTAGCCTAGGTGACCCAAATAAGGTTTCGCATGAAACTCCCTCAAGATCACCTTGTTGAGCTCATAGTTGTCTGACACATATATCATGTCTTTAAATCTGACTAATCCATCTGCTGTGAGACGGCAGTCCAAATCCTATACACCTGCACTTGTAATGTAGAAATTTGAATAAATGATATATTATTCATCGAGATTCTCCTGATCACACACTATTTTAGCTTCATGCACAATACAAAATCTCTTCTACCATTGATCATTAATTGTGGAAATAAAATCAATTGCATGCACATATTAAAACCACGAACAATCACACATATGAACACAGTATTTAATAGGAAAGCTTAAAGCTGAAAACCCCAACTATCTGTATTTTATATGTCATGGAGATCATGTAAAAATCATAGTACAAAAGCTCCTCACAAGCTCTCATGCACCCCCTCAATTGCTACACACTATCAAGCTAGATCTAGCAAAACACATGCTCCAATATTTTGCCACTTGATAGCCAGCCTCTATTGTATAATCAATGCTATGGGATGGCTTCATTAAATAGATAAACCACCTGGCTTGTACTGTGAAATCCTCATGGGGTTCTCCACCTAGCTATGTGTTTCAAATAGCAACTGTATAGTCACAACTGATAGTTAACCTGCTCTTTCACCTATCTCTGCACTGGTTTCCACTGAAACTGTCCATGCACTAAAGTTAACTGATGCATTCTTTAGTTGATTAATGAGTTTATAATTAGTGAATTAATTAATAATTAATTCACACCAATCTCACTAATTGTATCAATTAGTTAAAATGAATACAAATAGCTCAACTATATTTAGATTAGTTAAACTGAACACAACTCCACTAACTTCCTCAATCAACTCCACCAACTCTGTCACATGAGTTCTAACTAAAGTATCCATGCAATAGCTCCACATAACCCTCAAGAATAGCGTAATTCCTTCTGTCAGCTCCTGTGCCACATCTGTGCACTTAACTGAAGTGCTCCAAGAGAATAAGATAATGCTTACAGTTAAATATTATTAAGAGCTAATAATATTTGACATATCTATTTTTAGACTGGAAATCTAAAAATAGATTCTGCCCAGTATGTCTAAAAATAGAAGTCCATATATTTTTTCCGACTTGACCATCCATCCACAAATAGCATCCTGCAACTCATAGAACATGATCCATATGTCTAAAAATAGACATAGTCTAAAAATAGACTTTGCTCCAAAAATAGCCTACGGGCCCACTTAGTGAAGGCGACTTCTTTCCACTAAGCTCATCATCTTGTTGCAATCTCAACACTCCCTCTCAACAAGATAAGGATTATCTGCAACCCCTATCCTGCCCCTGTGGTATTCAAATTTGCTCCTGGTGAGCGCCTTCGTCAAGATATCAAAATCCTGATCCTCCGTGGGAATGTAAGAAAGTAACATGATCTTCTGCTGCACACAATCTCTGATATGATGATACTAGATGTCAATGTCTTTAGATCTATCATGAAATACTGGATTAACCGAGAGTTTGATGCAACTCTGATTATCACAATAAATCACAGTAGGCTCTAAGTGTGAACCGAACAACCTGACCAGGATCTTCCTCATCCATATAGCCTCGCATGCAACCAAACTTGCTGCCATATACTCGGCCTCTACTGAACTGAGTGCCATGGATCTCTGCTTCCTTCTATACCAAGAAACTGCTATCGACCCTATACTAAAAATCCCTCCAGATGTGCTCTTTCTGTCCATTGGGCTCCCTGCCCAATCTGCATCCGTGAAGCCACATAGCCTCACTTCATCTGACTGTCTGTACCATAATCCATATCCCAATGTGCCTCTAAGATATCTCAATACATGCTTGCCTGCCTTCCAGAAGAGCTTGGTTGGCTTAACCATAGCTTGTGAAATCTGGTTCATAGCATAGCATATGTCGGGTCGTGTATTGACCAGATACATAAGCGACCCCACCAACTGTCGATAAATAGTGGCATCCACTACCTCCGCCGAAGTATCATCCTCCTTCCTCCATCCACCAGGAAGAGGAGTATCAACAAGCTTGCAGCCATGCATGTTGAACTTCTCCAGTATCTCCCGGGCATACTTTCCTTGAGAAACAAACAGTCCATCACTGCGCTGCCAAATTTCCAATCCCAGGAAATAATGAAGGAGGCCCAAGTCCTTCATCTCAAACTCTTTTGCAAGATCCTCCTTGCATGAGAGTATCAACAGCTCATCACTTGTCAAAATCAAATCATCTACATAAAGTACAATGATCAGCAACTTACCCTCCACCACAATCTGGTATAGGTTAGGATCCGCCTCACTCTTGGAGAATCCAAGTCCGGTGAAATAACTGTCTATCTGTGTGTACCAAGCACGAGGTGCTTGTTTCAACCCATACAGTGCTCTCTTGAGCCTGCACACATGCAACTCTCTGCTGAAGATCTCAAAACCTTTGGGCTGCTCTATGTACACTCCCTCCTCAATGACTCCATTGAGGAATGCAGTCTTCACATCCAACTGATGAATGTGCCACCCCATCTGTGCTGAGAGAGAAAGAATCATCCATATTGAAGAATACCTTGCGACAGGTGCAAAGGTCTCCTCATAATCGATCCCCTCAATCTGTGAAAAGCCTCGGGCAACAAATCTTGCCTTGTACTTCTCCACACTCCCATCAGCTGCCTGCTTCACTTTGTAGATCCATCTTGAACCCACCGAACCCACCAACGATTTCCCTTCCTGACCTCGGACAATCTCCCATGCCTTCAATGCCGAATGATGGAGATATACTCTTCCACCATGGCATCTACCCATAGGGGGTCCTCCACCGACTTCCTCGAAAAGTTATGGCTGCGTCACCGGAAATGCTTGCTAATAGGGGCCATGTATCCGATTATCTTGGAGTCGGTGTTGTCTGCGCCTACGGCCTTGATGTAGGTGGTCCTACAACCTTCTGCGCATCTTGAGCCAGTCGCTCGGCTTACGCCAGTGCGCTTCCGCCCTCTGATGGTTGGCACTGCCTGAGTGGTCTCTTCCACTCCATGAACCTCCTCTTGTGGCTGATCCACATCATGAGGCTCATCCTTAGGAACTAATAGCTCCTCATCTGCATGCAAGTGTGGCTCCCTCTCAAGCGAACACTTCATGGCTTTCTCCTCCTGAAATTTTATATCCCGTCACACAACAGTCTTGCGACTGTCTGGAAAATACACACGATAGTTGTGGGGCGTATCAGTGTACCCCACAAATATCCCAACCTCTGCGGTTGGCTCCGGCTTCTTCCTGGCATCCTTCGTCACATGAATGTAAACAGGTGAACCAAAAATCCTCAAATGGGAAATATCAGGCTTCTTACCAGAAAACGCCTCCTCGGGTGTACTCATGCCAAGTATCCTGTGAGGACAACGGTTATGCACATATACTGCAGTATTGCATGCCTCAGCCCACAAGTGAATACGGTAGGCCACGATCTGTGCAACACTCTTGGGTGCGGCACCCCACGATCGTTACGTTTCTTCACACTTGTAACCACCTCTGTGGGTTGGTTATGAGGCCCCATGAGCTCTCTTCGAATTCCTTACGCGCTGCAAAAGTCCTTGGTTAACGGAAGATGGTCCACCACCATTGTCGCTCTGAAACCTTCACCTATTTCACGATTCTTTCTCAACCGGTGCCTTGAACTCACAAAACTTTGGAGGTATGTCTCTTCTTGATGTCTCGCTCTTCTTGCGCATGAAGAAGATCCAACACTTACGAGAAAAATCATCAACAAATATCACATAATGCACGCAGCACATGTCGAAGGCTGGCCGAAAAGGTCCACACACATCTTGTGTGAATTCTCTCAAGGATCGTCGTGGCGTGACTATCCTTCTCGTGAAAGGTGGCTTTCATTTTTAATGCATCCGTGCCTTGATTTGGCATTGCGATCGAGCAGATGTCAGTTTGATGAAATCTGCTGCAGTATCTTCAAAGCTCCATGGTGAAGGTGGCCCAATCTCCGGTGCCACAACTCGCCATCATCCCGGCTCACCACTCCTTCTGCCTTGCCTTCCATTGCTGCACATCCATCTACCTGCAATTGATAAAGGTTCTTAACTTGAACCCCTATCCTCCGGGTCTCACCAGTTTCCTTACTGCGCAGGAAAGCCTTTCCCTTGCTAAAGACAACATCATATCCCTTGTCTTCTAACATCGCCACAGAGATAATATTCTTCTTCAATCCTGGAACATGCATCACTTCCTTCAATCTGAAGGGTTTAGCAGACTCCCTCTCAAAGGAAATGGTACCGATACCGGTCGCACTGTATCTACCATCATCGCCCATCTCGATGTGCACTCCAAGATCTTTCTCATCCAGATCAGTAAACAAATCTCTATCTCTTGTCATGTGAAAAGATGCACCACTGTCAAGAAACCACACTGAACCCATCATACTAGAGACCAAGCATACGATCAGTGAAAAATCCAGCTCAAACTGTGAGGCTAAGGCCCCTCCAGCTGTAGTCCCATCAGCCTGCTTATTTTTCTTCTTCTGTGGACAACTAGTGGCGTAATGTCCGTGTTGGTGACAGTGAAAGCACTTCACCTTGGACATGTCCTGCTTCTTGCCTTTCGCACTGAATTGAGAAGCTTTCTTGCTCTTCCCCTTCTTTTCTTTGGCAGCCAAAGTGCAATTCTCTTCATCAGAGTTCTTTGATGAAGATCTGTCCCTGGTACTTCGCCTTATCTCCTCTTGCACAAGATTCGACCAACTTCGCTCCCATCCTAGCAATTTCTCTCGACCATTGACAGAGTCCTGATAGGAGTGCCAACTCTTCGGAAGCCCAACGAGAGCCAAGCTCACCAAGTCCTCATCATCAACAATCACCCCCACATTTCCCAGCTCATCCCTGCATTGGATGAACTTCGTGAGGTACTTGGGCATACTGTCGCCTTTCTCCATCTTTATGTTCCTGAGTTTGTCCTTGAGCGCCAACTTCCTCTGGTCGCTCTTGCTTTGGAATAAATCTATCAAATATTTCCACATCAAGAATGGAGAAGCCTTACCATGAAGGCTAGATACTATGTGATCCTTCACACCCTCCAACAGAATCCTTTGACACTTTGCTGTCTTCTTTTGCCATGCGTCAAGTACAGCAGCATCACTAGAAGTAGGCTTTGGAATTTTTGCATCTGTGAACTCCTTCAACCCATTGTCATCCAGCACCGCCTCCATCCTGTCCTTCCATGCAATATAATTCGAGCTACCCTCAAGGGCATACTCCAATCGAAATCCGTTGAAAGGCATCTCAACTTCGACACCAAGAAAACACTGCTGCAAATTCGAATTCCACCAGCACAAAACTCAACCGCTTCAATGTTTTGCAATTGCTCCAATGATCAATATCGCTCTGATACCATGTAGAAATTTTGAATAACTGATATATTATTCACCGAGATTCTCCTGATCACACAATATTTTAGCTTCATGCATAATACAAAATCTCTTCTACCATTGATCATCACATGCGGAAATAAAATCAATTGCATGCATACATTAAAACCACAAACAATCACACATATGAACACAGTATTTAATGGGAAAGCTTAAAGCTGAAAACCCCAACTATCTGTATATTATATTTCATGGAGATCATGTAAAAATCATAGTACAAAATCTCCTCACAAGCTCTCATGCACACCCTCAATTGCTACACACTATCAAGCTAGATCTAGCAAAACACATGCTCCAATATTTTGCCACTTGATAGCCAACCTCTATTGTGTAATCAATGCTATGGGATGGCTTCATTAAATAGATAAACCACCTAGCTTGTACTGCGCAATCCTCATGGGCTTCTCCACCTATCTGTGTGTTGCAAATAGCAACAGTATAGTCACAACTGATAGTTAACCTGCTCTTTCACCTATTTCTGCACTGGTCTCCACTGAAACTGTCCATGCACTGAAGTTAAGCGATGCATTCTTTAGTTGATTAATGAGTTTTTAATTAGTGAATTAATTAATAATTAATTCACACCACTCTCACTAATTGTATCAATTAGTTAAACTAGATACAAATAGCTCAACTATGTTTAGATTAGTTAAAATGAATACAACTCCACTAACTTCCTCAATCAACTCCACCAAACTCTGTCACATGAGTTCTAACTGAAGTATCCATGCAATAGCTCCACTTAACCCTCAGGAATAGCGTAATTCCTTCTGTCAGCTCCTGTGCCACATCTGTGCACTTAACTGAAGTGCTCCAAGAGAATAAGATAATGTTTGTAGTCCAAATATTATTAAGAGCTAATAATATTTGACATATCTATTTTTAGACTGGCAATCTAAAAATAGATTCCGCCCAGTATGTCTAAAAATAGAAGTCCATCTATTTTTTCCGACTTGACCAACCATCCACAAATAGCATCCTGCAACTCATAGAACATGATCCATATGTCTAAAAATAGACTTTGCGCCAAAAATAGCCTGCGGGCCCACTTAGTGAAGGCGACTTCTTTCCACTAAGCTCATCATCTTGTTGCAATCTCAAGTACCTGTACCTGTACTTGCACCTATACTGCCACCTGTACATGTACCTGTACTACCACATGTACCAAAACATGTACCTATAACATCACATGTACATATACATGTGCCAACACCTGTACCCGTAATAACACGTACCTGTACCTATGCCACTACTTGTACTTGTACTCTGCTGCAACTTGTACATAATCTCCATATACCTATGATCCTGCTGACCTGCCTACAATATCCTATCCTATAATTTTGTCCCATAGGAGCTCATGGTTGTTATGTGGCTTACATGTACCCACCTGCTAAGAGAATCTGCAACCATATCCTCCTTTCCCTTGATGTACATGATCTCGAAGTCAAACTCGTCGATCATGTCCAACCATCTAGCCTACCTGGAATCGAGATTCAGTTGGAAAAACAAGTACCTCAACCCAATGTGAACACTCATCAGTACAAACCATCTGCCAAGAAGATAGTGCCTCCACATCTTCATTCCTTGAATCATTTCTTCTAGGTCAAGATCATGTGTCTGGTAGTTCTGCTCATGCTCATTCAGTTTTTGTGACTCATAGCATACCACTTGTCCATCCTGCATAAGGACTCCACCAATTCCTCTCTTGCAAGCATCTTTACACATGAAAAAATCCTTATCTGGATCTGCAATCTTCAACGATGGAGCATGTTTCAAAAAAAAATTA
This sequence comes from Pinus albicaulis, assembly GCA_034641835.2. Taxonomy (NCBI): domain Eukaryota; kingdom Viridiplantae; phylum Streptophyta; class Pinopsida; order Pinales; family Pinaceae; genus Pinus; species Pinus albicaulis. The sequence goes on from CM076571.1 coordinate 796,619,959, forward strand.
AGCTACTCAAAACTAGGCTCAGACTCCTCTTTCCAATCAAACTTCTTACCTTTCCTCTGCAATGATGTAATAAGATAAGAAATCTGTGAGAATGTCTTGATGAACCTCCTAGAATAACCTATCAATACCATGAATGATATCACCTCATCTACATTCTTAGGAGCTACCCACTCCATGATGACCCTTATCTTTTTTGGATCTACTACAATGCCCTCCTTAGAGACAACATGTCCCAAGTAGTCTACCTCAGTCTGGAAGAAACTGCATTTTCTTAGCTTAGCATACAGCTGATGCTCTCTCAACAATCTCAACACTGCTACCAAATGCTCGGCATGCTCTTCCTTGTTTTTAGAATACACCAATATGTTATCAATAAATACAATTAAAAACTTGTCCAAATAAGGACGAAACACATTGTTCATCAAACACATAAATGTAGATGGGGAATTAGTCAAACCGAATGGAACTACAACAAACTCATAATGTTGTACCTGATACTGAATGTGGTCTTGTAGATGTATTTCTCTTTGATGTGTACTTGATGATATCCTGATATCAAGTCGATCTTAGAGAACACAAATGCTCCCTTCAGTTGATTGAACAAGTCATCAATCCTCGGTAATGGGTACCTATTCTTGATGGTCACTTTGTTCAACTACCTATAGTCAATGCACAATCTAAGAGTGCCATCTTTCTTCATCACGAAAAACACCGATGCACCCCATGGTGATACACTTGGCCTAATATAACCTTTTTCAAGCATCTCTTTTAGATGAAACTTTAGTTCTACCAACTCATGTGTGCTCATATTGTAAGGTCCCTTTGATGCTGGAGTTTCCCTTGGCATCAACTCAATAGAAAATTCTACCTCTCGGTGAGGTGGAAACTCTGGAATCTCTGCTAGAAACACATCATGAAACTGTTGTTGAACGGATACTTGTTCAACACATCTTCATCCTCAACTTCCTTACCTTTATCACTAGAGATATGAACTGCAAATAGTACACACCCTTTCCTATGACTATGCTTGGCCTACATGGTTGTTACCATCCTAACTGATGTGGATTTCTTCTTTCCCTATAAGACTCTTGGTTCCCCATTGTCATCCAAGCATTCATTATATTTACCATAGAAATCTACCTTGGTCCTGTGAAGGTATAGCCATTCCATACCCAATAGCATATTGCATGATCCCAATGGAATTATGTTCAAGTGTTTTTTTGTAGGCATACCATTTAACTCAAATGCACAAGCTCTCAACTAATGGTGAACTCTGTTCTTTGTACATGTAGCCAACTACACTAACCAAAATTTTGCATGCATTTCCTTACTCAAGCCACTCTTATCAACCAGGTTAAGATTAATATAACTATAGTTAGATACATGGTTAATCAAAATAGAAAAAACTTGATCACAAATCTTACCATCCATCTGAATGATATAAGCCTGATGATTTGCCTACCTGTTTTCCACATCTGCATAAATTTGAGGAATGTTATGCCCAACATCTCCCACTATATGTGCCTCTTGTGCACTGTAGATATATGGCCTACCACCCCGATGTTGTGGAAAATTTCTCCTACAATGATCTTTGCCACATGTCCAACACTATATAGGCTTCCATATTTCATCTATATTCTTCTCCTCAGATCGGAACCCTTGTCCTCTGCTAGATGTATTGAACTTCTTAGGTGGGGAAACATTATCCTTGTTTCCTGTACCCTGAGGCCTTGCCTGCTTCTTGTCCCATTTTCCTTTATTCTTATTAGTACCTTTTCAGTTTGGCTTTGCCTCAGATTTTCACTTTGATTGATCATAACAATTCTTGGCCTCCTCCAATGATATAGGCTCATCAAAATCGATCCTATCTCTAAATTATATTGGCATACCACTAATAAATATCTCAATCTTGTCCTTCACCTCCTTGATATAAGGCACATATCTCAATAACTCCAAGAACCTTCTAGTATACTCCTCATATGTCATGGAACCCATATTTAGCTCATAAAACTCCTTTTCCCTATCACCGCAGTATCTCTCTGATAGATACTTCTTCCTAAATAACCTTTCAAACTCACTCCAAGTGAACTCCTCCTCAGAAATATCTCTAACATTATTCACATCTTCCCATCAAATATCTACTCTACCTCTGAGGCTAAATGTAGCTATCATGGCTTTCATATTTTCTGAGTAATCATGCAACTTGAAAAATTTCTTCATACCAAGCAACCATGCCCTTGCATCCTGTGGTTTCTTCATCTCTCCATAAAATGTAGGTGATTTTTCCTTCTTAAATTCATCCGAAAAATAGCCCCAGTCACTCCTCCTATAAGGATGATAATGATGACGATCATGATGCATGCCAGAAGAGGAACTAGGGTGATACATGTGTTTGTCACCTCTCCTATCCAAAGTGTCCAACAATATGCCATCTATAACCGTGTCATCCCTATCCGACTTGTGACCAGCTGGAGACCTACTTCCATATGATCCATTGGTCCCATCCTTCTACCCATAGTTGATCTGAAGTGGCCCCTATTTCTACAACTCTGAAAAACTTTGAAGGATGGCTACATTAACCTATGATTTATTTTCCTATTCTTGTATGAGTCTATTATTGTCTGCCTTGAAACTCCTTATTTCTTCCTTTAAAATTCCTAGTGTGTCTGCCAAGTAAGATGAGTGCCCAACACCATGTTTCTCATTTGACTCATAGGGAGAATCTCTGTAGTCTACCATTATGCTATTCATCTTTTATTTCTTCCTGCAATGTGAAATATGTCAGCTAAACCAAATCATAAATAAACCAAGGTACTGTAATTTGGGAAGGATACATCCTACAAGATCAATCAATCAGAAAAATACATGTATATACATAATCATAACAACATATGAACTCATAACACATGGTATATTAGCGCATCAACATCATTCTAGTTGGAGTCCAGTCATCAATGCATAATCATACCAAAAACACACCAGGACCTAATGCATGACAACCTCAACCACACCAACACAAAGTTGACCACATGTACCCATCTGACATGTATAACCAAGCATGAACGAAAAATGCATGTTAAACATGTAGCATCATGTAAGCAAGCGTACTATAACAGCCATGGTGAAAATTCCATGTAATAAAGTTAAAAATAATAACCACTGTTGATGGGAAACTTATTCCAAGCTGAATGTTGGGAAAAACTTCCTAGGGGTGTTAATTTGGGTTAATATGGCCAAGGAAATAAGAAAATTCATAGGCTTTGGAGAGGTAAAATGGAATTTTTGGCACATTTATTTATGAAAATAATGGAAATTAGGAGAAAACGGAGATGAAAGGTCACAGGTTGCATGTGAGGAGGAAATTGAAGGAAAATAAAGGAAAATGAAGAAAAAAGAGGCTTGTTCTATAAAGAGGCTTCTGAGGATCAGTTGGTACCTTTTGTCAATGCATTTTCTTAAGATATCTCATTAATCTCTCTCTCTCTCTCTCACTCTTCGACACTTGGATTTTTTTGGAGCATTTTGGAATTGGAGCAAGAAAGTCAAGAAAGTAGGAAAAATGAGGAAGCGAGCAAGGAGGAGCAGGAATCAAGTAGCTACAGCAGGATTCTTGGCAGGTATCAATTTTCATTTGTGTTTTCCTTGCTAGATTTGGCATGCATGGCATTGCATGTGATTTCTTATTGTATTGGCATGGGTTTTTCCAGGTGTGATAGTGTTTTCATCCTAGCCTTTCCATTTCTGGATAACTATGGTGTTGTGGAGTTCTCATGTTTTGGTTTAGTTGGATTGTCGGATGGATTTGAAGTTGAGTGGGGTGGATATCCGAACTGATATAACACATGGCCTAGTAACCCCTGAACTGGACTGTGGGTTACAGTAAAGTCAGATACTGTGTTTCCTTAGTAGTCTTAGGAATCCTTGACCCATGAATGGCGATATATACGGTAAATCCTAGAGGTGGTTTGCTCTCCATCAGGCCTAGGAATCCCGGGTTTGGGATATATGGTAAAGCCTGTAGAGTATGTTTCGGTTTAGGGCCTAGTGACCCATGATTTATACTGTGGGTTGCAGTAAATCCTGAGAGACTAGGAGATAGGAAAATTCCTGACGGTTTAGGTGGAGAGAATCTGGTGATATCCATGCTTATATTGGCTTAGTGATCCGGGTTGGATCACGGTAAAGCCTAATTTCTATTAATGAGGGTGAGGTGGTTTAGCCTCAGGAATGCCCCGATTTTTTTTTCGGTTTGAGTCCCACATTCATGCTTAGAATATGGCACGGGGGTGATTGGTTGAAGAGAGAGTTGGCTCAACAAATCTATGGTCGGTTGGAACATGGAAGTCCCGTCTCCAGTTGGTTTTTACACTCATTAATGAGAATCTCATTCCTTTGGTATTTGATGTATAATTGCACGAGTTTTGTGTGTATTCTATTGTTTTTGTATCCATGGTATTTATATTGTTATTATGTTGGTTATAAGCTTGTATTTTATCAGTGATGATGTATGGCTCTATCCATGTATTTACTTGTAAATGAATTCACAATGTATCTATGGTAAATTAGATGGTATTGCAGCTTATGATGTAAGGGAGTAATTCTTCTTAGAGATTCTCATATAAGCATGAGACCCCTATGTTTAAATCTATTGTTTACACCTATATATGCAATGTTTGTGACATGTTTGAAAAAATGCATGTCATGGCTAGGAGGGGTCCAGATGAGTACTTGATGATGTGATTGCTTCCATACCTTTTTTTTAATGTTATTTATCCTCTCCTAAATTTTCATGAAGTTCTAGGTAGTGACCTGGGTTCTGGGGCTAAAAAGATGGCACAAATCCCAGAGTTGCAAGAACAAAACTAAATTTTTGGGGCCCTGGCCACGACCTTGTCTTGGCATGCCCGTGGCTATAGGATTCTAGTCGCTCCCTTGTCCTTATATGCCCGCGTCTAAGGCTCAAAAGGATAAAAAATCAGTTCCCCCTCAAGGTTCTGAGAGATTGGGTTACCTCCTAGAGTTGTTTTTTATTTTGTGTAAGGCTTGTTTGTCAAGTTTCCGTCGGTTCCACTTCCTTAAGGTCATCTAGGAGGTTGAATCTCATATTAGTATCCTCTCGTCGCATGTTTAACTTGGTTGTCCAGTTAATATGGTAGATGTGGGAAGGGGGTGTTACAGAGTGGTATCAGAGCATGGTTCAACACTTGGACTGGATGGGCAGTGTGTTGGTCATGCTTTTCTATTGATTTCTTATGTGTTTCTCATACCTATGGTGTATGTGTATGTGCATATTTGTTGTATTGGTCATGGTGGAAGTTGGGTCACCATGGGAGGAATGATGGTTTTGTTTTCAACATGTTTTCATGTGTATATGAATGATTGTGTGTTGTTTATATTTATGTATTGTACGTGCACTCTTGCTTACATATTGTTACATGTTATATATGCATTGCTTGTTTATGCTAGGTCACATATTGGTCATGCTTGTGTGTTGCCTGTGTATGCTTGCTTGAGTAATGTCATATGTTGAACATGAATTAGTCATTCAAGATTGGTTACATGTTGCTTTTTCTTGTGTATGCTCCATGCTTGTGATTGTGTGTGGCCAAGTTTGCATTGGTGTGTATTTGGTATGGGCATGCATTGATGGATGGACTCCTACTAGAACAACATTTATGTGTTTATATGCCTAGACATTATATGTTTATATGATGTCATGATTAAATATATACATGTATTAAGTTGATTGGTTGATCTTGCAGGAGGTATCCCCCCAACTTACACTAAGGTACGTGGGTTTATTATTCTTTGTTTTAGTTGACACATTATGCTTGGCAGCAGAAATATCAACATGGATAGCAAGATTGTAGACAACAAGGACCCCCCCTATGAGTCATATGAGCAGCATGGTGGGAATTCTTATGATTTGGCAGAGACATTGAGAAGCCTAAAGGAATAAATAAGGAGTTGTACGCGGATAATTACAGGATCATAAAGGAACAAGAGAAACAAGCAGAGGTGAATGCAATACTTTTTCAAATTTTCTTGGATTTACAGAAACAAGGGCCACTTAGGATCATCTATGCACAGGAGGACAGAACTAATGGGGCATACAGAAGTAGGTCTCTTAGCATACATAAGTTAGATAGAGCTGATATAGTGAGAGATGGTAGGTTTTTGGACCCTCCGGATAGGAGGAGTGATGAGTATAGGTACCATTCTAGTTATGGCTCGAATAGACATCATGATTGTCATCGGTATCATCCTTACAGGAGGAGTGATAGGGGATACTCACCAGATAAATTCAAGAAAGGAAAACCACCTACTTTTAATGAAGAAATGAAGAAACGAGAAGATGCAGAGGCTTAGATACATTGAATGTTCAAATTCTTCAATTTGCATTAGTACACAAAAAACATTAAGGCTAGGATTTTTATCTTCAGTTTGAAAGGTAAAGCAAACATATGGTGGGAAGATGTGGAGCGGTTTAAAGACATCAGAACCGAGGACTTGAGTTGGCATGAGTTCGAAAGGCTCTTTAGGAGGAAGTACTTTTCAGATAGGTACTACAACAGCAAGGCTAAAGTATCTTATGAGCTAAATATGGTATCATTGACAGATGAGGAGTACACGACAAATTTCTTAGAGTTATTGAGGTATGTACCATATCTTGAGGATTAGAAAGCTAAAGTTTAGTGATCTATCAGTGTTTTTCCATTAACATTCAGAGACTGAATTCAGTATGATGAGCCTTAGTCACTTGACGAAGTCATCGGGAAGTTGAAGCATTGCTATGAACAGTCAAAGCACAAGAATGAGTCTCAGAAAGGATGGAACAGGAAAGACCAAGTTAAATGAAAATGGAAGCCTAAGATAGCAAGGCCTCATAATGCAAATGGGAAAGAAAATGTGGCACCACAAAATAAGTTTAATGCATCTGGACAGGGACATAGGCCACAACAGCAACATATACCACAACAACAACATGGAGGTAATGGCAAAGGATGGTTAGAATGTTGAATATGCAGTGAAGAGAATCTTAAGAGAGATTTTCCACAGGATTAGGGTGGTAGGCCTAAGATATACAGTGCACAGGAGGCATAGACTATTGGGGATGTTGGGCAGAGCATTCCTCGCATTTATGTAGCAGTGGAAAACAAGAAAGAAGATCACCAAGATTCTATCATCGGGATGGACGGTAAGCTTTGTGATCAAGTTATTTCTATTTTTTTAACCCTGGATCTAATTATAGCTATTTTAGTCCTTATGGTAGTGTATTCGGCGCATGGACGTACGAAATACACTTTTCTTAGTAGGTTGGTTGCTTACCGACATAAGAGTCCTAGGTCAAAATGGTTTGTTAAACGTTAGTGGAACAAGTTCAACATGTAATAAGCTAGATTAGGGAGGAAACATAACATACTACATAAAAAATAAAACAAAAACAAAACAAGATGCACAAGATACACACTCGATAGAAAAAACACACTAGTAACTCAAAACGGAGAGCTTCTCTCTTTATTAGGTGTTGGTGGTGATAGAAGATAGAATGCTAAATCTCTTGATGTGGATCCTTTGAGCTATGGAGCTCAAATATCCAAGACAAGGAGGTTTATTTCCCTCAAGTTTTCTGCAAGCCTCTCTTCCCCCTCAAAGGATGGTAGATCGACGAACATGTGGTGAACTACACTCCCTTGGATTGAGATGTTGGGTGGCCAACAACTAAGTCCTTCCAATCCTTTTGCTGCTGGAAAACACAATCTGGTTTGAAATGGAGCAATTTGGCCAACATAACAATTTGTCTCTCATTCTTCTTCTAAAGGTTGGCTTTTATAGATCATTTTCAAGTTCTCCCTCCTTATCTTGGCCGAAGATGGATGGTGACACAAGAGTGGAGGTATGATTCCTTTGTGTGTTGCACTAAAGCCTCAAGGTGGCTCAAAGATGACTGTACTTGGTTAGGTTGAGTGAGAATATTTTTAACCAAGTGTGCCAAGTGGTCCTGGATGGTGACATTCCTTCATCCCCAGAACCGCGCAGCTATCGAGGGGATAGCCGCGTTGTGCATGGCTATCGAAGAAAAAGTCGCATTGTGTGCAAAAATCCTTTCTTACATGTGCGATGTCCATAATTTGTCCTTTGACCTTAGGAATAATTAAAAAATTTGGCTCTTCCTAATGTATTTCTTCTTTGGAAACCTTTATCTGTACCTTCTACTTGACATTTTTAATGTCTTTTGCTCGTACATTTTTCGAGTGTTAATAGTTTCCCCCTAATGTATGAGGTCTAGGAAGAACTGTATAGCTAAAATACATTATGGTTTCTTTTCCTATGTGATCCTTTTTAGAGAGAGAGAGAGAGTAACTTACTTTGGAACTGAGTTGGGAGACTCCTTGTTTTATGTAAAAAAGACACCATGCTCTGTTGGAAACTTGCAAGGGATAGAATGAACAAAATATTTCTACGAGGCAGCCATGTCCCATGCTCATGAGGTTTTGACTAGTTAAGCTTATCTGACAGATAGTGGTTTTGTTTATGCCACTTTCGGTACTGACCTATTGTTGGTTGATGATAATGATTGTTGACGCCCTCAGGGCCATTTTTATTTGAAAGAAGTTTGAACGTGGTGCCCACATGCATAATATTGGTATGGAAAATTTGTTTAGAATGAGTGCTCATTGTATGCATCGGTCTTTGAATGTTAGTGCCCTTCCCATGTAAGCATTGCTGAAAGAGGTGCTTATCAAGTCACGGGTCTTCGACTAATTCTGACAGAGTGAAACGGTTATGAAGCATGATACCATATTGACATGAAGGCTTATCTTGAATTTGAATTTCAAGAGGATCGATGACATCCATGGGAAATAATGATTCCCATAGTGCCATCTAGGGATGCCCCTATTGAGGCGAGGAGTCATCCATGGTACTACCTCCTTCTTGGAAAATGGTTGTTGTAGTCAAAAAGAAGGAAGCATCAACTGATCGAAATGAGTATTGATGCAAGGGACCAAGGTTTCTGATGTAGCAAGGCGTGGTGTGATGGGTTAACTAGGCATGATAATGAGAAATGGTTATAACTGATGATGGTAGTTAAGTGGCCCGAGTTCGGAGTTGTAAAAGCTAGTGGAAGCAATCATAACAATTTTTGGTGAGGAAATCCCTGGAGTCGGTAGGACATTGAGGATAGGTGTATGTTTGCTATGAGTGTCATGGTTGGGTGTGATAAAATAATGTGTAGATCCTACCAAGGGTGATTAGGGACTGCTTCCAGGTGATAAATGTAAATGGATGGGTGGAAATGATCTCCTAAAAAATCTTTGTACACTTTCCAAAATAATATAAAATGGGTTTGGATGTACAAGCACGAATACGGGTGCCCTTATAAACGTGAATAATCCTTCACTCTGGTGTGAGGAGTGTGTTTTGCTGAGGTGGGAGCCCCATTAGTTGTTCTTGGTGTGGGGGTGATGAAGCGAATGAAAAATGTCACATATGGGCTATGCTGATGGGGGTTTAATAGGCCAAATGTGAGATGCGGTGGTGCGCTTTTTCTGATCTGCTTGTGAGAATGGTAGCCCGGGAAAGGAGTTTTTACATGACATGGGTAAAAATTGACTTGATGTATGATGAATGAATTAACATGAAGTGATTCTCAGGCTTGGGGTTTTATGGCCATGGCTCCAAACCTTTGGTGTATGGTCTACATCAGTGATGGACGCCATGGAGGGTAAGGCTCTACCAACCTACAAGGGTGTTTATCATGTGCAAGGTGGGGTGATGATAAACATGGTCGGGTGAATGAAACCTACGGTCAATTTTTTTAAATAAATGATGTCAAAATATGCAAAGCTTATTTAGGGAGCCTATCATGCTGGGGGTAGAATGATACCTGCTCTTGTGCCTTTGTTCATGGGGACATATAGTGATTTGGCATCTTTGTAATACCTAAAACCAATACCCCAAGTAAAAATCATATTTTTCATACAACCATATTTGAAATAATTTGAATGCAAAGAAATAAGAGAGGACATACATGTTGTGCCTGAAAATGACTTCTTCTGAGGCGTGGATTTATGGGGCCTGGTTTGAACATGATGAAGCACGTGTTTCTCGCAATTTCGTGATCGAGTACTCTAAGCTCCAATTATGGTCTATTGATATATGGGCCAATATGGTTCATTTCAACTCATTTTTTTCTTTTGAGGGTCTGAGGTCAAATCTGAGCTCCTATTCCTGAGCTTCTGTTGTCGTTGTGGTCAGCCTGAGTACCCGAGATTCATGCTGCCAGTGTCAGGTAGGACCTAAAACGTCTCGCTTTTCATTTTTTTTCATTTTCTTGAATGGGGGGGTCCATACAAATATGGATTTGTATGTATTCTATACCCATTTTTGGGTGAGTACACATGAGCGATCAAGGATGACTCGCACGGTCCTCGCGCAAAAGGTAATTTTTGAAAGAGACCCTTGCAGTTGGGAAAAATCATGCGTGATGGACCATGCGTTTGTATCTGATGCAGGCATGTGGTCATTACACCTAACTTTTTCACAGGCATGAGGAAGTCATTTTTTGAAAAAAAAAATCTTTTTTGGTTAAAATGTTATTTTTGGTGTTTTCTCTGGTGGCAGGATGTTGTGGTGGGAGAGAGACTGGCTTGATCATCATGCGACTGTGGTCCAAGACCCCAATTCTTGGGAGATCTTGGCTTAGTATGGTTTACTAAAGTTCTTAGAGAACAATCTACTGAGATCCCAGGATGGGTTACTGCGATACCTGGTCCGATGCTGGAACAGGAGACAACACGTTATGGTCTTGCGTCATAGGGACATTGTGATCCAGCCAGAGACTGACACCTATTTTTTGACCTTCCTATTGCCTCAGAGGGAGGCCCTTCCCTATCCACTCCCTCCTGGGGGAGTGAACATCCATCGCTGGGCCGAGGATGAGGAGCACTAGAGTCCAGATGTGATCACTAAGGGATGTATCTGTTTGAGCTCTATGACGAATCTGGCTGAGAGGGCTGCCTTGGCGATGATAGTTCATCGATCTGGGTTGACAGCACTCCATCAAGTGTTGAGTCCGCATCTTGTGGTTTTGCATTGGCTTTAGGCCAGTCACTTTTTTACTAGGCTCGCTACGTTTACCACGGCATGGTCACTCAGCTAGGCAAGGCCCAGAGGGGGGCTATTAAGGCCTTAGCTTATGCAAGCATCCTCTGTAGCATCATGTATGAGAGGGTTGTCATTCTTTGGCCTTTTTTGGCTATGCACCTGGTTCTTCCAAGGGACCCTCAGATGCATCTATGGGAACCTATGATGCCCCATGGTGGTGGAAGAGAGGAGGGTCGCTAATGGGACGTGACGGTTGAGGCGTGGTTCAAGTCGAAACTACAGATGTTCCTTGACTTCCAATATTCAGGGATGGACTTCCAGGGGGATCCGAATATGGGTCTTCCTGCAGGCTATGCATGGGGTTTGGTAGGTATGACTTTTGATGTTTTCTAAATTTTGAGGATTTTTATTGTGTATAGATCTATATGTATTTGATGGTGACACTGATATTTTTCTTAGGTTTCTCTTGCAGGCATGCGTTTAGCAGGGAATCCTACCGCACGTTTGGTGGGTCATTAACCTAGGAGGAGGGTCTCGCTTGGGGCTGGTCAGGCCCCAGTTAGGGGACAGGGTAGTGTAGGAGGTCCCTCAGGAGAGGGTAGAAGCACTGCAACTGTCATTGGGGATGTTTCTCTTCTTGCATATGTTGATTCAATCAAGGCATGGGTGGCGGCGATCGAGGAGATGTTGGCTGCTGCTAAGGCTGATGATGCTCGTGCTGCAGTTCTATATTATTCATGGATTTGGTTGGAGAGGTTGACCCAAGGCATGCTGACCAGGGGGTTTGATTACCTGGATGACATCTGGCTGGAGACAGTGATGGCTGGAGAGAGGATGCATCACCCGACTTTACACAGGGCGGCACTTGCGGTTGTGGTTGATGTGCCTATACTGGCACCTGTTGCTTCCATGGGTCCAAAGGACCCACCAGGCGGGGCTCAGCCCTAGAGATTTTTAAATGGTTTAGGGAAAGCGCCCATTATGAGGATTCTCTCCTGTTTTGATGACATGTATAGCTTTTATTGACATGATGGTCAGTGGCCTATTTTGTATACTGGGACTCATATATTTTTTTATGTATATATGTGAGATGTATATTTTTGCGATTGTTATGATGTGTCTATGTTTATTATTTGGTTTATGTTTACATGTGTTTATGATGTATGTTATGTACCTATAATGGATATTTATGTTTTATGCCTTTGCTTTTCATGGATGATGGTTTATACGATATGCATTCCAGTCTAGGATATGGTTAGCTATGTGATCGACTGTCTGATTTTTATTTCTTGGTATATGTGTAAATGTAATGTGATAAAAGTGATAACTCAACCATCATGCATGCAAGTATTTCCTAAATTGGTGTGAATCCCATACTTCAAATTCTTGGTTTAATTGTGATACCACTAACTATGAATTAAGAAAGACATGTAGATGGTGAATGCCCTGGTTGGAGGCATTGCTCAACAGCCTGATGACTGCATCATATTCTGCTTGATTATTGGTAGCTGATCCAATACGTACTCTGTTGGTGAGAAATGGTGACCAATCAAGAGAGTATATGGCCCAGGCGGCTACTACTAGATTTTGTGACCATTGAGAGGCTCCATCAGAAAATCCAAAATAGTGGATGGGGGGACAATCCATCTGTGACATAAGAGAATTTTTTAGAACAATTCCATGATGATTGTGATCATCTCAAAAAATTATTTTATGTTCATCTTATCTCTAAGGTTGAGACTTCCTGCCCTATGGGTGGAATTTTTTGACGTAGAGCCCATTCATGGGATTAGCTAGGAATGTACCATCAAGCTTAGAAAGAATGTATGCTCCTTTGAGGAGGAAATGTTTGATGATGTAAGGACCCTTCCATAATGTTTCAAACTTCCCGGTTCCTAAGGATTCTTCTGCAACATCGTAGCGGAGGACTAGCTCCCCATCTGAGAATGAGAAAGGGGTGATGTTGCAGTCGAATGATGCTTTTGCCCTTTTCTTGTGGGTCTCATTATGTTGGAGAGACTCTTGTCGATTTTCATCTACGAGAGCTAACTGTACCAACCGTTGCTCTAAAGGCTGGGTATCATCAAGGAGTTTGATAGTTGCGTGTAAGTTGGGATTTCACGTTCAATGGGGAGTACGACCTCTACTCCGTATACTAATTGGAAAGGTGTGAATCCTGTCGAATATTTAACCGTTTTGCAATATGCGCATAAGGCTGAAAATACCATATGGTGTTAGTTAGTTTTATGGTTTCTGACCATACGTTGTAACATCGTTTTAAGTACTTTGTTAACATCTTCTACCTAACCATTAGACTGGGGGTAGTATGGTGACACAAACTCGTGTGTAAATCCTAGATGATGGGATAGATCCTGCAACGTTTCATTTTCGAAATACTTTCCATGGTCGGCATGGCTTCTGCCCACTTGGTGAAATAGTCGATGACTACAATAATGTATTTGTGGTTGTCAGATGACATAGGGTTGCAAGTCATAAATTCAATTCCCCATTTACAAAAGGTACCTGCTACAATGACCAGGTACAGAGGAACAAAAGATTTTCTTAGCTTGTGGGTGAAGCGTTGGCATCGATTACACCTTTTGACTACTTGAATGTGGTCATGGAATAGGATGGGCCAAAAATAACCATCCCAAAATAATTTTTGGTCAGTAGCCATCCCTAAGAGGTGTTCGTCATAAGCCCCACTATGGCAGTCATTTAGGGCTTGCTCAGCTTGGTCATGTGTGAGGCATCGACGTAAAATAGTGTCAACAACTCTTCGATAAAGGACGTCCCCCATGAGAAGTTACTTGGGGGCCTGATGTTGTATGCGTCTTCAACCATCACCGGTGAGCTATGGTTTGAACTTTTGAGTTTGCAAAAATAGAATAATGTGGCCGTACCAAGGGTCCTCGGTTGTCACTATGAATATATTTTCATCTGGTAGTGAGTCATTAACTGGGGATCCTTGAGTCAGACTTGGAAGGTCAGTGATGAACTCAACTAGGATTAATTATGTTTTTCTCTTGGGGGAGCTGAACTATAGTTCGAGCTCCTACTGTGTGACTACCCATCGAGCGTACTTATGATTATTCAGATGGCAGGTTGTTAAATATATCATGGGGTTGATAGTTTTTATGACTGTTGAAGTCCTTAGGATGATGTAATTTCAAAGTTTTTGTATTGCGTGTATTATGGCTAGGGCAGTTTTTTTTTCTAGCTCATATTTTAAAGTAGGGCCAGATATGTTCTTGCTAATGTAATATATTACATGCTCTTTATTATCTAGTTCATCTTGGACAAACACCCCAGCTATGGTTGTGTCTAATGTCGATAAATATAAGTTGTAGACTTTGTTGTAATTGGGTGGGTCAATTAAGGGGGCAGAAGACAATGTGTCTTTCAGTGCCTCAATGACTTTTGAGCTTGATCATCCCATTTGAACGAAATGTCCTGGCGGAGTAGGCATAGGAAACCTTGCGCTCAAGTGGCATAGTTGGGGACAAAGCATCGTAATAATTTGGCTTTCCCTTGTAGGCTTTGAATTTGCTTAAGACTTTTAGATGGTGGTACTTCTTTTATTGCCTAGACCTTGAGGGGGTCAACTTTTATCCCTTGTTGGGATACAATGAATCCTAAAAAATTTCATGCATTAATGCAGAAGACACACTTGAGGGGGTTCAAGCATAGGTTGTAGTGTCGGCACTGTTGGAATACCAACCGTAAGTCCTCTAAATGGCCACCTTGTTTCTTGGATTGTACTGCTAGATCGTCCATGTAAGATAAGATGAGGTGAGCCAGATCATGGAAGATATAATTCATGGCCCACTGGAAGGTGGATCTAGATTTTTTAAGACCAAAAGTCATAGCTTGATATGAAAACGTGCCCCGGGGGATAGTGAATTTCATCTTGTGCCAATCTGTATGCTAGATTTGAATTTGATTGTACCCTGAGAATCCATCCATCAAGGACAAGGCCTCATGACTGCTGTAAGCATCAATGACTTGGTAGATGAAAGGGGTAGGGAAGTTGTCCCTGGGACAAGCTTTTTTTAAATCACGAAAATCTGTGTTGACTCGGATGGTGCCCTGTTTTTTCATGACGAGTACAGGGTTGGAAACCCATGATGTGTAGGTGATTGGGTAGATGAATTTGGCTTTGTGAAGCTTTTCAATCTCTTGTTTGATTGCTTCTACTTTGGATGGGAGTAATTGACGTTGTTTTTGATCAACTAGTGATACGTCAGGCCAAGCGTCAATGTGGTGTTCTACGATGGTGGGGCATAGCCCTCGCATTTCCAAATAATCCCATGCGAATTTATCCATGTACTCTTGTAATAATTCTATATAAGAAGCTACCTCGTTTGGGGATCATGTTGACCCTAGTGAGATTTCTTTGGTTTTGCCTGGTTTTCTTGAGATATTCACCTTAATGGTTGGCTAAATGTTCAACATATTCCCTTCTTCAAATGCATCGGCCACTGGGATAGGGTTTTTGAACCAATATACCTTCCTAGATGGAATGAATTCTTTGGATTCAATGGCGTATATATCTTGGGTTTTTGGGCCGCTAGGCACAAACATTTTTTCTGGAAGAAAAACGAGCGGTGATGCATTGAGTCCCACTAAAAATCTAGTTTCGTCATGGCCTCTAGAATATCTTCATCAGAGTGACATAAGATGTCTAAGTGGGAATTGGTTTGTGCGAGGCCATGAGGAATTGGTTCAGTCCTAACAGTGCTAGTCGACATACATGAATATGACTATGTGGTTGATTTCATGGATCCAGACGAGGTTGAGAGGGTGCATACGAGTTGGGTTTGCACCATTGAAGGTGCTACTACCATTGTTATAGTTGCGGTGGTCTTGACACCAATGAAAGATGAGCAGACAGCATGAGTCATGGTTCCCATGCATGATCATATATGGTGTCGTGTGTTTTCAGCATTATATGGTGGAAGAATTTATGTTATGGTTGTTTGTTTGGGAGAAAATTCATGCTCTTTTGGTGGTGTAATAAAGATACACACACCTTCCTTTACTTGGAAGTTGTGTTGAATGCAGAGGTGCCGAAATGTTTTCATCATGGGGCACATCTCTGTTTCATGGTTATGGCTCATGCAAATGGTGCATGTAGTAAAGGTACCTATCGAGTAGATAGTGTGAGAACCAAAACTAATCTCCATGCCAAATGTGGATGCTTGGAGATAGTTGGGCATTGGTGCATTTTTTCACTTCTACCATCTTCGAGTCTTCGGGCTTGGGTTTTGTGGCTCCTTTGTGGAGTCAAGACTCAACATTGCTCTTGTCGCTTGTAACCTTGGGAGGTATTCACAATTCATAGTGTCGTGAAATTGCGAGCACATGCTACAATAGCAGTGTGTGATCTTCTCTTTATTAGAGAGATGGATATGCAGTATGATTGTGACCATACGAAGACTGTCGATGAGTTTCTTGAGTTCTTGACATTGATTTACCATGTCGTCCTTTATATCGCATAGAACACATGTTGTTCTTGGCTAGTTTGGTGCCCTGCTAAGATCATTGGTCAGCTTAGCTTGCCAAGGGTTTCGGTGACGATGGGGGGAAGGCCACATTGCACCTGGCTGCCTACGTTTGAAACTGGTTACATCCAAGTATTTGGTGACCAATGTGCGTATGACTTCTAACATGGGTCGAAATTGGGGGATGCAAGTACAATTTCGAGCGTGATTTTTTGTCTTGCAAATAAGACAATACTACCGCTCTATGGTTTTCCATTCCCTTTGGACTACCAAATCACTTGGGTACGATTTTCGAAATGATCATAAATTTGGGAATGGAGCGATCAAATTATTGCGTTCGTCACACAATGTGCAGGCTGGGATTGTTTGTGGAAGGTGGATGGGGGAGATAATTTTCCCCCTTGTTGGCCATTTTTCTTCCAATGTGAAGAGGATGGACTTGGTTGCCTCCTTCTCATGGGTTGTCAAACTTTCCACTGAGTCTGAATCTAATCTTTTCTTCTGTAGCGAGACAAATTATGGCCCGGCGTAAACAATTTAGCGTCGAATGGAAGCAGGGGATGTAGGGATAATGACGAACTGGGTGGTTATCTGAACACACTCAGCACGAATATGGGACTGCTCATAGGTCATCGTAGTACACCTGGTTGAATGGGTACCATCTTTGAAACAACTCTAGACCTGCGTAGTCAGCGACGAAGTGATCTCATTCATCGTAGAGTGTGCAGAGCTGGACTGGAGCTCGAGGATGATTATGGGAAAGAGGTGGTTGTTCATGTGACCGTCTCTCCTCTGACACATACAATATGGTCCTTGTTGCTTCCATCCTTTGAGTTGTAGTGTTGTTTGTGGATTTTGTGTCTGAGTCGGCTAAGTCAGGTTTTTGAGCGATGAATCATTGCATTAAATCCAACATAGACCGAAATCGATAGATATGGGGACAACGATGCACGTGGTGGTTTCTCTGACAAATCTGACACGTATGTCGTCTATGTCGAACTAAGTTACTTTGGGAAACTTGTGGGATTTGATACCAAAGGTTGAACGCCCTTAACTCAGGGCACCGTATGATTAAGTGATCAGGTTCGTCACATAGTGCACAAACTAGGACATGCGGTATGGCCTTTGTTTGTCGTCTTTGGGACGTTGGGGTGACTGAATATGAGCAAGATGTACGTTCCTCTCATACGTATAGTATGGTTTTGGGTTCACCCTGGTCCATTTGCATGGGTAATGTTGAGGGGTCCTCCTGGTAAGATTGTTCTAAGGATTGCAAGGCATCCCTATATTGCGACATCTCTAGGAAATGATGGGTATAATGCCCATAATGGTCGCATATGGCACACGCATGATTGGTGCGTAATGCTTTCCTTTGGTTGTTCGTGGCATGTTCCTTTTTATGGTAAGTCAAGGTCACAATATTTATTTCGGTGTGTCGAAGGGGTTTCAATTATTCTAACTCCAGGAAAATATTAGTAGGATGACCTACAATATCACACAATGCACAAGGTTGTAATTCCCTAGGCAACTTGGGGGTTTCTTTTTTCCCTTTCTTGTTATTCTTCTTGGTTGTGTCAGTTGGCGCTGCGATAGCTTTTTTTTTAACTGTTATGACCTCTTGAGGGGCAACAGAGGTTATTCCTGTAAAGGTGATGCCTGGAATTCCCAGCATGGTTGGGGGGACCAAATACAACACGAGTATTTCAAAAGCCATATTTGGCAATGTCATAGTTTCCACGACTTGTTTTGATATAAAGTCGGGTGGAGGATACAAAAATGGGGTTTGCGAAATGGAGTATGGAAGGAATGTCATTCCAATGGCTTCGTCATCCGTACTGCTGGTTTTTGTGTTTGGGATAGTTTTGGTGTTTGATGAGAGCACTGTGCATACCAATGCCCTCGTGCTTTCCAAGACTCCCTCTGGTATAATAGGCAGATCTTCTAAGAATGACCCTAGGATGGATGATGGTTTGAATTGGCCTGGGCCAAATTCTGTATACCTTGTAAGTGGTTTTGTGGTTGTGTCTACGTATGGTAGCACGACATCGCTAGCGGTCATGGGTTTCTTGTAGTAGTATGTGATTTGGTCGATAGTGATGATCCTATCATCATGGAGAAACATCATTACCCTAAATATAGAGGATGAAACTGTAGTCATGGCATACATATAACTCCACCCGAGAAGTATATTGTAGTCTAGTTGTGCATCCAATACCTCAATGTCTATGAGAATTGTTTTTCTGGCTAGGTTTACTGGGACATTTTGATACAAACCGACGGGGGCTGATGACCACCCATCGTATGCTCTAAGCATGATGTCAGATGGTTTTATTTTAGGTGATGCTAACTTTTTCCAAATTTATTTGGACATGATACATGTGGATGTTCCTTCATATACAATGCATCGTTGTATGGTGATGTTCTGAACCAAAACCAGTATTTGGAAAGCGACTAGAGAAGGAAGCCTCAGGCTTGCCTTGTCAAGGTCAAAAACCATTAGACATGAATCCGAAGGATCGATTATGCCTAATGCATAAATTAAGGCTTTTTGCTTTCTTGGGCATGATTGCAAAACTTCCAAAGCTGACATAGCATCTGGTGATTGAGCTAAATCATCCACTATGCTATAGCTATGAGAGGATTTAGAGTTATGTCTCGCGTGCCTAGTTGGTCCCTTGATCGTTTTTGGAAGGGGCTCAATAGGTACTTTGGAGATAGTTAATGGTGTGGTAGGTGTACTCGTACTTGTACCTAATGGGTTGGTATCCGTAGGTGTATCGTAGTTCCTATTCCTTGTTTGGAAAAAAAATTCTTCGCCAACCATGTAGATATCGTGACTACCTCCTTCGGTATCATTTTGGGGTGGTTGTTCTTGTTGGGTGTTAACCTCACCATGGTAGGGGAAGGGTTCATGCATCATGGCAGGTTGTTGAGTAGGTCCCCCTTGTCTTCAGTTACCCTGAATTTTTTTCAATTTGGGGAGTTCGGGATAGGGGTGAATGTAATGGGCATATTCACCACATATGGCACAAGGGTGATTTTTCCTTATACTGGGTCTCTTTTTTTTCCCTTGGGAGTTACTATTTGGCTCTTGGTTGTGATTTCGGTTGGGGATGCCCCCAGATTGAGATCGTGGGGGGCATTTTTGATTACTGCCCCCTTGTCCAGAGTTTCCCTTTTTCTTATTCCTAGGCTTCTTTTTTGCATTTTTTGGAGGATTATTGTTGTTCTCCTGGTCGTAATATTGTCATTTTTTAGCCCAGTATGGTTGCACTAGGTTCGCCAGTGCATTATTTTTTGTCAATGCTGGATTCTATGCAGGGAAAGGGGAATATAGGTTCCCCTCTCCCTGATTGGGGTAATATTTTTGGGGAGGCTCTCTTGTATTAGCATTCCTAGCTGAGTATTGGTTCCCCTGCAAGGGAGGGTATAAGCCTCCCTCCTGTTGATGGTATGGTATTACCCTATTCATCATATTCTGCAAAGGTGTAGATTGACTTTGATGGTAGCCAGGTTGCGATACGTTCTGGATAGAATCATACGAGTATCCTTGGTACTGATTACAGCTGCTTAGGTGACCTTGGTTCAAGGACCCCATCAAACCGTCTGCATTATTCAATGTGCCTTGTAACTCTCTATAAGTTTGCAGGCGGGGGAATCTGGTAGTACATTGTAAATATATCCTGACTAGGTGTAAATGAGTTCAAGATGTTGGGCATTGCTAATGGCATCCTCCTCGGAGGTGGGTTTTTGCGTCGCCACGTCTTTTGAAATCTCAATTGTGAGAGTTTTCAAAAATAATTCCAACAACACTCTATCGTCAATTTTGGCTTTACAAAAACTATGGTGTCACCTCCATTCATGGAGATGGTCCGATATATGGATGGATGATGTTTTCCTAAAATGTGTCAGTAGTTCCAGTCCTGAATCATGATGAATGGGGAGCTGAAAATAGGTGAGGAACATGGTAGCGAGGGCGCTAAAGGTTCCATGAGAAGCAGAAGTCTAATCAACATACCATAGCGCCACAGGCCATGTTAGGGTGCGTTGGAAAAGTCTTAGTCTAATGGTATCATCAGTGATACTATTGGACGAACACCACATGTGTTAGATCCCTATATTACTAGTGTAGTCCCTTATTTTTGTTAGTGTAGCCCCCTTATTGTTATTATTGTCCCCCTGTAGCCCCCATATTTTTATTATTATACCCCATAAAAGCCACTATTGTTATTGTTGTGCCCTTACATTATTATTGTTAGGTCGGCTAGGATTATATTGTGACCCCATGGACTCCTATATATAGAAAGGAGGTTTTTTCATTTGTATCATCCAAGAATTATTCATTTATGTAATGTAAAGGAGGTTTCCCCCTTGAAGTGGTTGATTTTCTAAGGCGTTGATCTTTATTTTCTTCTATTTGTGGAGCTATTTTCATAACATTTGGTATCAGAGCTTTGGATTCTAGGGATTCGCTGCTTCAAACAAGTCATCATGGAATTTTTGCTATAATTTTTTTTCTGTGAAGGTTTAAAAACTTTAAAAAAAAATCCCATTTGCGAATAAATCCTAAGGAACTTCTTGTAAAAATTTCAGTTCTCGGTTCGCAATATTTTCGGTGATAAGATCGATGGAACTTAGGGTTTTTGCAGGCTCCCAAATTTCATCTCAAAGAGATGACCTTGGGAAAATTTTCATAACTCTCTCTCTTTGAGCATCAGATTGGAATTCTATTAAAATTGGCCAAAATTACACAGACTTTAGTTTCCTGTGTATCAATTTTAGAGCCAAAGGAGGAAACAGTGACACGTGACACATCATACAAGTTCATTATACTGAACAAGTCCATAATTAGGTCATTGTGGGAGAGTGGGCATAAATTTTTCTTGAAGAATCCAAATGAGTTCAGACCTATGGCATTAGAAAGAAAATTTAGAGGGATACTAAAGGGCTAAAGATAAAATATTTAGGATCCGAAATTATAAAGATACATCAGTTTCAATATCAAGCTCCTGAAAAGCAAGTAAAATGTGTGTATTTTTTTTCAAATTGCATAAGTCTTGTTTGAAAAATTAGTTTGAAGTGATTCCAAGGGAATATTGAATCATAGATATCAGTATTGGGTTCTAAAATGCCCCCTACAAATAATTCAACACCCATTAAGCCCTCAGAAGCCTCTATTATGACTCATGAAGAGGAATAAGTGCAACATGATATATCAAAATTACAAGAGCAAGTGCAACAACTTTTGCTCTCACAAAGAGCAACTAAATGGAAGTTTTGAAGAAAGGCATGCAAACTAAGATGGGTGGTTTGAAGAAATGTGTGGAAGCTAATATGGATGGTTTAAAGAATGGCATGGATGACATGGAAGAAAAAATTAAAGACAACATGGAAGATATGAAGAATGATCTAAAAGCATAAATGGAAGGTTTGAAGGAAGGTTTGACAAAGTTGATACAATAAATGATTCCTAATGGCGAAAATAGAGTAGGGGAAACTCATTATGAGAAAAAAATAAACATTAATTGTGATTTCATAAACTCTAATGTTGGATTGAACACCCACCATATTCCAAATATCTATATGAGGAAGTTTGATGGCAAGGATCTCGTAACATGGATACTACAGATGGAACAATATTTTGATCTCAATAATGTGCAAAACACACAAAAGGTACACATTACAACTTTATATTTAGAACAAAATACATTTGTATGGTATCGATGGCTTTGCTCCCATAAAAAAATTGTCACTTCGTCAACTTTTACGGAGGAAACGATAGCACATTATGAGGATAGAAAGAGAAACACCTTCTTTAGCTAATTGAAAAATCTCAAACAAAAGGGTTCAATGATGGAGCACATTGAGGACTTCCAAAAATTGAATATAAGGGTAATTTATATTCCAGAGGAACATAGGATTGATGCCTTCATAGGGACTTTAAAGGATAACATCTAACATGAGGTTCGCCTTTGGGAACCTAATTCATTGAAGAAGGCATTCAGGTTGGCAAGAAAATTTTAATGTAAAATTATGGTGATAAGGAAGCTTACCACTCACAACTATAAAGATGGAAGTGTTGCTACTCCTAGACTTCCACAACTTACAAGGTTGAAACCATAATGACTGGAAGAAAAAATAGCAAAAGGGCTTTGCTA
The DNA here is from genome assembly GCA_034641835.2 of Pinus albicaulis. Taxonomy (NCBI): domain Eukaryota; kingdom Viridiplantae; phylum Streptophyta; class Pinopsida; order Pinales; family Pinaceae; genus Pinus; species Pinus albicaulis. The sequence continues at coordinate 796,642,730 of CM076571.1, forward strand.
CAGTTGTGATAGAAAATACACTAAAGTTCATAAGTGTGCTAAGAAGAAATTATTTAACAAAGATTGTGAATAGGAGGAAGAAAATGAACAAGAAACTTCAAAAGAATAGGATATACACCAAGAAACAACCCTAGAGAAAGAAGAAATGAGTCCAACCATATCCTGTAATGAATTGGCAGGAATTACCACTCCTCAAACTCTCAAGATAGAAGTACATATCAAGAATAAAAAGGTAATAGTGTTGATTAATTCGGGTATTGCCCATAATTTTGTTTCATTGTAAGATAGCCAAGGAATTAAATTAGTTCCTATACCCAGCACCAAAGTGTCAAGTGATGGTTTAAAATGGAGGAACTATAAATTTCTTTGAAAAATTCCACAATATCAAGCTAACCATGGGGGAATATGTATTGAATATTCCAATGTTGTCCATTCCAATGGGAGGTGTTGATGTTGTACTAGGAGTATAATGGTTACAATCTTTGGGGATGGTACCTTTTAGTTTTCAAGAACTTTTCTTGAAAAAAAAATTGGAACGAAGGGAATTTGAATTACAGGGTATCGCAGGGAACCTGGAAAAGATAATAAGATCTAATGTCGTGAAAAAACTTCTAAAGAAAGAACAACGAGGCTTAATTGCACAATTATGCTCACTAGAAGTTCCAACATCAAAATCATCTATTTCTCCAGATCTCCAAAAAGTCTTGGAAAATCATTCTAAGGTGTTTGAAACTCCCAAAGGACTCCCACCTATTCGTGATCAATTTCATGCTATTCATTTGATTCTAGGAAGTGTTCCTCCAAGCATCAGGCCTTATAGATATCCTTATGTCCAAAAGAGTGAAATTGAACGTATGATTACAGAAAAGTTAGAGGTTGTTATAATTCAACCTAGTCAAAGTTATTTCTCTGCTCCAGTAATATTGGTGCACAAGAAGGATGGATCATGACGCATGTGTCTGGATTATAGGGAACTCAATAAGCTCACTATTAAATATAAATTTCACATTCCTGTGATTGATGAATTATGGGATGAAATACATGGAGAAATTTATTTTACCGAGTCGGTTCTTCATTCAGGATATCATCAAATTAGAATTAAGACTGAATATATTCTGAAAATAGCATTTCGAACTCATGAGCGTCATTATGAACTTTTGGTCATGCCTTTTTGCCTTACCAATGCACCTTCTACATTTCAAGGGTTGATGAATTCCATTTTCAAACACTTCCTTAGAAAATTTGTGTTAGTATTTTTTGATGATATACTAATCTACAATAGGACTTGGAAGGATCATGTTCAACATGTTGATAGGGTGCTCAAACTATTGGTGGAGAAATAATTATATGCAAAAACCTCCGAACGTTTCTTTGGAGTACAAGAGGTGGAATATCTGGGTCATATTTTATTTCGGGAGGGTGTTAAGGTATACCCTAACAAAATTAAAGCCATTAAGGAATGGAAATTCCCCACGACCATAAAGCAGTTGCGAGGATTTCTTGGGTTAACAGGGTATTATCGCAAGTTTTTTAAGAATTATGGGAGAATAGTAGCACCTATAACAACATTATTGAAGAAATATGCATTTTCATGGAATCCTGAAGCAACTAAGGTCTTTGATATTAAAGAGGAAATGTGCCTAGCATCGGAACTACGCCATAATTCACAAAAACCTTTATTGTGGAATGTGATGCCTCAGGAAATGGAATTGGTGCATTTTTAATGCAAGAAGGAAGACCCACTGATTTTGAAAGCCATCCAATCAAAGGAAAGTATTTACAGAAAGCTATTTATGAGAAGGAAATGTTGGCAATACTACATGCAATAAAGAAATGGTGACCTTACCTAATGGGAAGACACTTCAAGGTAAAAACTTATCATGATAGTCTTAAATAATTTTTGGAACAAATAATATCTTCATAAGAGAAGCAAAAATGGGTCACAAAGATGTTGGGTTATGACTTTGAAATCATCTACAAAAAAGGGAAGCTAAATGTTGTTGCAGATGCACTCTCAAGAAATGATGAAGAGGTGGAAGCATTGCTTTGTGCCATTTCTATTATCCAACCAGATTAGATAACCGAAGCAAGGGATGAATGGAAAAATGAAGAAGAAGTGTGGACACTCATTCAAAATTTGCAGCAAGATCCTAATACATCTGATACATTTAGTTGGAAAAATGCTTCCTTGTGGTACAAATATCGCTTATATATTTGTAAGAATTCCCAACTAAAACAAAAGATGCTTTTGGAATTTCCCACCTCTACGTTAGGAGGAAACTCAATATTTTTAAAAACTTACCACAGCGTGAAGAAGGAATTTGTTTGGGATGGCCTTAAATCTGATATTCAAAATTTTGTGGTGGAATGTTTGGTTTGCCAACAAAATAAAGTTGAGACAATTAAGACCCCGAGTCTTCTACAACCTTTATCCATTCCAAGTCAACATTGGGAGGAGGTTTCAATGGATTTTATCATAGGTTTACCTAAGTCCAAAGGAAAGAGTGTCATCATGGCGGTAGTTCATAGACTTACCAAGTATGCACACTTTTGTGTAGTATCTCATCCATTTAAAGCAAGTACATTTGCTACTGCATTTATGGAAACAATTCAAAAGCTTCATGGAAATCCAAAGATTATTGTAAGCGATAAAGATCCCATTTTTACTTGAAATTTTTGGACGAAATTATTTTCTTGTTTGGGTACTCAACTAGCTCATATATCATCCTATCATCCTCAATTTGATGGGAAAACTAAGATAGTGAACAAATGTTTGGAAGGATATTTTCGTTTTTTTGTATCTAATAAAAAAACACAATGGGTCAAGTGGTTACCTCTGGCGGAATTGTGGTATAACACTTCCTTCCATACTGCAGCAAAAATGACCCCATTTATGGCACTTTATGGATATCATCCATTGTCCATCACATCATCTTTAAGAGAAAACTCTAAGGTTCAAGCAGTTGAAGTTCACATCGATCATCAACAACAAGTTCTCCAACTCTTAAAGGATAACCTAAATTTGGCACAAAATCGAATGAAACAACAGGCAGATCAACATCGCAGCGAGAGAAGTTTTGATGTAGGAGACTAGGTATTTTTATGGCTACAACTATACAAAAAAATGTCCCTCAAGCAAGCTAGGAAGGATAATAAATTATCGCCAAAGTATTATGGTCCTTACAAGGTGTTGCAAAATATTGGTACTATGGAATACAAATTGGAGCTTCCTGCTTCTTCTCGAGTGCACCCATTTTTCCATGTTTCATACTTAAAGAAGGTTATAGGGGAAAAACTTCCAATTCAAACAATATTGCTAGAACTTGATGAGGAAGGAGAAATAATATTGGAACCTAAAGCAGACGCGAAAACAATAAATTGACATCTATGAAATCGATTAACTTTAGAGTATCTCACCCAGTGGAAGAACTTACCCACTGAAAATTCCACGTGGGAGGATGAGAATTTTATACAGAAGCATCCAAAGCTACTCAAGCGTTGAGGACAACACTTTTTTGAAGGAGAAGGGCATGTTAGGTCCCTATATTACTAGTGTAGTCCCTTATTTTTGTTAGTGTAGCCACCTTATTGTTATTGTTGTACCCCTGTAGCCCCCATATTGTTATTATGGTGCCCCATAAAAGCCACTATTGTTATTGTTGTGCCCTTACATTATTATTGTTAGGTCAGCAAGGATCATATTTTGACCCCATGGACTCCTATATATAGAAAGGAGGTTTTTTCATTTGTATCATCCAAGAATTGTTCATTTATGTAATGTAAAGAAGGTTTCCCCCTCGAAGTCGCTCATTTTCTAAGGTGTTGATCTCTATTTTCTTCTATTTTTGGAGCTAGTTTCATAACAATAGGTGGAAAGTCATGATATGGTTTCTCAGGTCTTCCGCTTGCTTCCCTTCAAATTTTGGTATATCCGAAGGGAGATTTGTGGGCATGGGAGGAAAATTAAGGCCATGAGAAATTGGGTCATTAGTTAACTTCGTTAGATCTGGAATATTAAGTGATTTTGAGAATGGTAACTATGCATGCATTGTTGCAACCATAAATTTTCCGCCAAACTGTGTTGCCGCTGCCGTGACCTGAGCTGCTAGAATAAACCCGACCCTGCCCGACCTTCGCGCTACTGTGTTGAACTATCGGTGCTATCGATCGTCGTTACCACTTTCCGCACTTTGGTGTTGTGTCACCACCCTACCACAATACTATTTTGCACGTCCGCCATGTGAGTCATGTTGTTGCAACAAGACTGCACCCAACACAACTGCTACGTGTAGTACCCGTGTTTTCCCACACATCGCACCCTGGCATATGAACGTCACATACTTCCTATGTATTCATCGTATGTTGCCTAACCAGAGTGTGTTCCATCTAAGTGCGTCTCTCACATGTTTCGTAACACACTTACCCCATCGTCGCATCATCACTCGAGTTGGTCGTTCGTCACGCCAAGGTGCGCCAGCCACTGTCGATGGTCATCTATGACTCGTGGTCCTTACATCCTCCACCACTCTAAATCATTTCCGTCCCTTCACAACATCATAACATCACACGATCTATCGTCGCAATCCATGTCACAAAAATATCGTCGCAAAGTGTCGTCGCTCCAACATATCCAATAATGTTCATGCCACCAACTCTGCTATATCCGTATATATATTAGCATATAGATGTGATCACTCTTGACCCACTTCATGCCTTTGACCTGTCTACAACTACGTAAGAAATCATTTGTTGGATCCCCCTGTGATGGTGATAATCTGGCTAGCTAATCCAACCGAACATCTCCACACAAGAAAATTTTCTCCCTACATCATCATGACTGTCAAATAATCCCGCAATCAAGTGTCCATATTGCTCCATTGCCTACTCATAAGGTTTAGAGAACTCACTCCCCTGAGCAGATGACAATGAGCCTCATCCCCACGTTAGTCTAGAAAGAGGGGGAAGTGGAGGTTGAAGGCTCTCCCTCTTCCTCAGTTATCAACTCAATCCACCTATCTAGATCTTCCTCTTCCAATATCAACATGTATGCTTCCTAACTTTCTTCCTAAATCTGTGGTCCAACATCTTCCTTTTCCTCCATTGTCTTAAGTCTTCTTGAAAGGTCCAAGATACTATCAGACAATGCAATGATTTTCTGTGCTTGCTCTTGAAGTTTGTCCTCTGTAGTGGACAATCTTATCCGGATTTCATCTTCCTGTTTGATGTCCACCACACTCATAGTTTTCAGTTTACTATTGGTCGTGTTTTCTCCTATGGTTGGTATGCCAATAGGATGATCATCTCGGCCATCATAAATGTACAACTTCCTCATTTGTGGAACCACCATAACTTCATATTTCTTAAAAAATTCCACTCCCAGCACAAATTTATAATCATAAATCCTAACAACCATGAAATAAACATCCCCATGCCAATCTCCAATTCCAATCAGTGTTTTCTCATAAACCCCAATCACATAACTAGGAGGTGAATTCACTGCTTTCAACTGAGCTTGGATTGGTTTGAACTTCAATCCAACTTTCCTAGCAGTTTCCTCTCTAATGAAGTTGTGTGTAGCACCAGCATCCACCATAGTGATAAGTGTTCCCTTAAAAATCTTCATGTTCACATATTCGAGCTTGTTCTGCACAGGATCACATCTAGAGACAACTTCAACAGCTAATGTAGCTCCTAAAACCTACATAGTCGCAACTGTGTGTTCCTTCTTCTTATTTGCTTGTACTTTTGCGTCCAACTTTGGATCATGTGGTCCTCTGCACATATCCAACACTTCAAGGGCTTCTTCATCTTTGACTTATTATTCGATCTTGAAGTTTCCTCCTTCGGTGCCTCCTCCTTTGGTTTCTCAAAGGTAGGCTTATTCTTTTTTATTTCATCTCCTTCATCATACAGTTTTATCATTTTATCTACTGCAGCAAAATCTTCTTCCAAGGTTATTGTCTTTTGCCTCCTCACCTCATCACGTGCCCAAGGTTTCAGTCCGATAACAAAGTTAAAGACTTTATCCCTTTCTATCATGTCAGGTAGTTATAAGATAGCACTTTGATACTCACTTTGATATTGCTAGAGACTCCCTGTCTGCTTAATATATTTTATAATAGATCTCACATCCCAGGTCTCATCTTGTGGACTAAAGTGAACTTGCAAATCATCCTTCATGTGTTCCCATGCAGTGATTTCAAATCCTTCACCATATGCAATTTGGTCAAGTTTCCTTCTCCACCACATTTTCGCATCCTCTGTAAGAATTGAGCAACAATATTCACCTTTGCTTCTTCATTAGGAATAGCTAACCTATCCAAGTATTATTCCATGTCCCATAAAAAATTTTCAAGTGTCTTCGCATTCCTTGTTCCATAATATGACTCAGGTTCTTTCACTTTTAAATGGGCAGTCCCTCCAGAAGTTCCTTGCCTCATGTCCCTTTTCAATATGATCATTTCATAAAATAAGTCCTTGAACTATAGAAATTTTAATACAAATTGTGTATTGCCTGGATTATCCTAATCTAACAACTATATGCCACTGTTAAATACATAATCGCTTCTACAAAAAATCTTTGCGAAAATTTAAAACATGATCGCCAATTGCAAACACATGAAGAAAGATCAATCGCACATAACACAAATGTTTTTACCAGGAAAGCATAAAGCTAAAAACCCCACTATCATATATTATGTATATATCATGGATCATGAAACAATATCATACAAAACTCTAATCCAAGAGCTCTCGATACAATATACAATTGTCTCACACGGTCATACAAATATTGGCAAAGACATGCACCAATTTACTGCCTCCTGATGGCCTGCCTCCACTGCACAATCCCTGAATGAATGAGATCCTGCTTGCCTTGATTGTGCAATCCTCATTGGCATCTCAAATGTGTATTTGGTTGCATGAGTGCACCCATTAATGTCACAACTGATAGTCAAATTGTCCCTTTCATCTATCTCTCAACTGGGTCTCCACTGGATCTGACATGCATGTAGTTAACAGTAATAAATCTTCAGTTGCATGTGAGACCACTACTTGTGAATTAATTAAATAATTAATTCATTGATCTCTCACCAGTGTATGTTTAGTTACAACTAGCACAACTGAGTTTAACTCACTTAGCTGAGTTAAACTACTTTACAACTCACATAACTACACATCCAACTCTGTTACAACTTCGAATCACTTAGCTACAACTAAGTCCAATTGCATGTCCCAACAACCAAAATTTGAACTCAAATTTACCATAGCCAACTGGTTTTCCATTTATGTTAACTATATCCAAGTGCTTCATGAGAATAGATTAATATTTATTGTCCAACTATTATTAAGGGATAATAATAGTCGACATGCATTTATAAATAGACATGCGATCTATAAATAGACTTCGCACATACATCTAAAAATATAACATCATCTATAAATAGAATTTTCTCACAATCTATAAAGAGACTTCTGCTATAAATAAAATATTCTCATCCGTTCTAAAAATAGACTTACACCTAAAAATAGCCCAAGGCTCCATCCTAGTGTAGGTGCTTAATTTTTCACTAGGATCATCATCTTGTTGAATCTCAACACTCCCTTTCATCAAGAACGGGAATATCCTTCACCCTAATCTTGTCTCTATGGTATTCGAATTTTCTCCTCATGAGTTCCTTCATCAGAATATCTGCATCCTGATCTTCTGTAGGAATGTACTGAAGCAACATGATCTTCCACTGCACATAATCTCTAATATGATGATACCGGATATCTATATGCTTAGATCTATCATGAAACACAAGATTAATCGAGAGTTTAATGCAACTCTGATTATAAAATGAATCACTGTAGGATATAAATGAGAACTAAACAAACCAACCAGGATATTTCTCATCTAGATAGCCTCACATGCAGCTTGACTTGTTGCCATGTATTCTGCTTCCGTTGAACTGAGTTCCACAGACGTTTGTTTTCTGTTGTACCAAGAAACAATTGTAGATATGATACTAAAGATCCCCCCTGATGTGCTCTTTCCGTCCGTTGGGCTACCCACCCAATCTGCATCCATGAAGCCATGCAAATTCACCTCATCCATGTGTCTGTACCATAAGCCATACTCAGATATTCCCCTCAGGTATCTCAGGATATGCTTGCTCGCCTTCCAAAAGAGCTTGGTAGGCTTAACCATCGCTTGACTAAGCCGGTTCACTCCATAGCATATGTCCGGTCTTCTATTCACTAAATACATTAGTGAAACCACTAACTATCGATAGACAGTAGCATCCACTATCTCTCCAGATGTAGCGTCCTCTTTCCTCCAATTTCCTATAAGAGGAGTATCTATGGGTTTGCAGCTCTCCATGTGAAACTTACCCAGTATATCCCTTGCATACTTGCCTTGAGACACAAAATTTCACCATCTCGTTGCCATATTTACAATCCAAGGAATTAATGAAGGAGGCCCATATCCTTCATCTCGAACTCCTTTGCAAGGTCCTCCTTGCATGAGTGTATCAATTACTCATCACCAGTCAGTATTAAATCATCAACATAAAGAACAATGATTAAAAGCTTACCCTCCACTACAATTTGGTATAGGTTTGCATCCGCCTCACTCTTGGTGAAGGAAAGTCCGATGAATTAGTTGTCAATCTGAGTGTACCAAGCACAGGGTGCTTGCTTCAGCCCATACAGTGCTCTTTTGAGTCTTCACACATGCGAATCACTGCTGAAGATCTCAAATCCTTTACGCTTCTCAATTTACACTTCTTCCTCAATGATCCCATTGAGAAACGCAGTCTTCACATCCATCTGATGAATGTGCCAACCCATCTGCGCTGATAGAGCAAGGATGGTCCTTATGGAAGAATATCGTGCGACAGGTGCAAAGGTTTCTTCATAATCAATCCCCTCAATCTGTGAGAAGCCCCAGGCCACAAATCTGACCTTGTATTTCTCAACACTCCCATCAACAGCTTTTTTTACCTTGTAGATCCATCTTGAACCTACCACTGATTTATCAACCGACCTTGGAACAATTTCCCAAGAACTGTTTCTAACAATGGAGTCATACTCCTCCACCATTGCATCTACCCATGTGGGCTCCTGCACTACTTCCTGAAAGGAAGATGGCTCAGTCACAATACATTTTCTCATGAGAGCCATGTATCCATTAAATTAGTCAGGAGAATTTCTTTGTCTGCATTGTGAATTAGGGGCTCCTACATTCTACGCAGCATCAAGTCTCAGCCTATGAGCTTCTATGGTATACCTTATACCAGTTCTGATGTTTGGCTCTGCGTGAGTGGACTCCTCCACTCCACGAACCTCCTCCTGTGGCTAATCCAAATCTAGAGATTCATCTTTGGGAACCGGCAGTTCCTCCTCCGCATGCAAGTCCAGCTCCCTCTCAAGCGACAACCACATGGCTTTCCCCTCATCGAATTTTGTATCCCGTCGCACAACAGTTATCTTACTGTTAGGAAAATACACATGATAATTATGGGGTGTTTCTGTGTACCCCAAAAATATCCCAACTTCAGTAGTCGACTCCAGCTTCTTCTTGGCGTTCTTGGTCACATGCACATAAACAGATGAGACAAAAATCTTAAAGTGAGAAACATCTGGTTTCTTACTAGTGAAAGCTTCTTCACATGTATTCATGCCAAGTACTTTATGAGGACAAGCACATAAACCGCAGTGTTGCATGCTTCCACCCACAAATTCATTGGTAGGCCTTGATCATGCAACATTTCTCGTGCTGCACACACGATCGTTCTGTTCTTCCTCTCCGTGACCCCATTTTGCTATGGGTTATGAGGCGCTATGAGTTTTCTTCGAATTACTTCTTTGCTGCAGAATTCTTTGAATTCATTAGACATGTATTCTCCACCATTATCGCTCCTCGAAGCCTTCACTTTCTTCCTTGACTCTTTCTCCACCAATGCCTTAACCTCACAGAAGTTTCATAATGTTTGATCATTCTTCTGCATGAAGATGATCCAACATTTACGAAAAAATTCGTCAACAAAAATAACATAATACATGTGTTTTGTTGTTGAAGCAACCAAGAATGGGCCACACACATCTGTGTGAACTCTCTCTAGGATCATCGAAGCCCGGTTCTCCTTTTCATGAAAGGTGGACTTTACATACTTCCCCATACTGCAACCCTTGCACTGATCTAACTGAGAAATTGTTCCCATTGGAAGTCTAGTAGATATTTGTTGCATGACTCTCAAGGATCCATGATCAAGATGGCCCAATCGCCTGTGCCATAACACGCCCTCATCCTGGCTCACCACTTTTTCTGCCTTGCCCATCATGGAAGTGGAGCCATCTACCTCCAGCTTGTAGATATTCTTAACTCGAATCTCTGTCATATTGGCTTGACCCATTGTTTTATGTCGCAGGAAATATTTTCCATTGCTGAAAACAACGTCATAGCCTCTGTCCTCCAACATCGCGACTGAGACCAAGTTTTTCTTCAGACCTAGAACATGAATAACATCTTTCAGTTGAAATGGTTTACCAGACTCCCTCTCAAAGGTAATGGTACCTATGTCGGTCACATTGTATCGTCCATCATCGCCCATCTCTATATGCATTTGGAGATCTTTCTCCTCCAATTTACTGAAAATCTCCTTATATCCCGCCTTGTGGAAGGAAGAACCATTATCAAGATACCACATTGATCCCAATGTGCTTGATACCAAGCATGCAATCAAGGAGAAATCAAGTTCAAATTTTGAGTCAAGGGCTTCGCCAGCTACAGCTCTCACAGCCTTCTTATTCTTCTTCTTCTGTGGGCAGTCAGTGGCGAGATGCCCATGTTTGTGACAGTGAAAACACTTCACCTTGGAAAAATCCAACTTCTTGCCTTTAGACTCAAATTTTGAATGGAATTTATTCCTCTTCCCTTTCCTTGCCTTGGCAGCCAAAGCACAATCCTCTTCATCATCATGCTTTGATGAAGAGCCATCTTTGGTGTTCCACCTAAACTCCTCCTGCACTAGATCCGACCACAATCGTTCCCAATCCGGCAGTTTTTCCCGTCTGTTGACAAAGTCTTCATAATTGTACCAACTCTTAGGAAGTCCCAAGAGAGCCAAGCTCACCAAATCATCATCAGCAAAAGTGATTACCACACTCCCCAGTTCATCTTGACATTCGACAAACTTTGTGAGATACTTTGGAATATTGTCGCCCTTTTCCATTTTGATCTTTCTGAGTTTATCCTTCAGTACCAATTTCCTATGGTCGTTGTTTCTTTGGAAAATATCCGTCAAAGCCTTCCAAATAGCATATGGAGTGGCTTTCCCATGAATTCTTGAGACAATGTGGTCTCGTACACCTTCCAACAGAATCCTTCTTGCCTTCGCTACTTTATTTTGCCATGCATCAAGTAATGCATCATTCGTCGAAGTGGGATTAGGAACATCACTGTCGATGAATTACTTCAAGCCATTATCTTCAAGCACCACCTCCATCCTATCCTTCGAGGAAATGAGGCTCGAGTTGCCCTTGAGTGAAAACTCTAGCCGCAAGCCATTGAAAGCCATTTCGATGTTTACTCAATTGTCGCACCAAGAAATTCTTGCAGCAAATTCGAATTGTTTCCACCAACAAACTCAGCTACTACTTCAAAATTGCAATCTTTTGTGCTCTGATACCATGTAGAAATTTTAATACAACTTATGTATTGCCTAGATTATCCTGATCTAACAATTACATGGCACTGTTAAATATAGAATTGCTTCTACAAAAAATCTTTACAGAAATTTAAAACACGATCGCCAAATGCAAACACTTGAAGAAAGATCAATCACACATAACAAAGGTGTTTTTATCAGGAAAGCATAAAGCTAAAAACACCACTATAATATATTATGTATATATCATGGATCATGAAACAATCTCATACAAAACTCTAATCCAAGAGCTCTCAGTACAATATACAATCTTCTCACACTGTCATACAAAAATTGGCAAATACATGCGCCAATTTACTACCTCCTAACAGCATGCATCCAGTACGCAATCCCTGCTTATCACAATCCCTGAATGAATGAGATCCTACTTGCCTTGACTGTGCAATCCTCAGTGGCATCTCCGTTATATGCGTGGTTGCATGAGTGCACCCACTACTATCACAACTGATATTCAAACTGTCCCTTTCACCTATCTCTCAACTGGGCCTCCACTGGATCTGACATACATGTTGTTAACAGTATTAAATATTCAGTTGCATGTGAGACGACTAATTTTGAATTAATTAAATAATTAATTCATTGATCTATCACTAGGGTATGATTAGTTACAACTAGCACAACTAAGTTAAACTACTTTACAACTCACATAACTACACATCCAACTCTGTTACAACTTCAAATCACTGAGTTACAACTAATTCCACTTGCATGTCCCACCAACCAACCTTTGAACTCGAATTTCCCATAGCTAACTGGTTTTCCACTTCAGTTAACTATTTCCAAGTGCTTCATGAGAATGGATTAATATTTATTGTCCAACTACTATTAAGGAATAATAATAGTCGACATGCATCTATAAATAGACATGTGATCTATAAATAGACTTCGCACATACATCTATAAATAGAATTTTCTCACCATCTATAAATATAATTCCACTATAAATAGAATTTTATCATCCGTTCTAAAAATAGAGTTACACCTAAAAATAGCTCAAGGCTCCATCCTAGTGTGGGTGCTTTATTTTTCACTAGGATCATCATCTTGTTGAATCTCAACATGAACTTCTCATGAACTTGAGTAAGCTCATCTACGAGTCAATCTCTGGACAAATCCATGGCTTCTATTTTCTTCAAGGCTTCACCAAGATGCCATTCAGAGTACTCAGAATGTACCACCATAGCATCATGCTCATCTCTCACCTTTTCCAATTCTTCCTTCAATGTACTAATCTTATCTTTGTGCTCTTCAAAAGCTTCTCAACTATCCATAGCCACTTCATCAACTTTTTTTATCAAGTTGTTCCATGTGCTCAGCTGCCTTCTTCAAGATGACTTCTTGAGAAAGTACTTGCGCCTCCTCAATTACTTGAGGTTCCTCCATGGTACCTTCCATTTGTATTGCTTGAGAATGGGTTAAGACCATGTACTAACCTGTCCAACTGTAGCCCTGCAAATGCTTCTATCAGATAAAAAAATCCACCAAAGATCCCCAAGCTTTAGCTTCAACCTGCAACTTCTTGTTGTCCCTGCTTGCTTCAGTCCTTGGCTTTCAATGATAAAATCCCTTAAATTCCCTTCAATAAATTATGGAATCAGATGCTCTCATACCACATGTCACGCCCATATACCTGTGGTACTCTTTCAACCTCTCTATAGGCGAGTGTGGCACTACTTTAATTTTCTTTTTTCGAATACTCAGTAAATATACCACGCCTCTCAAACACATTAATTAATTAATATTCCAGTGTGTTATCAAATAGCAACGTAAATAATCACATAAACATCAATAACAAACCACATGAACACCCATACATTCATATTGACTGGCATTGTACACTGTGGAAAAATAGGTATCTAAATGTGATGGTTTAAGGGAGGTTCTTGGGGAATACTACCTCGTGGCGTGCCCTAATGGATGTTTTTTTATTACCCGAAGGGGTAGTGTTCCTATGCCCTCTAGGGGTTGAGTGTGGTGACCCTGTTGGGGTTTCCACTAGTGTGGTGTTGGGTGACCCTTGGGGGTTTCCAATCACATATGCCTCAATAAAGGATGAACCGATAATGGTGGCAGTGTCTCCTTTTCGATCCCTAAATGGTGGGATACCTAACAGTCCTCCCTCTAATGGGGGAGGTCCAAGAAATGCCTAGATCGATGGGATCCCATTAGGTCCGTTATGGTGTCGACTAGCTTAATCTTGGTGATATTTTTGGTTTGTTGGAGGAAGGAAGATTTATATCAAAGAAAATACAATCACAGGCACAAAAAAAAGCGAAAATAAATAAGAGATAATTTTTCCTTTAATTTAAACCTATGTGACCAATCAAGCAAAAAAATTGGTTTTATTTGTTTTGCGTATGATACTCAAAATCCTATATATACCTACTCGTACTTACACTCTCAACGTAACTAGGCCTTGTGAAGATATCTCCTTATGGGTACTGGGCTAATGTCTCGAAAGAGTTGGCGACGCCTTCCGGTAGCCGAAGAATCGACCAAGGTAATGCTATGAGGATCAAGTGTTGTCGGCATCGTCACCTATAGGGAAGGATGCCCTAGTTTTTGTCAATAAAGTACCATCGTCCAACGTGACCATTCTAATCTTAAGCTTCTTGGAAATCAGCTACTAGTACCAAGCACTAGATGGGCCAAGTAGCCCCAAAGAGTACTGCATGCACTGGGCCTAATCTTAACCCCCTTTGAAACAGATCTCTGGGAAGGTTTGGGTGTTCATTCTGTGGGCGGATAGATGGATTTGAAGCTCCCTAAAAAATTCAACATCTATGTTTCAAAATGTATTATAACCATGGTGGCTTATTGGATTCCTACCCTTGATGGTCCTAACCTGAACTATAATTTCTTTTGTGGCCCCTGTGGGGAGAATTTAGTGAGTTCAGTTAATGATTATTTTTAGAGAGTTTGAATTTTTCTTAGGATATGTTTTGGTGAAGTAACTGTAAGAAGGGGATAAAAGTCCCAACACACTGGAAGCCTTTTGGTCCAATGCTTATCGATGCTTCCTGTGTGCTTTGGAGTGTACAATCAAAAGTGTTATGAGATGTGTATATGCGTTGATCCTTTACAATCATTTTCTAATTACCCTTTGTTTGATTATTCCTTGCAAAAATAATGATGTGTGGATTATGGGCCACTTACACCTTGCCTAGTTAGACTATGTTTGCACTATAGGGAGATGGAAAATTGTCTTAGGAAAGTGTTCATTTGCATACCCAAGCTCACCGTGAGGTGAAAGTGTGGCAAAGATTACTTTCCTTCTTTTTGACAGTTTGGTCCTAGTCCCAATTCCTAATGCAAAATTGAACTAATCTAATGCAGAAATTGAGAAAATTGAATTAGCTAAAGATATGTGGATATATGGGCCACTTAATTTTATGCTAATTATGCTATGTGTTTTTTATATTTTATCAACAAATCATTTGTTCAGAAAACATATGTGGATTCAAGGCCACTTACTTTTTCCTACTTAAACTATGTATGATTTTCAAAAATTGAAAAAAAAAAACTAAAATTAAAACTACTTAATTAATAAGCTAAATTATAGCAAGTAAGAGTCCTAATCAGTCATGAAAAACAAGAACACAGTGATGGAAAATTTCTTATGGGTTGCCAAGAACTTTACAACTGAAAAAATGGAAAAAAATCAAGCAAAAATTAGCTTTTTGGCCTACCGCGCTGGTTATCCTCCCACAGGCACAGAGCGTGCGTCTGTTAGAGCACAATTCGCGCGGTCGTGTAGAATGAAAAAATTTCCTCCTCTGGTGTGCAAAACTTCTCACTGAGTGTGATTGGAGATTTTGAGAGGATGTAGGGATGATTTGCAACAAACTGAGCAGGAATAAGGACCTGCATCAACAACCATTAACTCAAAATAATGAATCTAGTGGAGGTTCCATTCCTGTGGTAGTGTATTCGATGCATGGGCGTACGAAATACACTTTTCTTAGTAGGTTGGTTGCTTACCTATATAAGAGTCCCAGGTAAAAATGGTTAGTTAAATGTTAGTGGAACAAGTTCAATATGTAATAAGCTAGATTAGAGAGGAAACATAGCATACTACATAAACAATAAAACAAAAACAAAACAAGATTCACAAGATACACGCTCGATAGATAAAACACACTAATAACTCAAAATGGAGAGCTTCTCCCTTTATTAGGTGTTGGTGGTCATAGAAGATAGAATGCTAAATCTCTTGCAGTGGATCCTTTGAGCTATGGAGCACAAATATCCAAGACAAGGAGGTCTCTTTCCCTCAAGTTTTCTACAAGCCTCTCTTCCCTCTCAAAGGGTGGTACATCGACAAACATGTGGTTAAATCCTCTCTCTTGGAATGAGATGTTAGGTGGCCAACAACTGAGTCCTTCCAATCCTTCTGTTGTTGGACAACACAATTTGGTTTTCTATGGAGCAATTTGGTCAGCATAAAAATGTGTCTTTCATTCTTCTTCCAAAGGCTGGCTTTAATAGATCATTTTCAAATTCTCCCACCTTCCCTTGGCCCAAGATGGATGGTGACACAAGAGTGGAGATATCATTCCTTTGTGTGTTGCATTAAAGCCTCAAGGTGGCTCAAAGAAGGTTGTACTTGGTTAGGTTGAGTGAGAATATTTTTAACCAAGTGTGCCAAGTGGCCCTAGATGGTGAATTTCGTCATCCCCAAGACCTCGTGGCTATTGAAGAAAAAGTCACACTATGTGCAAAAAGCCTTTGTTTCCTGTGCACTGTCCATAAATTTTTCCTTTGAACTTAGGAAGAATTAATTTTTTTGGCTCTTCCTAATGCATTTTTTCTTTGGAAACCTTTATCTGTAGCTTCTGCTTGACATTTTTAATGTATTTTTCTCGTACAATTTTCCAACGTTAACAGTCCTGATTTGGTGTATAACTGTGGTTTTAGTAAGGAAATGCATGCAGAATCTTGCTTAGTGTTGTTGGCAATAGGTACGAAGAAAATACTTCACCATTGGGTAAGAGCTTATGCATTTGAGTTAAACGGTATGCCTATAGCAGCACACTTGAACATATTGCCACTGGATTCCTACAGTATGCTATTGGGTATGGATTGGTTATACCTTCACATGACCAAGGTAGATTGTTATGACAAAGTTGTTGAATGATTGGACGAAAATGGGGAACAAATATTCTTATAGGAAAAGAAGAAAACCACGTCAGTTAGGGTGGTGGTAGACATGCAGGCCAAGCGCAGTCGTATGAAAGGATGTGTGATGTTTGCATCTCATATCTCTAGTGACAAAGGTAAATAAGTTGAGGATGCAGATGTGTTGAACAAGTATCCATTTTTGCAACAGTTTTAGGATGTGTTTCCAGCAGATATTTCTGAGTTTCCACCTCATAGGGAGGTAGAAATTTCTATTGAGTTGGTGCCAAGGGCAGCTCCAGCATCAAAAGCACCTTACAGGATGAGCACACTTGATTTGGTAGAGATAAAATTGCAGCTGAAAGAAATGCTTGACAAAGGGTACATTAGACCAAGTGTATTTCCATGGGGTGCACCAGTATTGTTCATGAAGAAGGATGGCACTCTGAGACTATGCATTAACTACGGGAAATTGAACAAAGTGACCATCAATAACAAGTATCCATTATCATGGATTGATGATTTGTTTGATCACTTGAAGGGAGCAGCAATGTTCTCTAAGATCAACTTGAGATGGGGATATCATGGTACGCATCAAAGAGAAGGACATCTACGTGATCGCATTCAGGACTAGGTACATGCATTATGATTTTGTTGTAGTTCCATTCGGTTTGAATAATTCCCCAACTACATTTATATGTTTGATGAACAGTGTGGTGTGTCCTTATTTGTACAAGTTTTTATTATGTTTATTGATGACATATTGGTATATTATAAAAATGAGGAAGAGAATTTCGAGCATTTGGCAGCAGTGTTGAGGTTGTTGAGACAACATCAATTGTATGCTAAGCTCAGCAAACACAGTTTCTTCCAGACTGAGGTACACTACTTGGGACATGTTGTCTCTAATAAATTCATTGCAGTAGATTTAGAGAAGATAAGGGCCATCATGGAGTGGGTATCTCCTAAGAGTGTATATGAGGTGAGATCATTCATGGGATTGGAAGGTTAATACATGAGGTTCATTAGGAACTTCTCACATATTTCTTATCCTATTATATCGTTGTAGAGGAAAGGTAAGAAGTTTGACTAGACAAAGGAGTGTGAGGCTATTTTTGAGCAGCTTAAGGAGTTGTTGACACATGCTCCAGTGTTAAAGCTTACATATTCGGACAAGGAGTTTGTAGTCTATACAGATGCTTGCAAAAGAGGACTTGGTGGGTTTTTTTATGTAGGATGGGCAGGTGGTATGCTACGAGTCACAAAAACTAAACGAGCATGAGAAGAACTACCTGACACGTGATCTTAAGCTAACAGGGATCATACAAGCACTGAAGATGTGGAGGCACTATCTTTTTGGCAGGTGGTTTGTATTGATGAGCGACCACATGGGTTTGAGGTAGTTATTTGACCAACTGAATTCGAATGTCCGGAAGGCTAGATGGTTGGGCATGATCAACGAGTTTAACTACGAGATCACGTAAATCAGGGGAAAGGATAACATGTTCGAACGTGCTCTCAGCATGTGGGTACAGGTAAATCACATAGCAACTATGAGCTCTTATGGAATAGAGTTACAGGATGGGATCTTGCAAGCGGGTCAACAGGATCATAAGTATATGGATATTCTGCACAAGTTGTAGCAGAGTACATGTCCAGGTACAAGTGTTGGTACAGGTACATGTGTTGGTACAACTACAAGTGTTAGTATAGGTACATGTACATGTACATGTGTTGGTACAGGTACAGTTACAGGTGTTGGCACAAGTACATGTACATGTGGTACCGGTACTAGTACACATGCGCAGTATTTGGAAAATCATCTCACAATAGATGGATTGGTCAGATTTAGAGATAGGATATATGTACAGGAAATCAGTGAGATTAAGAAGGTGATATTGAGGGAGTTTCATGCGAAACCTTATTCGGGCCACCCAGGCTACCAGAAAACATTGACTGCAGTAAAGAGGTTCTACTATTGGGAAAATCTAAAGAGGGATGTGGCAGAGTTTTTAACCAGATGTTTGGATTTTTAGATGCTTAAGGTAGAGTGTAAACATCCATGTGGACTGCTACAGTCAATTTCGATATGAGAGTGGAAATGGGAGTTCATTTCCATGGATTTCATTACAGGGTTGTCAAGGAAAGTTAGACAACATGATTCCATCATGGTTGTTATGGACAGGTTAACAAAGGTTGCACATTTCATACCGGTGAAGACTACATACCCAACTAGTGATGTAGCACATGTGTTTATCCAAGACATAGTCAGATCACATAATGTTTTGAAGAATATTGTGTCAGACAGGGATGAAAAGTTCACTTCCAAGTTTTGGAAGGAGTTGTTTGTAGGTTTGGGTACTTAGTTGGCCTTCATCACAACTTATCATCCACAGACAGATGGATAAACTAAGAGGGTCAATAGGATACTAGAGGACATGTTGAGAATGTAGGTGATGCATCAACAGCAGAAGTGGGAAGAGTATCTTCCACTAGTAGAGTTCGCTTACAACAATGGGTACTAGGATTCATTGAGGATGAATCCATTTGAGGCTATGTATGGGCGGAGTTGCAACACTCCTATCAGTTGGAGTGATCCGGTTAACAAGGTATTGATTAGAGGTCCAGAGATGTTGGCCGAAATGGAACAAGTAATGTAAGTGATCAAGAAAAACTTGAAGGCAACACAGGATAGGCATAAGAGTTATGCAGATGCTAACATGTTATTCAAGGAGTTTCAGGTTGGGGATCAGGTGTACTTGCGTATCAAGCCCAAGAATATCTCCTTGCAGATTGGATCATGTTCCAAGCTGACACCATAATTTTATGGACCTTTTAGGATAATTGATAGGATTAGACAATTGGCCTATCAACTTGCACTGCCTTCCATAGTGAAATTCCATAATGTTTTTCATATATCTTTGCTTAAGAAGTAAGTTAAATATGTTGATCATGTGAGTGAATGGTTTGTATTACAGGTGGAACCATATGGATAATTCCATCTGGAGCCTCAATTTATATTGTAGAAAAATGTGCTCATGCTCCAAAATAGAGAAAAAGATCAATTTAAAGTGCAATGGAAGAACTTTGGGCCTGATGAAGCTACATGGGAGATGGAGGATCAAATGCGGGCCATGTATCTTTCCTTTTTTTCCGGTTGAGGCAAAGCAGTTTTGGTGTGATGTTGGTTTTGTTTAGCATATGTTTTGGCGATGTTTTGGTATATGTTTTGGTGTGATGGTTGGATATATGTACATATGTATATGGATGTAAATATTTACATGAACTATGTTATAAAGCTCCAATAAGTGGCATTATGTTATGTCATTATAGTTGTCATGTTGTTATGATGTCATGTTGGTTTGATTTTTAGCAAGGTGATCATTGTAAATATTACATCGAGCTAAGTTATAAAGCGCCATGGGAATTATGGTTGCTTATTTGCTGAGGTATATGTGTGGTTGAACACCGATGATGGTGTCCCCCAAGGGGGAGGGTTTTGTAACAACCCTGGTGAAAATTCTATGTAATAAAGTTAAAAATAATAACCATGGTTGATGAGACACTTATTCCAAGATGAATGTTGGTAAAAACATCCTAGGGTGTTAATTTGGTTTAATATGGCTAAGGAAATAGGAAAAGGCAAAGGAAAAGGCTTTAGAGAGGCAAAATGGAATTTTTGGCACATTTATTTATGAAAATAATGGAAAATGAAGAAAATATAGGCCTCTTCTATAAAAATGCTTCTGAGGATCAGTTGGTACCTTTTTTTAATGCATTTTTTGAAGCTCTCACTCTTGGACACTTAGAGTTTTTTGGAACATTTTGGCATCGGAGCAAGAAAGGAAAAAAGCAAGAAAAAGGAGGAAGCAAGCAAGGAGGTGCAGGAAACAAGTACCTACAACAAGATTCTTGGCAGGTATCGATTTGCATGTGTGATTTCCTTGCTATATTTTGCATCCATGGTATTTCACGTGGCTTCATGTTGTCTTGGCATGGGTTTTTCCAGGTGTGACAGTGTTTTCAGCCTAGCCTTGCCAATTTTGGATAACCATGGTGTTTTGGAGTTCTCATGTTTTGGTTTAGTTGGATTATCGGATGAATTCAAAGTTAAGTGGGGTGGATCTCTGAATTTATATAACACATGGCCTAGTGACCCTTGAACCAGAATGTGGTTTGCGGTAAATTTAGATAGTGTGTTGCCTAAGTAGGCCTAGGAATCTTCGATCGCTGAATGGAGGGATATATGGTCAAGCCTAGAGGTGGTTTTCTCTCCATTAGGCCTAGGAATACCGGGTTTAGGATATACAGTAAATCCTAGAGAGTATGTCTCGTTTTAGGGCCTAGTGACCCCTGATTTGGACTATGGGTTGCGGTAAAGCCAGAGAGACTAGGATATAGGAAAATTCCTCACGGTTTAGGCGGAGAGAATCTGGTGATATCCATACTTGTCTTGACCTTGTGATCTAGGATGGATCACAATAAATCTTGATTTATATTGATGAGGGTGAGGTGGTTTAGCCTCGGTATTCCCTAGTTGGTTTTTCGATTTAAGTCACACATTCATGCTTGAAATATGGCAGGGGGGTGATTGGATGAAGAGATATTTGACTCATCCAATCTATGGTCAAGTGGAACATGGAAGTCCCATCTCCGATTGGTTTTTACACTCATTAATGAGAATCTCATTCCTTTGGTATTTGATGTATAATTGCATTGGTTATTATGTGGATTATATTGTTGTTGTATCCATGGTATATATGTTGTTATTATGTTGGTTATAAGCTTGTATTTTATCAATGATGATGTATGGATCTATCCATGAATTTACTTGTAAATGAATGCTTATAACCAACATAATAACAACATATATACCAAGTATACAACAACAATAGATAGAGATGGATACAACAACAACATATATACCATGTGAAACTTACCCAGTATATCCCTTGCATACTTGCCTTGAGACACAAAATTTCACCATGTCCCTGCCATATTTCCAATCCAAGGAAATAATGAAGGAGGCCCATATCCTTCATTTTGAACTCCTTTGCAAGGTCCTCCTTGCATGAGTGTATCAGTTTCTCATCACCAGTCAGTATTAAATCATCAACATAAAGAACAATGATTAAAATCTTACCCTCCACCACACTTTGGTATAGGTTTGCATCTGCCTCACTCTTGGTGAAGCCAAGTCCGGTGAAATAGTTGTCGATCCAAGTGTACCAAGCATGGGGTGCTTACTTCAGCCCATACAATGCTATTTTGAGTCTTCACACATGCGACTCGTTGTTGAAGATCTCAAATCCTTTAGGCTGCTCAATTTACACTTCTTCCTCAATGATCCCAATGAGAAACACAGTCTTCACATCCATATGATGAATGTGCCAACCCATCTGCGCTGATAGAGCAAGGACGGTACTTATGGAAGAATACCATGCAATAGGTGCAAAGGTTTCTTCATGATCAATCCCCTCAATCTGTGAGAAGCATCGGGCCACAAATCTGGCCTTGTATTTCTCAACACTCCCAACAGCATCTTGCTTTACCTTGTAGATCCATCTTGAATCTACCACTGATTTATCAACCGGCCTTGGAACAATTTCCCAAGCACTGTTTCTGACAATGGAGTCATACTCCTCCACCATTGCATCTACCCATGTGGGCTCCTGCACTACTTCCTAAAAGGAAGATGGCTCAGTCACAATACATTTTCTCATGAGATCCATGTATCCAGTAAATCGATCAAGAGACTATCTTTGTCTGTGTTGTGAAGTAGGGGCTCCTACATTATGCACAACATCAAGTCTCAGCTTATCAGCTTCCGTGGTACGCCTTCTACCAGTTCTAATGTTTGGCTCTGCGTGAGTCGACTCCTCCACTCCATGAACCTCCTACTGTGGCTAATCCACATCTAGAGACTCATCTTTGGGAACCGGCAGTTCCTTCTCTACATGCAAGTCCAACTCCCTCTCAAGCGACAACTGCATGGCTTTCCCCTCATCGAATTTTATATCCCGTCGCATAATGGCCATCTTAATGTTAGGAAAATACACATGATAATTATGGGGTGTTTCTGTGTACCCCAAAAATATCCTAACTTCAGCAGTCGACTCCAACTTCTTCCTGGTGTTCTTGGTCACATGCACCTAAACAGATGAGCCAAAAATCTTAAAGTGAGAAACATATAGTTTCTTACCAGTGAAAGCTTCTTCACGTGTACTCATGCCAAGTACTCTATGAGGACAATGGTTTTGCACATAAATCGAAATTTTGCATGCTTCCACCCACAAATGCATTGGTAAGCCCTGATCATGCAACATTGCTCGTGCTACACCCACGATCGTTATTTTCTTCCTCTCCACGACCCCATTTTGCTGCGGGTTATGAGGCGCTATGAGTTTTCTTCAAATTCCTTCTTTGCTACAGAATTATTTGAATTTGTTAGACATGTATTCTCCACAATTATCGCTCCTCAGAGCCTTCACTTTCTTCCCTGACTCTTTCTCCACCAATGCCTTAACCTCACGGAACTTTGAGAATGTTTGATCCTTCTTCTGCATGAATAAGATCCAACATTTATGAGAAAATTCATCAACAAAAATAACATAATACCTGTGTTTTGTTGTTGAAGCAGCCGAGAATGGTCCACACACGTATGTGCGAACTCTCTCTAGGATCACTGAAGCACGGTTCTCCTTTTCATGAAAGGTGGACTTTACATACTTCCCCATGGTGCAACCCTTGCACTGATCTAACTGGGAAAGTGTTCCCATTGGAAGTCTAGTAGATATTTGTTGCATGATTCTCAAGGCTCCAAGATGAAAATGGCCCAATTGCCTGTGCCATAATTCACCCTCATCCTGGCCCACCACTTTTTATGTCTTGCCCATGATTGCAGCGCTGCCATCTACCTTCAGCTTGTAGATATTCTTAACTCGAATCCCTATCCTATTGGCTTGACCCATTATTTTATGTAGCAGGAAAGCTTTTACATCGGTGAAAACAACATCATAGCCTTTGTCCTCCAACATCGCGACTGAGACCAAGTTTTTCTTCAGACCTGGAACATGCATAACATATTTCAATTGAAATCATTTACTTGACTCCCTCTCAAAGGTAATGGTACCAATGTCAATCCCACTGTATCGTCCATTGTCGCCCATCTCTATATGCATTTGGAGATCTTTCTCCTCCAAGTCACTGAAAATCTCCTTATCTCCCGTCATGTGGAAGGAAGAACCACTATCAAGATATCACACCGATCCCAATGTGATTGATACCAAGCATGAAATCAAGGAGAAATCAAGTTCAAATTTTGATTCAAGGGCCTCACCATCTATGGCTTCTGCAACGTTCTTGTTCTTCTTCTTCTATGGGCATTTAGTGGCAAGATGCCCATGTTCGTGACAGTGAAAACACTTCACCTTGGACAAATCCAACTCCTTACCTTTAGACTTAGATTTTGAATGGAATTTCTTCTCCTTCCCTTTCCTTGCCTTGCCAGCCAAACGACAATCCTCTTCATCATCATGCTTTGATGAAGAGCCATCTCTGGTGTTCTGCCTGAACTCCTCCTGCACTAGATCTGACCACAGTCAATCCCAATCCGGTAGTTTTTCCTGTCTGTTGACAGAGTATTCATAACTGTGCCAACTCTTAGGAAGTCCCAAGAGAGGCAAGCTCACCAAATCATCATACACAACAGTGGTTCCCACACTCCCCAGTTCAACCCGGAATTGGACAAACTTTATGAGATACTTTGGAATATTGTTTCCCTTTTCCATCTTGATATTTCTGAGTTTATCCTTCAGCGCAAATTTCCTATGGTCGTTTTTGCTTTGGAAAATATCCGTCAAAGCCTTCCACATAGCATATGGAGTGGCTTTCCCATGAAGGCTTGAGATAATGTGGTCTCGTACACATTCCAACAGAATCCTTATCTCCTTCGCTACTTTCTTTTGCCATGCATCAAGTAATGCAACATCCGTCAAAGTGAGCTTAGGAACATCACTGTCGATGAATTCCTTCAAGCCATTATCTTCAAGCACTACCTCCATCTTGTCCTTCCAGGAAATGAGGTTCGAGCTGCCCTCAAGTGCAAACTCTAGCCGCAAGCCATTGAAAGCCATTTCGATGTTTACTCAACTATCGCACCAAGAAATTTTTGCAACAAATTCAAATTGTTTCCACCAACAAACTCAGCTACTATTTCAAAATTGAAATCTTCTGTGCTTCGATACCATATAGAAATTTTAATAAAAATTATGTATTGCCTAGATTCTCCTGATATAACAATTATATGCCACTGTTAAATACAGAATCACTTCTACAAAAAAACTTTGTGGAAATTTAAAACATGATCGCCAATTGCAAACACATGAAGAAAGATCAATCACACATAACACAGGTGTTTTTACTGAGAAACCATAATGCTAAAAACCCCACTATCATATATTATTTATATATCATGGATCATGAAACAATCTCATACAAAACTCTAATCCAAGAGCTCTCAGTACAATATACAATCGTCTCACACTGTCATACAAAAATTGGCAAATACATGCGCTAATTTAATACCTCCTGAAAACATGCCTCCACTACACAATCCCTGCTTATCACAATCCCTGAATGAATGAGATCCTGCTTGCCTTGACTGTGTAATCCTCATTGGCATCTCCAATATGTGTGTGGTTGCATGAATGCACCCACTACTGTCACAACTAATAGTCAAACTGTCCCTTTCACCTATCTCTCAACTGAGTCTCCACTGGATCTGACATACATGTAGTTAACAGTAATAAATATTAATTTCATGTGAGACGACTAATTTTTTAATTAATTAAATAATTAATTCACTGATCTCTCACTAGTGTATGTTTAGTTACAACTATCACAACTGAGTTAAACTACTTTACAACTCACATAAATACACATCCAACTCTGTTACAACTTCGAATCACTCAGTTACAACTAAGTCCACTTGCATGTCCCACCAACCAACCTTTGAACATGAATTTCCCATAGCTAACTGGTTTGCCACTTCAGTTAAATATTTCCAAGTGCTTCATGAGAACAGATTAATATTTATTGTCCAACTATTATTAAGGTATAATAATAGTCGACATGCATCTATAAATAAACATGTGATCTATAATTAGACTTTGCACATACATCTAAAAATAGAACATCATCTATAAATAGATTTTTCTCACCATCTATAAATAGACTTCCACTATAAATAGAATTTTCTCATCCGTTCTAAAAATAGACTTACACCCAAAAATAGCTTGAGGCTCCACCCTAGTGTAGGTGCTTAATTTTTCACTAGGATCATCATCTTGTTGAATCTCAACATGAACTTCTCATGAACTTGAGTAAGCTCATCTGCGAGTCGATCTCTGGACAAATCCATGGCTTCTATTTTCTAGCTCCACCAAGCTGCCATTCAGAGTACTCAGAACGTACCACCATAGCATCATGCTTGTCTCTCATCTTTTTTAATTCTTCCTTCAGTGTACTAATATTATCTTTGTGCTCTTCAAAAGCTTCTCAACTATCCATAGCCACTTCATCAACTTTTTTATCAAGTTGTTCCATGTGCTCAACTGCCTTCTCCAAGATGACTTCTTGAGAAAGTACTTGCACCTCCTCAATTACTTGAGGTTCCTCCATGGCACCTTCCATTTGTATTGCTTGAGAATGGGTTAATACCATGTACTAACCTATCCAACTATAGCCTTGCAAATGCTTCTGTCAGATATACAAATCCACCAAAGATCCCCAAGCTTTAGCCTAACCTACAACTGCTTGTTGTCCTTGCTTGCTTCATTCCTTGGATTTCAATGATCAAAGCCCTTAAATCCCCTTCAATAAAGTATGGAATCAGATGCTCGGATACCACATGTCATGCCCATATACCTGTGGTAGTCTTTCAACCTCTCTATAGGCAAGTGTGGCACTAATTTACTTTTATTTTTTCGAATACTCAGTAAATAGACCCCGCCACTCAAACACATTAATTAATTAATATTCCAGTGTGTTATCAAATAGCAGCGTAAATAATCATATAAACATCAATAACAAACCACATGAACACCCATACATTCTTATTGACTTCCATTGTACATTTTGGAAAAATAGGTATCTGAATGAGATGGTTTAAGGGAGGTTCCGAGGGAATACTACCTTGTGGCGTGCCCTGATGGATGTTTTTTTTATTCCTCGAAGGGGTAGCATTCATATGCCCTCTAGGGGTTGAGTGTGGTGACCCTGTTGGGGTTTCCACTAGTGTGGTGTTGGGTGACCCTTAGGGGCTTCCAATCACAGATGCCCTGATAAAGGATGAACTAATAATGGTGACAGTGTCTCATCTTCGATGAATAAATAGCGGGAGACCTGACACTCCTCCCTCTAATGGGGGGGGTCCAAGAAATGCCTAGATTGACGGGATCCCATTGGGTCCATTATGGTGTCGACTAGCTTAATCTTGGTGATATTTTTGGTTTGTTGGAGGAAGGAAGATTTTTATCAAAGAAAATACTATCATGGGCATAAAAAAAGCGAAAAAAAAATAAGAGGTAAATGTTTCTTTAATTTAAAGCTATGTGATCAATCAAGCAAAAAATGTGGTTTTATTTGTTTTGCGTATGATACTCAAAAGCCTATATATACCTACTCATACTTACACTCTCAACGTAACTAGGCCTTGCGAAGATATCTCCTGATTGGTACTGGGCTAATGTCTCGAAAGAGTTGGCAATGCCTTCCAGTAGCCGAAGAATCGACCAAAGGTAATGCCATGAGGATCAAGTGTTGTCGGCATCGTCACATATAAGGAAGGATGCCCTAGTTTTGGTCAATAAAGTACAATAGTCCCACGTGACCATTCAAATCTTAAGATTCTTAGTAATCAGCTACCAGTATCAAGCACTAGATGGGTCAGGTAGCCCCAAAAAGTACGACATGTACTAGGCCTAAGCTTAACCCCCTCTGAAACAGATCTCTGGTAACGTTCGGGTATTTGTTGTGTGGGCAGATAGACGGATTTGAAGCTCCCTAAAAATTCAACATCTATGTTTTAAAATGTATTATGACCATGGTGGCTTGTTGGATTCCTACCCCTAATGGTCCTAACTTGAACTATAATTTCTTTTGTGGCCCCTATGGGAGAATATAGTGAGTTCGGTTAATGATTATTTTTAGAGAGTTTGAATTTTTCTTAGGATATGTTTTGGTGAAGTAACTATAAGAAGAGGATAATGGTCCCAACACACTGGGTGCCTTTTGGTCCAATGCTTCCTATGTGCTTTGGAGTGTACAATCAAAAGTGTTATGAGATGTGTGTATGTGTTGATCCTTTACAATCATTTTTTAATTACCCTATGTGTGATTGTTCCTTGCAAAAATAATGATGTGTGGATTATGGACCACTTACACCTTGCCTAGTTAGACTATGTTTGCACTATAGGGAGATGGAAATTTGTCTTAGGAAAGTGTTCATTTGCATACCCAAGCTCACCGTGAGGTGAAAGGGTGGGAAAGATTACTTTCCTTCTTTTTGACAGTTTGGTCCTAGTCCCAATTCCTAATGCAAAATTGAACTAATCTAATGCAGAAATTGAGAAAATTTGAATTAGCTAAAGATATGTGGATATATGGGCCACTTGCTTTTATGTTAATTATGCTATTTTTTTTTTGTATTTTATCAGAAAATCATTTGTTCGGACAACATATGTGGATTCAAGGCCACTTACTTTTTCCTACTTAAACTATGTATGATTTTCAAAAATAAAAAAACTAAAATTAAAACTACTTAATTGCTAAGCTAAATTCTAGCAAGTAAGAGTTCTAATCAATCATGAAATACAAGAACACAATGATGGAAAATTTCTTATGGGTTGCCAAGAACTTTACAACTGAAAAAATGGCAAAAATCAAGCACAAATTAGCTTGTTCCTACCGCGTGGGTTATCATCCCATAGGCGCGGAGCGTGCGTCTGTCAGAGCACAGTGCACGCAGTCGTGCAGAATGAAAAAATTTCCTCCTCTGGTGTGAAAAACGTGTCTCTGACTGTGACTGGATATTTTGAGAGGATTTAGGGGTGATTTACAGCAAACTGAGCAGGAATAAGGACATGCATCAACAACCATAAACTCAAAATAAATAATCTAGTGGAGTTTACATTCATGTGGTAGTGTATTCGGCGCACGGGCGTACGAAATACACTTTGCTTAGTAGGCTGGCTGCTTACCTACATAAGAGTCCTAGGTCAAAATGGTTTTTTAAATGTTAGTGGAACAAGTTCAATATGTTATAAGCTAGATTAGAGAGGAAACATAGCATACTACATAAACAATAAAACAAAAACAAAACAAGATACACGCTTGATAGAGCAAACACACTAATAACTCAAAATGGAGAGCTTCTCCCTTTATTAGGTGTTGGTGGTGATAAAAGATAGAATGCTAAATCTCTTGCAATGGATCCTTTGAGCTATGGAGCTCAAATATCCAAGACAAGGAGGTCTCTTTCCCTCAAGTTTTCTACAAGCCTCTCTTCCCTCTCAAAATATGGTACATCGACAAACATGTGGTGAACTCCTCTCTCTTGGACTGAGATGTTAGGTGGCAACCAACTGAGTCCTTCCAATCCTTCTGTTGCTGGACAACACAAGTTGGTTTTCTATGGAGAAATTTAACCATGTGTGCCAAGTGGCCCCAAATGGTGACATTCCTTCATCCCCAGGACTGCACGGCTATCGAAGAAAAAGCCGCACTATGTGCAAAAAGCCTTTGTTTCTTGTGCGTTTTCCATAAATTTGTCCTTTGACCTTAGGAAGAGTTAAATTTTTTGGCTCTTCCTAATGCATTTATTCTTTGGAAACCTTTATCTGTAGCTTCTACTTGACATTTTTAATGTATTTTTCCCGTACAATTTTCCAGTGTTAACAATCCTGACTTGGTGTATAAGTGTGCTTTGAGCAGAATCTTGCTTAGTGTTGTTGGCGATAAGTACGAAGAAAATACTTCACTATTGGGTAAGAGCTTGTGCATTTGAGTTAAACGGTATGCCTATAGCAGCACACTTGAACATATTGCCACTAGATTCCTACAGTATGCTATTGGGTATGGATTGGTTATACCTTCACATGACCAAGGTAGATTGCTATGACAAAGTTGTTGAATGCTTGGACGACAATGGGGAACAAATATTCTTACAGGGAAAGAAGAAAACCACATCAGTTAGGATGGTGGTAGCCATGCAAGCCAAGCGCAATCGTAGGAAAGGATGTGTGCTATTTGCAGCTCATATCTCTAGTGACAAAGGTAAAGAAGTTGAGGATGCAGATGTGTTGAAAAAGTATCCATTTTTGCGGCAATTTTAGGATGTGTTTCCAGCAGATATTTATGAGTTTCCACCTCAAAGGGAGGTAGAAAATTCTATTGAGTTGGTGCCAGGGGCATCTCCAGCATCAAAAGCACCTTACAGTATGAGCACACTTGAGTTGGTAGAGTTAAAGTTGCAGCTGAAAGAAATGCTTGACAAAGGGTATGTTAGACCAAGTGTATTTCCATGGGGTGCACCAGTATTGTTCGTGAAGAAGAAGGATGACACTCTTAGACTATGCATTGACTACAGGCAATTGAACAAAGTGACCATCAATAACAAGTATCCATTACATGGATTGATGATTTGTTTGATCAGTTGAAGGGAGCGGCAGTGTTCTCTAAGATCAACTTGAGATGTGCATATCATGGTACGCATCAAAGAGAAGGACATCTACATGATCGCATTCAGGACTAGGTACATGCATTATGATTTTGTTGTAGTTCCATTCGGTTTGAATAATTCCCCAACTACATTTATGTGTTTGATGAACAGTGTGTTGCGCCCTTATTTGGACAAGTTTTTATTGTGTTTATTGATGACATATTGGTATATTATAAAAATGTGGAAGAGCATGTCGAGCATTTGGCAGCAGTGTTGAGGTTGTTGAGACAACATTAGTTGTATGCTAAGCTCAACAAATAAAGTTTCTTCTAGACTGAGGTACACTACTTGGGACATGTCTCTAAGAAATTCATTGCACTAGATTTAGAGAAGATAAGGGCCATCATGGAGTGGGTAGCTCCTAAGAGTGTAGATGAGGTGAGATCATTCATGGGATTGGAAGGTTAATACATGAGGTTCATTAGGAACTTCTCACATATTTCTTATCCTATTACATCGTTGCAGAGGAAAGGTAAGAAGTTTGATTGGACAGAGGATTTTGAGGCTATTTTTGAGCAGCTTAAGAAGTTGTTGACACATGCTCGAGTGTTAAAGATTGCATATTCGGACAAGGAGTTTGTAGTGTGTACAGATGCTTGCAAAAGAGGACTTGGTGGGTGTTTTTATGTAGGATGGGTAGGTGGTATGCTATGAGTCACAAAAACTAAACGAGCATGAGCAGAACTACCTAACACGTGATCTTGAGCTAGCATCGTTCATACAAGCACTGAAGCTGTTGAGGTACTATCTTCTTGGCAGGCGGTTTGTATTGATGAGTGACCACATGGGTTTAAGGTAGTTAGTTGACCAGCTGAATTTGAATGCCAGGAAGGCTAGATGGTTGGGCATGATCAACGAGTTTGACTCCGAGATCACGTACATCAAGGGAAAGGATAACATGTTCGCACATGATCTTAACATGTGGGTACAAGAAAATCACATAGTAGCTATGAGCTCTTATGGGACAGAGTTACAGGATAGGATCTTGCAGGCGGTTCAACAGGATCATAAGTATATGGAGATTGTGCATAGGTTGCAGCAGAGTACATGTACATGTAAGAGTGTTGGTACAACTACAGGTGTTGGTATAGGTACATGTACATGTACATGTGTTGGTACAGGTACAGTTACAGGTGTTGGCACAAGTATAGGTACATGTGGTACTGGTATAGGTACACATGCACAGGATTTGGACTTTCATCTCATAGCAGATAGATTGGTCAGATTTAGAGACAGGATATATGTACAGGACATCAGTGAGCTTAAGAAGGTGATATTGAGGGAGTTTCATGTGAAACCTTATTCGGGCCACCCAAGATACCAGAAAACATTGACTGCAGTAAAGAGGTTCTATTATTTGGTAAATCTAAAGAGGGATGTGGCAGAGTTTGTAGCCAGATGTTTTTATTTTTAGATGCTTAAGGTAGAGTGTAAACATCCATGTGGATTGCTACAGCCGATTTCAATACCAGCGTGGAAATGGGAGTACATTTCCATGGATTTCATTACAGGGTTGTCAAGGACAGTTATACAACATGATTCCATCATGGTTGTTGTGGACAGGTTAACAAAGGTTGCACATTTCATACCGGTGAAGACTACATACCCAACTAGTGATTTAGCACATGTGTTTATCCGAGACATAGTCAGATCGCATGGTGTTTTGAAGAATATTGTGTCAAATAGGGATGAAAAATTCACTTCCAAGTTTTAGAAGTAGTTGTTTGCAGGTTTGGGTACTGATTTGGCCTTCATCATAGATTATCATCCACATACAGATGGATAAAATAAGAGGGTCAATAGGATACTATAGGACATGTTGAGGATGTATGTGATTCATCAACAGGGGAAGTGGGAATAGTATCTTCCACTAGTAGAGTTCACTTACAACAATGGGTATCGGGAGTCATTGAGGATGATTCCATTTGAGGCTATGTATGGGCGGAGTTGCAACACTCCTATCAATTGGAGTGATCCGGTTAATAAGGTATTGATTGGAGGTCCAGAGATGTTGGCCGAAATGGAACAAGAAATGCAAGTGATCAAGAAAAACTTGAAGGCAGCATAGGATAGGCATAAGATTTATGCAAATAGTAACATGTTATTCAAGGAGTTTCAGGTTGGGGATCAGGTGTACTTGCGTATCAAGCCCAAGAACGTCTCCTTGCAGATTGGATCATGTTCTAAGCTAACACCACAAATTTATGGACTCTTTTGGATAATTGATAGGATCAGACCAGTGGCCTATCAACTTGCACTGCCTTCCATAGTGAAATTCCATAATGTTTTTCATTATCTTTGCTTAAGAAGTATGTTAAATATGTTGATCATGTGACTGACTAGTTTTTATTACTGGTGGAACCATATGGATAATTCCATATAGAGACTCAATGTATATTGTAGAAAAATGTGCTCATGCTCCAAAACCGAGAAATAGAGCAAGTTAAAGTGCAATGGAAGCACTTTGGGCCCGATGAAGCTACATGGGAGATGGAGGATCAGATGTGGACCATGTATCCTTCCTTTTTTTCCGGTTCAGGCAAAGCAGTTTTGGTGTGATGTTGGTTTTGTTTAGCATAAGTTTTGGCGATGTTTTGGTATATGTTTTGGTGTGATGGTTGGATATATGTACATATGTATATGGATGTAAATATTTACATGAGCTATGTTATAAAGCTCCAATAAGTGGTATTATGTTATGTCATTATAGTTGTCATGTTGTTATGATGTCATGTTGGTTTGATTTTCAGCAAGGTGATCATTGTAAATATTACATCGAGCTAAGTTATAAAGTTCCATGGGAAGTATGGTTGCTTATCAATGGTTTTGCTGAGGTATATGTGTGGTTGAACACCGATGCTGGTGTCCCCCAAGGGGGAGGGTTTTGTAACAACCTTGGTGAAAATTTTGTGTAATAAAGTTACAAATAATAACCATGGTTGATGAGACACTTATTCCAAGCTGTGTTGGTAAAAACATCCTAGGGGTGTTAATTTGGTTTAATATGGCTAAGGAAATAGGAAAAAGCAGAGGAAAAGGCTTTAGAGAGGCAAAATGGAATTTTTGGCACATTTATTTATGAAAATAATGGAAAATGAAGAAAATATAGGCCTCTTCTATAAAAATGCTTCTAAGGATCAGTTGGTACCTTTTTACAGTGCATTTTTTGAAGCTCTCTCACTCTTGGACACAAGTTTTTTGGAACATTTTGGCATTGGATCAAGAAAAAAAAAATTAGGAAAAAGGAGGAAGCAAGCAAGGAGGTGCAGGAATCAAGTACCTACAACAAGATTCTTGGCAGGTATCGATTTAAATGTGTGTTTTCCTTGCTAGATTTTGCATCCATGGTATTCATGTGGTTTCATGTTATCTTGGCATGGGTTTTTCCAGGTGTGACAGTTTTTTCAGCCTAGCCTTGCCATTTCCAGATAACCATGGTGTTTTAGAGTTCTCATGTTTTGGTTTAGTTGGATTACCTGATGGATTCAAAGTTGAGTGGGGTGGATCTCTGAATTTATATAACACATGGTCTATTATCCCTTGAACTAGAATGTGGGTTGCAGTAGAGTCAGATAGTGTGTTTCTTTGGTAGGCCTAGGAATCCTCAATCGGTGAATGTAGGGATATATGGTCAAGCCTAGAGGTGGTTTTCTCTCCATCAAGCCTAGGAATCTCAAGTTTAAGATATACAGTAAATCCTAGAGAGTATGTCTCATTCTAATGCCTAGTGACCCCTGATTTGGACTATGGGTTGCGGTAAAGCCAAAGAGACTAGGATATAGGAAAATTCCGCTCGATTTAGGTGGAGAGAATCTGGTGATATCCATACTTGTGTTGGCCTAGTGATCCAGGATGGATCACAGTAAAGCTTGATTTATATTGATGAGGGTGAGGTGGTTTAGCCTCGGTATTCCCTGGTTGGTTTTTCGGTTTAAGTCACACATTCGTGCTTGGAATATGGCACAGGGGTGTTTGGATGAAGAGAGATTTGACTCATCCAATCTATGGTCAGGTGGAACATGGAAGTCCCATCTCCGGTTGGTTTTTACACTCATTAATGAGAATCTCATTCCTTTGGTATTTGATGTATAATTTCATTGGTTATTATGTGGATTCTATTGTTGTTGTATCCATGGTATATATGTTGTTATTATGTTGGTTATAAGCTTGTATTTTTATCAATGATGATGTATGGATCTATCCACAAGTTTACTTGTAAATGAATGCACAATGTATCTATGGTCAATTAGATGGTATTTCGACTTATGACGTAAGGGAGTAATTCTTCTTAGTGATTCAGATAAGTATGAGACCTCTATGTTTAAATCTATTGTTTACACCTATAGATGCAATGTTTGTGACATGTTTGACGAAATTCCTATCGTGGTTGGGAGGGGTCCATATGAGTTCATGATGATCTGATTTCTTGCATACCTTTGTTTTAATGTTATTTATCTTCTCCTAAAGTTTCATGAATTTCTGGGTAGTGACTTGGGCTCTGGGGCTAAAAAGTTGGCACAAATCCCAGAGTTGCAAACACAGGACTGAATTTTTGGGGCCCCGATCGCGAACTTTCCTTGGGATGCCCACGTATATAGGCTTCTAGCCCCTTCCTTTCCCTTACATTCCCATGGATAAGGCTCAAAAGGGTAAAAAACCAGTTCCCCCTCAGGGTTTTGGGGTCTTAGAGATTGGGTTACCTCTTGGAGGTGTTGTTGATGTTGTGTAAGGTATGTTTGTTAGGTTTTTTTTGGTTCTACTTCCTTAAGGTCATCTAGGAGGTTTAATCTCATATTAGTAAGGGGGTGAGAAAGTGGTGTTACACATAAATGGAAAACACACAAGCTTGACTAATCTGTGACCTAGTGTAAACAAGCAATGCATATACAACATGTAGCAACATGTAAGAAAGTGTGCACTAACAATACACAAGCATGAAACCCACATAACCAGTCATAGACACATGAAAACATGTTTACAACAACACCATCAGTCCTCCTGTGGCGACACCACTGCCACCATGGCCAAAGAAACACGAATTCAACAAGCACATACACCCTAAGTATGAGAAACACATATGCAACCAATAGAAAATCAGGACCAACACACCACCCATCCAGTCTAAGGGTTGAACCATGCTCTAATACCACTCTGTAACACCTTCTTCCCACATCTACCCAAGTAACGGGCCAACTAGGGTAAACATGTGACGAGAGGTTACTATGATTAGACTCAACCTTCTATGTGACCATAAGGAAGTGGAATCGACAGAAACTCTTCACATGGACCTTGTACATCATAAATAACACCCCCAATAGCTAACCCAACTATTCAGGCATCCTGCCCCTGGGTCCCACTAAGATTTTTTATCCTTTGGATCTCTGGATGCAAGCACATGAATGCAAGCCAGTGTCTATGAGGCTTTGGATGCATGCATAAGTCCACATGCCAGCATCCATTGACTAAATTCATCAGTGTTGTGCCAACGTCTCGGGGATTTGAGCCACTTTTTCAGACCTAGAACCCAGTGCTATGGCCAGAACTTCATGATAAGTTCAAAGATGATTTATAACAGTCAAACAATGATGTATTTACAAAAACATCCACGCGTACTAAATTGGACCCCTACTAGCAATGACATGCATTTCGTCAAACATGTCGCAAACATGAAAGTTACATGTATAAACAAAATAACAGAGCAAAGGGGTCTCATACTTATATGAGATTCTCTAAGAATAATTTCTCCCCTACATCATTAACTACAATACAATCTATTTTATGAAAGATACATTGTGTATTCATTTACAAGTAAAAACATGGGGAGAGCCATACATCATCATTGTTAAAATACATGCTTATAACCAGTATAATAACAATAGAAATACCATGAATACAACATCAATAGAATCCACATATAAATCAGTACATTTGCATACCAAATACCAAGGGAATGAATTTCTCATTAATGAATGTAGAAACCAATCAAAGATGGGACTTTCACGTTCCATCCGGCCATAGATTGGTTGAGACAAATCTCTCTTTAGCCAATCACCCCCGTGCCATATTCCAAGCATGAATGTGTGATCTCATCAAACACATAAATCAAAACCAATCTAGGGCTTCCAGAGGCCAAACCACCTCAACCCTCAACCAATTATTCCACCTCACGGTCGGACATCACAACCATCATGGATTGGTCTCTATCCAAGTTGTTCCAGGGCTCCAGAGTGTTTGTTCCAACCAAGGCTCTGGGACTAGTAACTCAACCCTAGTTGTTTTCGGGATCTAGAGCATTTGTCCAACCAAGGCTCTAGAACTAGTAACTCAACCCACCTAGGTTCCAGAGCATCTGTCTAACCAAGGCTCCAAGACTAGTAAATGAACCCACCTAGGGTTCTAGAGTGTTTTTCCAAACAAGGCTCCAGGACTAGTAACTCAACCCAACAATTGTTCGTCAGGCTCCAAAACGTTTGTCCAACCAAGGCTCCAGGAACTAATAACTCAACCCACAACTAAAGGAATCATGTGAACCAACCAGAAAATAATCGATGGAAATAAACCCACAAAACCATGGCTATCCAGGAAATGGCAAGGGTAGGAAAATCCACTGTCAATCCAGGAAATACTCCATTCCAATGATAGATCATGACCAATAAACCAGATGCATACACCATGTATGCTAAAACTAGTGAGGAAAACATACATGCAACTCGGTACCTGCAATCAAAACGTGTTGTAATTATTGATCCCGATGTCTGCTTGCACTTTCCTGCTCTTCCTTTGCCTTCTTGCTCCAAATCACCAAGTATCCACACTCTCCAAGTGTGCTCCAAGAAAACTCTAAGTATCCAAGAGTATGTGAGAGAGAGAGAGAGAGAAAAAATAATTAGAGAGCTCCAAAAATGCACTCACAAAAGGTACCAACTAAAGAAGCCTTTTTATCAATGAGGCGTCTATTTTCTTCATTTTCCATTATTTTCCTTCATTTTCCTCCTGACATGCAACTTGTGACCTTTTACCTCCCTTTTCTCCTAATTTCCATTATTTTCATAAATAAATGTGCCAAAAATAACTTTTTCCTCTATAATGCCTTTGTCAATTTCCATAGCCATAATAAGCCATGTGAACACCCGCACTAGGATGTTTTTCCCAACATTCAGCTTCGAATACGAGTCCCATCAACCGTGGTTATTAATTTAACTTTATTACATGGAATTTTCACTAGGGATATTACACGAACTCTTTCAAATGAAATGGACTTTGGATTTAGCTTGGAAATATTTTTTTCTTCTAAAAACTAATCCGAGTATCCAGGTATCCACGTGTCTTCATTAAAATACCCAGATTCCAAATTTATCAGAGTATTTTTTTTAAACCATGGTCATGGAATGTGGTCATGGGTGCTTGGAGGATGATCTCCTGGAGCTAAAGGGTTATTAAAAGTCAATGATTGGTATTTGTTTCAAGAGTTAAGAAATTTAGGGGTTTCGCTTGATATTACATGCAAAACAAATTTGGGTAATCAAAATATTCGACCCTTTTGGTATTTGATTTGGGTCACAAATGTTTGTTAAGCCCGTGGTTTCATGCCATGATTCTTGATTATGTTACATTATTAAATCCAAAATATATCCAAGCCATTATTATCTATGTCGGCCCATATATAGATATTTCCTATAAATAACTCAAATTGGGAGAGTATAGTTGGTGAATGTGTGGAAAAAATATAATGTGGATCTAATGAACTAATCAAAGGGGTCGAGTACAAAGAATTTAGAGGATGGAGTCTAAGGAGGATGCTTAGATGATAGGTATCCCATTCGAGAAAAAAAGTGCAAATACGTTCAAGTATAGAAGCATAAAGTAGTTTATGGTGTGCCTTGAAAAGAGTGTTGTAGAGCACAATTATAATGAAAGGATCTAGTTGACCTCCTGATATAATTAATAAAATAATAATGAATGCTTATTTACAACTTAATATAATGGCCCAACGACCTTAGATTAGGCTCCCTCCTCTTTTAAAAAACTTTTCCCTTAAAGCTTGTAAGTGAGGGTGTTTCTTCATGAACTATTCATTTTCCCATGTTGATTTTTTTAGACGTATTCTTCCACTTAATTAGCTACTCCATAATGGTTCTATTCCAAAGAGATAAAGAATGTTAATCCATAACTTTAATTGGTTCACGAATCAACTTCCCTTATTCATCTAATTCTAGAAGTTTTATTTGCACTCGTACAGTTTGTCCCAAAACAATTTTTTAGGCAAGGTACATAAAAAAACCATATGAATGCGAGAAGAATGCAAGTCTAACTCATACGCCATTTATCCAATCATGTGAATAATATCACAAGGTCCATAACATTTTTGAGCTAATTTTTAATTATTCTTTTGATTTGGTGTATCAAGCACTCTCCTCAAATTATCTTTCACTTCGATGTTGATCTGCTTATGTGACTCTATTTATTTTACTTTGGACTTATCCTGCAAAAATTATGAGATACTAGGAGCTACATATCCACAAGGGCCTCAAATTGGGTGTATGATAGGTAGTATTATACCCCCATTATACCAAAGGAATATTCTTCATCCATTGAGATTTCTTATTTGAATAGCTTGAATATTTTGAGGGACCACCTTAGCTCCTTCCTTTGAAACAATATGAGCCAAATACTATACTTATTCTTTCCCAAAAGAACATTTGGATCTTTTTACATATAATTGATTGTTCTCAATAATTTATAGATATTTAACCATATGTTTAATGCACACTTGCCATGATTTACTATAAATAAGTATATCATCAAAGAAAATCAACACAAATTTTCTAATATGGGGTCAAATAATTTTGTTCATAATGCTTTGAAAAGTAGGAGCATTAGTCAACCCAAAAGGCATGACCAAGAACTCATAGTGCCCTTTATGTGTTCTACAAGTTGATTTGCAAGCGTCTTCTTTTATTAATTTTATTTGGCGCTATCATGATTTAAGACTAAGCTTTGTCAAATAAGCCATTCCATGAAACTCATCTAATAGCTCATCTATATTTTGTATATGGAATTTATCCTTAATGGTGATTTTTTTAGATCTCTATACTTGAGACACATCCTCCAAGAAATATTGTTTTCTTCAACATAACTATTAGATTTGAAAATTAACTCATACTATGTTGAATAATACATGAATCTAGCATGTCTTGTACAATTTCCTACATCTCTCCTTTTGAAAATGAGGGTATCTATATGGCCTTTTATTAGGAGTAGTACTTCCAAGTATTAATTTGATTGTATTTTCATGATCTTTGGATGGAGGTAGACCTTCAAGAATTTCTTGGGAGACCCAATAATGGTTTTCCAAGGTGAATTTTAAGTCCTCATTAATATTTTCATCTTCATACTTAACTTCAAGAGAACACAACTTACCCACAACTCCCTTGCTACCTTTCTTATGAGATTTTCCATTCTATAAGAGCTT
Source organism: Pinus albicaulis (assembly GCA_034641835.2). NCBI lineage: Eukaryota > Viridiplantae > Streptophyta > Pinopsida > Pinales > Pinaceae > Pinus > Pinus albicaulis. Next base: position 796,682,817 of record CM076571.1, read on the forward strand.
ATGACTTGAGAAGGTCAGAAATTTTATCTTTTAAGCTCATATTAAATTCCTTTTGATTCAAATCTCATGAATAATTCATTATATTTTGTAGAAATTGTACCCAATGGTATCAACCACTAAATCCCTAAAACAACATCTACACCTCCAATTTGAATAAGATACATTCAACTTTCCAAATTAGATTCTCGAATACATGCTTTAATGTAGTTGTATTTTACCACAAAATAAATACTCCCTCCATTGGCAACTAAAACTTGATAATTTGTCACTTGATATAGAAAAAATTGAGAAACTCTACTAATCTTTTATCAGTGAAGGTATGGGTAATATTGGAGTTAATAAGAACTATGACCCTTTGCTTCTTAACGTAACCAACAATTTTAGGGTTTGAGGTGCTAACAAACATGCTTCTGCATGAGAAAATATCTCACACTTATCATAATCAATCTTGTGCACAATATCAATATTTATTTTCCACTCTTTTAAGTTGAAAATTTCTTCCTCATTTCCTTAAGTACATGCCTCCATTTCATCTTCATCGTTATTTTCCAAGGTGAACAATTTTATTTGTTGACATTTATGCCCTTTTGACCATTTTTTGTTACAACCAAAGAATAGTATTTTATCTCTTGTTTCCTCCATTTTATTATATGTTATTTTAGTAGGTTGAGGTAAGGTTGTCTTTTTAACTCCAAAACAATCTATGCTTCTTGTGTATACTCCTAAAGTAGACTTGTGTATATCATTGTTCTTGGCATGAATATGATGGGAAAATTGCATATCTTCCATAAAATTTTCAGGATGTTTTAGGAAAATCTCATGTTTAATGTCTTCATTTAATCCACTCATGTAAGCTTCAACAAATATTCATCACTTATGTTCTCCACCCCTGTGAATAAAGCCTAAAATTCTGAATTATAATCTTCAATATCACCAAATTGTTTGATTCTTGTCAATTGACTAAAGTAATCTTGTTCCCAAGCTTTTTCTTATTGTGCTTCTAAGTCTCCTATAAATAAAATTTGAGTGTAATAATAAGAATGGGGTTTCCTTTTAACTACCAATTAATCCCATTGATATTGTTTTATCTCAAAGTTCAAAGTTGTTATGTGAATCATTTACTTATCATTCATAATATTATATAATTCAAAATATTGCTTTATTTGGTGCACCCGAGTAGAGACCTTTGTTCCATTAAACTTCTTTAATTCAACCTTGGAAAACCTCACTCCTTTAGGAAACCATAAGTTCCACAACTCGATTTAAATACACTTGAAATTTTCTTATTATTGGAAAATTGTTTAACTGGAATTCTACCTTTATTTTAATGAGTTCCTTTAGACACATTATCAATTTTAAGGAGCCTCCATTTATGACTTATATAATATTTTGTTCCATTCCATCCATCCTTTGTTCCAATTGTTTGATCTTCTTATACATTTCTTCCTTGTTTTCATTCATGTATTTTAATTGATTCTCGCATCCATGAAAAATCAACATTTTCTTTTTCAATGACAAATATATTTTATTCCATATAACAATTTTTACATGTTTTAGTCCTCAAGGGACTAGTAAGACTCAATAACAAGGCTCAAATCCATTACAACAAAACTCATCATGTCCCTTGCGAGGATTGAACCTGGATGGGGAGGATAAAATCATTCCTGTAGAGAGATTTCTAGAGCTTAAGTATGTAAGTAGGCTTAAAATTTTGATGTTTCAAGAAAAAACTCATCCATCGTCAGAGAAACAAAATTTTTTTTGAATAATGATGTGAGAGAGTTAAGGAATATATATAAAAAGGGGACAATATTAAGTTGAGAAAGGAAAATTCTTGAATTAAGGTCAAAATTAGCCATGGGTGATGATGATAATAATAATATTTGGTCAAAATTAGTCATTTGTTTGTATATATAAGGCGAATAATAACAATTAAATTATTAAAATTAGTTTAAATGAAAATAAGAATAAGAATAAGAATAGACTAGATAGAGTGGGGATATTAACTAAAGTTTAAAATAGGTTTGAAAAGTACAAAAAGGTTTAGGATAAAAATAATAATAATAATAAGTTAGAAAGAAAATAAAGGAGAATAATTAAAAGAAAGGAAGAGAAAATTATAAAGAAGGGGAATTGGATAGGGGAATAAGTAGAAATTTAAAATAAGAGAGAGGGGTGGGAATATTTATCAACGATGGGGAAATGTATTACCAAATTAGTAAAAAAGATGGCTTCTAGAATAAAGAACCCAACGTAGAGGATGAAAAATGAACCAAAGGAATACAAAATTTGAGTAAAGCCAACAAGAGAGCTAGGGGAAATATACAAAGATATACATGAAGAAAAAAATATTAATGAGGGAAGTGATACATAGAAAAGTTACAAAAGAAAAGGAGGGAAATTAAAGAGATTGATTTGAAAAGAGGAAATGAATCACAGGAGGGAGGAGGAAAAGGGGAATGTGGTAAATAATGAAAAGGATGATGAGACAGAAGAGGAGTATGAAGAGGATAAGGAGAAGGGCAAGGAGAGGGGAAGGACCAAGAAGAGAAACCTAAGAATGAAGTTGATGAATGACATGTTTCCTGCGCTGAATTAAAGTGTAACAGTCTTCCCTATTAAACGTGTTTAGGTGCTTTTCAATTTCAATAGCTTCTCGAATGATAGGGAATGGTGATAAGCATCGGGGCAAAAAATTTGGCTTGGTCAAAGAAAATAAGGTGTTTAGAGTTATGAGAGTAGTCAACAATCACTAATTTGGAGCTACAATTATGATGAGCATCCACAATGTGTTTTTGAGATGGGATTTGAAGGAATGACTTGTCTGCCCAATGAAGGATTTGTTGAAAATGCAACAAGAAATTCTCAATTTGATTTTCCATTGCTTAAATTGAGAAAAATCGAATTTCCACATCAACAGACAACTTGGATGATGTTAACTTGTGTGACATGGCTTGTGTCACCCAATTTACTCAGTAAATTTGAGTTGGAGGAGTTAAAGTTCATTTAAGCATGTGTGATTGCTAATTTGTAGAATTCAAGGCCAGTTATCTAAGGTTGTTTTTAGTTAAACTAGTTCCAATTGTTGGAGGAAGGAACTAGTGGAGGGTCAAGTTGTGCAGTGGGACTTCGTTCAAACTTAGTGATCATCCAATTAATTGATCAATCAACCCAAAATAGCTTGTGCATGTAGATAATTTGAGTTCCCCATGTCAAGTGGAGATTCCAAGGCAGTGTAACATCAGTTGTAGACTAATATTGAGTGTACAAGTGTTGCATGCAATCAGATGATCAACTTAATAAATTGCGCAATTCAATTTGAGGAATTTCCTAAATAATAGGGGCCTAATTCCTCAAGGAACAACACAAGGAAATATGAGCTCAAGCAGAGGTAAAATTTAACTAAGTCTCGATCAAAGGCCTTCAGTGAGCAGAGAGATAGGTTGTGCACTTGCAGGGTGAGCTCAGTTGAGCAAAGAAATTGTAATACATCTCTATTCATTTGATTAATGCAAGCAAACATTGTGGTTTTTAGTAGATTTCTTTCCCCGGAGAAAAATATGTGTTGCATGTGTGTGATTTCTTATTGTATGTCTGAGATTTTTGTTCTAAATTGTGAATTAATGTCTGCAGAGCAATAGAGTAGGTTTTTGTCTTGTGATTTTGATTCAAACTTCATGAGAAGTTGCAAATTTACACCATAATTTCTACATGGTATTAGAGTAAGATTCACATTAGAGCAGGAACTTTGAAGCTGGTTCTCAGGAGGCTCAAATTTGAAGATCAATGTTACACGATTTCTTTATAGTTGAGAATATGTCCTTCAATGGACTAAGGCTAGAGTATACATTGCAAGGCACCTCTAATTTTGTTGCATGGAAGGATCACATGGAGGAAGCATTGGATGACAAAGGACTGTTAGAATACATCAAGAGAGATGTTGCACCATCACTAAAATCCGATGCCCAGAACCGTGCTCATTCGAAGCAAGATGTATCCAAAGCAACGATAATCATATTGGAAGGAGTATAGGATCTCATCATCTCAAATATCCACAAAAAAGAAACTTCGTTCACAATGTGGAATGCACTGACATGATTGTTTGAGAATACGCAGGACGCTGTCACTCCAGGATAAACTTTGAAGTATCAAGATGCAGAATAATGACACAATTCTACAGTATCTAAGCAAGTTTACATAGTTTCGTGATGAACTTGGCGGGGTCAGTGTTAATTTCCCTTAAGAATACCTGGAAAGCCTATCCCTTCTAGGTCTTCCCAAGAGATGGCACAACTATCAATATTTGGTGAATGGGAGGGATAAACTACCGAATTAGGAGTGCTTATGGTTTGATTTGGTACAAGAGGAAATAAGGTAGAATACCAAAGATGGGACTTCATCCAAGGGCGAGGATGAAGAAAATTTTGCATTGGTTGGAAAGGAAAAGAAGAGAAAAGGGAAGAAATCCCAATCCAAACTAGAATCTAGTCAAGGGGGTAAGAAGAAAGATTTGTCAAAACTTAAATGCTTCCATTGTCATGAATTCGGGCACTATGCCATGAAGTGTCCACACAAGAAGACAAGCAAGAAGACCTCATGAGGAGGAGTAGGTGAAGCCTTGGCTTCACAGTTCGAGCTTGACTTTACCCTCATTGCATGCATGGCCAACACAGTGATGGGTAGCATGTGGTACTTGGACTCAAGTGCATCGTTCCACATGATGGGGAATAGATATTTTTTCAGTGACTTGGAGGAGAAATACTTGCATATGCACATTGATATGAGGATCAACAGAAGGTATAATGCAACCGAGATTGGTATATACACCTTTTAAAGGGATTCGAGTTCCCCCCTCAGGCTTAAGGGTGTCATGTTCGTTCTGGGACTAAAGAAAAATATTGTCTTTGGTTTTAGAAGACTGTGGTTATGATGTGATCTTTAGCAAAGGAAAGGCGCTCATGAGACACATAGCCATGTGATAGGTAAAGCAGATTGGGGTTCGTGTGAGGAAATTGTACAAGCTAGATGTGGAGGATTGTGTTTCATTGAGCACAAACAAGGAGAAGGTGCAAAGTCATGATATCGGTGAACTTTGGCATAGAAGACTTGGCCATTTTCATCATGGTGCTTTGAATATCATGTAGTAGATAACCACGGGCCTCCCCAAAGGAGAAATTGAGTAGCAAGATGTATGCAAATGATATACTCTGTGGAAGTACAAAAAAACCACTTTTCCTGACCGGGACAACAAATCACACGTAGTCCTAGAAAGGATCCACTCAGATGTCTGTGGACCTTTCTCGGTAGCCTCCACTTTCGGGCACAAATATTTTTTCATTTTATCAATGACTTCTCACAGAAGTTCTGAATGTTCATCATGTGAAATAAAGATGAGACATTCTCCAAGTTAGTATAATTCAAGGCACTGGTTAAAAAAGAAACCAACAAGAATGTGAAGTCTCTAAGGAGCGATAATGGAGGTGAGTACGTGTCGAATGAGTTTAAAATTTATGTGAAAAATAAGTTATTCAACGAGAGTTGATAGCACCCCACAACCCACGACATAATGGGGTGGTTGAGAGAAAGAATTGTAGTATTTTGGGAGCAATGATGGCAATGTTGCATGACCAAGGCCTACCTCTGCACTTGTGGGTCGAGGCATGCAACACAACAATCTATTTGAAAAACTGGAGTACCCATAAGATTTTGGGCATGATTACACCAGAAGAGGCTTTATTGGGGAGGAAGTTGGATGTGTCACACTTCAATATTTTTGGAACCTTTGTCTATTGCCATGTCTCCAAAGATGTAAGGAGGAAGCTAGAGCCGACAAAAGATTTGGAAGTATTTTTGGGTTACACATAAACTCGCCATAACTACCATGTGTACTTGTCATCCCTCAGAATGATAATTGTGCGAAGGGATGTAAAATTTGATGAGCAGAAAGTGATGTGGTGCATTCTTGAGAGGGAGCTTCAAAACCCACTAGAAGAGGAGCTTTTAGCTCCAAAGGATGAACCTTAGGAAGTTGTGCAGCAAACACAAATTAAAGAGAAGAGAGTGGAGATAGCCACTCAAGCAGAACCATCTAGAGAAGGTAGGAAAAGGACCAGGGAAGTTGAGAGACTTGTGCAGGATGTGAGGGAGAATGTGGGTGCTTCTTCAAATTAGCGTAGGCAAATAAGGTCACTAGATCATTACATTGTCTACATGGCTCTTATGAATGAGCTTGTAGAGATTGATCCTTCCTCTTTCGAGGAAGAAATAGAGCAACGTGTATGGGTTGATGCAATGGTGGAGGAGCATGAATCCATTGTAAAAAATAGTGTTTGGGAAGTGGTCCTGAGACCAACAGACAAATCAATTGTGGGTTCAAGATGGATCTCCAAGGTAAAGCATGCAACAGATGGAAGAATAGAAAAGTACAAGGCCATATTTTTGGCCAAGGGGTACTCTCAAGTTGATGGAATTGACTATGAGGATACCTTTCCTCATGTAGAAAAGTATTCATCCATTAGATCAATTCTTGCTTTGGTTGCACAAATGAGGTGGAAGATCCACCAAATGGATGTGAAAACAACATTCCTCAATGTAGTTATTGAGGAGGAGGTGTATATCAAGCAACCACAAGGCTTTGAAAATTTTTATCAGGAGTCTCATGTGTGCAAACTCAAGCGAGCATTGTACGATCTCAAGCAAGCACCCCATGCTTGGTACACTAGGATTGTTAGCTATCTCATTGTTTTGGGATTCACCAAAAGTGAAGCATTCGGAAACCTCTATCATATTATGGTAGAAGTTAAATTGTTGATTATTTTCTTATATGTTGATGACTTGATTTTAACTGATGATGAACAATTGATCATATCTTGCAAGGAGGACCTTGCAAGGTAGTTTGAAATGAAGTACATGGGTCTCATGCACTATTTCCTGGAGTTGGAAGTATGGCAAGGATATGGGGAGTTGTTTGTCTCTTAGGGAAATTATTCCAATGAGATACTTCAGAGGTTTCGCATGGACAGTTTCAAACCCATGGAGACATCTCTAGTGACCAACTGGAAGAAAGAGGATGTCACACTTCAGGTGAGGAAATGTATGCTACTATTTACCGACAATTGGTGGGTTCACTAATGTATCTTGTGAACACACGACCATATATGTGCTATGCATTCAACCAGCTAAGCCAAGCCATGGTTCAACCAAATTATTCTAGAGGGAAACTAAGCATGTTTTATGGTACCTCAGAGGCACTACCCAATTTTGACTATGGTATAGACGGACAAAGGGAATGAAATTGCATGGCTTCACAGATGTAGATTGGGTAGAAATTTCATCAGACCGAAAGAGTAAATCAGGTGGAATTTTCATTGTTGGGTCCACAGCGGTTTCTTGGTACAGTAGGAAGCAAAGATATGTGGCACTCAACTCGGCAAAAGCAAAATACATAGCTTCTAGTCAAGCAACATGTGAGGCGATATGGATGAGAAAAATACTTGTTGGATTGCTTGGTCAGATGATGGATCCAACTATGATCTACTGTGATCATCATAGTTGCATCAATCTCTCTAATAATCATGTTTTTCATTATCGATCCAAGCATATAGGTATATTGTATCACCATTTATGGGATTGTGTACAGAGGCAGATAACGTTGTTGCAGTACATTCTGAAAAAGGAACAAGATGTTGATGTTTTGACAAAGGCCTTGTTAAGAGGGAATTTTGAGTTCCACAGGTGCTGGATAGAGGTCCTTGATAATCCCTTTCTCGCTGAGAGGGAGTGTTGAAAAATGCAGCAAGAAATTCTCAATTTGATTTTGCCTCGATTAAATTGAGAAAAATTGAATTTCTACATCAACAGAGAACTTGGATGATGTTATCTTGTGTGACATGTATTGTGTCACCCAGTTTACTAAGTAAATCCAAGTTGGATGAGTTAGAGTTTAGCTAAGCATGTGTGATTGCTGATTTGTAGTAATCAAGGTCAGTTATCTAAGGTTGCTTTCAGTTAAACTAGTTCCAATAGTTGGAGGAACTAGTGGAGGGTCAAGTTGTGCAGTGGGACTTCAGTCAAACTCAGTGATCATCCAATTAATTGATCAATCAGCCCAAAATAGATTGTGCATGCAGATAATTCAAGTTCCCGAGGGCGGGTGGAGATTCCAAGGTAGTGTAACATCAGTTGTAGACTAGTATTTAGTGTACATGTGTTCCATGCAATCAGATGATCAACCTAAGGAATTGCGCAATTCAATTTGAGAAATTTCCTAAATAATAGGGGCCTAATTCCTCAGGGAACAACACAAGGAATTAGGAGCTCAAGCAGGGGGGAATTTTGACTAAGTCTGGGTTAGAGGCCTTCAATGAGTAGAGAGATAGGTTGTGCACTTGCTAGGTGAGCTTAGTTGAGCAGATAGATTGTAACACATCTCAATTCATTTGACTAATGCAAGCATGAATTAGGGTTTTTTGTAGATTGTGTTCCCCAAAGAAAAATACTTGTTGCATGTGTGTGATTTCTTATTGCATGTATGATACTTTTTCTTCTAAATTGTGAATTAATGTCCGCGGAGTAGTAGAGTAGGTTTCTGTCTTGTGATTATGATAAAAAATTCATGATAAATTGAAAATATACTCCATAATTTCTACAGGATTTACCACAAGAGCAAGGAATTTCGTATACACCAAGGCCTTACATTGGGTCAATATTGTCCGTAATGGATTTGAATAGTTGTCTTAGGGTTGCAAATGGTGTAAACATGGTTTTGATGTTCTTTTTGGAAAGAACTTTAGAGATATGATTGGTGGTGCCTTGAATATAGAGAAGAGAGACTAGGGCTTGGGGAGGAAAGGGGTTGGAGAGAAAATATTTATTGTTAGTACGGGAGAAATTTTTTATTTTTATTTGGATTGATGAATATCCATTAGCTTCAAAAAATTTCTTAAGGTGGGATTTATCTTAATAAAGGAATTGGGGCACATAAATATGAGATTCCTAAGTAACTAGTGTTTTGAGGACAACAAATTTTTGCACAGGGTGATGATGGGATTGGGCATGAAGGTAAATGTTTGTATGTGTCTTCTTTCTATAAACTTGATGCATAAGGGTGCCACTAGGTTGATGAGAAATACATACATCAAGGAAGGGAAGGGATTTTTTCTCTTGGATTTCCATGGTAAATTGAATGTGAGGGGATTGGTTATTAAGATGGGTAAGGAAAGATTCTAGAGCAAGGTTTCCATGAGGTCATATTACGATGGTGTTGCCTACGGAAGGAAATGAAAATTTAGGTTTAAGGGGAGATGAATTCAAGGTGGCATTTTCAAATTGTTCCACAAAGAGGTTGGCCACCACTGGGGACAGAGAGGACCCCATGGAAGTTTCTTCAGTTTTTTCATAGCAACCTTCTTTGAAAGATAAAAAAGTGGAGGAAAGGAAAATTTTGATGAGGTTAATGGTTTATTGATCCAAAATATGAGAAATAGTGTTAAGAGCCTTATGGACAAGATTTTTTGTAAATAAATATACCACATCGAAACTAATCATTAGGTCATTATCATCAAGATGAAGAGCTTTAGTTTTTTGGATGAAATGAACATAATCCTTAATAAAAAATGGGTACAACCAACTACATGTTGGAGTTTGTTTGCTAGGAAATTAGAGATAAATTGGGTGGGGGTTCTAATAACACTGACTATGGGCCTTTTATCTATATTAGGTTGCCCATATATTTTAGGGGCTTAGGGATTGTGGGGGGTATGCCATTTTTGGATAGAAGGGTCAAAGGAGGATGCTTTGATAGTTTTAGTAACCGTGGAGGTGATAGAAGTAATGGGGCATTTTGAGAGGGGTTTATCAATTTAGATCACTTAAGGATCCTAACACACTCATGAATTAGCCCCGAGGGTTAACTCAATTGGTCAAGTCCCTATCATTAAAGCACCTTTGTTATTCAAAGGTCACAAGTTCAATTCTCTTGATACTCCATGATAGGAAGTGATCCCTTTGGATGGATCTTCCAGGTACAAATATTCTGTGGACACAATGGTCACCATTCTCTGAGATCTATGAAAGAAAAAAAAAACACTCCTACCTTATTTCTTCCGCTTCATGGGAAGGGGTAAGATGAGAAATCGATGCAATAGAGCATCAAATTTCTTCAATAGGAATGTGATGAAAGTCGATGGATAAACTAAAACCTTTTTACTTTCCCCCTTCTTTCATAAATCTTCCCACCCCTTTCTCTCTTCTTTTTAAAGTTCTCTCTCTATTCCCCTTTCCAGTCCCCTTCTCTATAATTTTCCTTTCCTTTCCTTCCATTATCTCTTTTATTTGCTTTTAATTTTGTTTCTTTTTTATCTTAAATATTTTTGTACTTTTCAAACCTCATTTAATATTTAGCTAATATCCCCCTTCCATCTAATATATTCTAATTCATTTTTATTTTCATTTTATCCAATTTATAATTTAATTATTATTATTTACCTTTAATACTTCCAGCAACTAATTTTTCCCTTAATTCAAGAATTTGTATGTCCCCTTAATCTTGTCCCTTCTTTAAATATTTTTCTCAACACCCTTACATCATTATTCAAAAACCTTATTTTGTGCCTTTGGGGGGGTATAATGTCTCCCTGAAACGTTGGACATTTACTTACATAGTTTAGCTCTTGAAGTCTATCTACAATATGAACAACTAAGACAATATGCATTCACACATTCTCAATCTTTATGGAGAGGTTGTTCTTAAGGAGACCAACATACTCAAAATGATAAGGATTAAAATTTCCAAGGGAGTGGTTGATCTTGCCTTTCTAAAATGGTGTCGTGAGTTTTCCATTCTTCCCGCTTTCACTAAGCTACGTCATCACCATCCTCAAAGGAAGGATCTTGCTCATATCTTATCCACAAATAGTCACACAATCCTTTGAGTTGAAATCCATTTTACTTGGTTAGTTCTTTCTCATTTATCTTTTAAATGTTTTCAACTTCATTTAAAACGTAGCTCAATTTTAAACTTTGATTTATGGTCCATCCTTGATAATGCATCCCAACATGTTTTTGAATTTTCCTTTGCTTGGAAAATCACAAAATTTAACAATCTTTAGTCCAAGGTTTCCAGTAATAATGATATGTCCTTGTCTTATCATTTCTCACTAAGATCACAACCCCTCCCCAATCCTTACATGTAGACTTTGTTGTCCATTTAGTCCCTAGGTTCCTCTCTTCCTTTTGATATCTCATATCCTACCCATCAGTCTCGTCAAGATTATCCCAATTCCAATTCTAATGTTTTCCCTTTTACCTTTTGGCGAATTATCAAGACTCATACTAATCAATCTCTTCCCCGCCCTACTAAGTCATTTATTCCTTTTCACATTGATTCTATCATTAATACTGACTCTTCCCCCTTGAATCATAACCTTACCAATATTGATAATAATCTGACAGCTTTGAATTTTAATAATAATAATAATAATATGGTACCTTCAAATTCTAATGATAATATTGAATGTCTAGTTAATAATAAAAAATCCTTTACCATTTATCTCTCCATCTAGTCCAAATCTATCTAGTCTCCTTTCCACTGAGGATCCATCACCCAATCCTCCTCCAACCCTCTCTCATTCAACTCCTCCCACCACCACAAATCTGTCATCTACCTCCCTCTACCCTTTTACCATCCACATTTTTGAAAAAGGTTTTAATTTTTCCATTGCCTCCCATCGTATTCCTACTGAAGAAATTATGTGCTCTATTGAATTAGTTTCTCATCTTCTCTCTTCCCATGAAGCTAAAGAAATAAGTTCGGGGTGAATTAGGATCCTTAAGCACACTAAACCACCTATGCTTAACCTCTTGAAGGATGCATTTCTAGCCATTCGTCGAATTAATGAAAACCCCAAAATTGTTGTTCTAAGAGCATATAAAGGCAATGGCTATGTTGTCATGGACATGATAGCTTATGAATCTAAACTTATTAGCCTCCTTTAACCATCCTCTTATAAAACCCTCTCTAAAACCTCATTACCTTTATCACCTACATGGTTACTAAAACCATTAAATCCTCTTCCATTGACCATTCTTTCCAAAAGCGTCTTGTCCCCTAAAATCCCTAAACCCCTCTAATATATGGGCAGCCTAAAATACACAATAAGGATATCCCTCTTTGGCCCATATTACTATTGGAGCCCCCACCCACACTCTTTCTAAGTTCCTTTACAACAAACTCCAACGCTTTGTTGGTTGCACAACTTCCTTTCTTAAGGATTCCGCTAATTTCATCCCAAAGAACTAAACCTTTTTGTCTTGATGATAATGATCTAATGGTTATTTTTGATGTGGTACCTTTATTTACCAAAATTCATATCCTAAGGCTCTTAGAATTTGTTTTTATCTTGTGGATCAAGAAACCCTTAACCTCGTCAACCTTTTCCTTTCCTCCACTTTTCTCTCTTTCAAAGGAGTATGATATCAACAAACTAAAGGAACTACCAAGGGGTCCTCTCTTTGCCTAGTGGTGTCCAACCTCTTTATGGTTTGATGGTGAGGACCAAGTTTGTACTATAAATGAAATGTTTTAGTTTCTCAAATTTATTTTAAACTACTATATTTTGTCAAAGGCATGAAATCTAACTTAATCTCTTGCCATGTTTATTATCAGGTATACATGAGGCCATTCTACATCTCTCTTTGTTTTTGTTTAAAAAGTGAAAACTACATATTATTTTGTATACGAGGTCCTCAACAGTCATTAGTGACTTGCACTAAAACCTTAGGTCATCTATTATCTATTGTTGGACTCGTCATATCAGTTTGCTTTTATTTTTAAAGCCCAACCTTGAATAATCCATTTCCAAATTGAAAATATTGTATTTGTTCCATACTATGATGAAACATATAAGGGTATTTGTAATGATTTATCTATCCCATTGTCATGGAGAAGTTTGAATTTTTATGTAGGCACATACATGACCTTGGTTACAAAATACCCATCGAGTAGTTGGTAGAAGACAATAAAGATTGGAAATTGTATGTGCTCTAGAAAGTCAAGTGTCCTATGAAGATAGAAAGTCTGACATGGTTGATAGTGAGAAATAGGATCCTTAAATAGGACAATCTATAGAGGAGGTGGTCATGGAAAATACCAAGCATGAAATTTTTTTGCACAAAAATGGGGAAGTGTAAACCATCTATTTCTCATTGGATGCCTCATAAGGGAAGTTCAAAACATCACAGAAGGTAATGGGATTCAAGATGGATCCGTTGTTGCAGAGGTTACACAATCTTGGTTAGATGTTGAAGAGTTGAGGAAGGAACACCACTCCTTGATATTATTTGTTATCTATCCCATAAAGGTGGGGTAAGATATGTTTATCTTTTTCAGGACAATGTATTCACACATATTATGGAAGTTTATGCGAGTAGTTGAATGTATTCACACCTATTATGGAACTTTAAGCAAGCAGTTGAGAAAAAGAAACAGAAAACACACTTTGAACTGGAGTGTCCCTTAATGATGTTAGGAGTATTTGTGCAAGTGGTGTTTTATACATATAAGATGCATACTACTTTCCTTTAAAATGTGATCTAGGTGAGGGATCTATTGCAACTAAACTAAGGGAAATTTACCTTTTCATGCTCCTTTCCTTTTTGGAGATGGGCGTTCAAGATCTACAATAGTGATTCAAAATTAGTTATTTCATGGTTGGAAAAATCCATGGATCATAGGACCTGGAACTTCATGTAGTGGTCGCACGGACTAAAGAATTGAGGCCATCCTTTCAACCTTTCTCTTGCTTATAAACATTAAGGGAGAACAATAAAGAGGTTGATTGTTGATCCAAATTGGATTGTGGTAGACCAGATGGATTTGTCTGAAATGAATCCATGGAAACATTGACAAATTTTTATTAAGTCATGAAATATCCTCACAAATGTCTTATAAGTATTTTATTGAAGTTCTCTTATAGAAGCCCATGTTAAAGTATTAAAGGTCTTGTCATTAAGCCCCAAAACCTTGATAAAGGGATGGTGGTAATATCTTGAATTAAATTCTCAATGAAAATAGTCTTATATAGGAGACTTGGGATCCAACATTCAACTCAACTTAGGAATCACCTTGTTGTAAATGAACTTGACAATAAAGTTACAACTGACTAACTACATGAAGAATTACACTGTGATTCTCAAAAGGGAAGAGATTTGAGTCAACTAGCTCAGGAAAATCAATCCAAATTGCAAGAGAGTGGTTCAAATTAGAAAACCATCTACTAAAAGAGTTAGGAGGGTGAAACAAATATCGAGACCCAACAAATTTATATGTTACTACTAGTGACAATCAATAGTTAATATCATGTGACTTGGTAAGGTAAAGGCATTTTGGGTAGTTAAACCACCATAATTAGTTCATTTAAGTCATATATCAAGAGATGATACGAGAGGCATAATATGCACATCTTCTTAATATAAGCATCCCCTAGGCCAATCACAAATGTAATGTTCGTCTTCTTAATATATGCCTACCCTGGGCCAATCACATACGTAATGTTCCACAAATCAATATAGCTTATTTGTTTATTTTTTCTCCCTCGTTTCTTAGTGTGTGTGGTTGTATTTTCTATCTACCCTTGTATTTGAACCTTTAAATTTCAATCATAACACACAAAAAGATTTCTCACACTATAATCTAGACTATAAATCCAAAATATATTACTTGAAGCAAATTCTCTTTGACTCGACATCGCCAAAAAGGGTCGACAACACACAAAGACTTCAAAAAAGGAACAAATTGTTAACAACAATTTTCCTAACATACATCTTGAATTTTTATCCTCCAATACCAAAAAATACTATATAGTTACAAAATTTCTATGATACAAATATGATGCCACAGACCATTTCTACTCCAAATTTCAACACCTATAATTTGCACGTCTTTTTAATATAAAACTACCCTACAGAAATCAAGCATGTAATGTTTTGTAGATTATTTCTTAATGTGTGCTCATGTCTTTAGATCTTTGAATTTCAACCATACCCAACAATAAGATTTCTCAACTATAATCTAGAATATAAATCCAAAATATATTACTTCGAACAAATTCTCTTAGACTCAACATCACCAAAATGAAGCAATGAAATAAAATTTAAAAAAAAAAAAACCACAATTGTCTATATATTCTTCTTGAAATTTTATAGATACAAAACATTCTTATGGGACAAGAAATACTATATAGATGCAAAATTGTCCTGCTACAAATATGATGTCAAAATCAACTCTTCATCTATACTCTCATAAATTAGTGCTTACGAAGATTCCATAAATTATTTTTACTCAAATTTCAAATCCAAAATTTAAAACCTACAATTTGCAATAAAACACAGTCACACACATAAAAATTACAATTAAAAGTTCAAAACTAAAATATTTTTATAACCATTATTCAAATTCCATTCAATCAAATTTCAATGGTCTTCTCTAGTTAAAATTGTATTTATGTAAGCCAAAGTGATACTCACTACTGTATGGGTATGCAACAAAATGATGCTTTGTCAATTCTATGTGCCTTCAAAATGTAATATAAAAAAATCCAAATAATATACATGATGACTTTCCATACCAAAATTTAAGAGGTAACCGATGTGAAGCCAAAAATGTTGTTACGCCCTTTCTTCTCTCATATGTAAAACCAAAAAACCTTCCTTCTCATGCGGGCGGGCTCTTGTAAGCAGAAGCATTTTCTCTGATATCCCCAAGACATCTTGTTCTCGATGGATTCACACCTCCCCTTCATCGTCCTTTGCTAAAAATGTTGTCACACCCTTTCTGCTCTCATATGTAAAACCAAAAAACCTTCCTTCTCATGCGGGCAGGTGGGCTCTTGTAAGCGGAAGCATTTTCTCTAATACCCCCCTGAGACATCTTGTTCTTAATGGATTCACACCTAGCCGTCCTCAACTAACAAGATGGCTCAGGGGAGTATTAAAGAAGATGTTTCTGAATGGATCCATACCTCTCCCCTTCATCCTCCTCAGCTTTTCATACAGTTGGGGCTTACCTCTCTCGTGGGCCAATGAATCATTAATCTTTTCAAGAAGTTGTGGCATGTTTTTTAGATACTCCACACCTGGACAATGAATCATTAATCTTTTCAAGGAGATGTGGCATGTTCTTGATATAATCCAAGACTTCTTCGCAACCAGGTAAGTGTAGTTACTGAGAGGAAATCAGACTCTCCTTGGCACAAAGTCCAGGAGGCCTTTGCTATCACAGAAACCAGGGCAGCCATGCATGATGACGAATGTCTGTGCACATGTGCGTCGTCTTCTTCGAGGATTTCTTTGCAAGCCCTTTGCAGGAGTCACTATGGGGACGGCGGCATGTTCTTTAGATACTCCAGACCTGGACAATGAATCATTATTCTTTTCAAGGAGCTGTGGCATGTTCTTGAGATACTCCAGACTCTCCTTCGTACAAACCAGGGTAGCTATATTGATACTTCAGACCCTCCGCACAAGCCAGGGTACGGTTTGGAGTATCAATATGAAACCAGGGTAGCCGTGCATGATGACGAATGTCTGTCCACATGCGCGCCGTCTTCTTCGAGGATTTATTTGCGAGTAGGCCTTCGTAGGAGTCACTATGGCGATGGCGGCAGGGGTTTCTTGCTGCTGCTTCCGTGGTTAATTTTTGTAGGGTTCGAAGCCGGGACTTCTTCTTCAGCGGGTTTCTTTCCGACATCTTCTTTGGTCCGGGCTGCTATTCCGTAAAGTCATCATCTTTGGCTCTCTTTGCGGCTACGGCCTTCTTGGGCATCGAACCCTACGAAAAAGAAACCGCGGAAGTAATGAACTTTTCATGAATTTGTTGTCAGTCTATGTCGATATGTCTTCTATGAATGTCCAGCTCCAGCAGCAGGTAAATACTCTGTGTGGCTCTCGGGCAGCCCCTCCGACGCCGAGCCTGGGAGGCAGCGACTCCTCTGTCACTACAGCTAATCACGACGGTTTCTCGGTTTTTCTAGAAAAATCGCTCGCCATGTCGAGTCTGGTTTTGCCTGAATCCCCTATGAAGACGAGTGTGAGGGAGTGAAATTTTCCTGTTTTTTATTTGTCTTTGGCAAGGGATGATTTGGTGCGCAGAATCGCCGACTATGCTGCGGAGCTCGGGTAATTTCAGGTGATAAACCATGCTGTTTCTTGTGATGTGGCAGAGAGCCGAGAAGGAATGCGGTGGATTGTTTGAGCTGGTTGTAGAGAAAAAGGAAGTGATGCCAAGCTAGAGAAAGGGAGGTGAACCAGATTGAAGACTTCGTCAGAAATATATGACCAGAGGGACGTGGCAACGTCAGGTAGGTTTAATTTGGCTTTTTAATGTTGTGCTTCATTTTGTTTGTGTTTGTGTTTTTTTTTATTATTAAATTAAAATTTATGAGAATGAGAGAAAGATTCAACGTAGTTAAGACAGGTATAAAGGTAGCTTGTAATGGCTTTTTATTTATTTATTTATTTATTTTTGGTAAGTTTGGCAGTGTTTTTCTATTTATGATATAAAGCAGGTTACAAAATATGTATCGGGTGACCTCAACTTGCTTGTAGGAAACCAAGCTTCTTGGATCAACGTCATAGGCCATCCAAAATTTAAATAGTTTGAACATGTCCAACTAAGTTTTAAACACTACCATGTCTACTGTCCACTTATTTTTTCTATTGTAAATGTAAATGCTATCAGAAATCATTAAGACAAAACAATAGAAATTTTATTTAACTCCATTACTTGTAGAAGTCAATCTTCGGATGAATCATCCAGGGTCGGGTCCTTAGCACTCGATCTCGGCATCTCGTGTCGCTGCATACTCTGCGATTTCTTTTCCATGCGTCCAAGACAGAGATTCTGGTGGAATAGTTGCACCTGGATTGACTGAATTTCCTTCTAAATCATTGACAGATTCCGCTCTTCTTGCAGTGGCTAGTGATGGCTTGGTTGGTGAGGTACTCCCTGTTGCTGTTGCATCACTGTCATTGCTCTCATCAAGAGGATTTTCATAATCCAGTAGGTTTGGATGACCTGTTTGAACAAGGTTAGCCTGCCTCAGGTATGTCCCGGGTCTACTACTATGGGTTTCCGGTCTTCTACTTGGATCGGCTCCTCTACTGCACTCGCATTCAATGCTGTTTCCCATCTCGAAATTTCCATTTTCACCTATGCCGAAGAGCCTACACTGTAAGCGTGCAACAAGCTTTGCATAGTTTCCTCCCTAGTTCTCCTACTTCTTTTCCTTTGAGGACGGATGGTGGAGGCCCAAACCTTCTTTTTCCCTTTGCTTGGGTTACCACTGCCATGGCGGCCACTCCTACCATCCGCTGCCTCGACCTTCATTCTTTTAAAATCAAAGTATGCCAGCAACTGGAGTTCCTTCGGTGCCCTCTCTAAGGCTATCACTAGCATAGCAGGAGGCGGAGGAGAAATCGAATTAGACTGACTTGAAAAGAGTTCGCAGACAGAAGCATTGTTAATACCATGCATCCATATATAACCATCACCTCGCGCCTTTTCCTTGAGATAATCCATTTCATAACCATTTGTCCTGGACTAACCTTGGACGAGTTTAAGAATCCCTATTCTCTCGGCTGATGCCTTAAGGTTGGCAACTGACCCCAGATTTACTTGAAAATTCGACTGACATAAGACCAGACCCCACCCAGACTCCCTAATTGATTTGCAATAGAGTCCATGTGAAAATTCCTCGATTTGACAATCTATGGAATCCTACTGCAACTATCTGAGTTACTTCTCATATTATGTAAATTGCATTTACAAAATTAATTCAAATCTGAATTATTGAAGTAACTACTGAAGCAGCCTACACTTAATTGAATTGATTCTGAAACGAGGAAACTGAGCAAGAAATCAATCACACATATGACACATTTATTTCAGACTAAGTCCCCAGAAAAGTCCATTGTGGGAAAATCAGTGCAGCAGATCTGAGGGTTTGTATTATTAAGCAGTAGCGATTTTTTAATACATATCTAAATACCTCAAGGGTTATTCAGTTACAGAGAGAAATACTGGCAAAAAGAATTGTGAGAATACCTCACTCAATCACTGGAAAATCTGGCTGATCCGGTCACTAGAGAATCTGCCCCTGAAGGTCACTGCACAGTGACTGTATAGGCCCTGCGTCACCTCCTCTAAGCACTGTGTCACCCCATCCATGGATCGATCTGACTCCCATAATCACAGATCTTAGCCTCTCGGTCTCACACCTTGACTTTCGGCGTCCGGATCAGTTCGAACAATGAAATCTCGGAAACCCTCTAAGCCACTGCACAGCCTCTGCGTAGCATTGCGTGGCTCTGCGTCACCCTCACTGGCTATGTGTTGGCTTTGCTGGACGTCTCTCTACCTCTCTCTACTGATGATTCTCCGGCTGAGAAAATCTCTCTCTTGATGCTATCTCTGCCCCTCATTGCATTGAATCACCTAGATCTGATCTTCGTTCGAGCACTTGTTCGTCAGAAGAATTTGATCTCAAGATTCACTTTATGTGTCTTTCCAAATGATCCTCAAGCCTTCATTTATAGTCTTCTCGTTGAGAAATCAGTGGCCGAGATTAGATCTTTAATCAACAGCTAAGATTATAACATTACTTGATCTTCGCTTTCTAGATCATTCTCACTATGTTTTATTAATACCTTTTAATTATTTAATTTAGCTAAGTTAGAGTTACTGTTTCCATTAAAATAATTAATTATTTTAATAAAACATTATCTGAGTGGAATTTTCACAAACGGTTTATGGGTTCTTTGGAATACCCGTGTCTAAGCCTCTCCACAAAATTTGGGGCTTAGAGCACTTCCGATGTTACCAAAAATCAATAGTCCAGACACTGACTCTCTAGACTCCTCCTTGCGGGGTTCTTTTTCGCAAACTCAGCACTACCCACAGACCCCAAGTCCTCACTTCTTTCCCACTCGCCTAGTTGAATTGCACAGGGA
The DNA here is from genome assembly GCA_034641835.2 of Pinus albicaulis. Taxonomy (NCBI): domain Eukaryota; kingdom Viridiplantae; phylum Streptophyta; class Pinopsida; order Pinales; family Pinaceae; genus Pinus; species Pinus albicaulis. Next base: position 796,702,821 of record CM076571.1, read on the forward strand.
TTCCAGACCCTGCCTCGAACCCCTGTCGACCTTCAAGGACTCCCAGTACCTAGAGAAACATCTGAAATCGAAATTGGGGCGGCCATTCCAGTGCTTGACTCCCCATATTCTCCTAACCAGACCACCCAATTACTAATTCTAGCAAAGGATGAAAACCCAAGGATTGACGACAACGACTTTCCCTCAAACCCAATTCCCCCATGTAAACACTGCTATGGATTTTTGTGACAGAGCATGCCTAGAAAAACTGTCAACATCCCTATTTCTATTGCTATAATCCCATGAATAAAAACTAGCAAACCTTGCCATTTGTCTATTATTTCGTGCCTCTTGACCATCATTACAAGAAAGGAGAGCGTCTTCACTACATACCAGAGCCTGCATCTTGCCGTCGCACTGGTTGTTTCGGCATTGCTGTGAGCACGCCTATGCCACTGGTTTCGAAATGCGCTCGCCCACCTTTCCTGCTCCCTCAAGCTCCAAATGCTACACGATAGCATTTGCATGCAAGACATGCACCTTGCCATATACCACCCACCTTCTATGTCACCCATGGCGCTACGACCCACTTGCATATGGACTGACCCAAATTTTATTGTTCGCGGCATGTGGCGGTGTTAGGTGGGCCACCCACCTACCTTGCCCCACTGTTGTGTTGTCATTTCCTTGGTCCGCATGCGGGCCTTCTCCCCTCCTCGCACCCCGATCAGGGGTAATGGAAACTCAACTTTAATAGGGAGGTTATTGTTAAATATTCCTCCTCCCAACTATTTAGGATACATTTAATTTAAATATGTCATACATTCAATTTAATTTACCTAAAATTTTTATGTTCATGTTCAGTTTTGTTGTTTTAATCTTGGGTATAAATTTTGATATAGTTTACAATAAAAATTTCATTGCATAGAGAAGGTCAAGGATGGTTAATGTGAAAAACCCATATCTATTTTGGTTTGATATAGACAAGGGTGTGGTGGCATTGACGATGAGGAAGCATGGGAATTATGTTTAGTTGTTTTCATTTTTTCCCTTGTATTGAATGATGATGAGTGCAGTGTTCACATTAAAGATTAACACGATGATGAGTGTAGTGTTTGCATTAAATATTAACAAAATGATACGATGGAAAACTCAATATTCATTTTTGTAAAAATTTTACAATCTCAAATATGGAATAGTGTAACTTAAAAGAAAAAAAACTAATGTTTTATAATATTAAATTCCTTTTCTCATTATGGCATAACAGCATTTCCGAAGTTTTATTGTATTTTCAAAGGTATTTGTGTTTAGTTATATCTCATGTCCTCATAATGATATCTCATGCCTCATTTCTAGAAACCTGCCTTTTAAATACACTAAGACAGAGTTGGTTTTAAATCTTAAATTACATATTAAATTCCCTTTCACATTATGCATGAAGTTGTATTTCATTTTCAAAGGCATTTATATTTAGTGATATCTCACGTTCACGTTCTCATTATGGCATAGCAGCATTTCTGAAGTCTTATTGTATTTTCAAAGGTATTTGTGTTTAGTTATATGTCATGTTCTCATAATGATATCTCATGCCTCATTTCTAGAAACCTGCCTTTTAAATACACTAAGACAGAGTTGGTTTTAAATCTTAAATTACATATTAAATTCCCTTTCACATTATGCATGAAGTTGTATTGCATTTTCGAAGGCATTTATATTTAGTGATATCTCACGTTCTCATATTAAGAAGCCTGCCTTTTAAATACATTAGAGCAAATTAATAAGTTTGTCTAAAATCTTAAATTGCATATTAAATTTTTTTTCCCATTATGCCTAAAAAATTATTTTATTTCCAAAGGTATTTGATTTTTTTTTAGTGATATCTCATTATTTTCATTTTTAGAAGCTTTCCTTTTAAATACATTAGGACAAAGTTTGTCTGGTATTGCAATGATCTTTGTAAATAGCGATATATTGTGCTGAGGAAAAAAATATATATATATATATATATGAATATATATATTCATTTGCTAAGCCTTTAATGCAAAATATGTTCAAGCTTTTAATCCGGAAACAACGGGTTCATTGAATGTAGTAAATAATGAGGTCTAACCTTTGGTACAAAATGTGCTACAGCTTTTAATCCAATACAAGGTTCAGAGAAAACTAATGACAACTAGATGTCTATTTTTTCACAACTCTATCATGTGGGTTATATAAAGTGTTTTTTGTTTGTTTGTTTTTTTTTTCTTTTTCAGATTTCGAAAATCTGGAAAATTTTCACAACTCTATAAAGTTTGTTTTTTTTTTTTTTGGCAACTTTTAAAATATCTTAATGGACAGAGCAAAATGGCTTCATTCTTCTTGTTCACTAAATTTTCAAAATATTTCAAATTTTGAATATGTATTTGATATATTAAATATAGTTATTAACACAGATTGATCTAAACTTAGAATTAATATGTCTCTGCACGTTGTAAAGCTTAAAGTACATATTAGCCTTCCGAATTGAGTTTAAAATATATATTTATGTTTTCGGATATTTGTGTGTAGCTTTAAAAGTCACACACAAATGTAAACAAACTAAATTGATTAGATGATAGGAAAGGCTCATAGCCAAATTCTAAGCATGGCTGTGGAAGTCACACAAATGTAAAACAAAGTCACACACAAATATAAAACAAATTGAATTGATTAGATGATAGGAGAGCCTCAAGGCCAAATTCTGGGCATGGTTTTTGAAGTCTCAAACAAATGTAAAACAAATTGAATTGATTAGATGATAAGAAAGGCTCATGGCCAAATTCTAGGCATGGCTTTAAAAGTCACACAAAAATGTAAACCAAACTGAAATAATTAGATGATAGGAAAGACTCATAGCCAAATCGTAGACATGGCTTTAAACTGATGCAGGTTAGTTCATGCAATGTAAGTACCAAGTATCTAAAGACACACACAACATGTTGGCTTAGAGACACTAAAGACACAGAACATGTTGGCTTAGAGACACTAGTGAGTTTTGAATCTCAATTGAGGATAACACAGACCCATTCTCTAATGTGTTCTGGGTAACAAAAACCAGAGCAGTTTGGTGACTATCTGGACAAACTGTCCTGGTTATGAGTTGCAAATCCATGGCAAATTTATGCTCAATTGTAATATTGATAATCGTTCAAGCTTCACTGGTTTTGAACTCTGGTATCCAGTTGTGCATTGGGAGATTATTCCAACGCTATGGAGAAAGTTTCATGCGAGATCCTAGACCATTTACTAGAGGGACTTGGTGACTGGGGACGATCAATTTTCATGGCAGATACTGTAGAGAATAATGCATCTGTGATATGTATACCGAATCAGAAAGGGCCTGCAAAACCCCAATCAGCCCGTGTGATAGCTTCTAGGTGTACAGGGAGCGCAGTTCGGTTCGCGCTTCGAGGTGTACGTGGATCGCAGTTGGGTTCGAGTCTCCCCACACGCTGGCACTCTCTTGGTTACCCTCGGCGACATAATGAAGGTAATCGATAGTCCCTGAAAAAAATTCAATACTGATGGGTTTGGATACCATGTTATGAAATTGGAAAAAGAAATAGCAGAATGAGTCATATAATAGCCACTGATATTTTGTTAATTATATTTGCAGGTTTGGAGTGATGGAGAGTACGAGAGTAGTGTAGGGAGTCTGACTGTGATAATTGACCAGGCTTGTACTTCCATGGCCATAATATACTCACCATCCACAGAGAGCATCATCTGCCCAATGCCAGATGTCTTGAATTCAGATAAGAGGCCTCGCGATAGCTCTTTCTCCTTCAAGGATTCTGCGTCTCGGCTGCGAAAGCAAAGGCTTTTGTTTAATGATCCAATGGAAGGCTTTTGTTTAATGATCCAATGGAACAATACAGGATTTTATAATATAAGTCTGAGTGCTAAACATAAGTTAAAATACTGTTATAATTCATGAAATATTTAATTTATGAAATAGGTATAAATTTAGGTTGGTATTTCATTAGTAATTAAGTTATTAATTAATATTTTTAAAATATATAATAATTTGTAATTATGGAGATGGAAAATTATTTTGAATTATATGGAATTATTTATAATAAAATGTTATTTGTAAGTTTATTTATAGATATTTGGTTTTAGGAAATGTTTGTATAAAGTGGGTAAAGTGTGTTGGGTGTGCTTTTATGACAAGAGAAGAGTAAAGGTAACAATTGTTTGGATTGCAATGCAAAGAGATAAAGTATTGTATATGTAATTATTAAGTTAATTTTAAGTTACATAACATTTCTAATTTTAAAATAATGTAAGAAGATTATATGTACTAAGTCATATTAGCTTCTTTGACATATAATTTTTATATTTTTATTTATGAAGTTTTATATGATTATGAAAATCTATTTATTTAAAAGTGGTTTATGAGATTTTATATCTCTTAGATTTTTATTTTAATAACCAGACTTTCTAAAACAAATTTATATAATTGCAAAGCTTCTTTGACATATAATTTTTATATTTTTATTTATGAAGTTTTATATAATTATGAAAATCTATTTATTTAAAAGTGGTTTATGAGATTTTATATCTCTTAAAATTAATCTAAGATTTTTATTTTAATAACAGGATTTTCTAAAACAAATTTATATAATTGCAAATAAAATTATTTGTATTTTATAATTATTATTTTTGTAAATTGGTTCATATTAATTTAATATTTTGTAAAAAAATAGATATAAACATAACTTTAAAAATGAAATTATAAGATAAAAGATTTGTGAAAAGGTTAACATAATGAAAATAAAATAATAAAATAATTTTTAAATGTATAAGTCAAGAGCATTATATTTTAAAATTATATATCAAAGCATAAATAAATAAATAAATAATTTTCTATAATTATATCTATAATTTATATGTAATTTTATCAGGAATAAATTCACATAATTTATTTTAAAACATGAAAAAACAAAATAACTGAGGAAAAAAAAACGTATTATTTTTGCAATTTGTATCATCATTACTATGGTTGTAGTAACTAATCAAAATGAAAAAAAAATCTAACTATTCAAAACAAAGTTTAAAAAATAAAAGTATATCAAATATACTTAATAGAGTATTAAAGTTAAAACTATATTCAAAAGAACAATAAACTAATTTAATAGTTCATTAGATTTATATCTAAAATCCCAAACAATATAATAAAGACAAATCAAATTATTATTGTATGTTTAATTATCAATTGAATTTTCATCTTGATATGTAATTAAGTAGGTAGAATAAAATAAAAATGGTTGTATTTAAGTGAATGGGGATTTTTTATTTTATTTTATAGAATTAAGAATAATAAAATTTTTACTTGTAACTTCAATGTATAGTTTTTCTTTATTAGAAATATAATTGTGTAAGTGATTATTGAGTTATTTTAACTAACTATATAGAAATAAAAATACCAAAAAAATTATTTGTAACTTTTATATATAAATGTTTTTTCTTGAAAATATGTTTTACTAAGTAATTACTATGTTAATTTCAATTTGGTAAAAGTGTCCTCTTATACATGCTTCTGACAAAAGAGACGTTATATCAAAGATTGCAAACGTTTTTTAATGTTAGAATGTCCACTCTTGAAGAAGGGTTCTCCTATCTAGGTTTCAGATTGAAGCCAAACAACTACCATACTATGGACTGGTAGTGGTTTATTGACAAATTTGAATGCAGGTTATCTATCTGGGTTCACAAATGGCCTTTTATGGGTGGTAGATTTATCTTTGTGTAGTTAGTGCTACAAAACATCTCAATATATTGGATGCATTTATTCATGTTGCCTTGCCAAATCATCGAGAAAATTAAAGTCATTATTTCAAACTTCATTTGGGTTGGGGCAAAGGGGGCAGGGGGGGGGGGGGGGGATTTCATTTGGCTTGGTTAGAAGACATTACGAAGATGAAGGATTATGGTGGATGGGGACTTAAATATATCAATATATTTGGGTTGGCTCTCTTGACCAAGTGTTTTTTGAGAGCCATTTCTAGAGTTGGTATATGGCAGAAAATTTTAAAAGAAAAATATATGAACAAGATGCCTTTCATGTATTGGTATAGGTTTGGGTGATTTCCAAAACATATTGGCTCAATCATTTGGAACAACTTTATAAAGTCAAAACAATGGCTAATTGGGAATATCCAATGGGAGATTGGGTTTGGCTCTAAGATTTTAGTGGGGATTGACCCAATCCATGACATGCAAGGAGACCACACCTTGTCAGATGTGATTATCAAAATATTACATGACAAGGGCATTTTCTTCATATCCCATATTTGTGGAAAATATGACTTATTGTAGTTTATCCCGTTTGGAAAGATGATGTTGTGGGTTTTTTTGGTGAATATGTTGTGACATGGGAACAATACATCTTGGATCTTCAAATGGCAGGGATCTCTCATGTAGATTAGAATGATATACTTAGATGGAATGGTTGCCTTCGACAGGGTCAACTTGTGGTCTCGAAAGTATATAATCATATCATTCTCTCTCATCTGGTTCGAAAGGAACTCTGTTGGTCTAGGTATGTATGGTCTTGGTATATGCCATTAAAGATTAAATTTTTTGGATGGCTTGTTTGGAGAAACAAGATTCTCACTTGGGAAAACTTGTGTAAGAGAGGGTTTGAAATTCCTGGGAGATGCTATCTATGTAAGGGAGTTTTTGAAAATGCTTTACATCTTTTCTTCCAATATCTTTTTGCCATTGCTTGTTGGATTTGTGTTTTACAATACTCAAATTTAAAAGCCCACTAGTCTTTTATCTCTATGGAGGAATGTTGCACATGGTGGATGAAGCAGTCTAGAGAACAACACACTCTTCATTTTTTTCATTTTGTGGGGCATATGGAATGGTAGGAATGCTTTTATTTTTAAGGACCAACCTTTTAACATTGGTCATATTTGTAACAAGATTCAAGCACTATACAGTGAGCAGGGATGGAAAAAACTTAAGGAAAACACACAAGAATGGAGGTGGTCATTCTTTGAGGGCTATTATAGTGTGCTAAGAGACTTTCCTTCGATCCTTTTCACATTTTTTGGAGAATCTCGGGTTGTCATTGATTGGATCAATGGCAGGTCTTCCTTGGTTATCTCCTTTTCTATCTAATTGGATATGCGAGATTCAAGTTTTGAAGACATCTTTTCATGGTTTAACTTTTGAACATGTGTGCATATGATCTATCTAAAAGAGGCCTCACATTGACACCTGGGAGAATCCATTATTGTTGTCATCCTTGTGGGTTAATACCCCTTATAAAACCCTTCCTTGTAATTATATAATTATAAATTAAAATGGTTGAGAGAAGGGCACAAATTCCATTGATTGAGGTAATTGATTGTTTTAAATATTAGGCATGGGTTGGTTGAGTGGTTTTAATGGATATGACTATGTATTAAAATCAATTGGACATAAAAAGATGGATCCATGACCCTGTTGAACAAAGGCTACAAGCAAGATAGGACACATGGCTAATGAAATGTATGGGTTGCACTGTCCCCAGAGTTGGTTCGCATAGAACACTCGAAAGGGATGGAACCATCAAGACTGAGAAAGAAAAAGGAGGAGGCGTGCATTATTTTGGGAACACACTCTCACACATGGGGGAGGCACTCTCTTTATTCACATCATTTTCACACACTGAAAGGAAGAAGACCCAATGTGCATAGAGAAGAAAGGGAGGATGATAGGCTCATGTGAGAAAACAAGAAGGGAGGCAAAGAGGCTCGTGTGGAAAAGACTGGAACAAGTTGAAAGGTGTGTGGGAAAGCATCCAGGTCTCATGCAGAAAACACAGAGAGAGTCAAACTGGAAGCTTGTGGTTTGTGAACCTGTCAAACTAGGGAGAATCACATAGGTGCTTGTGAGGGTTGTTGAACCACCAAGAGTGCCTTGGGGTTGAAAATTTGATGCCTGACTCACCGTGGAACCACCTAAAGAAGTTATTTCTCACTCATAGACAACTTGACCACTATTGAACCTTCTTGGTAGTGGGCTCTCTTCTCTTGAAAATGAGTTGGAGTTCTCTACATAGTAAAATGTTGGTATTACTTTGTTTCTGCTTCAATGGTATGAATTATAAGGAGCTTAGCTGGTGGATGATGGTTGTGAGGGCCTTGAGACATCATATTGCAGCTAATGATATTGAGTAAGTCTCTCGAGTAGAATATGGTTGTATACCCATGAAAGGGTTCACCTTGTTTACTTGGTTTTACCAACTGGTGGGTGGAGGTGAGGCAACCTTGAGACACCTTGTTTCAGTGGAAGTATTGGTTTGAAAATCTTCTAAGAGCACTCTACCTCAAGCATTGGAATTTGGCTCAGGGGTGACAACTGCAAGAAAGACTTGGTTGCAACTTGTCTATGATTGGTTGGAGATTTGAAGTATCAATCTTAGTTGTTGGGCACCTTTTAACAAGATGTTATGAAACCAACTCCAAAAATAGAAGAAAATAGAGATCAACGCCTTAGAAATCAACCATTTCAAGGGGGAAACCTCCTTTACATTACATAAATGGACAATTCTTGGATGATTCAAATGACAAAACATCCTTTCTATATATAGGAGTCCATGGGGTCGCAATATAATCCTAGCCGACCTAACAATAATAATGTAAGGGCACAACAATAACAATAGTTAGGTTTTATGGGGCACAATAATAACAATATGGGGACTACAGTGGTACAACAATAATAATAAGGAGGCGATACTAACAACAATAAGGGACTGCACTAGTAATATATGGACCTAAAATGCCCCTCTCCTTCAAAAAAGTGTTGTCCTCAACGCTTGAGTAGCTCTGGATGCTTCTATATAAAATTCTCATCCTCCCATGTGGAATCTTCAGTGGGTAAGTTCTTCCACTTGATAAGATACTCTGAAATTGATCTATTTTGTAGCTGTCGAGTTCTTGTTTCTGTGACTGCTTCAGGTTTCAGTATGATTTTTCCTTCCTCATCAAGTTCTGGCCATATTGTTTGAACTGGAAGTTTGTCACCTATAACCTTCTTTAAGCATGAAACATGGAAAACTGGGTGCACTCGAGAAGAAGCAGGAAGCTCCAATTTGTATGCCATAGTACCAATCTTTTGCAACACCTTGGAAGGACCATAGTACTTTGGTGATAATTTATTATCTCTCTTAGCCTGCTCGAGGGACATTTTTTTGTATGGTTGTAGCCGTAAAAATACCCAATCTCCTACATCAAAACTTCTCTCGCTGTGATGTTGATCTGCCTGTTGTTTCATTCGATTTTGTGCCAAATTTAGGTTATCCTTTAAGAGTTGGAGTTTTTGTTATTGATGCTCGATGTGATCTTCCACTGCTTGAACCTTAGAATTTTCTCTTAAAGATGATGTGATGGACGGTGGATGATATCCATAAAGTGCCATAAATGGGGTCATTTTTGATCCAATATGGAAGGAAGTGTTATACCACCATTTAGCCGGAAGTAACCACTTGACCCATTGTGTTTATTTATCAGATACAAAACAACGAAGATATCCTTCCAAAAATTTGTTCGCTATCTCAATTTGCCCAATGGATTGAGGATGATAAGATGAGCTATGGGCTAGTTAAGTACCCAAACAAGAAAATAATTCCATCCAAAAATTTCCAGTGAAAATGGGATCTCTGACGCTTACAATAATCTTTGGGTTTCCATGTAGCTTTTGAATTGTTTCCATAAATGCAATAGCAACTGCACTTGCTTTAAATGGATGAAATAATGCACAAAAGTGTGCATACTTGGTAATTCTATCAACTACCACCATGATGACACTTTTTCCTTCGGACTTAGGTAAACCTGTGATAAAATCCATTGAAACCTCCTCCCAACGCTGACATGGAATGGGTAAAGGTTGTAGCAGACCCGAGGTCTTAATTGTCTCAACTTTAGTTTGCTGGCAAACCAAACATTCTGCCACAAAATTTTGAATATCATATTTAAGGCCATCCCAAAAAAAATCTTTCTTCACCCTATGGTAAGTTTTTAAAAATTCTGAGTGTCCTATGGGAGAGTTGTGTAATTCCAAAAGAATCTTTTGTTTTAGTTGGGAATTTTTACAAAGATATTAGCAATCTTTGTACCATAAGGAATCATTTTTCCAACTAAATGTATCAGATGTACTGGGATCTTGTTGCAACTTTTTAATGAATGTCCACACTTCTTCGTCATTTTTCCATTCCTCCCTTGCTTCAGTTATCCAATCTGGTTGGATAATATAAATGGCACAAAGCAACGCTTCCACCTCCTCATCCTTTATGGAGAGTGCATCTCCAACAACATTTAGCTTCCTCTTTCTGTAGATGATTTCAAAGTCATAACCCAACATATTTTCACCCATTTTTGTTTCTCTTTTGAAGATAGTCTTTGTTCCAAAAAGTATTTAAGACTATCATGATCAATTTTTACCTTGAAGTGTCATTTCTTTAGTGCATGTAGTATTGCCAACATTTCCTTCTCATAAATAGCTTTCTATAAATACTTTCCTTTGATTGGACGACTTTCAAAATAAATGGGTCTTCCTTCTTGCATTAAAACAACACTAATCCCATTTCCTGAGGCATCACATTCCACAATAAAGGTTTTTATGAAGTTTGGCGTAGCTAAGATCGGTGCTAGGCACATTGCCTCTTTAAGATGTTCGAAGTCCTTAGTTTCTTAGTTACTTGAGAAGTCCATGAAAATGCATATTTCTTTAATAATGTTGTTAGAGGTTCTGTTATTCTCCCATAATTCTTAACAAACTTGTGATAATAACCTGTTAACCTGAGTAATCCTCACAGCTACTTTATATTTGTGGGAACTTTCCATTCCTTAATGCCTTTAATTTTGTTAGGGTCTACCTTAAAACCCTCCTGAGATACAATATGACCCAGATATTCCACCTCTTGTACTCCAAAGAAACATTTGGAGGTTTTTGCGTAGAATTTTTTCTCCTTCAATAGTTTGAGCACACTGTCAACATGTTGAACATGATCCCTCCGAGACCTACTGTAGATTAGTATATCATCAAAAAATACTAACGCAAAATTTCTAAGGAAGGGTTTGAAAATGGAATTCATCAACCCTTGAAATGTAGAAGGTGCATTGATAAGACAAAAATGCATGACTAAAAATTCATAATGACCCTCATGAGTTCGAAATGTTGTTTTCAGAATATTTTCAATCTTCATTCTAATTTGATGATATCCTGAACGAAGATCCAACTTGGTAAAATAAATTTCTCCATGTAATTCATTCAATAATTCATCAATCACGGGAATGAGAAATTTATCTTTAATAGTGAGCTTATTGAGCTCCATATAATTTAAACACATGTGTAGTTATCCATCCTTCTTGTGCACCAATACTACTGGAGCAGAGAAAGAACTTCGAGTAGGTTGAATTATACCAGCCTCTAACATTTATGCAATCATACGCTCAATTTTGCCATTTTGGACATAAGTATATCTGTAAGGCCTGATGTTTGGATGAACACTTCCTGGAATCAAATGAATAGCATGATCATGATCACGAATAGGTGGGAGTCTTTTGGGAGTTTCAAACACCTTGGAATGATTGTCCAAGACTTTTTGGATATTTGGAGAAATAGATGATTTTGATGTTGGAACTTCTAGTGAGCATAATTGTGCAATTACGCCTCGTTGTTATTTCTTCAAAAGCTTTGTCATTACATTAGAGCTTATTATCTTTCTTGACTTCCCTGCGATACAACGTAATTCAACTTCTTTTCCTTCCGAAAAAAAATTCAAGAAAAGTTCTTGAAAATTAAAAGCCACCGTCCCCAAAGATTGTAACCATTGTACTCCTAGTACAACATCAGCACTTCCCATTGGAATGGAAAGAATTGGACTATTCAACACATATTCCCCCATGGTTAGCTTGATATTATGGCATTTTCCAGAGCAATTTATAGTCCCTCCATTCGAAACCATCACTTGACACTCTGGTGTTGGGTATAGGAAGCAATTCAATTCCTTGGCTACTTTACAATGAATAAAATTATGGGTACTACCTAAATCAATCAACACTATTACTTTTTTCTTCTTGATATGTCCTTCTATCTTGAGAGTTTGAGGAGTGGTAATTCATGCCAATGCATTACATGATATGGTTGGACTTATTTCTTCTTTCTCTAGGGTTGGTTCCTGGTGTATGCCCTCTTCTTTTGAAGTTTCTTGTTCATCTTCTTCCTCCTCTTCACAATCTATGTAAAATAATTTATTCTTAGCACACTTATGGCCTTTACTTTATTTGTTATCACAACTGTAGCAAAACCCTTTTCTCTTTTTTCTTCCAATTGTTGTGGTGTCAACCTTGTAGGTTGTGGAAGTCTAGGAGTAGCAACACTTCCATCTTTATAGATGTAAGCAGTAGGCTTCCTTGTCGCCATAATTTTACTTTCAAATTTTCTTGCCAACATGAATGCCTCCTCTAGTGAATCAGGTTCCCAAAGACGAACCTCATGTTGGATGTTATCCTTTAAAGTCTCATGAAGAAATCAATCATGTACTCCTCTCGAATATCAGTTACCCTTATATTCAATTTTTGGAAGTCCTCAATATTCTTCGCCATTGAACCCTTTTGTTTGAGATTTATCAATTGGCTAAAGAAGGTGTTCCTCTTTGTATCCTCATAATGTGCTATCATTTTCTCCGTAAAAATTGACCAAGTGAATTTTTTTTTACGAGAGCAAAGTCATCGATACCATACAAATGTATTTTGTTCTAAATGTAAATTTGCAATGCGTACCTTTTGTGTGTTTTGCACATTATGGAGATCAAAATATTGCTTCATCTATAGTATCCATGTTACGAGATCCTTGCCATCAAACTTCCTCATATCGAGCTTTGGAATATGGTGGGTCTTCAATCCAACATTTATGAAATCATGATTAACATTTATTTTGTTCTCATCATGAGTTTCCTGTACTACCTTTTCTCCATTAGGAATCATTTCTTGTATCAACTTTGTCAAACCTTCCTTCAAACCTTCTATGTCTGCTTTTATATCATTCTTCATGTCTTCCATGTTGTCTTTCATTTTTTCATCTATCTTAGCTTCCATGTCATCCATCTTATCTTCCATGCCATTCTTCAAAACTTCCACGCCTTTTTTCAAACCATTTATCTTAGCTTCCACACCTTTCTTGAAACTTCCATTTCATTTTTTGTTTCTTTTTGCGAGAGCGAAATTTGGTGCACTTGGTCTTGTAATTTTGATATATCATGTTGCACTTCTTCCTCTTCCTAATTCATAGTAGACCCTTCTGAGGGCTTAATGGGTGTTTAATTCTTTTTAGGGTTCATTTTAGAACTCAATACCGATATATATGCTTCAATGTGCCCTTGGAATCCCTTTAAACTGTTTTTTCAAACAAGACTTATGCATTTTTTTTAAAAAATACACACTTTTTTCTTGCTTTTAAGGAGCTCGATATTGAAACTGGTGTATCTTTGTAATTTCGGATCCCTAAGAATTGATCTTCGGTCTTTTAATAGCCCTCTATGTCTTCTTTCCAATTCCTCTGACCTGATTTGAATTCTTCAAAACAAAGTTATGCCAAATCTTCCATAATGACCTAATTATGGATTAGTTCAGTAGAGCGAACTTGTACGACATGCAACGTGTCACCGTTTCCTCCTTTGGGTTTGAAATTGATACACAATAAACTACAGTTTGTGTACTTTTGACCACTTTTTATAGAATACCAATCCGATGCTCAGAGAGAGAGAGTTATGATGGTTTTCCCAAGGTCACCTCCTTGAGATGAAATTCAGGAGCCTGCAAAAACACTAACTTCCACAGATCATATCTCTGAAATATTGCGAACCAAGATCTGAAATTTTTACACGATGTTCCTCAAGATTTCTTCACAAATGGGTTTTTTTTTAGCTTCTGAACCTCCGTAGAAAGACCTTAGTGCATTCTCAGCCTCTTAACCTTATCCATGACATGGATGGATGCATCGGGCTGCACGAGGGTCAATGGAAAGCTAAGTCACTAGCCATATGACCATAGCACATAATCGAGCGTGAGGCCAACAATGAAAGGCCAAGATTAAGTGGGGAAATTGATGGTTGGGAAAGGGCTTGGGATGACGTTAGCCTAGAGGGTTTGCATCCCGAAAACCACCGAAGGTCTTGCGAAAGGAATGTTCAGGCTTATGAGGAATAGGATAGTGTGACAAGAGTGGGGCCACTAGAGCCATTAGGTAAGATAAAGGGATGCAAACCCACATACAAGTCAACCTGGAGGGTCAACCCTAGAGTAGCTTGTGAAAGTGCAAAGGAAGAGGAGTCGAGGTAATGGGCCTAGGAGACGGGAATTTTGGTGGCAAGAAATGACCTGTCAAGTGGTCAAAACATGTGTGTGTGTTTGTGTAACTGCACATAGGTATAAGGGTGGTGTTTTAATGCAAAGCAAGACGTCACAAAACCCAAACCCATGAACAGGTCGACAGTCAATACATAAATTCCAAGTGACACTGCGAGATTAGCCAGGTGGGTGTATCCAGATGGTTAGAATGATGATGTGGCACTTTTTGATTCGTCGAAATTTCAAATAGTCACATCTCTTAATCCAGAGGTCAATTGAGGGAAATTTTCATATCATCACAATCGTCTTGATGAGACAAATGCAATGGAGATATCAAACTAAGTTTTTAAGTAAATTGAAAAGATCGATATTTTGACTCATAAATAGGTTCTACGTCATGGTGTTATGTGGAAGGTGAGTTCGTTTCCATTAGTATGAAATTTTCAATTTCTTTTCCTAGCTCATACGTTGTTGGACTTTTTCTGGGTCACACTGCTAATACACATATTTGTTTTTCTTAATGCACTTTATATTATATGTTTTAGGCCAATGAGATAAATAGGTGATATGAACAAAATACAGGATAGTAGAAAATTTTGCATCATTTTGTTAGATATGTCATGGTGGGCCATCTTCTGCGGAAAGCTATGCACCTTTTTGACCTGATTCTGGACAAGTTGAATGATATATGAACATACAATCTCATGTAAATGGATTTACTATTTTATTAGCTAACCTATTTTTTTTTTGTCCTGAAAAATAATCTCTAATATAAATATAGTATAAGAAGATGAAATACAAGAAATCATATTATGTTCTCTACAAGAAATCATATGAAAGTTTTGTATAACTATAAAAATCCTTTTTTTAGAGTGAATTATGATATTTTCTTCAAAATAACAATGCATATGTTAGCATTAATGTAAGATTTAGCATTTAAATGATGAAATTTCTGAAAATAAATTTATATAATTATAGAGATTACAATTTATACTTTGGGATCACTAATTTTAAGAATTTGTTTATATTAGTTTAATTATTTTTAAATTAAGAAATTCAACATAACCTTGAAAATGAAATTGCAAGGTCAAGGTTAAGTATTAGTGCAAGATTTGAGATCTTAACATAATAAACATAATATAACCATTAAATCTATAAAGAAATAAAAAATTAGAGTAAAAACAAAGATAGTTTAAAACTATGATATATGTCAAGACAAAATTAATAAAAAATAGTCAACAATATATATCTTTTAGAACTATATATTTAGAATATCTAAAGTTAGGTCTATATGTATGTGTAGTTTCTTTTTTGTAAATTTCATCCATAGATTTCTATTGATAACAAAAAAAATTAAAAGATAATTTTTTTTGTCCACACTGACTGATCAGAAGATCGTTGAGACAATGTTTGATCCAAGAAATATGACTGTGAAATCCTTGGATTTACATCTGAAAAAACAAAACTATGACAACCATACCCAAAAGATTAACCTGAAGCCTACAACACATGTGATAGAGCAAACATATAGAGAGTATAAAAAACAGTAGATAACTACCAACAACTAAAAACAAACCATAAACATAAGGTGCAAAAAAGTAGGCGTAATGGACATATTAGTCCAAAATGATGACTGGAGAGAGAGAGGAGGCGAGTTTTCATTTTTAGTGTTTAGAGGTGGGACACTTTTTAGAGGTGGAACATTGATCACTGCATCCTCGTCCTGATGATCATTTGATTTTGTCCCTAAGTCAGAAACAAGGAATCTTTCCACTCGATTTGATATGACCACTATATCATCGAGTGCATATCTAATATCCCTCATAGTTCTCTTGATATCCTCTTTTCCAACAAAGAGCTTGTATTTGTCTACCTATTTGTCTCGAATTACCATATTAAGAAATGTTTACATCTGCCGATGTAGGGTGATGGAATGAAGAAAATGTAGTCTTCTCTTCCTGAATTTCCCAGAACCGGGAACCCATTTCAGAAAACTACTACCAATATCAAAATCAAAATGGTATATTTGATACCCAAACTCCCTTGCTTCCAAATGCATAATCTCCTTTTTGAATTCTAGGGGAGCTGCATCAAAAAAGTTAGCTATTGATTCCCAACCAAACAGTCGACGATGTTTGGATGAAGATGCCCCTGAAGCACCTCCTTAGAAAAAAGGAAGTCGTTGTCATGGTGCCATTTCCACAAGTAACCTTCCAACAAAACACAAGACCAACACTCGAAAAAACTGAGAGAATAGGTGGTTGTTGACCTCCCTAAAAGGACCAAGTAGACACAAGAGGGATATATAAAATGACTGAAAGAGTAAATGGCTTTTGACCCCCAAATAAAAACACCTCTGTAGAGACGAATCAAACAATTGAGGATAACTAGCAGGAGAAGGAGCGACCCCAGAATAATGTTACTTCATCGCTTGCAGGATACTTTTAGGAATGTGAACTGATTGCAGTGGCATAAGACCGACTGCTCTCTAATAGAGAAAAAATCACAACAAAATAACTTCACTGAGACCTAGAAAACCCGGAAACTAGAGCATGTCAAAGTTTGAGTGCTTTGATAGACCTAAGGGTAGTAGAAGGTAGTATACTTATCAAAACTATACCGAGAAAGTTCCTTGATACCATACACCTTGGGAAATTGAACGAAATTCCCTCTAGGTCAAAACTATGGGAGCTCACTAAAGGAAGTACCATGACCAGTTCAAATCGACCCATAATTATGTAAAAATAACACAAAAAACATGGGCACAATAGATAATGCAAAATCAGGTTCTTAAACCAAGGTAGTTTCCCACAATAACAAGTTAAGGAGAATATGAGTAGCCAATGTTGCAAGATGGGAGAGTTTTGAACTAGTAAGTGAAGTTGAATAATAAAGAAAATACCCAGCTTATCCATCCTATCATCCACTGCGACCTCTTGAGGTTGAGACCATGAACAACAACATAACCTCTGCAACTAAATAACGTCGATCACATGATAACCATTTTTCCGCCACCCCAAGCCAACGAATAAGCTCACATAAATATATCACTATCACCATAATTAAAACATGTCGTTTGCAAATTTCTTGGCAGTAGCCAAGTGTATTGCAGATTCCCAGTTTTTTCCATCCCAAAAAAATGACCCAGAATGAGGTCATAAATGAGCATTCCTCTGTTGTCAGTACAAGGTCCTACGATAACCAATCCGCCATGCGAGAGGTGCTCCATGCATGCACAAACGAGAGAGGTTGTGTTAACAAAATGGATGACCCAAACAAAAACCTTAACCCTTTGTATGCGACATTTAATACGATGAGACCCAGGTTGGTGGCTCCCATGGTGTGATCCCAGGATGTGCCATGCATGACCCATTTGGAGCCATGTGGAGAGCCCAACTCTCTCTCCGAGGGCTGCCACCTCCATCCCCATATAAATTCTCTGCATGCGAATTATGATGCCCACCAGAAAATAGATGTTGAAGGGAGACGACATGCCGAAGACTCTTCCTATTCTGATTCTATTTTGATGCCCTTGTAACACCCCCATCAGGAATTATATGTTTGTGTAATTTTATCAACAGTGAATTTGTGTACTTTATTTTAAAATAATATGAAAAACAAAAACATTGAAAAAAAATAAAAGTTCATTATTTTTGCAATATATGTTACCACCACCATAGTTGTCATGCCTAATCAAAATCAAACTACCAACAAACAAACACACATGTGAATAAAAACTCTTTAGCTCCAAATTTTTTAAATTTCAAATAAAGTGAACATAATGGAATGCAATTGTTATTGAAAATAAATGCATATATTATTTAAAATTATAAATAAATATAAAAAGTATATCATTTTCACATATCCTTTTATGGATGGTAATTTTGTTATAACATTTTACCGTTACCTATAATTTTATGTTATTTAATTGTTAGAAATATTTTAGAGACATTTATATCTCTCATGTTATAAAGTTTTGGCATTTTTACTTGATTATTTTTCAATTTTCAAAAGAATAAAAATGTCCAATATTTTTTCATACAAAAATGGGTTTAGGAAGGGGTATAAATAATCAAGTAGAATTTCTCCAGTGCAAAAATTTAATGCTCTTTGCAAAGGAAAAAGGATATGAACAAATCCAAATATTTGGGGATTCTTTGAATGTGATTAATTGGTTAAATGAAGAGCAACAATGTAAAAATATTCTACTAGTTCCTATTTTGGAAGAGATTTTTCAAATCAAGGCTTCTTTTAACAAATTTTCATGCTCACATATATAGGGAACAAAATAGTGTAGTTGATCGCCTCTCCAAAGGAGGAGTGCACATGGAACAAGGACTCTGGTAGATCTTGGAGCAGCGGGACAATAACACTTTTGAATTTTATCTCAACTCTTTAATATAACAATTCAAACCAACATTTCCACAATGATTGCTTAACAAACTATTTTTTATATAACACAATTATTCTCAGTTAATATGATAGATTATTAGACAAAATTATTTCTTAAGATTATAGGGCGAAATTTTTTTTATTTCACCATTTTTTGAAGTAGTATTTTGAAAAGTAATTGTCCAATTGCCATAAACAAAAATTACTTTGAATTTTAGTTTGAATTCAAGAAGTTTCAAAGAATGCACACAAAGATGTATATATGCAAATTTTTATTTGTATCATTTATAAATGAAATAAATTATGGGTTTTTTTCCATGGGAAAAAATGACCAACATTTACAACCATTTTTCCCCCAAGGCCATTGGTATGGCCTTTAGAACCATCGCTAGTGTGAAAAACTTTGAAATTCTATATATATGACACTCAAAAGATAAACATTCATAAGATACACTTCATAACAAAGTCCATATCACACTTGTAAGATAAATATTTCCTTCACAGGTATTTTCTAGTGGTTTGGAACCCTATGCATGGTCCATGAACCATGAAAGCATCTTTAGTCTGTAAGATGGTTTTTATCATTAGAGTATAGGTTTTTTTTCAAGAATCATCTCTAGTGTGGAAAACATTGTAATGGCTCCCACATGACCATGGTTAAGGCCATGAAACCAATCCTTGATGCACAAATCTGTCAATGGCCCTGGTAACCCACTTAGAGGCTAAAGATCACATCTAAAGGGTGTGGGTAGTAGTTCATGCCTCCTTTTGTCCCATGTCCCTTGAAGCTTCATTTAGGTATTAGATCCCTCTTTTTTATCCCTTACTACATTCGAGATCCCAAGAACCATCTAAGTATACAAAAGCTCCTATTGAATCTCATATCCCACTTAGAAGTCAAAAGTCTCATTTAAAGTGTCTATGTGATGCTTTCAAGCCACATTCATGGTTTAGATCCATAAAATATTTACTTAGGACTTGAGGCTCTTTATTTCATCCCATTGCTATGGTGAAGACCTCAAAATCCATCCTAGGTACACAAAATATTTCATAATTGGAGGCAAATGGCCAATATGACTCATCAACGTAGATATTTTAATAGGGAAAATTTTAAGAACCCCCCTAAATTTATATGTACAACAAATGGGTGAATATCCATGATACATAGGAAAAATGGAAGGCGGTTTTCTCAATAAAATAATATGTATATATAATTTTTTTGGAAAATCCCCCACAAGATTATATTATATTGTAAAACCATGGCGATTTTTTTTGTGAATTATAAAATATTGTAAGATCTTGGCGAATCTTTCACTAAATAATAAAACTTTGTAAAGACTTGGTGAATCTATTACTAAGTTATAAAACATTGTGAAGTCTTGGTGAATTTTTTGATAAAGTATAAAACCATAGTAAAAAAAATAAAAGCCTAGAAGGCCTAATACTAGACACTAAACCATACATCACAAACAAATCCATGATATATTGTCATTTGGAACATTGAAGATGAACCAAAACTAGAAAACTAAATGGCTGAAATTTGTTGTCTTTTAGAACATTAAAGATGAACCTTTGGTATGCATAATTTTTGTACTTGGTTAGTACTCTCAAGACACCAAAATTTTATAGATTTAGAATGTGATTCAGATACATGAGCACACACGTTATTTGCATATCTTTTAATGAGCGAAACTCTCAAAGGATTTCCTCTTATTTCCTCAAACAACACCAACACATTTCCCATAGGTTGCAACCACGATCAAGGAACGTGGTACCTAAAACCATGAAAGATTTTGATGTTCAAATAATCTCGAATTCCTCCCACCATATTTTACCATTGTTAAGAGCTCATAGAATCCACCCTTAGTGTGAAAAACTTGGAAGAGCGCATAAGGTCAATGATAATGTCTTCAAAATGTCGCATTACTTTTTTAAGCACTAAAAAGATAAATAAGAGGAACAGAAGGGAAATGAGGAATTGAAGAGACATGGATACTTGGCCTTCCTACTCCTATCAAGGTCAATTCTACTTATAAATCTAATCAAATTAATTTAGAAGGGATTCTTTGGAAAAAAAGAGGAGGAATTCTAAATAAAAGACTTATGATGTTATTGCCAATGCTATGGAGAGATAGACTACATTTTAATTTTGTAATTTACAAGAAATGGAAAATAAACATAGCCATTCAATACTAAAATTTTACTTTGTGTTTCTTTGAGGTAATCTTTGTCTATTGTGTTTATTGTTGTGTAATTGTAGTTTTGGGCCTAATTATTTTTTATTTGGCGTCAATTAATTCATCACCCACAAATTGAAAACCCAATTGATCCTCTATAGCATTATCTTTGAATGTATGAAATCATTAGTTTATATATATCCATATTAGTATCCATTTTCTTCATTTCATTGTTAGTATTTATGGCCTAATTCTCAATTTTTTTGAGTCATTATAGTATGGATTGTTGCACTTTCTATTTCATAAATAACAGTTTAGAGACCACATAATTATGCTTGTGTAAACCATTGTTTGTATAAAATGGAGGGATCCACAAGTAGCCATCAATGGGATCTCTTCCACCATTATACAACCAATAAACATACAAATAGTTCATCATCAAGCTTGCCATATTTTATTGTTTACTTAAAAGGTGTTGTGCTTTATTAGAAATCATAAAACATTGTAGGTTTTAACCCTATACAAAAATTACCTGCAAACGAATTCTTAAAAAACAAAAAAAATAAACAATGGTGAAAACATAACACAAATATACACAAATATTTTTCCTTGGATCCAAAAACTGGGACTACTAGATTGATTTTTCATTATACTCCTTTCAATGTTACAATACATATATATACATGTTGAAGCATTCATAAAACCCAATCCATTAACCCTAGATTAGAACATAATTGTAGCTTCCTTAACTAGATCTAAAAAATACCATGGGAAAAAAGCCATCATGCCCAAAACCATGTGCATAAACCCATGCAAAAAACCATGGGTAGGTTAGCCCACCATCTTTGGGTCCTCCCCCCATCCTTGTGTTAGCCCAACTATTATTGGGTCCGCATAAAAAATAAAATTCATGGGGCGTTTCCCTAGACCTCGTATAGGGGGGACTACCGCCCCCCCTGTAAAACCCCCGATAGAGGGGTTGTTGCCCCCCTATGACCCCCTTGTTGCGCCCGGAGCAACGTACAACAAGTGCTACTAGTCGTGGAAAAAATATAACACATACCCAACATTATCCCACTTGTTGTTTTCTTTTGACCCATGGGGTCACATGAGAGCTTAGTCATTGGTCCAAACCTACAATTCCCATTGTTTCTCTACACCAAGAAAAATTCTCAGTGCTCACAAACTTCATCAATGCATATGAATCATTATTCAGAGTGTCCACCTTTACCAACAACACCTTTATGTCCTCAACCATATCCCTCACAAAGTGATACTGAACATTAATGCGCTTTGTCTTTGATTGTTAAGCAGGGTTATTTTCCAAGAAAATTGCACTTTGGTTGTCACAATATATCATTATAGCTCGTTGTCCCAACGCCATACTTGAACACAATATTTGCAACCAAACTGCTTCCTTGCTTGCATGAATGGTTTCCATGTATTCAACCTTTGTAGTCGAAAGTTCCACTACCTATTGTCTCTTTCTCATCCAACTAACTGCTCCTCCAAATAGGTTAAACACATACCCACTTGTAGATCTTCTTTGACCCAAATCTCCAACCCAATTTTCATCAACAAAGCCATGAATATCCAAAACTTTATCCAATCCTGGTCTTCCTTGGTAGCACAAACCATACTTACTAGTGCCACACAAATACCTGAGAATCCGCTTCAGTGCTATCCAATGCTCCTTCCTTGGTTTTGACATAAACCTACTCAATAATTCCACTGCATGTGCAATATATGGTTTGGTGCAAACCATTGCATACATCAGGCTACCAACTACACTCGTATATGGAACACAGTACATGTCCTCTTCCTCTTCTTATGTCTTAGG
Source organism: Pinus albicaulis (assembly GCA_034641835.2). NCBI lineage: Eukaryota > Viridiplantae > Streptophyta > Pinopsida > Pinales > Pinaceae > Pinus > Pinus albicaulis. Next base: position 796,725,575 of record CM076571.1, read on the forward strand.
ACATTGTTCAACAGATAACTTTAAACCTACAGGAATAGGAGCCTTCATCGGTTTACTATCTTGCATATTAAAAATCTGCAATATTGTATGGACATACTTTCTCTGGTTTAACCAGAGCTTCCTCTTTGCCCGATCTCACTTAATTTCCTTGCCCAAAATATAGTTTGTAGCACCAAGATCCTTCATGTCGAATTTGGAGGACAATTGGGTCTTCAAATCCTAGATAATTTCTTTATCATTTCCAATCAACAACATATCATCTAGATACAAGACCAAATAAATAACACAATCACCAATTAATTTAAAATACACACCGTGATATAATTTGCTTCTTGTGAAGCCAAGTCTCGTATATATGTATCAAATTTCTAATACAACATCTATCAAATTTCTAATACAACATCCTTGGTGACTGTTTTAACCCATACAAAGACCTTTTTAACGTGCATACGAATTATTTCTTACTCTTTGCCACAAAGCCTTCTGGTTGCTTCATGTAGATCTCTTCTTCCAGATCCCCATGAAAATTTTTTTTCTTCACATCCATCTGTTCTACCGCGAAATCAAAAGCAACAACAACAAATAAAAGTAATTCAATAGAAGATAGCTTGGAAAGAAGAGAAAAAATGTCACCGAAATCAATTCCCGACACATGGGAATAACCTTTTGCTACTAGTGGAGCTTTCTATTTCTCCACCTTGCCTCTTGCATTAATTTTCTTCTTAAATACCCACTTGTTGCCAATGTGTTTCCTTCTAGTTGGCAACTCCACCAGATCCCAAGCCTTATTTTTGTCAAAAGATGTTATTTCATCAACCATGGCCTATTTCCATAGTTTTCCATACTCTGACTCCATTGTCTCCCTAAAAGTTATGAGATCATCATCAGTGTTAGATAAAGAAAAAATTGAATAGAAAACATATGGAATATACCTCTCTGGTCGTCTTCTCTCTCAAATTGATATTCTAAAAACTAGATTTTGTGGCTCTTCCTCTTCAGATTCATGTTCTGCTATAGAGTCTGATTCTTCCTCATTTAGCTCAAACTCTATCTTCTCAGGTTCCTTTGGTAGGACTTCATGATTAATAACATCTTTCACCTCTCTAAACACCACATCTTAGTTGTACACAACCTTCCTTGTTTTTGGGTTCCAAAGCTTATAACCTTTTAAACCATCCTTATACCCAATAAAGATGCACCTTTCAGATTTACTATCCAACTTCGTTATTTTCTGTTTTTGAACATGTACATATGCATCACAACCAAATACCCTCAGATGTGAAAGATAGGGTTTCTTACCAGTCCATACCTCATGTTGAGTCTTATCCTCCTACTCTAATGAAGGTGATTTGTTAACCAAGTAACATGCAGTATCCATTACCTCTACCTAGAATTCTCATCCTAACCCGACACCATTGAGCATGGTTCTTGCCTTTTCCATCAATGTATTTTTCATTCTTTATGCAACTCCATTTTTTTGAGGTGTGTATTGAGTAGTATTCTGTCATGATATACCACACTTCTTAAAGAACTCTTAAAATTACTTCTTGTAGAACTCTCCACCATTATCTATCCTTAACACCTTGATCTTTTTCTTTGTTTGATTTTTCACCAAAGCCTTAGATTATTTAAACCTGACAAATACTTCAAATTTCTTTTCGAGGAATTATATCCATGTATTTCTTGAGAAGTCATATATAAATGAGACATAGTACACATACTTACCCAAGGATGGAACCGACACAGGTCCAAACACATCACTATGCACAAGCTCTAATATCCCTTTCGCCCTCTTAGCACCAGAGGGGAAACTCACCCGATTTTTCTTCCCATATACACAACTTTTACAAAATCAAAATCCAAAAAGCAATTAGATATACCTTATACCATACCATTACCATGTAATATTCAAAGGCCCTTCTCTCCAATATTTCCAAGCTTTTGATTCCATAGCATGGTCTTTTCTCTAGAGACCACTAGGTTTTCCACTCCACTTTCAAGAACCACATAACTGTTGCACCCATTAATAACAATGCTACCTAGAAGCTTGTACAGAGTTCCAATTCAAAATCCCTACATTATTACAAATGACCCCCGAACCATCTTGCTGGTATCTTTCTCGAACACTATTTTTACACCTGCGTCATCCATCTTGCTTACATAAATCATATTTCTGGCCAATGAAGGAATATGCAGAACACCAGGAAATGTTCTAATCCTTCCACCTTGCAACTTCAACTTGAATTTTCCACGTCTGATGATTCTAGTCTTCCCTTCATCCCCTAAGAAGACATCACCACCTTCATATTTCTCATACTTGAGAAACCACTCCCTATGGGGAGTGAAGTGCACATAAGTCAATAAACCATGCCTCATGATCTACATGTGTACTTAAAGAAGAATCCAAGTACACATCCCCACCTTCATCTGAGGTGGTTTTAACCTCTGCAAAAGGAGCAACATCAAATCCCTTTCCTTTCTCAGGAGATTTAGATCTATAGTCATTTTTGTAATTCCCTTCCTTTCCGCATTTCTAGCACACCGTTAGAGGTTTTCCTGGAGATTTACATCTCCCTCTATAATTAGATATCCCACTCAAAGACTTTTTTTTTTTTTTTTCTGTTTTGGGATCATCCTTGTATAGATAAGGCATATCCATTCTGGCTCTCCATATTTTTCCGCCTCATCTCCTCTGACAACAAGGATGAGACTATTTCATCAAACTTCAAGGTATTTGTGTCGATACCTATTGCAAAAACCAGACTATCCCACGTATTTGGTAGAGAACACAACAAAATGATATACTTATCTTCATCTAAAATTTTTATATCAACAAATAAAAACTAGCTTACCACAGTATTAAAGGCTTTCAGATTCTCTGTCACTGAGTCTCCATCCTTCATCCTTAGGTTATACAACTTTTTCTGTAGGAACAGTTTGTTCACCAGAGATTTAGATTGATAAAAAGTCCATAACTTGTCCCACAAATCCTTCGTTGCAGCTTCCTCTGATACATTCAACAATACTAAATCTGAGAGACACAATCGTATTGTGCTCTTCTCCTTCCGGTCTAACTCCACTGAGTCTTCTTGTTGAGATTCAACAAGATGACGAGCTTAGTGAAAAGTAAGCACCTTCACTAAGTGGGGCCCGCAAGCTATTTTTAGGCGTATGTCTATTTTTAGACATGGTGAACATATTCTATAAGTTGCAGGATGTTATTTGTAGATGGTTGGTCAAATGTGGAAAATAGATGAAATTATATTTTTAGAATATTGGGCGAAGTCTATTTATAGATCGTCAATCTAAAAATAGATGCATGCTGATTATTATTAGCTCTTAATAATAATCTGACAATAAACATCAACTTATTCTCTTGGATCACTTTATTTCAGTAAACAGATTTGGAAAATCAGTGGGTTGTAGGAATTACGCAATTCCTAGGGTTTATTGGTGGCTCATGCATGGAGGACTCAGTTAGAAATGAAGTGGAAAACTTATGACAGAGTTGGAAGAGTAGTTTATGGAGTTGTTATCCAGTTTAACTTAGTTAAGTGAGTTAAACTCAGTTGAGCTAGTTGTATCTTGTTTAACTGAAAGATACACTAGTGAGAGTTAAGTGAATAAATTAGTTAATTAATTCACAACTAATGACTCACTAACAACTTAACAAAAACAACAGTTAACTATAGTGCATGTCAGTTCCAGTGGAGACCCACTGGAGAGATAGGTGAAAGGGTGCGATGGACTATCCGTTGTGACTATAGTGATGCATTCAATGTGTCTGACACACATTGGAGTTGCCAATGAGGATTGTGCAGTCAAGGCAAGGCCAATTCGAATTCATTCATGGGTCTTCTTCAGCAGGGATTGCGCAGTGGAGGCAGGCTGTTAGGAGGCAAGAAATTGGTGCATAGAGATGCAAATTTCTACATGACAGTGTGTAATGATTGTTGATTGTACTGAGAGCTTGATGTACTAATATTTGTATGAGATTATTACATGATTCCATTTATATACATAATATATGATAGTTGGGGTTTTTAGCTTTAAGCTTTCCCGTTAAACAACTGTGTTATGTGCGATTGAATTTATTCACATGTGTTTGCAATTGAGTTTTAAATTTCCGCAAGTTTAACAGTGGAAGGATTCTGTATATTACAAGAAGATCAATATTGTGAGATCGGGAGGATTTGGTAATACATCAGTATTAATAAATTTCTACATGGTATCAGAGCAGTATTAATTACTGGAGATTGCAATTGTGAATAATTGTTGATTTTTGTGGTGGTGGACAATTCAAATTTGCTGCAGAAATTTCTTGGTGCAACAATTGAGTATTCATTTAAATGTATTTCAATGGGTTGCGATTGGAGTATGCCCTTGAGGGTAGCTCGAATTACATAGCCTAGAAGGATAGGATGGAGGCGGTGCTTGAAGATAATGTGCTGAAGGAGTTCATTGATAGCGATTAAGCCGGCTTCTAGTGATGCTGCAGGACTTGACGCATGACAAAAGAAGGTAGAAAAGACAAGAAAAATTCTGTTGGAAGGTGTCAAGGACCATATTGTGTCAATCCTTCACGGGAAATCCAATCCATTTGCAATGTGGAAGGCTTTTATAGATCTGTTCCAAAGAAACAGCGACCAGAGGAAGTTGGCGCTGAAAGATAAGCTCAGAAAAATAAAAATGGAGAAGGGCGACAGTATTCCAAAATATCTCACGAAGTTTTTCCACTGTAGGGATGAACTGGGAAGTGTGGGGATTACAGTCGATGATGATGACTTGGTGAGCTTGGCTCTCCTTGGGCTTCCGAAGAGTTGGCATAGCTACGAAGACTCTGTCAATGGACAGGAGAAACTGCCGATTTGGGAGCGACTTTGGTCGGATCTTGTGCAAGAGGAGATAAGGCGAAGTACCAAGGATCGCTCTTCATTGAAGAATGATGATGAAGAGAATTGCGCTTTGGCTGCCAAAGCAAGGAAAGGGAATGGGAAGAAATCTCATCCAAAATCCGAAGCTAAAGGCAAGAAGCTGGATTTGTCCAAAGTGAAGTGTTTTCACTGTCACGAACATGGGCATCTCGCCACTAACTGCCCACAGAAAAAGAAGAACAAGAAGGCTATTGGAGCTGCAGCAGGAGAGGCCTTAGCCTCGCAATTTGAAATTTATTTCTCTTTCATCGCATGCTTGGTTTCAATCTCAATGGGATCTGTGTGGTATCTTGATAGTGGTGCATCTTTCCATATGACGGGAGACAATGAGTTGTTTAGTGACTTGGAGGAGAAGGATCTCCAAATGCATATAGAGATGGAAGACGATGGCAGATATAGGGCGATCGACGTTGGAACCATTACCTTTGAGAGGTAGTTAGGTAAACCATTTTTGTTGAAAGATGTTATGCATGTTCCAGGTCTAAAGAAGAACTTGCTCTCAGTCGCAATGTTGGAAGACAGAGGTTATGACTTTGTTTTCAACGAGGGAAAAGATTTCCTGCGACAAAAAACAACGGGTCAAACCAAGAGGATAGGGATTCAAGTTAAGAATCTCTACAAGCTGGAGGTAGATGGTTGTGCTGCAATGATGGGCAAAGCAGAAGAAGTGGTGAGCCGGGATGGGGGCGAATTATGGCACAGGAGATTGGGCTATCTTCACCATGGCGCTTTGAAGATTTTGCAACATATTTCTACTGGACTTCCCAAGGGTACTCTTGCGTAGTCAGATCAATGCAAGGGATGTACTATGGGTAATTTTGTGAAGACCACCTTTCATGAGAAGGAGAACCATGCTTCGGTGATCCTGGAGAGAATTCACACAGATGTGTGTGGACCTTTCTCGGTTGCTTCAACAGAAAAACATAGGTATTATGTTAGATTTGTTGATGACTATTCTTGTAGATGTTGGATCTTCTTCATGCAAAAGAAGAGCGAAACATTCTCAAAGTTCTGTGAGTTTAAAGCATTGGTGGAGAAGGAGTCGAGGAAGCAAGTGAAGGCTTTGCGGAGCGATAATGGTGGTGAATATATATCGAACAAATTCAAATAATTCTATAGCAAAGAAGGAATTCGAAGAGAACTCATAGCGCTTCATAACCCACATCATGGAGAGGAAGAACAGAACGATCGTGGGTGTTGCACGAGCTATCCTACATGACCAGGGCCTACCGATGCACTTGTGGGCGAAAGCATGCAAAACTGTGGTTTATGTGCAAAACCGTTGTCCTCATAGAGTACTTGGCATGAGTACACCTGAAGAAGCTTTTACTGGTAAGAAGCCTGATATTTCTCATTTGAAGATTTTTGGCTCATTTGTTTACATTCATGTGACAAAGGATGCCAGAAAGAAGCTGGATCCGACTACAAAAGTTGGGATATTTGTGGGGTACACAGAAACACCCCATAATTATCGTGTGTATTTTCCAAATAGTTGAATGACTGTGGTACGATGGGATATAAAATTCAATGAGGTGAAAGCCATGAATTTGTCGCTTGAGAGGGAGCTACACTTGCATGCAGATGAGGAACTTCTTTTTCCCAAAGATGAGCCTCTAGATGTGGATCAGCCACAAGAGGAGATTCATGGAGTGGAGGAGTCCACTCATGCAGAACCAAACATCAAAACAGGCAGAAGGCGTACCACAGAAGCTAAGAGACTGAAGCTTGATGCAGCACAGAATGTAGGAGTCCCTACATCACAGCGCAGACAGAGACAATCACCTGACCGATTTACTGGATACATGGCTCTTATGAGCAAGTGTATCGTGACAGAGCCATCTTCTTTTGAAGAAGCAACCCAGGAGCCCACATGGGTAGATGCCATGGTGGAGGAGTATGAATCCATTGTCAAAAATAGTGCTTGGGAGATTGTTCCAAGGTCGGTGAGAAAATCAGTGGTAGATTCGAAGTGGATCTACAAGGTAAAGCAAGTTTCTGATGGGAGCGTTGAGAAGTATAAGGCAAGATTTGTTGTCCGAGGATTCTCACAGATTGAGGGGATTGATTATGAAGAAACCTTTGCACCTGTCACACGATATTCTTCCATAAGGACCATCCTTGCTCTCTCAGCGCAGATGGGTTGGCACATTCATCAGATGGATGTGAAGACTGTGTTCCTTAATGGGATCATTGAGGAAGAGGTGTACATTGAGCAGCCTGAAGGATTTTAGATCTTCAGCAGTGAGTCGCATGTGTGCAAACTCAAAAGAGCGTTGTATGGGCTGAAGCAAGCACCACGTGCTTGGTACACATGGATCAACAATTATTTCACTGGACTTGGCTTCACCAAGAGTGAGGCAGATGCAAACCTGTACCAAATTGTGGTGGAGGGTAAGCTTTTAACCATTGTTCTTTATGTTGATGATTTAATACTAACGGGTGATGAGCTGTTGATACACTCATGCAAGGCAGATCTTGCAAAGGAGTTTGAGATGAAGGATTTGGGCCTCCTTCATTATTTCCTTGGATTAGAAATATGGCAGTGAGAAGGTGAACTGTTTGTGTCTCAAGGAAAGTATGCTCGGGAGATACTTGGTAAGTTTCACATGGAGGAATGTAAGCCCATGGATACTCCTCTTCCAGGGAATTGGAGGAAAGAGGATGCTACATCGGCAGAGGTAGTGGATGCCACTGTTTATCGACAGTTGGTGGGTTCGCTCATGTATTTAGTTAATACAAGACTGGACATATGCTATGCGGTGAACCAGATTTCACAAGCGATGGTTAAGCCTACCAAGCTCTTTTGGAAGGCAGGCAAGCATGTCTTGAGGTATCTCAGGGGCACATCTAAGTATGGCTTATGTTACAGACAGACGAATGAGGTGAAGGTGCATGGCTTCATGGATGTATATTGGGAAAGCAGCCCAATGGATAGAAAGAGCACATCAGAGGGGTTTTCAGTATCGAATCTACAGTAGTTTCTTGGTACAACAGGAAACAAAGATCTGTGGCACTCAGTTCAGCGGAAGCAGAATACATGGCAGCAAGTCAAGTTGAATGTGAGGCTATCTGGATGAGGAAGATCCTAGTTGGTTTGTTCGATTCACATTTAGATCCTATAGTGATACATTGTGATAATCAGAGTTGCATTAAACTCTCGATTAATCCTGTGTTTCATGATAGATATAAACATATTGATATCCGGTATCATCATATCAGATATTGTGTGCAGCAGAAGATCATGCTGCTTCAGTACATTCCTACGGAGGATCAGGATGCAGATATTCTGACGAAGGCGCTCACCAGGATAAAATTCGAATACCATAGAGGCGGATGGAGGTGATATAATCCTATCTTGGTGAGGAGAAATTCTTAATTCAACAAGATGACGAGGTTAGTGAAAAGTAAGCACCTTCACTAAGTGGGGCCCACAGGCTATTTTTAGGTGTATGTCTATTTTTAGACATGGTGAGCATATTTTATAAGTTGCAGGATGCTATTTGTAGATGGTTGGTCAAATGTGGAAAATAGATGAAATTCTATTTTTAGAATATTGGGTGAAGTCTATTTATAGATTGTCAATCTAAAAATAGATGCATGTCGATTATTTTTAGCTCTTAATAATAATCCGACAATAAACATCAACTTATTCTCTTGGATCACTTTATTTCAGTAAACAGATTTGGAAAATCAGTGGGCTGAAGGAATTACGCAATTCCTAGTGTTTATTGGTGGCTCATGCATGGAGGACTCAGTTAGAACTGAAGTGGCAAAGTTATGACAGAGTTGGAAGAGTAGTTTGTGGAGTTGATATCCAGTTTAACTTAGTTAAGTGAGTTAAACTCAATTGAGCTAGTTGTATCTAGTTTAACTGAAAGATACACTAGTGAGAGTTAAGTGAATAAATTAGTTAATTAATTCACAACTAATAACTCACTAACAACTGAACAGAAACAACAGTTATCTATAGTGCATGTCAGTTCCAGTGGAGACCTAGTGGAGAGATAGGTGAAAGGGTGAGATGGACTATCCATTGTGACTATAGTGATGCATTTAATGCATCTGACACACATTGGAGTTGCCAATGAGGATTTCACAGTCAAGGCAAGGCCAATTCAAATTCATTCAGGGGTCTTCTTCAGCAGGGATGGCGCAGTGGAGGCAAGCTGTCAGGAGGCAAGAAATTGGTGCATAGAGATGCAAATTTCTGCATGACAGTGTGTAATGATTGTTGATTGTACTAAGAGCTTTATGGACTAAGCTTTGTATGAGATCATTACATGATTCCATTGATATACATAATATATGATAGTTGGGGTTTTTAGCTTTAAGCTTTCCCGTTAAAAAACTATGTTATGTGTGATTGAATTTATTCATATGTGTTTGCAATTGAGTTTTAAATTTCCACAAGTTTAACAGTGGAAGGATTCTGTATTTTGCAAGAAGATAAATATTGTGAGATCAGGAGGATCCAGTAATACATCAGTATTAATAAATTTCTACACTTCTGTCGACATTCATGTCGGTGTCGTGCATGGATCTACAACAATCCACTGATCTCGGTCCACCAACAAATCCTCCATATTGAGCTTCCACAACTCAAAACTATGATCATTAAATTTCTTGATATTTATATTTCCATTTTTCACCATCTTCTTTCACTGCAAGAATTGATCCCGCAGATCTCCCACTAAACAGGGTATACCACAGGCCCGAGAAAAACCCCTCATCAAAAAAGGCATCCCCTTGAAGCTAAAACAACTCCAATAACAACTGTAGGTTTTAACCATGTACAAAAATTACCTGCAAATGAATTCTTAAAAAATAGAAAAATAAAAAATGGCGAGACCATAAAACAAATATACACAAATATTTTCTCCTAGATCCCAAAACCAGGACTACCAGATTGATTTGTCATTATACTCCTTTCAATGCTGCTATACATATATATACATGTAGAAGTGTTCATAAAACCCAATCCATTAACCCTGGATTAGAGCATAATCATAGTTCCCTTAACTGTATCTACAAAATACCATGGGCAGAAAACCATCATGCCCAAAAACATGTGCAAAACCCATGCACAAAACCATGGGTAGGTATGCCCACCATGTTTGGGTATGCCCCCTATCCTTGGGTCCGCATTAAAAAAAATCTTGGGATGTTTCCCTGGACCTCATGCAGGGGGGTTGTCGCCCCGCCTGTGACCCCCCCCCCCCCCCTCCCCCCCTCCTTGCGCCCAGTGCAACGTACAACACATGGAAGTATTCATGGAAAGAATATAACACATTCCCAACAAGAATGCTACCAACTTGTTACTAGGGCATGCATATTGATCTTCCTACAACAATCTAGATATGGGAACATAAAATTATATGTATACGATATCCCATGGCTATAGTTATAGCAATAGCAATGATGAGAATTGTTATTTTGCATCTTGTTTATTACTTTATTATACAATGAGTGGAAATAATATATTAAGCTTACATGGACCATTGTGTACCGAAAACACATGAGAAGTTGATTATTCGACCTTTCAGATTTAAATGAGGCGATTAACATTGGTTGTAAAATGGAGAGCATCAACATGAAGTATTGTTCTTTGGTGATTTGAAGAAAAACATTCAGTTTAATTTTGCAAATTTCATTATGTACGATGCAGCTGACCAAAAAGACTCACTGTGTTAAAGTTTGCTTCAATTTGGAAAATTAAATACAGATTCTGATACATACTTAAAACAAGAGTTGATTGGACAAATTTATTATGCCTAAGCCTCACTATGGGTATGGAAAATGGAACAAATTTAGATAAACCCAAAATAGGTTGTGCTTGTTAAATTTGAATGTAATTTTGTATGGTGTTTGTGTATTATGTATTTTTTTTTGTATTTAATGTCCATGTTTTTGAATTGGAAGGTGAAAAATATCATTGTTCCAGTGTTTTGAAAATTCTAAGATTTTTCTTTGTTCTTTTTTCAGATGTATCATTACTAACTTGACTTATTTACTAATTTGACTTATCTAATTGTTTTATAAATTTGTTTTATTAGCTCTATAAAACTTCTTATGTGTGACATCGTTGATCAGTATCAAGATAGCGGGAGGACAAAGGATGGATGGAAATGCATATTTGTATGTCATATAACATGATCATTTGATATTGTAATTGATTTATCAAAACTTGGCTAACAAAGGATTGCTTTTGTTTGTACTAGAGAATGAACAAGGAACTTGTTTGAAGTGGTGCCAAGCTTACAAGGTGATCAAGTTGCATAATCAACTCATAAAAAATGTGAGTTATCCTCTCTTGTCGAGATTCCTCAAGCATGCTTGGACTAACAATCAATCCAATCTAATTGTTATTATTTCCTTATTACCCTATTTTTCCTTCGACAAAATTAGGAATAACAGGGACTTTGTTATATCAATTAAATAAAAATAAAAAATAAATTTCAACAAGTTATGGCTTCTTGTCAAAGGAAATAAGCATCATCAATAACATTATATTTAGCATAAATATTATTTTTGTGGCTTGATGTAACTAAGAATGTGATAGGTGAGTAAAACATTAAAAATAAAGTGACAATATGGATCACAAACTAGAAAAAATTCCAAGTTGTATGCAAACATGCACTTCGCATTTTATATCTCGTATATGTTAGATTACCGTTACAAAAGGTATGCATACACAACAAAAAAATATTATAGATCATATGGGTGGTCTAACGGGATTGATCCTCTCCTTAGGATGATGATATCTACATGTCATGTCAAATTTACAGTCACATATCTTTACATAACTTGTTAATTTTATCTTACCTTCCTATGAGAGTGTGCATGTTCAACAACAAAGGTGCATCAGTCGCAAAAAAATTTCATATTCTATTACAGTAGAGGAGGCAGAACAATGTGATAGGAGGACAACACACGTGAGAGTTAGAGGGTGCATGCATGCACCACCCTCAAGTTTTTCCCAGTAATATCGGACTTGTCCTAAAATTTAGCATTTGAGTTTGAGTTTTGGGTGAGTTGTATTGATTTCATTTCTCAAGTTAAAGAGACAACAGTAGTAGTTATGACAATCCATTTAGTTTTCTCTATTCATATTTTTCAGTGTTACGTGTTTCGATTTTTTAGCATAGATAATATTTGCAGCTTTGAGAGAAGATTAGATATTTCCATTTTTAGATGTTAGGGTTTTAATCTGAGTGAAATAAATTGTTACCATGAGTTAATTGATAATTTCAATAGAATTGGAATTATAATTGATGAGGATTTCCAGGGAACCTACTTTCCCTATAGTACTTCTTGACAACAGTTGCAATATTAGAAGTCTCGTGCCTAGGGGTCCAGTGAAAATGGAAAAATGGTACCCTAAATTACATTAGACATTGCATTTTTTTTCCAAATTTGTTTCAGATAACTCACTTGTACATTATTGCCAAAGTAAGACCTGCACTTTATTAATTGCAAGTCACGCATTGCTATTGAATATTTTCCTATGCATTTCAACAATATCTTAACGGAGCCTATTGTTTTTTGTTGAATATACATTGATGAGCACATAAGGTCAATGATAATGTGACAACTTTAGTGTGACTCAAAGCCTATTGAATTGAGCATCATTAGATACCCTTCCTGGGAATTTTATATAGGAAACATGTAGAAAACCACAACATCGATACAGTTGAAATGAGGATAAATAACATATCTTTTAGAAAAACTATATAATAGTATAATTACATTGAAATGCAACAACAAATTTATGGATTCAATGATTCATGTTAGTACTCCTCTTCTCCCAATTATGAGGTTTGAATATTTTTATTTCAAGTTTAACATACATTTAATGCATGGGCCAGTGTAAGTATGACAAATGAGTCGGAGATAATTCAATATAGGAAAGGAGAAAGATTCCAAACTTCAGATACAGATATCAATCTTAACAAAGAAAGAAGAAACCCATGAATAATCAAAAGTAGCAATCTTATCATACAATTTGAAAATTTAAATTAAAAAATATACAAAATTCAAATCTAAGCATGCTCTTTCACAAGGAAAATCCACTAAAATTTTCAACTCTGGCCACACTAATTGGCATCAGTCAAGGAAAAAATTCAATGAGAAAAAAGGATAAGGAAACTATGGTGCATCACCTTGTTATGTACCACAAGTAATCAGTATTATCTCTTGTAATGTTTATCTGGTTTAGGAAACCCACTGCAGTGATGAAATTATCTTCAAAGAGGCAATATTTTCATCAATAGATTCCCAACAAAACCCTCCAACATGTTCCATTTTCATTTCTGATGTGTGTATGTTAACCTACTACAACGAGAGAATTGTCTTTTAAGTAGATTCTATAGTAACATGAGCATGTAGATTTGGTAAAAGAGAGGCAAAACACACCTCATTATCGAAGGTAGAAAATCAGTGCATTCAACTAGAAAGCTTAATGTTTGACACCAACAGAAAATGTTGAATTAGAAAACAAAACAATTTCCAGAGAATTTATCCCCCACAATACCCAATCTATTAATAATTTAATATAATATCAAGCGTGTGACATGATAAAATATACATACATGCAAGCATGGCATAACAAAACCATAACATAAACATAATGCATATTTTTTGTTTTATTATCAACTATTCTTTTGTCTACTATTAGTTGGACCAATGGGTAACTTGATTAATTGTTGGTGCATATAAGCATTTATTGTAAACAGAGTCTAGATTATATACTTACATTTTGCTAGTTTATGCTCAAATTAGAATAAATTATTTGCAACAAAAGTGATCAACATCTAGATAAGTTTTCTCATCAGCTTTAACAAGTTGCATGATCCTCAATACTTTGAGATAGAGAAAAAAAAGGGCTAGAATCATAACTCTAATAACTCAGGGTTATCGCCTTTGTAGTATAAAAAACCACATTTTTGAAATCAGGGAGAATGCTAACAGACCACAGAGCTATTTTATAGTGTTTACCATTAAATATGGCTCTTCCAACATTATTTGAATCATAATTTATAAGAAATGAAACAACACAACTTCCAACTCCCACATAATATACATAAGCCTGAATAGGCAACACGTAAATCATTTTTGTCTTGCGTAGAATTCTTTAAGAAAGTAGGAGAAACGTTTCTATTTTATGTATACATAGAAGTCATATATGTACAATGCAGTCAAGGAAAACAAAGCTTACTTGCTGGAAATTCCCCAAGCACGTAACAACAGGATCACCGCTAACTAAATCAGGGTCACAAAGCTTTATGGATTTGTGTAATTCCTTGAGATGAACCCATTTTTTTAGTCTCATAAGTCCTACCAAAGACACATAGTCAAAAGCAATAGGTTGTGTTCTAAAGGTCATAAGCAATTTCACTATTCACAAGGCTGGATATTAAAAGGAAAATGCAAGAATTATGTAAGACTTGAGGAAATTCACATCATAGCAAATGAACAATAATTCAAGCTTTCTACGGTTTTTAATCAATTGAGAATGTTTTTTCTATTAAGCCATAAAACATAAAAGACATTACAAAAAAATTCAATTCCCTTGCCAAATAAATATATAACCTGATAGATTTCGTAAGGATGAAATTCAACTTCTGAAAAATCTTCTCTCAATTTTGAAAAACTGTGAGACAAAGTCAAGTGAAAATTGCAGAAAATATATCACATCCAAGATATAACGTACCATATTCATATATGGGCGCATCATAGTCATAAGAGGTTACAATGAAAGGCCCTCTTGTTGTATGACCAAAATGTGTTCCTCCATGGTAGTGTAATATAGAAAAATCATAATCATACATAATTTAGTCAAAAAAATTGTATATGAACGTCACATGCTAGGGTGATCCAATTGTTAATGTGCAAATCCTACCATGTACTAGTTTACAAAATAGCCACCCTTCACTAAAAAGTGAGCAACTGCAAAGGCCAGATCTTCCACCGGTCGAAGTACAAAAAATTTGAGATATGATATTAGGTTGTAAGTTTCTTTCTCAACAAGGATATTATTGAATTAAAAACTTTGTGGCAACCACCTGTTTCATGTGCATTTAATTTCCTTGTCAACGTTAAAGTTCTGAATCTCTGATTATATTCTTAACAAATTGGCATATTTGCATGAAGCGCTAGATCCAAAGGTTGTTCACAATGATATTAAATCAAGCAACATCTATCATGAATTCAATGCAAATGTTTCTGATTTTGGTTTAGTAAATATTCTTGGATCACGAAAGAGCCATGTTACAATGACAATAGCAGGTAAATTTGGGTACATTGACACTAACTTTCCCAAATTTCCTCTGATTTGACTATTTTTTTTTTTCTAGTCCCACTCTTCCATGTTACAATAAATAAATTTTATTCAACAGGTAGACTCTTTGGCCATTTTCCATGGATAAGTGTGACCTGTCATATCCCAAGACTTGACTAAACATGCATCTAAGTCTACCTGCATTTATGTAATTTTAAGGAAATAAGTATGCCTCTCCCCTTATCTAGTATATATTTCTATTTACTTTGTGAAATTATTATCTAATCCTCTGATTTCTCTTATCTCCTAGTTACATTAATTGGCTACATACTGAATTTTAGGCTTATAATGATTTAAAATTGTAACATGCGTGTTGGATACTCTCATCTTCTTGCTTACCTGATGCAAGAAAAAGTGTATTTCAATTTTCCTTGCACAAATACTTGTATTTCAAGATGATGGAGTTGTCTAGCTAATTTAGACTCTCGAAATAAAGTTGTCTTGGATATATACCATCCATGGGCATGTGTAGTAAATACATATGGGCTAGAAAATGTTTTTGAGTGACATATCACATAAACTTAAGATTCTAACAAAATGTTTAGATATTTTGCATTAATTTATTTATAGTGAGATAATTAGATGACTGAATTACTAAACAAGATTCTGAGTGGCCTCTGGTAAATATATTTTTTTAAATGAGATATTCGAAAGAAGTTTTCTATTTTGGAACATTACCACTAGTAAGGAGTTTCCCAACACAACGGTCAATGAATAACATTGCATTTCATATTTGTATATCAATTGGATGAATTTCCTTAACAGAAGTTGGCTTCTCCACTATTTGAATTTTGAATTCGATGGCTCCAATAGTTACTTATGACACAATATTTTATGTTTTTTCAGTTGTTAAACCCATTTAGACCTAAGATATTTTGAAACTCCTCATAATATATCATCAATACAACCAAAAATCCTTCGGCTAGCTCTAATTATTACTTATAATGTAGTTTTTGTAATTTTTTTCTCCCATTTGAAACGAGAGGGTATGTAACTCTTCACAAGAGATCACCAAAAACAACCACTAGACCTTTGGCTATGGAGCTATGAATGCGGGTATCTATTTTTTTCAAATTCACCCAAGACTTGCACCTAGACTCATTTGCAAAAAGGAGTGTATTTTAACATGGCCCACTCTAACAACATAACCAAATTATTATGAGAACCATTGTTGTTTCATTAGCACAACCCACACCTTGAAATGCTTGCTTAACAAAATTATTGTCGGGAGTTTTCCCTCCAGGTTTTGAATCTGGCTCATCATCACTGTGAGCATTCCAACTTGTTGCTAGACCATCACCTGAGTGATGCTGCAATATTTGTATTTTCCTAATGTTTGTGGATTGTGTTGTAACTTGTTATGGTGGGTTTATGTTCGCATGAAGTGTTATTTGGATGGTTTGTTCCTGTTTTGTTGTCTTGCAAACATTTTTGTTAGTTTTTAAATTTCTTGTCTAGATTATACTTGTAGATCAAATTCAACTACGAACACAGGCACAGATCGAGTGCGTTATTTGATATTTTTACACTAATATTACTATCAGTTGTATTGTGCTTGTTGGATCCATTTGTATACATAATAAAAATCTGTCAAAATCAACACTTTTAGGTGCTTAATGATATTTTTGGTAGCACATTGGAGCTTTTATAAACATCAAATTGGATGACTTAATGTATAAATTCTTTTACTATTACTTCTAGATATGTTCCTCCAGAGTATGTAAATACATGGTTGTTGAATGAAATAAGTGATGTCTATAGTTTTGGGGTCCTACTCTTAGAGGTCATCATTGGACGAGAGTCAGTTGACTATGGTAGACCTGCAGGAGAGGTACTTCTATATTACAATATAATTTTATAAGTATATCCAAGAGGCTATAAATAGAGATACACTCATCAAATTCACATTGGAATAGTCACGCGGGATAGCCAAGACGCTCTGAAGAAGTTCTAGATCCAAATATGGAAGCAAAACCATCTACACAAGCTCTCAAGAAGGCACTAAGATGTGTTGATCCAGATGCAAAAAAGATGCCAAAGATGGGCCAATTTGTTCACATGCATGAAGCAGATGAATTGCCATTTCCTAAGGTAGTTTTCTCCACTCCCCCCTCAATTCCATTAGATATATTTACTTGATAATTCATTGGTTTAGCATAGATGAGAACATGCTTGTATATTACAGTCAAATAGAGATCAATGTTAAATTCATTTAATTATAGTATCGAAGAATCAGATCATAGTGGGCTAGACACATAGAAGTTGGGACTCAAGATAAAACTTACCGAATTCAAAAAGTCAACCATGTTTCCAGAACTAGAGGGTCAAAAGCACAACAATGATTTGTGGAAAACACAGATGATTGAGGTCCAAACATAAATGGTCATGAAATATAAATGATTTCAGGCATGGTATCATCCAACAAATCCATACTGCAAAAAGAAATAAATGAACATGTAAAAATAATGATACTTTAGACAATGGAGGTAGAATTTGGCACAATTTCCTAGCAATTAGTTTCTTATTTAGCAATGTATTGTGTCAATCAGTAACACCTATCAACTTATCCACATTACAAAGAGAACTAATTTGTTGTCTTGAAATCCGGTGCAACAAAATTATACAACAAAGAAAGAAAAAAATGTTTTTTCTTGAAAGCTTAAATTATGTTCAGAAAACAAGATGATATGCATATAATAGCAAACCTGATGTGCAAAGTTTGCGGCTTCAATCGTAGCACCACAAGGATGTTGGACTGAGAAGTATCGGCAGAGGATCTTGGACCATGAATACTATTTTCATATGCAACCCTCAAGACTTGACCATTCCTTTCCATTTTTTGTCCATTAGTTGCCTCCAATGTCTTTGTTGCTTTTTTAACCTAGAGGGATAGTCATGCATATAAAAACAAACTAAGCATATGAAAAAGAAAAATTAGTAGAAAATAATGGGAATCAACTTTGGATATTTCATAAATAAATATATGAAACTCAATACCGAATGAAAAGGTACAAGTGCAAAGCCCCTTGAAACATGAGTAAATTTGTCACGAACAAATCAAAGGTCGTACAAAAAAATTAGGTTGTGACACTTATCATCTAGAAAGAGTAATTCATTCTTTAATCACATGAAGTAGAGTAATCAAATCTATCACAGTCACCTTTATAGGAGCATGATTGGAAAATTCATAATGTAGCATCTCTTCACCAACATTCTAATCTACCAATTTCTACCGATACATATCTAGAAAATTCAAAAAATGAGAATTGAAAGCTAAATATATTGTTAGAGATGCTCCAACAGTGTTGTCTGTCAAATCTCATTGATTTTGTTAGCCCCCCTATAAATTTTTGACAAGCAAACAGGGGGCTAAAATGTTTTTAAGCCTTCAAGGAATCCATTTCCTCTGAAAACACATCATCCTTGAAGCTTCCTTGTGGCTTGTGTCCTTTGATAAAATCTCCTATGTTGTTTCCATCCACCAAACCTCTGATTGCAAAAAATTATGTTTCTAAAGGCCTTCATTTGCCGCTTGTACCCCTGCAGAATCTTCCATTTCATATTTTTTTCCCTTTTTTCTAAAGCCTCCCTTCCACCCCAAAATCCCTTTCTTAGTCCTCATTAACTATCCCAAAACCCCCTCTAAATCCTACATACACCCTTGGTTTGGCCAAGCAACCCCTTTTTCCTCTATCGTTATCCCTATTTGGCTTTGATTCTCATTAAAAACGAGCCAAAAAACCCATTTTCTACCTTTGTATAGGCCCAACCCCTTTCGGCCAGCCCCCCTAAGCCATTTTCCCCGCGTGACCCGAGCACCGAAACCAGGCGCTATCCAGAAAAGCACTTAGCGTGTTTGGTTATCGGGAGCATTTTAAACCATTGATCTGTATAGATCGAACGATTGCCGTAGTCCCCATAGCATCTATCGTTCACCCCTTTCACCGCTCCTGATCATGCATCCACTGTTCATTTACCCACAGATCAACGGCCCGAAGCTTACCCGCCTCGATGGTCCCCACGCCAACGCGCCCTGTGTAAAGACCGTCGGTTTCTATCACACCGTCGTTGGGGGCTGGGCGGTATTTTTAATTTCGCAGCGATTCCACTCACTGCCTGACGTGTGTCACGCACACTATTTGAAAACCTCCCCCCCATCGCGCATTAACGTTCGTCCGCAGCCCCGGAGCGATATCGATGTACGCCGTCTGATCTGGGACAGGCCATCCGACAGCAGTCGCACCACGAAGTTGCGCGGGAGTTAACCAAGGCAAGCAGTACCCCTGGCCCACCATCCGTCACCTTCCGCTACGTTTTCCACCGTCGATCTCCTCCTGAGATTGGACGGTCCAGATTCGAGCGCCCCCACCATTGACTCGGTCCCGCCACGTCACCCATTCCACGTGTTTCATCACATTTTTCGTCCGTCCCCTATATAATTCATTCATAGGTCAAATTTTAATGTTTTACTTTAAAATTTCCACCTCGTCGTCCTCGAAAGCATCTCCCGCTGATCCACTGTGTTCCTCCGTCGTATCCTCTGCATTCACCGTCTTCATCCATGCCACACCACCCTCCCCATGCACGTTTTTCTTAACATGTTTTCGTGTTTTGCAGGGTTACAGGCAGGCAGAAATCTGCCATGGTTCATAGTCACTGTTATAGTGGCAAAGAACACCGGGAAGGCCACGTACATAGATCGGAATTATGAGAAAGGCCTGGGAAGGTATGCCGCCATGACTTTCATTAAAGGAGCAGGGATTAAACTCTGTCAAACCTCTCTAGGGCCATTAAAGCACATTTTTCATAGTCAGAGGCAATCGTGGAAGCGGCAAAGAGTATCAGTGAAAGATCAGAGAAGTTAAAGCCAGAAATCAGAGATTTCTGAAGTCTGGAGCCAGTAATTGAAAGGCAAAAGTACCAGATCAAAGACCCGGAGGATCGCTTAGAAGGTCCAATGCACAGAAAACAATATTAGCAGGGTTTGACATCAGCAGAACGTTCTTCCATAAAAGGACGGAGTGCCCATACAGTTTTCATTCTATGCCGTGTTCTAGAGAGATTCTCTGGCCTGACTGCAGTCCTATGCTATCAGAAGCATTAGTTATACAGTATGGTAGACCCTAGCATCATCATTCTGCATTTTGTTCAGTTCACCAGAGCACTACAACAAGTACATCAAAGACATGCCTAGAGTAAATGGAAGCCTGGCGAAGAACACTCCATCATCCAAAGAGTACCAGAGATAAATGCCCATAATTTAAAAGGGATGGAGCCTCGGCATATTTGTACCCTTACACATGTTGATGAATATTTAAAAATGGAAACATGGCTTCTACTCATGTGATTCCATATCTTCACACAGATTAGTCTTCTTACCCATGAATTTTGAAAGGAATATGATAGTCATAGCAAATTATGAAATAAGAAAAAAAAATCACCTTCAAATGAAACACACATATTTTCTTTTAGCCTTGGCATCAAAACTGTAATTGCATAAAAGGAATGTCAGTCTCATGCCAATAGGTCTCCTACAATGAATGTGCAAGAACCTAGTACATAAACCATTTTTCTCTTTGCTTAGCTACCTTTGGCTTATTTCCATTTCCATATATCAATAATTATTTTCCAAAAAAATATAAAATAATAATAATATTTTAATATATTCTAAAAGGTGAAGATGTTGAAATAATGCCACAAAGTGAAAGGAAATAATATTGATTTCCTCAAACCACCAAATATATAAAGAAAACAATAATAATTATAATATTAAAACTAGATCTATGCATGAAATGAGAACTATAAGCTTTCAAGGGACTAACAAAATCTTTGACCAAAACAAATCAAAAACTTCAAACTCGACAAAATCCTCTATGCACAAGCAGAAAACAATTAAACAAACCACTAAATTTTTTCAAGATATCAGAGCTAGACATCAACACAATTTCATGTACTTGAATAAGCCCGTTATTGCTTAGCGTTAGTCTTCTTAAATTAGTTATTTATCATTTAATAATAGAACATTATCTATGTGAAAATAAATAGGTCCCAACTTCATCAAATCCGACTTCATTTCCAGTCACAAATCAAATCCCACTTCATTTCTAGTACCAATATAAAATCACACCCTTTATAAATCTTAACACCTAACCACTTAGACCCCTCATATAATCCTTTTCATAGCCCAAAAAAAATATATCCCTGACAAAATTTGAACTTTCCAAAAATATAACATGATCATGTAAGACACTAAATACTAAATATGAACACTAATAGATAGGAAATAATTCAATGTCAATTCAATCAACCTTCATGCAACGAAGAAAAATCAAGAACTCCTTTTTTGATATTGAATGCCACATTCTTGTAATCGATAATTATGTTGACACTTGAGTTGATAGTGTTGTGTCAAAGTAACCATTTCTCACTACCTACAAATGTTGAAATACAGGATGGTGCTAAAGTTAAAGATACAAAATAACAAAAAATAAAGATATTGTTGGAAATACTGAGAGGGGGGTTGAATCAGTATTCCTTTCAATTAGAGCATTAGTTAATCTTCAATTATGAGACCTTGAACTTGTTATTCAAGAGCTTTGGAACGGTTCTTCTCCGCCTTGAGATATTTTATAAGCTTGATTGCTTCCTCATAAAATTCTTCTATGGTCCATCCTTCTTCTTCGTTGTTTGATACCTCTTGTTTATTGTGCTTGGGTTTATTGTGCTTGGCCATAAACAATACTCTCTCATTGGCTTCTTCTTCATTGTCATTGTCTTCATCGGATGATGAGCTATCTTCTTTAGAGAGAAAGTTCCTTTTGGATCCTTGCTTGTTGAATTTATTAAAGCCTTTCTTTCCTTTTGAGTTGCCATTACTTCTGTTTGGACATTTTGCTGCAAAATGCCCAACCTCATTACAGCTAAAACATATCAATGGAATTTTACCTTTGAATTGTCCCTTACCAATTTTTAGTTTTCTAGTGAAGTAAGCATATTCTTCATCTGAAAGACCTTCGTCATCATCTCCCTTTTCTTCACACTTGCAGGTGCCTGTATTTTCAATTGAAGGTTGTTTATCCTTATTGGTTTTCTTAGATGCAACGAACGTAGTTTCTAGATGTGAAGTACCCTCTTCTTCATCAAGTCTCATTTCATATTCTATGAGAACTCCATGTAATTCCTCTTTGCTGAGTTTGTCCAAATTTTCACTGTATTCTAAGACCGGTACCTTTGGGTTGAATCTCCCTGGTAACGTTCTAAGAATCTTCCATATAATAGTCTTCTCGTCAACTTCCTCTCCCAATCCTTCCAGAGTATTGGTTATTTCATCAACGTATTGGAAGTATGCAGCAATGTTGCAATCTTCTTTCATTCTGAGTTGCTCAAATTTTTCTCTATAGATTTGAAGCTTTGCTTCTTTGACATTTTAGTCACCTGCATATATATTCTCAAGCTTGTCCCATACATTTTTGGCGGTTTTACAACCCAACACCTTATGATAAGCAGATTCAATAAGTCCACTGATAATAATATTCTTTGCTTTTGCATCATTTACCAAATTCTTCTTACCTTGTTCATCCACAGTTGATGTAAATCCATTTTGAACAGTGTCCCATACTTCGTAACCTTGTGCCAAGAGATAGACCTCCATTCTTCCTTTCCACAGTGCATAATTATTTTCATTGAATAGAGGTACACCATTCTTGGTATGCTCCATGACCTCCTTCTAGTTGTTAAACTGCTATTGAAGGAACCAAGCTCTGATACCAATTTGGATTCTTCAAGAGAGAGTTATGCCCAATCTCTCACAATGCCCTAATTATGGACTGTTTCAGCAGAGCGCACTTGTATGGTGTTGTGGACAATTTTGTCACCTCCTAGAGACAGTCTAGAGTTGCCATAGACCAGTGCCTAGGACATCTTAATATAGCAAGGGGCTCTTCATATAGTTTGGATTGTCAGTCCAAGAGCTCACTTACTATCTCTTGTTTGAACAAGGAAATAAGTTTTGAATGGGACCAAACTCTCTCAGAAGCTGACACAAAGATAAGAATAGTGTAGGGACATCATGTAAAACTCCAATACAAAGGCATCAGACAGTTAAGAGACAGTTTACTGTAAAGAGGGCCAGTTCAAATAATATATCACAGAAATCAAATATCAGGAAGTGAGTGCAGTGAGGAAACATAGAGAAAATATTAGTTAACATGAGACTGATACCCAGATACACAACAGAACCACATAAGGGCATATTAAATTATGAATCCTTATATGACAATGGCGTTTTAAAAGCACCCTCCTCAAGTAACTAATATAGCAGAAAATATGGAAGAGATGAACATGGAACATTATATCATGACTAGGCCTATTTAAAGCGCTTGACTAATTCCAGAAAGGGCATCAACAAGGATGAATCCTTACTGCAAACTAGTGAGCCACTTGCATTCTAGAACATGATACAAGAAGATAAATAGCATGAAAGGAGATATTGTATTAACACATAAGAGAAAATTACATACTGTGAGATACCAAAGACCAAAATCCTCATTACAGTTATAACTCCTCCTCACTGAGACCCTACGGGCTCTGAACCTTCATACATAAATATTACAGAATGTATACAAGAGCCTTTTCACTGCACAGTTTGCTGAAAGAAATCTGGAACCCTTACAATGTCTTCTTTTCGGGCCTTTATAGAAAAGATAGAGAATTCTCGAGAAGGAGGTAGATGAAGCACATTTAATGACTCAATTTGAATAAAATGGCAGAAAACATTCGCGCCCACTCTATGAATGACTAACTATAAATGACTGTACTTTACAATCTGTCTCTAGAAATAAATGCTGGGAGATGAAAATCTCCTTATAAACACGACACAAATAATAAAATATACATCGTTCTGCCTCTTACTGAAAGAGGGAAAATCTGCTGCCATAAAAACCCTGAGATAGCCTGCGATTTTGTACTGTACTCTCGGCCTTTAACTTTGAATTTAAACCTCAGATCATTAATGCAGGGCGGAACGTCCCTTGATTTTCTCTGGAGGGTTCTGTAGATCCATATCTTTGTTTTAATGATGGTCATTTCTCACACCTGCCCTCAGCTTCTTATTTAAATTTCACCAGCAGAATGTCGTCCTTTGACATACTCTCAACCTTTGCAATGGAGGCGATAAATTATGGGGCCTCTTTATCATCTTAAAAACCTGCAAAATCCACAAAACATTAGAGAAAACAAACTCGGAGATAGGGAGCATGGAGGGGGAGATGATAATGACGTCGTGAAAACGAACAAATGACAGGAATATAAAGGGTGGCGGAGGAAACACAATGAGGGCTTTGATAAATAGACGAGATGTGGTTTTTCTACGTAACACAGTGGGGAGGCGGTGACTGAAGAACGACGAACGCAAATAAAAACACATATGAACACATATATATATATATATATATATATATATACATATGGCGGGGAGGAATATTACGGATGCACGAGATGGGAACACGTGGATGTACAATGGATAGATGGGGGACTGACGTGGCAGCGGGGTCAACGGATGAGGAGACTAATTTCTGGCCGTCGGATCTTGGAAGACGGATCGACGATTAGGAGGCGACGAGAGCAACACAATGGTGGGCCACAGATCATGGCGAACATACGTTAACGAGTGAGCATCTCTGGCACATATTCGCCGTCGGATGGAGATCGGCAGATCCTACGACGTGGATGGATTCCGCTACCCGGCCCTGGTTCAATCTTTAACGTGCGGGGAAAACGGTTTTAGGGCCCGTACCAAAGACACGCGACGTGCTCTAAATGGAATCGCTGGCCTTGGGTCCAAAACCGTCGGCTCGGTGGAAGCGGTGCGGGATTATACCACCGGTTTTCTGCGCATGGGGGGTCCACCTTATAGGACGATCGTCGCTCCGTTGATTTAATTTGATCGGACGGTTGCTATTCGCCCCCGAAAACTTTATGATTGAGCTCCTTTCCCTATAGCCTGTGGTTTCCGGGCTCGGGTCATGTGATAACGAAAATAAAAGGGGCTAAGGCCTTGGGGCTTCGGCTTGATATAAATCTTAATGTTGGGTTTTTAACCTTTGGATAGTGCATTTTGGAGCGGAAAAGGTGGCAATGAGCACGGTATGGGGATTTACGAACACAAAAGATATTCAGAGCAGATTTAAAAGGAACTGGTGATCAAAATTTAAATGGAGGAGGGAATATGCACAACATACGGCATGCCACGTGTCATTGTTTCAGATGGCCGAATCCCTTGCATAAGGAGGAAATGAGGATCACAATTTATATAAATGCTTAAGTTGAGAGGGGCTTCAACAAGTGAACGTGGGAGGGATTTTAGGAGCTTAAAAAATATTAATTATGACTTTTCAATGACCCATGCCCCAACCCCATGGGGTTTTAGCCCACTAACTGGGGGTATAAACTTCAAACATGAATATCTCTCAAACCGTGAATAATTACATGGCGTGCCATATATCAACGAAAACATCTCGACAAGTAGAAACCATCAAAAACATTATTGACCCAGAATATATTAATTTGGTATGGTTTGGATTTTTCCTCAGCTGCAATTTCTTCATGGTTCTTACTTCCGTTCACACTAGTAGGTACCTCATTTGATTGAACATTTTCCTTTAGACATGAAGTTTTCTTCTTCTTAATTCTCTTCTCCTTCTTGACATTGCAGTCCTTAGTGTCTACTTCATGCATGAAATGCAATATATCCCAGATTTCTTTTGCAGAGGTTAAATCCATTATTAACTCAAGATCCTTGTTATGTAGACTATTGTATATCACACATTTTTCCTTGGCATTCCTCTGTTGTTCTTGCACCGAGGGAGATTCTGTGCAGTAACCATCACATACAAGTTTCCATACCTCAAGTTCATAAGCCATTAAACCTGTTTTAACCTTATCTCTCCATTCAGAAAAGTTTGTTGTACTTAACAAAGGTACATTTTGATAATCCATGACTCAACCAGATCTCCTTCAAGCTATTAGGCTTACACCAAAGGAACCTTCTATGATACCAATTGTTGAACCCTTAGTTAAACTGAGAGGGGGGGGGGGTGAATCAGTTTAACACATTCATGGACTTTTAAAAACTTTCCTTTAAAATTGTTTACACCTTCATTTCATGTTCAACTTAATATGTGAGTAATCTCAGAATGTGAGCAACAAGTATTAAGATAATGTCATAGCAGACTTATTATGAGAGAAGCAAGTATTAAGCAGATTAGATAAACCATATCAACACATAAACATCATACACAGAGACAACAGATATAAGTGGAAACCCATAAAGGGAGAAAACCACATCTTATTATTGTTGTGATGCAAAGGCAAGCTACAACTTGCAAGGAAGCTCCAACTCCCATCAATTTTCTGCAGGCACCAACCTACAAGAGGCTCCAACCTCAGTCAACTACAACTGACATCTATCAAGCTACAATTTCATAGGGAAGCTCCAACTTCCCCATTCTTTCATAAGAAAAACACTTGTTGATTTACCTTGGATATCAACTCAGTTCTGTACCTTCTTCACTGTTGTCCTCCAGATTTCTTACCTATCTTATATCATCTCTGACTCTTCACAGCTTCTCTTTCAGCTCCTCCTTCTTCTTATCTTCTCTACCTCAATTCTACTTTCTCTACCTTCTCTATGCATATCAATGTGATATCATATATAGAGTTCATCACATGATTGTTTGTATTCCATAGGGAATTTGGAGTGAACAACCATGACTCTTTGGCTTCTGCCTTCTCATTCTTTTGTCCAACTCATTTAGAAAAAATATAACAATATGTACAAATTTCAATATTACAGTGGGATTTTTGTTTTCCTCCGGAGACTTGCCTTTGCATCACAAACAATATAAAAACAATTAAAACATTTACATTTTCAGTTACAATAATAATTTCAGTTCAATCCATTCAATTTTTTGCTCTCTATGAGTTTGTCTTTTCTGCTGTTGTAGTGTAACTGTTCTGCATATTCTCCTGCATTTTCATGCCTGTAAAATGTCCTATGTCTTTTTCAGTTTCTATCATGTACCTGTTCTGCATACCTCTGTTTTCCATGCCTGTAAAATACCCTGTAACTTTTTAAGTTTTTGCATACTCTGTTTACCTCTGTCAGGCCCACATTTTCTCTCTCTCTATGCATATAAAATGCATACAACTAATTTGTACTCAATACAAATGTCAATCTGGGAAATTTCAATACTCTATTTTCTGAACTGGCAATTTAATTCAATAAATGCGGAAGCTACCTTTGGAATCAATGGTTACAACCATGCAATGCCTATCAAGCGCTCCTTACATTAAATATAGGATTTTGAAACCATACGCAGACACTCGCTTAACCCAAGGTCTCCTTCTTTAATTCATTTCCAAATGAATTCACCTCTTGAATATTTTTACTACAGAACCTTTAGTTTAAAATCTAGACTTCAAAAATATAAAAAAATTTGGGGCCTTTCTCATTACTGATGCAGAAGCACTTTTCTTTAATTTCTCATGGTTATAAAACCATACATATAAATTCATTCATATTTCAATCTTTATAATATTTCCTACGGACCATATATATCGAGACCCACATATTCCAAAGTCTTCAAAGTGAAAATGCCTTTTGAATAGCCTTACCACAGATATTTGTTAAGAAAACAACGCCCAACCATATATTTTAAACCCAAGGCTTATCAACTAGCAAATATATACACACCTTCTCCTTTTAAAACCTTAACCAACGCACATTTATGCATGACCTTTGTTATGGTAATTCATATAAAACTTCGATTTATTATAATGGTCCACATATATAACATTCTTCATATGCGTTTGCCAATGCGAGGATTAACAAGCCTCATGCCATACTTTATCGTTCCCTTTCATTCAAAGGTCTAACTCATTAACATTTAAATGTCAATTTAAACATATAAACCTTAACGCACAACCTTGGCTAATTTTCACACGCCAGAAGTCCGGCCCCACAGCAACTTTACATACCTTGCTTATCGTGTACGCAACTCCGCTTGGATCCAATGATCCACCTACTCTCGTGCTCCAACCAACCGATCCTACGGAAATCGCACGATTAACTTGCACGAGGTTTAAAACTCAAAAGTTGCGCGATGGACTGGGCCCCAGCGCTTAAACAACCCTTCTCATCTAACAGCTGCGGGCTTATCGCATCCACTTCGGCGATCCAACGAACGTAATGCAATATCGCGTTTTTTTATTGAGATGAACTTTTATGTTCCGAAAAAACGCGATAAAAGTGGTTTTTGTAAACCACCTAAGGCCACGTGTCAGGCTTCGACCCTAATCGCGTTATTATTTCGAAATCTGCTTACAGCTTTTAAAAAACGTGAATACCACCAGTGGGTTATAAAAACCTGCTTTCACTGTTCACAGTTTCGCTCTGGGTTCCGTCCGCCTCAAGGTTCTGGTTCTTATAATTCCACTTAAATGTTTACTTGTCCTCCATTCTTCGTTTAAATACACAGTTTGTGCATTAACCCTGCATTATAACTAGATTATATATTTATCAATTTCTCTCGACCATATATATAACCCCACTGTTCTTTTGCTTTTCGGTTCCACCCTTTCTGCATGGTTCCACATCTTCGGTTTTCATTTCAAATTTGATTTATTAACAGCTTCATGCCTTTATTTAAGGTTCCTTCCTTTGATTTAACCTCGGATACATTTCTTTGTAACTTCCGCCTCTCTCCAATATTTGCAGCTCCATAGAATGGTTCATGTTCACATGCTTTCCTCTATGCCTTTGACTGTCCGTCGTTCTATCCCATCAATCCTATTTAATTCAAATCACCTCTTTCAATTTCGCTGTATCATTGAACTTCCACTGCACCATTCCCTTACCATTCTGCATACTTTTCAACAATTATTAATTGCTTCTCTTCATCCATGCTTTGGACCATTCATCGAACCTCACATCATCTCAGTGACTTTACTAAACCTCCAACCACATAATTCAGAGTTTCACTTCCATCGCTTGTACTTATGCAGTAGACCTTAATCACTTCACGCTTCCTTTAATTCACTGTTTCGCACCACGGATTCCATACAGCAGAATCCCAACTCAGTTCAACCCCGTGGTTTCATCACCATTCATCAAACAATTAATTTTGTCATCACAACATCGACATGAACGTCGATTTCTTCACAGAACCCATTTAAAATCTCGGGTACAGGGTTTCATCACACATTCAATTCAAAAAAATACTGGGTTCTTTCCTTATGTGCAGAGTATTATCTCAACTCCTATTTCAGAGTCTGTTTATACATGATTCATGGAGATTCAAGGATTCTCTCACAGAAACTAAATCAACCAATACACATACATTCAGGAACAATTTCCTTCATTCATATTAGACAAATGAATTCACTTACAACACAACTGTCTTGGCCATTTGCTAGCCTTCTACCTCACTACTCTGCCTCTACAGCTTCATGTCTAATGTTCTCTCTGCTGCCTCTTTTTGTTGCCTCTGCTTCATATGTTTCTTCTGATATCTCTGTTGCCTCTCTACCTTTGCTGCTTAACTATTGTTCCTTTGTGCTCTTGTCTTCTCCATTTCCATCAATGACAACATTTCCAACACAAGCAACATATAAACCATTAAAATTTTCCAAGATATCACAGCAAGACATCAAGGTAGCTTCATGTACTTGAATGAGCTAATTAATGCTTTGTGTTAGTATTTTTAAATTAGTTATTTATCATTTAATACTATTCGAACACTATCTATGTGAAAAGAAATAGGTCCCAACCTTATCAAATCCAGCTTCATTTCTTGTCACAGATAATAAACAAACAATGTAATGATTAAATATGAAACATCAATATTAAAATAACATGCATCAAAGAAATGTAGCTACAATTTTACAATGAAAAATACAAAATATAGAACCTATTTTTACCTAAATTTGACATATAATAATCTTGCATGATCAAGGGAACATATATACCAAAATAAGAGTCCCCTCAAATAATTGAATTAGATTTCATCCTAGGGTATATCAGTTTCCCAGTTCTCATCTTGGTCCTCATTTTCTACATTGTGAACATGATATTCTCAAAATGAATTATCATTATGAGCCTTTAAAACATTATATTTTGTATCAATTTCATTAGAGAACTTTGTTATATTGTTTTCTCCCCTTCTATAAAAATATGATCGTCAAAGAGCGAGTGGTATTTCATAAGGAAAATTTTTAATGTCATACATTGTTACATATAACCTTAAACATGTATCCACATGTTTATCAAGCTTGTTCCTCAACTGTGACTTCAAGAATGATAATGCACTAAACATTCTCTCATCCTCCACTAATCCCAAAATCATGGTTTGACACAAATCTGCTAATTTGAAATATTCTGATATATTTTCTTGCAGGTATAGGCTAGAACTTAAAGTAGTCCATAATATTGTTATAGCACCATTTTCATTAGGATTATCCAAAAAGAATATTGCTTCCACGTTGTTTCAACAAAACATCCTTGTTGATACAATTTTGATGAATCTAAAGTACCTTCAATTTATTCTCCATGTAACAAGACTTTCTTGCAAAATTGGTCTACTAAACATTTTAATCTCTTTCGAAAATCAACTTTTAAAGTTCTCGAACATTGAAAATTGTTCCAATATTGAGGGTATACCACACACATGGCCTCCAACAATTCATCTCAAGGAAATCACTCTCTTATATCTGATGATAGTGATCTTGAAATTTCTATCAAATTTTGTCTCACTAAAATCACAATATTATCAAATTGGTCTCTTGACACGGGGAAATATTTGGTGATTCATCTTGTCTTACTAACATAATTAAAGGGAACCATATACCCACGCACTGTGATACATAGTATCCATTTTTCATCAAACATCAAAATCATTTCAGTATTTTCTATATTGATGATTTTAGTCCAACTTGTAAACTCTAGACCAGTAAAAGAGTTTGGCATCATATACAAATTATCCAAATCAAGGTATGTTGAATTTCTTGCATTTGTGTATTTTGCAATATACCTTGTGCGATTCTGAGACATTTTCACAAGGACCTTCATTTCATGTAGCATAGGAAGAATTTCGGCCAATATCAACAATGTCTCTATATCAGTTAGTCAAAAAAGAAGATCTTGAGATTTGTCTACATTGTAGTGATTTTCATACATCAACCCTACCAAATTTGAACTCACTAAATAGTCTTTGAGTTTCTCCATTCAATGAGATCCATCTTGTATCAACATCTTTCAGTAGTTTTTTCCCATCTATAACACTATCTGCAAATTGTTGAAACTCTAAAAATCATTTGGGACTACGAGAAAAATATGCATGAGTCTCATGTACAAAATCTTCAACTTTTGAAATTGATGGAAACTTGCTTAGTATTTTACAGCAAGATTCATCCTATGATACATACTGTTATCACAAAGTTGCACTTGATTGGCTGCTGATCAGACAACTCTATGTAACAATTTCAAACCGTCTTTTGACTGAAGTTTAGCCTCTTCAGTCTGAGAGGGCTCTCTCAAAGGGGTTTATGATATTTGATAATGATAGTGATAGATGGCTAACTCTATATAAATTGTATCTTATTTTTATGATTGTAGGTTGAAAGAATGAAAGCTTGCTACCATTGGGCTTATGGAGTCAACAATCAGTATTTTCAGTGGCAAGGCTTCTTGACATGGAAGTTGAGGCAGATAGGGGTCTTTAACAGAGGTAAATCACTCATAAAACATAGGGCAACACAGTCATTTCATCAATAAAGGAAGTCAGAGCATAAACATATGATTTCTGAGTAATAAAGATGAAATCTACTGCAAGCGGTAAATATAAAGATATAGATCAGAAAAAACATTAAAAACCCCATGAGAATCTCAGTGTCAAGAAGAAATTCGCTCTGTATTACTGATATAAGTCAAATTATATAAGCAGTAGTTTGATGCAAAAAATCTCCAACCCTTTACTACTTCAACGATTTGCCTTTAAATAGACATTCTTACAGTAGGGATGATCTGGCTCTTGGCTAGATTCATCGAATTCTTCCTATGACACATCATATAATAGAAAAACATGTCTTTTAACAATAAAATTACATCTTTACTCTAAAGATAATTTTTCCTAATAGGACTCAAACTCCTATTTATTACATCAGTCTACCTTATCTTTGAAATTGTTACATATCAGTTACAAATAAGCCTCACATGCTTGAATAGGCTATGACATAGTTCATCACCACTTTTCATATTAAAATCTTCCTAGACATGTGGAACAAAACCCTATTTTTCAGGAATGCAAGACCTTTATCTTCAACGAAAGCTTTAGTTGATGAGCTGTCTCCAAAACACTTTCTTCAAGTCATAAATGTTTGATGGTAAGATCCCTTGACCTATTGGAGGAGTCCATCTATCCAAAACTGCCTTTAAACTTCTCCAAAACCTTCAAAAACAGCTCACTACGGAAACATGATAGTTTTTTAGTGAGCTTTCGTAGCGTCCAAAAAATAGTCTTTGCACCCAAAAAACCTGCTCTTTTGTTGTTCCATGATGTCAACCTAGTCATGACACATCTTCACCATCATTGTCCCTTCTTGAAAACTACAAAAAGTGGTTTTGGAAGCAAATAAGATGCTATAGAAATTTTCGTAGCATTTTCCTGGCTTTAAGCCTAGGAAACACTACGCCGAACTATGAAAAACTGCAAAATTTCCAGATTTCAACACTGTCTCAAAAAGGTGAGCCCCAACTGTAAAAAAATTGGTCTTCAGCATGCCATGAACCTTCTAAACTCCTTCGAACTTAACATAGTACCCCTATGGTGTTTCCTCTTCATTAATGATCAATTGAGCTATGGGCTCCTCAACCACAGTCATCTTTAAGCCCTTCTTCTCCATCTCTTCATGAATCAATTCTAATTGCTCTTGTAGGTCTTTGAATTGGTCCTTCAGTGTATTATTCTTAGATTTCAAGTGCATGTTCATTTTTCTGATATGCTTCACCTCTCCTCTCAATGGCTGAGTCCATTTGATCAATTGTTGTGTGTTATCTAATGTCTTTGATACATTGTTATCCTGTTCTTCCCAAATTTCTTTCATTTTCTCAAACTGTGCCTTCTAAATCTTGTGCTTCCTTGCCTCTTTGTTCAAGGCTAATATTTCATCATTTTCCAGCTTCAACTGCTCCGTAAGGACCTCAATCTCTATTTTTTTCAATGATTTTATCTTTTCCTTTCCTTTGTTTAATGACTGGTTCTTCTTTTGCAGGTGAGGAAACGTCAATGGTGCTTGGTGGTGGCTGGACAGTTTTAGTGACCTTCTGAGCTTCTTTACTACTTTCCAAGAATTTTCTGGCATGTCTTGTCATTGGTTTCATAGCTTGAAACATGAATCCTACATCTTCACCTTCAAACTATAACTTCTTAGATTTTTTGGCTTTCTTGAGCTTTTTTCCTCCCTCATCTATATCTTCATCTTGGACTATGGGAGTTTCTTCAATATCAATAGCGTGCAGAATGTCTTCTAAGTTACCTTTAGCCACTGTTTGGCTTCTTGTAACCTTCTTGATGTTGTGTTTGCTCACTGTTGGCTTTTGTTTTGCAGGTGTAACTTTAGGTGTGTCAGCTTTCTGCAATGACTCTGTCCATGATCACTGTCTCAATTTTCTCTGCCACTGAAGGTGATGATATATCTCTAAGTTTAGGAGTTATTTTAGGAGTAATGGCATCTACTTAAAAACCACTGACAAACAGAAAAGATGACCAGTCTCTGCCTAATCTCTTTAACTCCTCTAAAACCAGCAACTTGATTAAACCATGATGAAAGAGTGAGGTTTCATTTCCTTCAGATTTAGCTTGAACTTTGTCTGACATTTTAGCTAAGCTTTTGTATAAGTAAAAAGGTAAATCAAGAGACCTCTTGCCAAAAAAATGTAATAGAAGCCTGAAGTGGTAGGAATAACCATATGATACCTCCCTTCATAAGTGAATTACTTCTGAATGATTAGCAGTAGCTATGAGAATTTGTCTTTCATGTAGCTCCTTGGGATGGCATTTGTGAGATCAATCTCACTATGCTCTGGCTTGATAAACTCCTTAAATTTCTGCATGGTGAACTTGAAGCCTTTGAACCATTGTTCTCCTCCTCTAGGGATTCTTGTTGCTGCTACAATGGTCTCTAGTGTTACAGTGAGGTTCAACATTCCCACCTTTGAAGTTGTCCCATTGAAACTGATGGCAAACTCCTTAGAAACCTGCACATGGCACCCTTGCAATCTTTGGCAAAACTGCAAACACCCTATTCTTCTGAAAACTTCTAAAGAAGTTGGGTCTTCATTCAAAAAATTCATGTCTGATGGCTCATATCTGAGGCAGTGGCCACCTTTGTTGGTCTTTCTCTTTGCAGCCATGATGATTTTATACCTTCTCTACCTCACTTGATCAATGACACCTAAAAATTTTGAAAATGCCAGCAACCAGTTTGGCTTGGTAAAACAACTCTCCAGAACTCATTACCATGCAAAGATGGAGTAGAGAATGAAAAATGACTCAATTGGGTAATGTGTTAAAGTTTCAATGATAGCCCATAGCTTAATCGTCACTCATACATGCTAAAAACTGTAATAATGACCTCAACCATGACCATTGTACCTTGATTTAAACCTAATTGACTCGAATGACATCCACCCTAAAAATTCTAATCATTGACTGACACCTAGCACCTAATTTGAAAAGACAGACAGAAAAACCCCTTTTCGTAGCATAGCTAGTTCATTTCTAGGCAATTTCGCTATGAAAGTATTAGTAGTTTCATAACGAAAACTACCTTTTTACTGTGTAATTCGCTACGAAAACAAGAAATCTTGGCTAAAGTGACCTTTTCGAACTCAAAAGCTTGTGAAATGGAATATGTCAGCAAATGATGACCGATGGGACATGATATGACTTGAATGGGGGTGGGTTTGGACTTTAAGATAGGTTAATATGAAAAAATTTAAATTTTCCTGATGAACTCTATGACCATACCTTTGACAAATGAACTCATAAGACTATGTCAAATGATGTTTCACTTTCTCTAACTGATAGCACATATAATGAATATCAAGCATATGTGGCGAAGTTGATAATTGTAATCTAACACAAAGGCTACTTCTTTGTCCTTGCATTGTTGATGCTACATCTGCTCCAACACACACCAACTTTTTTTCAATCATTAAATGATCCATACCACTTTCCTTCAAACTATTAAGAAAAAGTTCATAAATATTTTTAGTTGTAGAAGTCTCTCTCATCTTTTTAATCCCAAGTAGATAGGAATGTCTAATATGGTCATTAACCATATAAATTCTCATGCATATCCATGAAGTATTATCTATAGCCATAACCTCATCCAAAGACAATGCCAAAAACCTAGAATTTTCAATATTCTCTTTCAAATCATCCTTTTCAACTTGAGATAGATATCTTACCGATTCCCAACCACTAGTTACAGACCAATGAGAAAATGGAAATTTTTACACTTCAAGAAAATATATATATTTCATGTGATCTGGATAATCTGTCAAAGGACAACATTTAGATAAGATGTGAAATACAGTATTGGATAAAAAATTATTTCCATCGTATTTTCAAATAGATATGATGGTTCCTCCATATGCCTCAAGTTTCCTCTTACTTACTAAATATTTCTTGTATTATGTTTCATATTGGATATGTTGACATTCCTCAGAAGATTTCCATCTCACATTATATTTATCTTCACCATTTATAGTTTCTTTTCATACACCTTTCCTACATGATTCTTTATTGTATCTAGCTTCATCTAAAATTTCACTACCTTGCGAGTTCTCCAACTTCATGCATTACATCTAACTTCTTGGGAAACCTTGTTCTCATTTGTAGGAGTTATTGCTTCAATAAATGGAAAACTTGAGACCAAATATTCTTGGAATTGTCTCTATATGGTCCACTGGCCTTTTTACCTTTTTCCGTGAATGGATTGTGTCACCTTCCAAGGAAAAATCTTCAACATTTTCATCACCAATTTCTGTTGAAACTACACTGATCTCACCTTAATCACTTTAAGAACCTATTTTTTCATCCATCATATGGATATCAGATGCATTTTCATAAGAGTTAACATCTCACTTAGTAACAGATTTTTCAAAGGAGCTTGAAGCATGAATAGAATGTGTATTCTTAGATGCAAGCTTTTGAAAATATGATAATACATCCATTTTCCTTGATGGTTTCTTCCCAATTTTAGCTTTTGACATCTCACTGAATATTCCACAAGTAAAATTTCATATCGATCTAGAAAACTTCATCAATAGTTTCTAAGAGTTGAGAATTATTAGGTTTGTGGGTAGTATTCAAAGTATACTATATGGAATAGTTCAAAAGTACATATGAATAAAAAATGATTTCATCATACCCAATCAAAATAAATATCAATTAAAGAGCCAATATACATTCTATGCCTCGTTTTCCTTTTTTTCTTGAACTCACTTAGGGTACAACATATTTTTACTATTTCAAAGATTTTAGAGCAAAATATTTACATTTTTCTTTCATCATGTGTGCCCATTTGTACCCAAATTTCTTCAATGAGATATGATTCATATAAATTCACTTATTCATAGAAAATTGAATTGTAATTTGCAAAATAATTGTTGAGTAAATATTGAAAGAACATATATCATAATTTTTGCAAATTATTATTATATATATATATATATATATATAATAATTCATTTGTATAACATTGAAACAGCATCATCCCTTGTAGGTTTATCTTGGTCCTTTTGGTTTACTAGTTTAGCTTGGGTCGATATCCATGCTAGATATCTATGGATGGGATTTGAATCATTCCCATTCCCATGCAATCAGTTTTTTCGACAAATTCTATTAGAAAGATTAGTAACTCTTTGAATTATGTGCAGAAAATAGAATATGAATCCTCATGGATTTGAATGTAGGCATAATCTAGCATGAAATCCATTTTTAAATGGGTAAATTTCATATGGATTTGTTGTAGAATTCCCTTGTTTTTTTACATTTGTGTAGGCATATATCATGCTAAGAAGTGGGTGAATCAATGAAATTTGCATGTGTTAAATGGGAATTCTATGTGAGAATTTGTAATTCCATCTGGAGTTTGCATTAGAATTTAATTGAATGTTGTTAAGCAACCCCAAATTTGTTCATAACTAGAAATCCTGGCTATATCTTGAGGAAATTATTAAGATAAGGTGAAGTGGATATCTAGTAACACTGCTGGAGCAAGGTTGTGAGAACCATTTGGGAGTACAAAGTTGAAAATTTCATATCCCAAAAGGACAAAAGAAAATCTAAACATAGAAGAGTGATAAGAAAAATCCTAATTATTGTAGGTTGCTAGTTATAAGTACATTATCAAAGTAGGAATTTATTGTAAGTAAATGGAACAGTCACTTTCGTCCTTGAAGCCAAAAACTTCAATGTCCACTTTAGGAGCTTGTCTCCCAATGTCTCTTCGAGAATGGCCTAGGCTGATGGATCCCCTAAGGAGTGATTTGTGGTAGTATTTCAATGTTTCCGCTAAGGTTTTAAGAAGAGACTAGAGCTAAAGTGATATTAGGGTGGAATCTCTCCTAGATTTGGAGGATAATGGATGCTTGGTCGTATAGAATAAATTGGTGATCAGTTTAACTTAGGGGTCAGGTGGAGCATGTGGTGTTAGGATATCATCAAAAATAGGAGTTCAATATGTGAAAATCACCTCAATATCTACATATTAATTCTTTAAAGATTGTTGAAGGAATTTTCAGCTCATATTTATTTGTCTATTTATTTTGCATTATATATTCCATACAATTTTTTAAATGTACTTGAAGAAGAAGATTGAGTTGAGAGGAAACACATTCATGTTTAGATTCATTTTATAACTTAATATACTTAACATCAATAGTAAATTAAACATCAAAGGATGAAAATAAATCAAAGAGATGAAAATGTAAATAAGAACTACCCATCCTTAAATACAATTTTATTGTACTACAGTTTCTTTTATATCTCAGTCCCCAACCCCCATAGGAAATATTCTCCCAAGAGTCAACTAATTTAGTGTGTTTAAAAACCAATTTATTTCCCTTTACTTCTATCTTACAATGAAAGGGATCATTGAAGAGACTTATGAGAAAGTTAATGTTGAAGGGCACACCTTTCTCCTTTCTTTATCCTCTATAATCTACATTTTTTTTTACTCCTTGATCTTAGCATTTCACTCACGGAAATTTTTTAAATAAAATTATATTGATACATATAAATTAGATCCCACTTCCACCATAAAGGAAAGATGCAATCACTTATATTGTAGGAACAATATTTTTAGCTAAGATGTTTGAGAGCTAAATATTTTGACTACAAGAGGTCAATAGTCTGCAACTTACCTAATGAAATCATTTACAAGTTACCTACACATGGAGGGATATTTTAGTTACCATATATCCTATATTCTTGGAATTCTAGAGGTTTCTAGTAGGTTTTCGGTGACCCTATGATTCAATCAAGGGTTGGAATATTATTTTTAGCCAGTTGTCGATATATTCAATAGTGTCTGCATCCATAAATTACGATTAGTTAATTTACATTTAGTATCAACAATAATTTCCATCTATTCCATATAATTATTAATCTGAATTTCCCTACTTCTAACATAAGGTGTGGACCCAGCCTATTTTTGCTTAAAAGATTTTGGGCTCTGGTTTTTTATGTTGTTTCACGAGATGTATATATGTTGTATCTTAAAAAACTTTCTTATACAAAACACACAAACTTTTCTCTTGATCCTGAGTTGTTTTCCTCTTAGAGGAGGCTCGGGTTTCGAGTATCATCTCATATTTTTCTTTGGTTGGAAACTGGTATAGTGTCAACTTCCCGGTTTCTGCTCTTTTGAAGTTTCATCCAACTTCTGACTGCAGTCTCTTCTCCCCTCTGTTTCAGGTGTTTTTTCCTTAAAGGAAGCCCGAGAGGAGGGAAGGGACGAGGAGGACTCTCTCCATTTTTTGATTTGGCTAGTTGGTGAATATGCTCACACTATTTACCACAGCTGAAACTTCGTTTCTTCCTGAAAAGGGAGAAACGCAGTTCTGTGGAATGCTTTTACATATGCTATGTAACTTTCTATATTAATAGATGGTTCGATTTTTTTCTTTTGGAAAAAATACATAAAGGGTAGACCTGATGGTGGCATATGTGCAATTATTGCATGCCAATGAAGCGAAAGTTCATATTGTTGTTGCTGGAAAGGTGACAAAATTTTGCATAATATCGAATCCTCAACTTGCAATCCAGCATATTCTTCCTTGTGTAAAGGTCAATTTGGAAAATGCAGTTTAAAGTTTCATAATGCAATTTAATATATTGAATTGTTAGAACCAATTTGGTATAGATATATAACGGACTCACTAGTACAAGTTAATACACGGTGGTTTTCTGCTCCAAGTTTCACTTCAACTTTTAATGGATAATAAACATGAATTGTCAACAGATTCCTCACAACATATGTGCTCTGACTTGGATTATTTTATCATGGGCATGGAACCTGTTATGGGGAAGGTAAGCCTCAATATATCAACTCAAGAACATATACCTGAAATTGAATTTTGAGGCAAAATATAATTTCACAAAAAACAATCTATGTATGGTAAAAAAATACATTTGCAACCTCGTGTTTCTTAGCTTATCATCTGTGAAAAAGGTTGTGCACCTTGGAAAATAAGCTTCGTCGTTTAAAAGAATAAATGGACAATCAAAATGGAAAGAGCTCTTTGATATCACTTCTTGGATCAATGAATTGGGTCCATGTTTGGAGTGGAAAATTGACTCGTCCCCATCACATTTGCAACCTCATGTTTATTGGATTATCCTTTGTAACAAAGGTTGTGCACCTTGGAAAATAAGCTCTTCAGATCATAGGGGTTCGGGACATGCATATTAGAGTATCAAGAAGAGGTATTCACATCAGTTGCAGTCTCTATCGCTCACCCTAGAGTCAACAATATGGAATCAAATATCGCACTCTAATGACCTCCAAAAATTTAATATATTTTATTGAGCATTAGTTCAGGAGAAGATATTGACTGCAGAAAATTTTCAAAGCATGTTATCATTGGCCCCTCGATATGTGCTTTGTGTCTCAAATTTGAAATCGTTTCATTACATGTTTGAGTGAAAATTTATATTCATAGTATGGCAATCAACTTTCACAGGCTTAAATAATAGAATGAGACTGTCATATTTGTGGAAAACCATGTTCTCTCAATGGAATACAACTATTGGAACCGTAAAAGACCAACCATTTTTCAAAACACGAATTAGCATTTCCAAAGTGTTTATGTTTCAAAATATGGTTTGCCTAGAATAGAGAAGTATTTCACTAGGAATTGAATAACCCCTTGGTAGAAATAAAATTAAAAGGCCTCATAGCGTAACACTTTTAACTCCAAATGCAAACAACTTACTGCAAATCAAATATTGATCCTTGACTGTGGATGAAGAATAATGGTTTTTTCAATCCCATATAGCTCCTCAATTTACAGGCCTTAGTATGTCCAAACACAACACTAGACCAAACCGGTGGCTTCAACTAAGCACCCTTGATCATAAATGGAAATTTGCTCAACACTCTTATATTTTATATTTTGATGGAGCCTCAAAGGGGAATTTTGGGGTGGAAACAGCAAGGGAGAGTCGTCACAGACCCCAGAGGAACATGTAAGACTTCCTTCACATGGGGTCTTGGTATCGTTTCCAATAACCAAGCAGAATTTTATGCCCTATTACAAGGTTTGGGAATAGTTATGGCTCTAGTATCCAATCAATGGTGGTGGTGGAAGACTCAAAGGTAGTTGTCAACAATATGGTTTCTATCTCCATGCTAGTTGATAATTATTTAGTAACTTTATTTATCCAAGCCATAAAAGTGATGCTCAATTTCTCTTAAATCGCATTCTATCACGCCTTGTCAAAAAACAACTATGAAGTGGACTAGTTTGTCAATAAAGCTTCACCCTTAAAAGAGGGGCTACTTATTGATAATGGAACCATTAAACAATGCCATAGTACTCAATTAGTATCTATGGGTGCAGAGGCATGCATCAAGCATGTAAACCTTTACATGCTCATAGGATTGGACTTCACACTCGACATCAGAGTAGTTATGAGAAGAGAGGTAAGTATGTCATCTGCATGTTAGGAGCCATGAATCCACAAAAATTACTAGAGGTTTATAATTATCTAATAAGGTGGGGTTTGGGTTATTTTGCATGGAAAGTGTTGATGGGAAACCAAGATCCCGCTTCTGTGTGGTTTGATAAGAATTCATGCCAATTTAATTTGGACTATGTTTGGTTTGTTGTTTCTTGTTTGTTGTAAGTTTTGGAAGGATCCCCCTACTTGGAGTCACACTAGCATTGGGGGAATCTCGAGGCCAAAGGTATCCTTTAATATGAGATTTAGTGGAATGGATGCTCCTTGGTCCTTCCCCTAGTGACCTTGTGGTCTTCTAGTTTTAAATTGTATGTTGAGAAGCATCCTCTATTCTAGAACACAAGAATTACAAGAATTATTTTGGACCTGAGTCTGTGGAAATATCCTCTAAAATATATAAGATACACAAGCTTGATCTACTGGAATAGGAGCCCCATTGTTATAGTAAGTTTTACAAATTGGAGAACAGGGAAATCTACTTGACCACACAGTTCCATCCAACTTGGAAAATCATAACAACACTAGTTATCCATTTCTGATGGAAATGGATGTAGCTCACTCAATTCTAATGTGTGCAAAACAATTCTAATGCATAACCAATTCAAATGAAAAACCAATTCTAAGGGTCCAAAAAAGTCATGTCATACAAACCTGCAACATCCAAAGGGCCCACAAGGCGTGAACCCTCCAAGTCAAAGTGACACATCACACAGTTCAACAAATAATGAAACATACAACTTATATACGTCAAGAATTATAATGTGAAAATTTTTAACATAGATTCAATTATAGTATGTCACAGACTCACATACATACACATGATAGTTCAAACTGCACAGTGCACAAGACCCTGACTAATCTCTATTTTAGTAACTAGGTTCTGAGTATAGTATAAGGATCAGAGTAGGCCATAGTTCCTAGAATCACCTAGGGAAGGTGTTAGCACAAGGAGTCACTCCTTGAATGCATAAGGAGTAATCCTTACACATCATAGTTCATTTAAAATTTTTAAAGGGGTTGTTTGAGTGGTGGGATGGCTTCTCAAATATTTTGAAATGATTTTTTATGTTCTTTAAAACTTTCTGTTGAATTTCAACAAGAAATTTCAGCGCCTACACTAGTGTGGGACCAGGAGGTCGAAGCAGCACCTACAATAGTGTGGGACCACAAGTCTTAGTATCACCTACACTAGTGTGGGCTAAATTTGGTGCATGTCTATTTTAGTTATCCCTTAATTAAGATGGAAAAAAAATGTAATCTAATCTCAAAATAACTTTTAATAGTTAAATGAGTGTGATAAACTCAGTTAACTCATGAATTTTGAGTTGAGGGTAGTTGGTGAGGCATGTAGAGTAATTCTAGTTGTAACAAAGTTCGAAGTGCAGTGGTGCATTAGTTTATGCAGGTTGTAATCAGTTTAACTCAGTTGAGTGAGTTAAACTCAGTGGTGCTAGTTGTAACTATTTGATACACTAGTGAGAGATCAAGTGAATTAAAAATTATTTAATTCACAATTAGTGATATCACATGCAACTGAGGATTTACTATTATTAGCGACATGCATTTCAGTTCTTTAGAGGCTAAGAATTGGATAAGTGTTGGTCAGTTTTGTCCAGGACAATGTGAGATAGTTAGTTGAGTAAAAGAGGGCTCTTGTGAGAAGAGTTGTATGTAATTGTTTCATGTATCCATGTTGAATATGCAATAGAAGATAATGGGGTTTTGAGCAGCAAGCTTTCCCCGGGAAATTATGTATGTTTTGGTTTGATTTATTCTTCTTTGCTTCACGTGATTGGCGATTGTATTTTTAACTCCGCAATTGATTTGTAGAAGTGATTTAGTTTCTAGTTTTAGTACATTGTTAGATCAGATTGAATCCATGATATACATGCTTGTTGTATAATTTCTACATGGTACAAGAGCACAAGAAATCACAATAGTGAAGGAGGAGTTGAGTTTTTGATTAAAT
Source organism: Pinus albicaulis (assembly GCA_034641835.2). Lineage (NCBI taxonomy): Eukaryota > Viridiplantae > Streptophyta > Pinopsida > Pinales > Pinaceae > Pinus > Pinus albicaulis. The sequence goes on from CM076571.1 coordinate 796,769,120, forward strand.
AGAATACAAATTTGTAGAAAGACTTTCTTGGTGCTACAACTAATTCAGGATCGAAATGGATTTCAATGGCTTGAGATTGGAGTATGCCCTTGAGGGAATCTCTAACTATATTGCTTGGAAGGAAAGGATTTAGGAATTACTCGAAGACAATGGCTTGAAGGAATTCATTGAAAATGATGTTCCTAAACCCGTTGTGCAGACGCTGCAAATATTGATGCATAGAAAAAGAAAGTGGCAAAGGCGAGGAGGATCCTACTAGAGGGAGTATGAGACCACATTGTCTCAAGTCTCCATGGAAAAGTGACACCATATGCTATGTGGAAATAGTTCATGGATATATTTCAGAGCAACAGTGACCATAGGAATATGGCACTAAAAGATAAACTCAAGAAGATCAAGAAGGAGAAAGGCAACTCCATGCCAAAATATTTAACAATTTTTTCAAATGTCAGGATGAGCTGGGGAGCGATGCCATTACCGTCGCTGATGATGATTCGGTGAGTTTATCTCTCCTAGGACTTCCCAAGAGTTGGAATAGTTATCAAGAATCTGTCAATGGAAGGGAAAAACTGCCAGATTGGGAACGACTGTGGTTGGATTTGGTGTAGGAGAAGTTCACACGGAATACTAGAGATGTATCTTCATCTAAGAATGAAGATGAAGAAGATTGTGCTTTGGCTGCAAAGACGAAGAAGGGGAAAGGAAAGAAGTTCCATTCCAAATTCGAGTCCAAATATGGCAAGAAGCGTGACATGTCCATAGTGAAATTTTTTCACTGTCACGAGCATAGGCATTATGCTACTAACTGTCCACAAAAGAAGAAGAACAAGAAGGCTTCAAGATTTGCAGCTGGTGAGGCTTTGGCCTCGCAACTTGAGCATTAATTCTCATTGATCACATGCATGGTGTCAAGTGCATTGGGATCGAGGTGGTATTTGGATAGTGGTGCATCCTTTGACATGACGGGAGATAAGGAACTTTTCAGTAGCTTGGAGGAGAAGGATCTCCATATGCATATCGAAATGAGTGATGACGGACGATACAGTGCTACCGAGATTGGTACCATTACCTTCCAGAGATATTCAAGTAAACCCTTTCAATTAAAAGATGTAATGCATGTACCAAGTTTGAAGAAAAATTTAGTCTCAGTTGCAATGTTGGAGGATACAGGCTATGATGTTGTTTTCAGTGAAGGGAAAGCTTTCCTACGACACAAAATAACAGGACAAGCCAAGAAGATAGGGATTCGAGTTAAGAATATCTAGAAGCTTGATGTAGATGGTTGCGCTACATTTATGGGCAAGGCAGAAAAAGTGGTGAGACAGGATGAGGGCGAGTTATGGCACAGGAGATTGGGCCATCATCACCACGGGGCCTTGAAATTCATGCAGTGGATTTCTATGGGTCTTCTCAAGGTTACACTTGCGCAATTAGGCATATGTAAGGGATCTACTATGGGAAAATATGTTAATGAAACCTTTCATGATAAGGAGAACTGAGCCTCGGGGATCCTTGAGAGAGTTCACACAGACGTGTGTGGAAATTCTCTGTTGCTTCGACATAAAAGCATAAGTACTATGTGATATTTGTTGATGACTTTTCTCGGAAGTGTTGGATCTACTTCACCTGGAATAAATATCAGACATTCTCAAATTTTCTTGAGTTTAAAGCACTGGTGGTGTAATATTCCCAATTAGCCCAAGATAATGGGAATGTACAATTTTGTTTCATTTTTCTTGTTGCATGAATAAAATTGTAAAGGAGGATCAATAAACTCCTAAAACAGCAAAATAAATCAATGCCCCATGTGAACAAGGCTAAATCTGGGCTGCCTTAATAAAACTCCCTTATGTGTGAAAGGGATTGTGACAATTGACTGGGTCAACAGGACCAAATCCACAGCATTGTCCAGATGCAATGTACCTCCTAGATGCACGACGCAGATCTAGTTGGAGGCTACACATGTGAAAGGAGCTAAACCTTTGAGATGGTTTATGGTTTTTCAAGGCTTTTATCCTATAAAAGAAAGAGGAGAACAGTAGAAGAAGGTTTTTGAACCTATTTTTTTGGAAGAACATGTATGTTTAGACATTTCTCATTCTCTTGGTTGTTTAATAGAGAATAGTGTTGTTTAGCACTGGTTTTTCATGATCGGGAATCCCACCTCCTTCTTTGATTATCTCTTGAGGGAGTCTTGCATTTCTTGTCCACTATCAGGCATTTGGCCAAGCTCTTCTTGCAACTAAAATGCAGATCCTGTTGAGGGTTTGGTTGTCTTTGTAAGCTGCAGCAACTGGAGGCTAGATCTATTTAGATCTAAGCCATTCTAGTGCTTCTTTTCAGTGGGAAAGCCTTCTATCCCCCTGGCAAGAGAGTATTGGATGAGGAGAGCTCATTTTCAGATCTTGGCTTGAGGCCACATCATGTTCTAGAGCATACAGCACAATCCATCTTCCAGAACTACGTTATTTGCAAGGAGAAAGTTGCAGGGTCTTTTGGCACTTCGAGGAAGAGAGATATCTAGTGTTGGGAATCTGCCCTTCACTGTGGTGATCCGGGGATTACAAATATATTCCATGTTCCATTCAGATCTAATCTGAATACTGATGTATTTGCTTCAGAATTTCTGAATCATTCTGTAGATCAACTGCATTAGATCTCAGATCTACTCCATGTACTTCACTTTTTGCTGAAAAACCCAAGGGGATTTTGAAGAGGAGACTTTATAGTGTACATATCTGATATAGATCTATATTTTTGTACATAGATCTGCTCTAGATCTGAAGTGTAATCTACACCTCTTTTCAGCTAATAAAATAATGCTGTCAAGCTTGTACATTCATAGCATCTGGTTGCAGCCTCTTATTTTGAGTATTTCTTCATGTAAAGTCTATTGCTTTTTGTTCTGTAATGAAAGGGCTTCAATATAACTCTGATTTACTATTATGAACAATCAAATTGAGCCTCCATATTGGCCTCCTGCATATATTTGGCTTAACTGCGTTATTTTCTGAGCAGTTTTGTCACATAGTGTTGCAGTCCCATCCTTGGGAATTTTCTAAGCTGTACTAGGTGTGGGAGACCTGTTTAACCCACCTAGAAGGATTTTTTTTTTTATTCCCTCTTGGATTCAGGTCTTATATTGTCATATCTAAGGGATCCAAGGGCTGGTTTCCAATCCCGTAGCATACATTCCTGAAAAATGCGTTTTTCAGGCATGCCTTACTAGCAGTCCCAATTTGGGGATATTACAATGGTATCGGAGCAACTATCTTCGCACAGCCTGTGCTTATTGAAGATCCAATATGTCTTTTCATGGAAAGAAAATACTGATGAAGAAGTATGGTTACACTGAAGACATAGAAGAAAAGGGTAAGATCCCTTTAACTGGAAGTTTGCAAAGAGAAGAGTTCTCTAAAACTCTTTCTCAAGCTATGTATGAACTGAAAGAAGAAATCCAGGGAATGAAGAGGAAAGATATGCAGATCCCTCAGGAGGAATTTTACATCAAGAAAACCCCAATACTTCTTACTATGTGTGTGAGCATTCAGCCACACAACCTGATCTGCAATGTTGGAGCATGCCTACTTTCTTGTCAAAGAAAGAAGGAAAAGAAGGAACACCAAAGGAGGAATCTCTTGGTGATTATCTCCAGGAATATGAGTCTCAACCAGAGAGATTCAAAGTGCATCTTAGTTTCCCAGAGTTCTGTCAACTCAAAGAATAAAGATCCCACAACTACAGTAGAAGAAGAGGGTTCATGCAACACACTTTGGGTAGATTTTCTCTACCTACTTTTGATGGATCACCTAAGGACTCAGCCAAGTCTTGGGTAAGGAAGCTTGACACATACTTCCAGCTGCATCAAGTTTCAAAAGAAGAAGCCTTGAGAGTAGCAGTGTTGCATCTTCAAGGAAAGGCTTATGCCTGGTGGCTATTTGAGTCTTCTTCCTTGAAAAGGGTAAATATCTCTTCTTATTAAAAGTTCACTAGGAGACTAGTGAAAAGATTTGATGTAAGACATTCTGAGACTTCTTGGGGAAAGAAAATCAAGCCCAAGAAATCTAAATATTTGCATAAGTTGGAAGATTCCATAGAACCAACTCCAGTCTTAAACATTGTTGAGGGGTTTGAAGATCTCCTGCATGATTTGCCAAGGGCAAAAACCCCACTACAGCAAGGTCTCTTCTCTCAAAGAGAAAACATGAGGGTTCCTTCTTCAAAGAGTGATCAATAAAAATGGTATCTTAATGATGAGGCATTCTCCATTGATGAGGAGGAGAGAAAGAAAGAGCAGAGAAGATCCTCCAGCGCTGTGATAGCAGGAGGAGATCTATTTTCATTAGGAGATGGAGATGAAGCAATGGCTTCCACTAGAGGGGCTCTTGCATATTTGCAAGAAGTTCCTTAGGATCTTCCATATGGAGGACATGAGCAACATGTGTCTATGCTAGGAGACAACGAGACAGAACAAATGAGGGATCACAAAGCTGATCCACTATGAGTGTGATTTTTGTCACTTTTTCGAACTCGTTAAAATTTATAGAAAAAGCGACATTATATCAGTACGTTTTTAACACTTTTTAGAATTCGTTAAAACTTACAGAAAAAGTGAAACCATGGAGTCCTCTTTTAAGCCCTTTTCAAACTCTCTAAACAAGAAGATATTGTCGAGTACTTGACTATTTGAACTCGTTAAAGGAAGTAAACAGTCGTCCTTTCAGTATAAGTTTACCCCTTTTCCGGACTGAAATGGACTATTTACAAAAAAGGTATGCGTTGACTAATCATGGTCAATAGAGTTCTCTCGTGCATTATTTTATCCTTTTTCGAGCTTGAGAGACTAAATTTACGAAAAAGTACACCCACGGAGTTTTCTTAAGTTTTTCTTCTGACTCCCTAAAATTGAAAAACACCGAGTTTCACCTATACTAGACTCGTTAAAACTTAACAGTAAAGGTCTTTTAGATTATAAATGTGAATTAACCACTCCTTCTTAGGGTTCAATTTTAATACTAAGTTGGACTCATCCAAAGAATGAGCTTATATAACAAGCAAATGTTATCCTCCTCAAGCTTGTCAAAAATGAAGAGGTACTTGCCAGAAATGGTGGGGGAAAAGAGAGAAAATGAATCCAATTGTCACACTTCATTTTAAAAAGTTGTATACCACTCTTGAACATGACACTTTTGTCACATTCATGTCTGGGTTGGGAAAAAATCATTTGAACATACAGTTAATCAAACCACATTGAAAGACTTCAACCAGTTTCTGGGTATTAGCTTTAGGTCAATCGTCACCATCTACAGTGTCATTATGTCTTCAAGGGATCAGTTTAATAAACCATTCATTGCAAACATTTGTCTCCATTCGCGTTGACCATCCCTGAGTCAGTCCTTGCTAAAAATTTCTTCAAAACTTGACCTAATGGTTTTGTGTCGTGGGCTTTCCTATGACAGATCACTTTCTATCGACGACAGCTCATCATCGAGAAAGTTGATCTACAATCCTAAACAATACCTTGAAATCTGCATACCCTAATGGCAGGTTTCGCGTCTTCGACAATAGGTTGCATCATTGACCTTTGATCGAATGATTCTGTGAAATGTTCAACTTCAAATCACAAATTCACATTTCATGAATTGTACTGAGTACTTTGAGAACCATTGTCATTATTGATGGTTTCTCTCACACTCGTTAACAGTTCACATCATTGACTGGTAATCAAGTGGTTTCTACCATGTTCGACTTCAACATAATCAATCACATGGATAGAATCGTACTAGTTCGAGAAGCAGGAATCAAGACCCTGGATCTAGTTTCCACCATCTAGGCTACGAGGAATTTTATTATTCATCATATAGTAGACTACTTCTAACAAATGGTTGTGTCCATACTGTGTCTACTCTTCATGTAATTCTAAAATAATTTTTGTATCAGAACATGTAGTTAGTTTTGATCTGAGTATGGGAATGCCTACCTCAGCAATGATATATATATATATATATATATATATATATATATATATATATATATATATATATATATATATATGCTTGCATTGAATGTTTTTTCAGGGTTTCAACTAGTGTGCCTACAACTCGATCCTCGAAATGATAAAGCACTTCACTCTTCATAATTCTTCAGAACTCTTCAGACTTCGCACTTTAGGGGGCAATATGTTACACTAAAATTTGTCACCATGACATTGAGTTGTCTATATGGGTTCATCATTACCTATTTATTTCTCCTTCAGAAGTATAAAAACATAAAGTTCCCCAAATCAAGTCTTGAAACTATAAGAAGCCTTAAAAATCCTAAAATCCTACTCCCGCACTTTTCCTAGTCATTCCCTGCGGTACCATGGCTAATTTCTATAAAAACTGCGGTACATCCTGCACGTAAAGCTCATTAAAACTATGGACCCCCGTAAAAGGTAAAATAAAGAGAAAAGTAAGTTCTATAAGCCCAGGTGGTCAAATATTCTCCCAGCTGGGGCCTTCTAGAAGTGTTATTTGGTCGAGCTTCATCCCTTCCATTCATGAACCTTCATCCCTTCATAAATGGAGTTATCCCTTGGTTTTTGGAGCTAAAATCCCATAATGAGAGGGCTTTATCCCTTCCTTTTTGGAGCTGAAACTACCTCTCTTCAGCTATAAATTGAGACCAAGTTTCAGTCTCAAGGGTACTTTTTGGATACTTAGTAGTTGATACTTACTTCTTAGCTTATAGGAGAGAATTGTTGAAAGAATTATACTCTCCACATTTGGCATCATTAGCATGAGAGAGATTACATACTCATGGCATACTCTTATACTGATCTAAAGAGTTGGAGTCTTTTCAAAACTGAGGAAAACCGTTGTTCGAGACCCCGTAAGAACCTGTACAAACTTCAAGGTGTTAAGGTTGTAAGGTTTCTTCTTTTATTCAAAGTTAATACAAATGGATTCTATTTTCTCATTGAATTGTTCATCTATCTTTTGAATGATTTAATTCTTAGACTCCTTGACCACTAAGATAGATTATTTCTTTCGAATTATCATATTTCGCAAATGCTTTTGATCTTGTTTTCTTGTCTTTGATTGCAAATCTTATATGTTGGATCGATAACTTCTAGAGCAACTAGATTTAAGAAGGGACTGTATTGAAGACCAAATAAGCATTGGACTTCAGGTAGGAGTATCTATCCATAGTTAATGAGAAATTCTTAAGCAAAATAGTCTAGAGAAAATGGTCTACATTTGTCTGTTTGTTTCTAGATATCCTTAGGATACTAGGGAGATCGCTCTTGTGCGCAAGAGGGATTCATCCATGCAACAAAATGGAAACTCCACTGGGGAATTCTGAACTTAGTTTTCTTCTATTTTCAGTTTGATTTTTGAAATTTCTTTAAGGTTTCTTTGATTGAGATTAGCTCAAAACTTGATTGGGTAGAAAAGTCAATAGGATCCCTGACTGTAAATCTGTATTTTTATTTTTTCTCTACTTTTCCTGCCTTCCGCACTTTTTCCTTTAAAACAGAGCGGTAGACTCCGCAATATGTAGTAGAATAAAGTGCGGTACCACACCTTGTTTTATTAAAAGCTGCGGATCTCTGGAAAATTTTAGAAAAAGTAGAAATTCTATTTTATGGCATCCCATTACTTGATTTTTTTTCTTTACCCAATTTTTCTTTACTATCAAAGACTTCTGTGAAAAAATTCTTTCAAAAATTTCTGTGATTAAGTGATCCATTCAGTTGGTTTGCATATTATGAATAAAAAATTTGCCTAGTCCTCCCATTGCTCTGAATCAAAAACTTTTGTATACCTCAGCTACTTAGTATTTCATTATTTTTCTGTTGAGCCATTGCACTTGATGCAATTGTTATTCTTATGAAAATTTGATTCTATTTTCATTTGCAAACTTATAAAACCTTTATATTGATAATGGAGCAAAAAAACCGTAGGCTTGTTGACTTAATTGTAAAATACACAAGAGGTATTTGTAATAATAATTTATTATATATAAAATGTATAAGTGATGATAAAATGTTACAATGAGGCCCTACTTATATACCTAGGCAGGTGGCCTTTCATGACTGGGCATGTCTTTTAGACATGCTCTTTTACTAACTTAATGACTACTTACATAATCCTTATTTGACTATTAATAATTATATTTATTCTATTTATATTATTTGTTATGAATTATATTCATAACATTACCCTTCTCTTCAGAAACTTTGTCCTCAAAGTTTTATGGATAATAATTTTCTTTGCCTTAATTGCTTCCCAATTTTCTTCACTTTGTGTTGTCATCTTGATATGTATAATTCGTCGCTCATACTCCCTTGGAATTAGAGCTTATCCCTTTTTCTTTAAATGTCTTATTTCCTTTTTATTTTATTTTTTCTTTGTAATAAATAATAATAATAATAATAATATTTAATATATAATTAATTCAATAATAATAATGTTATTATTATTAATTTTATTTTTAAGTAAATCAATTAATTTAGTAGTAATTGAATTATATAACTTTAATGTTTGTAACTATATAATTCTTGAGGGTCGTATATGATTCAAATAGCGTAACAATACGCCTTCTGACTGTTCGTTTGACCGAGAAAAAGAGAAACAATAGGCATACTATGTCGAAAGGTGTTGGACGGCAACGTGGACACAAGTTCCTGGCAACAACATAGAAGTTTGTGACTGTCAGGCAGGGTAAATAGTGGAAATGTGACGACAGAAGGTGGGCGTGGTCCTCTTGTCTATTGTCGATGTTGTGGGTCTGGAAGTGTAGAAACACTTGGAACTTCTCTTTGAGTTGACTGGCCACGAGATGAATAATTAAAACCAAGCTTGCTATTATTAAAACTAAGCCCAGCCAATTGTCGTTGAAGATCCTTCATCATATCACGACATTGAATGTTGTGTGTCATGGCAATGTCACTACACTGTTGCTTCAAATTGATAATTGCATCCTGTAGAGTGACATAAAACTTGAGACCCTCATTGATATTATCCCTGATTTCCCGATATTTGGCGATTGCAGCACTTATCTGTTTATACCCCTTTGCACGAGAAGCTTTATGGTCTTCCAGGTTAAAAACTTTAGCAAAAGAATCATTTTGAGCCTAGATTTGACGCAGTGATTGTTCTTGGGCCTTCACATTCTGAGCAACCTCTTAACATATTGGATCATACTTTCCAAGTTCTTTCTTGAAGAGGTCCTCATAAGATCCAGAGGTTTCCATCAATGGCATGAAATCAAGAATGGACATCATGGCATAGTTGTCTCTAATAACATACTCAATCCTTGCATCACTTTCAAAAGCCTGTTTCAGATTTGCAGCAAATTTATTTAACCGATCTTGCAAGTTCTTTGTGAGAGTATTGGAATGCGGTCTGGTCCACCGTGTTACAAATTGTGTCCTGAATTGAGCATCCTCTCTTGTCTCTTTCTGCAATAACTCTTCCGTCTAGACAAGTAATTCTTGATTTATTCTTCTCAAGTCTTTTAATTGTTGCATTTCATAATCAAGACCTACAGACCCACCACCCACCTGTACTACTTCAATATATTTTTTAAGTTGCTAAGGAAGAGTGGAATTTCCTTCCAGAGCTAGAAGTGAATTGAGAAGATCCATTTCTTTCACCTTAACTCTCATAATCTCAGTATCTTGTTGCAACTTCTCTACTTGCATTCGAATGATCTCATCAACCATTTCTGTGTACCTGGAAAGGGCCTTTGCACTATTATCAGGTACAAGCTGAGTGCACATTTTTTCCTTACTAGCATCCAGAATCTCATCCATAAGTGTTGACTTAACAAGAGAAGTTGTAGGTAAAGGGGACAAGGTGTTAATTCCAGGAACTTTCATAAGGTAAGCTTTGTCATTTTCCTTGATTGCCCTTTCCAAATTTCGATTAATATTACCCTCCAATTTAGACGCCATCTCTAAAAGTGGTCATGCTACTCCTTTGGCAGAATTCTTAGTGTCTATAAGAGTAGTAATTCCACTCGCAAGCGTGCAATTTCTTCTGTGATCTCTTCTTTCTCATGTAAGCCAAGACTTAATCTATAACAAGATTCAACAAATAATTATGCAGCCTTGAGTTATACATGTGCAATAATTGTCCGATCAAAGTGTTGATTAAGAGGTGGGAGGTTCGTCGACATTTGTATTACATTAATTTCACCAATTGTACCAACAATTTTTAAATCTTCTTCATAGGATTCTTTTCCAAGGCCACCTATAAAAATTTAAAATTTCTTTTGTTTCTTCCCATCTTTTAACGGTGCAGCCATGTCATTCATTTTACATTCTTCATCTTCAAAATTTTCCATTCTCATATTAGTTTCCTCATCAAAAGCATCTTCTTCTTTTTCTGTTTTAGTCTTAACTGCCTTAGAGACTTCCTCTTCTCTCGTACCAAAAATATCGCGTCGAGTTCGAGCAAGTCCCACGATGTTTCGAGATATTTCATCATTTTCAAATGGGAGCCTTTCTTTGGGTTTCTTCCTATTTTTTACAATCCTTAAAGGTGCCTCTATTTCCTCGATTAGCAGAGGGGGTGCTTGTGCTTTGGCAGCATTTTCAGCCCCAGTCGATGTCTTCAAGTTCTCTTTGACTAGATGGACTCCTTCTTCATCCATTTCCATCTCTACTTCAACATCTTCCTCATTGTTATGATATTGTTCATTTTCTTTTTTGTCAAGATAGTCTTCTTCCACATTATATTTATCTGAATCCTCACCTTGATCTATATCATTCTTATCAAGATCTTCTGAATTCCTTGAATCTACTGAATTCTTCTGTTGACTATGTCCAATATTTGGGAATATTGGTTCTTGTGTCAGATTTATCTTGTCCCAAATGGTGTTTATCTTTTGCATTGCTTTGTTATGATTGTCTATGGACTCACTATGGTTTTTCCAAATTTGTCTTTCTATCTGATTTGTCGTGTCTTGAAGTTTTTTGATGTCGTTAGAATGTCCTGTAAACTTATCCTCAAGGTCGATTAATCTTTTAGTGAATTCATCGGAATTATTGATCTTACTCTGAAGATTGATCAACTTTTTGTTGAAATCAGTCGTTGCCATTGATGAAGACATCGAGCGGCAGCGATTTCGGGGAACATCGCATGTAACGGTGAGCGGCCAACAGCCCTCTGGAAAGGCGATCACAGCACGAACTCGCTCTAATACTGCAAATGGAAAAACAAAACCATAGGCTTAGTGAGCTTAATTGTAAAATACACGAAGGTATTTGTAAAAATAATTTATTATATATAAAATGTATAAGTGATGATAAAATGTTACAATGAGGCCACAACATATACCTAGGAAGGTGGCCTTTCTTTGTTTGGGCATGTCTTTTGAACATGCTCTTTTACTAACTTAATGACTACTTGCTAATCCTTATTTGGCTATTAATAATTATATTTATTCTTTTATATTATTTGATATGAATTATATTCTGTGAGGTTAGAGGCCAATTTCATTTTAAAACTACTTTTGGATGCTTTGATTTCTTGCTGGAATAAGCGGAAAATTCTTGGTTAGATTACAAACCAGGGTTAAACATCCTCCAACTTTTAGATAGAGTTCAAGATTAGACATTTCTTTTAGTTTTTAATTTTATTATTTTAGTATTTTTTAGTTTTCCCTTGGAAGAAGTTTGTTTTGTTTACGATCTAAATGATATAAGGAATTTCATTTTGAGCAAAAGATATTTTTTGGAATTGGAATCTCTGAATTGTCTTCTTTTCAAAGTTTCTCATATAGGAAAGAAAGAATTGATTTTTTGAAAGTTTCTGAAAATCTCTCAACTCTTTCCTCTAGTTATACTTCATTGAAAAGAAATAAGTTGTTTATCATATAGATGCATTGTAGTGAATTTTGAGTCGGGTCATTAAAACATCATCAAATTTCATTTATGTACCTATTGTCCTAAGAAACTGCCAATTAAAAGTAACGCTTAATTAAAATCAATCTAGAAATTTTATATTTTCTAGGGCTCTTTTGACCAACATAGCTTAGGCTAGTGTCTTGGAATAGGTTTTAGTTAACTCTCCAAGACAATAAAAACAAACAAGTAGTCGATCTTGCGGTAGGAAAACCCTATTGTAGCATGTATGCTCTGGGAAGCTCCTCCTAAAGGATTCAAGCACGAGATCATATCTGAACCAATGAGGTAATCATACCTATCTCATTGGGAATGATAGAAGGTGTGCATGTATTAAAAACGGTAAACCTCGGATTGACCATTGTCGAGTAGCCTGGGGTCACTTGTCGGTAAACCTTGGATTATGTCAAGGAGCCTTCAAGGGGATTGAGCTAGTTACTCTGCCTTGCGTGTATATTGGATCGTAGATTGTTCCCCCAGGTATATGTGTTCCCGTTGGTGACCTTAGTGGCCATAAACTTTAGTATTCTTTCCCAAGGTGACGGTGGAGGGGAGATCCCACTGTACCTGGAACAGACGTCGGCTAAACTCACTTGGACTCTCTGGAGAGTTATCTTCACTCAAGATGGTTTAAGTGGAGAAACTTGCACCAGTCTATTTCATTAAGCAAGTTGTCAAGGTAATTGTTCGAACTGCCATTTATGCATTAAAATTCTATGATGTTGGATTTCATCACCAACTAGTGTTTTTAGTGCAGGAATCTACTGTTTGTGTGTGGTTTGATCTCTTAGATTTTTATAGGCGTGTGATTCATTTTGATTGTTTCTTTAGCGACTTTAGGGTTTGTTTGAATTTTTCTTTGTTTTCGTGTATTAAAAGTTTTAATCGTGGCTGAATTACCGAGACGATCACGTAGAACTCAGGGGAAGCCCCCTGAGTACACACCAAGCCAACTAGAAGGACTTAAATCTCTGATACCAAATGTTATCGGTAGAATTGGATTAACAGAACAAGGAGAATCATCCATAATTATTCATCCTGATTCTGAAATAAATCAACCGCAAATAGCATAACATACTCCACAAACAGTTTCAATTTCCGAATTAACTGAAGTTGCTTCTACAACAAGTGAATTATCACCTGAAGAACCTGAAATTTCTGAACCGGAAACTGAACCTACTACATTGGAACCTACTTTAGAATTCGCTACTCCAATTTCCCATTATCCTGATTCACCCAGAGTAAGAAATCGGATTACGGAAGATCTTCCTCCTAGTCTCATTAGTATTGAAGAAATCACTGATATAGAGGAAGAAGTTGTTCTTCTGTCAAATCATGAAACTTTAGAACTTAGAGAACGTGAATCAATTTTTTACAGCCCTTTTAGACAAGATGCTTAGTATTCTTCATTAATAGATTTTTAACAAAATGTAGTTCTTCAGTACTCACCACCCCGAATTCCCTTTTTCCCTACACCAATAGGTTATAGACCTCAGCTAAACATGTCTAGTGAGTCATCTATGTTTACTGAATCGCAAGAAACATTTTTGTATGGTGGTCTGTCTATTCCTGTAGGCTATCAGTCGCTCTCGGGTACATTCTCAGGAGCATCTCCTCTTCCTAACAAACCAATGTCATCATCTGGTCCAAATGAATCAACAATGAACAATGAGCAAGTTTATATGATGTCTGGAAATATCCCAAACCTCGGTTCTCAAGGTAGTAATGTATCGCCTGGGGGCAACCTTAATGACAGTACATGCCTCAGGGTCAGTATCAACCTCAGGGACAGTACATACCCCAAGGTCAACCTTAGGGTCAGTATCAGCCTCAGGGACAGTATATGCCTCAAGGACAGTACGTGCCTCAAGGTCAATATCAACCTCAAGGGCAGTACCCAGGTCAAGGATTGCGGCCTCCTTTAAGGCAACATTTCTATCCAGAACAACAAATGTTACAAGGAGGTGAAAATTATCCAGTCAATTATTAGCCATATGTTCAACCAAGTTACGGTTCGTCTTATGTACAACCTTTATAGGGACCTTCATATCCCAGAATTGTGTGGGATCCATCTCAAGTACAACAGAATTTACAACCAAATATGCAAGTACCTTATCATCAAGATGGACAACCAATTGGTTATAATAAACCCCAACAACATGTCCAACCTGTCATTCAAACACCTGCATCTGGTCCTGTTCAACAACCTAGTCCGAGTACACCTGTGACTCCGCCCCAAACTGATACTCAGACTTATGTTCAATAAACCACAACTATTACTGGGGTGTCTACAGCTCCTATCACATCCGCCCCTCAAACATTAGTACAGATTACTCAAGTTTCTATTCCGTAGTCTGGACCTACAATTCAGACTATTGTTCAGATGCTGATAGGACAACCTGGACACAAGTACAGTTATAACAAGTCAACCTCAGTTTACTTATCAAATGTATCAAGGGCCATATCAATATGGACCTGTTCAAACTCCAGTCTACCCACAACAACTATACCCTGGGTATACATATCAGACACCTGTTCAACCCCAGTATGGTCCGGTTATTCCTGGTTATCCAGGGGGCACTTTGATTCCAAATGCACAACCTATTCCAAGTTATCCTAGATATCCTCCTCTTGGGACTGTTTTAGTCTCACAAGGTTATCAAAAAGACACTACCCATCGATTTCCCTTCATAGCAACTTTAGATTTACCAGATTTGTCTCACCTTACAAATGATCATATCTATTATCATCCGTATTGGCCGCCTATGCCGCATAAGTTTCCGAGTGATATCCCAAAGTTTGAAGGTAAATCAAGAGAGGATCCTTCTAACCATGTCATGAATTACCACCTTTGGTGTGCATCCAACTCATTAATTGACGATTCCATTCGACTTAGAATTTTTCAGAGAACATTAATAGGCTTAGCTGCCAAATGATACATTGAATTACCACGAGGCTCTTTTACCAATTTCAACGCTCTAGCAAATGCTTTCTTAACTCATTTTTAGTTGCCAGTCAGATACACCAATGGCATGGAATTATTAACTTCACTAAAAAAATCTACGTCTACATACATATCAGATCATATTCATGAATGGAGATGTAGAAGATGTTTGGTAAAAAAATTTATCCCAGATCAAATATTGGTAGAATGGTTTGTCAAATCATTGCTACCAAAGATCACTGAAGATGTATCCAAAGCAGGAGTTGTCACAGAAGAACAAGTTATTGCTCAAGCCCAGTATCTTGACTTGGTATATACCCAGTCTGGAACTTTGTACGAGAAAATTCGTGATTTACCCTGTCCTAGTCAGATAACAGTAACTCCTTCAGGGTCTCATGTTGTTGATGGTGTAATCAGTTCAGTTAGTACAACTAAGAGTAAGAATAAATCTTCAAAGGTTACTTCTCCCATAATAACTTTACCTAATTCACCAAAAGGAGAATCTTCCTTAGAAACTTCTACCGATATTCACATAGATTCATCTACTGCAAAATCGAAAACTGGCAACAAGAAGAAAGGGAAGAAAAAGAATAAACAAACTTCATCTCCCAAGGAAAAAACTGATAAAAATGACTCAACTGATGATAAACGGAAACCTCGTTATCTCTTTGTTCAAAAAGATAGAAAAATGATTGGATCTTCTTCTAATACATCAACTGATATTTTGATGGTTGCGACTCGATTGCAAGATTATGGTAGTAAAAACCATGTTGCTGGTAAATAAGTAGAAAATTCTAGTTCTGCACCAGCTACATCTCCTTTGGTTTCTAATCCATTGCATTTCGAAAAACCGAATCCTGATTTCGTAATCAAACCGCCTGCCAAAGTTGTACTTTGTAAATCAGCTTTCAATCCACATGTGAGAGCTTCTCAGAATTACAACATTGTGGAGGATTTAGCAATTTCTTCTTCCACAATGTCGGCCTTGGAAGTGCTGCAATCATGTCCAGCACAAAGGAAATTAATCTTATCAAAAATTGGAGTCGTAGATCTTCAGGATTCAAATCTCATGGTCTTCGATTTAGAAAATTTTACACCTCGTCTCCCTCATCAAATGGATTTTCATATCCCAATACTAGTCAAAAACAGACGTTGCTTTCATACTATTATTGATGAAGAAGCATCTACATGTATCATGTCGTTAAACTATTGGAAATCACTCGGTCCTCCAACCCTTAACCAGTCACCAACAATCCTCAAAGCTTTTGACGGAAGAGGATTCCATCCATTTGGAATTTTACAGGATCTACCTATAGAAGTTGAAGGGAAAATCGTTAATTTAGATGTGGAAGTAGTTGAAGCCCCTCTAGATTACAACCTTCTTCTGGGTCAAAGTTGGTCTTATGCTATCTCTGTTATCATGTCATCCGTCTTTTGGATAATTATGTTTCCTCGTCAAGGAAAGATTGTAAAATTCGATCAGCTCTCATATTATTCGTCTGACCCAGCTTCTACTGATAGTATTCAACACATAGAAAAAATGACTATCCCTTATGAAGATGTAGGAGTAGTTTTAATCAAAGATTCTGCTTTAGAATTTTTCTATGCCTCCACCTAACGTACCAGATAATATTGCTAATATCAATATGATTACATCAAGCACTATTCCATTTGATGATCCTTGGATAGTGCCTTCAGAATCAGAACTGGATTCATTCAATGGTGGGATGCCTTTCAGTCCTTTTGAGATATCATATCAAGCATTACAGCCATTTTCCGATTCTTTATCAACTGATAATGATCCAATGAATGTGATCAACGAATAATCATTTTCAACATCAAGCTCGACTACAACATCAATTCCTGATCCTTTTCAACAAGTGTTTCATACTGATGAAAGCATTCATGAATTCTCGTCTGTAGATGAGTTACCATGGGATGATCTCCATCATAGGTCATCACTTTTATTTGAGCTTGATAAATTCGAAAATAATTTTTCCTCAATTTTTACATCTGATTATGTCAAGAAACCTCAGAGTCCAATCTCGATCACAAATTTGGATTATGAAGTACATTTTGGGGAATATTTCTTCTACCATTCCTATTGACATCTAAGTAAAACCCAGAATTATTGAAAACATTCATATAGGTTCTTCATGTACATCAGATGAAATTTCTATATATAAATCCCTATTTCAAGAGTTATGCGACATATTTTACTGGTCTTATGAAGAAATTCCAGGAATCGATCCCAACATCATCATTCATGAAATAAAGACTTACCCGAATGCTAAACCTGTCAGACAGTGATTATGTCCGATACATCCATGAAAATTTGATGCCATTAAAGCCAAAGTTGATAAATTAATAAGAGCACGTTTTATTTATCCGTTCCCATTAACGGATTGGGTATATAATATTGTTCCTGTTATGAAAAAACAAGGAATAATACGAGTATGTGTTGACTATAGGGATATTAACAAATCTTGTCCTAAAGACAATTATCCAACTCCTTATATCGACCAAATTATTGACGATTTTTCTGGAAATGAAATGTATTCATTCATGGAAGGATTTTCTGGAAACAATCAAATAAACATACTCCTTGCCAATCAACCAAAAACAACGTTCATTTGTCCTTGGGGAACATTTTCTTACTGTAAATTACCTTTCGGATTAAAGAATGTTGGAGCAACTTTTCAAAGGGCAATGTCTTATGCTTTTCATGACATTAAACACATTGTGCAACCTTATCTCGATGATTTACATGCTCATTCATTACACAAGGAAGATCATTCTATTCACTTACGAGCGATTTTTATGAGATGTAGAAATTATAAGATTTGCTTGAATCCACAAAAGTGTGTTTTATGTGTACAATATGGTAGGTTACTGGGATTTTTCGTTTTAAAATAAGGCATCCATGTCGACCCTTCAAAGGTTGAGGCCATTATCAATTTACCTTCTCCTTCCTCCCTCCGCCAACTCCAAAGTTTGCAAGGGAAAGCAAAATTTCTACGTAGATTCATCCAGAACTATGTTGAGTTAACTAAAGGTTTTACTAGGCTTTTGAAACATAATATTCCTTTCATTTGGGATGAGATTGTTGATCGATCTTTTGATGCTTTAAAACACGTGTTGACCCATGCACCGTTACTGCATCCACCAAATTATAGCCAGGATTACTTTTTATAATTAGCAGCCTCTGATTCCACTATTGGAATGGTCTTAGTTCAGGAAGATGAATTCCACAACGAACATGTGATTTACTATCTCAGTCAGAATCTCAATCCTACAGAGATTAAATACTCACATGTGGAGAAATTGGCCTTGGCAGCAGTTCAAGCTATCCAACTTTTTCATCATTACATTTTGTTACGAAAAACAACTGTGATTTCTAATTGTAACCCGATGATGTACATTTTGACTAAAAAATTACTCGAGGGCAAATACTCGAAATGGATATTTATCTTTCAAGAGTTTGATTTAGAATTTTAAAAATCCAAATCAAATAAATCACTAGTGTTCGCGGAACTAATGTGTGACTTCCCAAATACTGAAACGGAAACTATGGTAGAGCATTTGATCATTGATGCATCTATGTTTCTTATCAGTACGCTAGATCCTTGGTATGGAGATATCATCATTTATCTCCAAACCCAAAATTTTCGGCCTGAACTTTCACGTTCACATTGACGAAAGATCCATTACCAATCCCAGAAATATAATATTGTTGGAGACATGCTTTATCGTCGTGGTGCAGATTATGTATTTCGATGTTGTTTAACTCATGAAGAGGCTGAACAAGTTTTGAATGACTTTCATTCTGGAGCATGTGGCGGTCATATGTCTAGGTATTCCATAGCCCAAAATATATTGCGTGCTAGTTATTTTTTACCTTTGTTATTTAAATATTGTATTCTTACAGTCCAAAAATTCCACAATTGTCAAATTTTTTATCGGAAGATGCATGCACCACCCGCTCCTCTTCACCCCATAATTGCTATCGACCCTTTTGCAAAATGAGGCATTGATTTCATTACATGTAACCCTCACTCTGCTGGGGGGCATGGGTATATTATTCTAGCAGTAGATTATTTTACCAAATGGGCCGAGGCGATGCCTACATTTGTGGCAGATGGAAAAATTGAAACTAATTTCGTATTCAATCATGTGATTGCTCGTTTCGATGTACCCCAAGTGATAATTACTGATCATAGGAGCCATTTTCAAAATATCATGATAGTAAGCTTATCGAGGTTGCCATGGAAATCTATCCCAACATACAGAAAATATTCAATGGAAAAGATTTGGTTCTGTAGCCAATGAAAGTATGCAGGTGTAAATCGAACTATCTCAAAACCCTCTCCATGACGCACCCTGAACAGTACCCAGCGGGCCATCTGAGGCTCTCTGACTCTACCAACATCAACCGAGATACGCTGGGGGGCAAGAGATGGAATCCTCTCCAGAGCAAAAGAAACTACAATAGCTCCATATCCAAAAAATTTCAACTTTGTGTTCTTAGCTCTGGTCAATTGGCCTTTTACATTAGCCAATACTCCTTCACACTAGTTGAAGATGGTGCCTCTATAACATTCAACCGTTGTCTGCATCTGGGCTTTAGTTTCCACATGTGGAGTTGCACTCCCATACAATCTAGCCACTGTGAACGCAACCACTTTGAGTTCAAGATGGATAATGGTTTTTATATCAATGTGGTTGTCTTTTGGATCAGGCTCTTCGTTACAAAATTCTTGTTGGTAGCTAGCTATAGACTAGCCACCTTGCCTAGCCCCAAACAAGGAAATAGGTTCTCCTCTTTTGGAAAAACCTGTAAGGAAGTATATATCCTCCAGCTCAATTTTGAGTCGGTGATCACCGATGATGAAACAATGTTCTTGAACATCCCACCTGTTCACCAACCATGTCAAGAGCTCTACTTGAGCCCTCATGCCCTGCATTGCCCAATACTTGTATAATACACAATTTTTCAAAACACGCATTGTGCGTAAACTTCCCATAGCTGCATCATCTACTGCCTCATGTTCATGTTCTCTCCATTCAAGCATTGTGGATACTCTGCAATAGACATTTTGAAAGATTAGATCCAATTAGAATGAAAAATTTTGGCTTAATTTGAGAGAAAACATATTCTTATTTTGTTCACGGTGCCTCCGAACTTTTTGCATGAAGACAGTGTGAGCTACTGCAAGCATTATACACGAAAAGTGTGGGACCCCGATAATTTTCCTTTGGAAAATTATCAAGGTCCGCAGGTACTGTGTGTTTTACCTGCGGTACCCCGAGAGCGATTTTTTGAACCTATTTTTCTCCTAAAAAATGATTCTAAAGCCTAAAAAGAGAATGTAAACAGACAAAAATGAAGAGAAATGAATTGTGGATTACCTGGAGTCAATGGTTTTGGATTCGGACAGTCGGTTTTTCTGATATCTCCTTTGGAACGTTTTCTACCAAAAGCTCTCAACTTTCACTCTGGATGCAAATGGTAAAAATGAATTGGTTAAACTACTTTTTATAAAGACATTTTGAATAAATAAAATAATATTTTATTTATTTTCTACTTTGAAAGGTTGTTTTTCAAATAATTTTTACTTATCTAAAACAGGTATGTTTAATTTTTTGGGTTTTTGTGCAGAGTACAAGATTTTTAGGTAAAATAATCATTTTGGAAAATGAGTATGCTTTTTGTCACTTTTTCGAATTCGTTAAAATTTACAGAAAAAGCAACATTATATGAGTACGTTTTTATCGCTTTTTTGAACTCGTTAAAACTTATAGAAAAAGTGAAACCATGGAGTCCTCTTTTAAGCCCTTTTCAGATTCTCTAAACAAGAAAAGATTGCCGAGTACTTGACTATTCGAACTCGTTAAAGGAAATGAACAGTCATCCCTTCAGTATAAGTTTACCCCTTTTCCGGACTGAAATGGACTATTTACGAAAAATGTATGCGTTGACTAATCATGGTCAATAGAGTTCTCTCCTGCATTATTTTATCCTTTTTCAGGCTTGAGAGACTAAATTTACGAAAAATTCCACCCACGGAGTTTTCTTAAGTTTTTCTTCTGACTCCCTAAAATTGAAAAACACTGAGTTTCACCTATATTGGACATATTAAAACTTAACAGTAAAGGACCTGTAAATTATAAACAGGAACGAACCACTCCTTATTACGGTTTGATTTTAATACTAAGTTGGATTCAATCGAAGGATGAGCTTATATAACAAGCAAATGTTATCCTCCTCAAGCTTGTCAAAAATAAAGAGGTACTTGCCAGAAATGGTGAGGGAAAAGAGAGAAAATGAATCCAATTGTCATACTTCATTTTAAAAAGTTGTATACCACTCTTGAACATGACACTTTTTTCCATGTCTAGGTTGGGAAAATCCTTTGACCAAATAGTTAATCAAACCACATTGAAAGACTTCAACCGGTTTCTGGGTATTAGCTTTAGGTCAATCGTCACCATCTGCAGTGTCGTTATTTGTTCAAGAGATCAGTTTAATAAACCATTCATTGCAAACATTTGTCTCCATTCGTGTTGACCATCCCTGAGTCAGTCCTTGCTAAAAATTTCTTCAAAACTTGACCTAATGGTTTCGTGTCGCAGACCTTCCTACAACGGATCACTTTCTATCGATGATAGCTCATCATCTAGAAAGTTGATCTAGAATCCTAACAGTACCTTGGAATATGCATGCCCTAATGGCAGGTTTCTCGCCTTCGACGACAGGTTGCATCATTGACCTTCGATCGAATGATTTTGTGAAATGTTCAACTTCAGATCACAAATTCACATTTCATGGATTGTACTGAGTACTTTGAGAACCATTGTCATTATTGGTGATTTCTCTCACACTTGTTAATAGTTTACATCATTGACTAGTAATCAAGTGGTTTCTACCATGTTCGACTCTAACAAAATCAATTGCATGGATAGAACCGTACTAGTTTTGAGCGAGATCAATACTGCTGGATACCGTTTCCACCATCCGGTGAGCCAATTATGTTATTCAACATATAGTAGACTGCCCTTAAACTACAAGTTGCATCCACGTCTTGTGTCTACTCTTCATGTAATTCTAAAATCCATTTATGTATCAAAACATATTGGTGGTTTGATCGAGTATCGAATACTACCTCGAACGATGATATATATATATATATATATATATATATATATATATATGCATTGAATGTTTTTCGGGGTTTCTCAGCCGTTGTGCACAATAGCCCGATCCTCGGAATGATAAAGCACTTCACTCTTCAGAATTCTTCAGAACTCTTCAGACTTCGCACTTTAGTGGGAAATCTGTTACACTAAAATTTGTCACCATGACATTGAGCTATCTATATGGGTTCATCATTACCTATTTATTGCTCCCTCAGAAGTCTAAAAACATAAAGCTCCCCAAATCAAGTCTTGGAATTGGAAGAAGCTCTTAAAAATCTTAAAAAGCCTACTCCCGCACTTTTCCTAGTCATTCCCTGCGGTACCACGGCTAATTGCTATAAAAATGCGGTACATCCCGCACGTAAAGCTCATTAAAACTATAGACTCCCGTAAAAGGTAAAATAAAGAGAAATGTAAGTTCTAGAAGCTCAACTGGTCGAATATTCTCCCAGCTGGGACCTTCTAGAAGCATTGTTTGGTTGAGCTTTGTCCCTTCCATTCATGAACCTTCATCCCTTCATAAATGGATTTATCCCTTGGTTTTTGGAGCTAAAATCCCATAATGAGAGGGCTTTATCCCTTCCTTTTTGGAGTTGAAACTACCTCTCTTCAACTATAAATTGAGACCAAGTTTTAGTCTCAAGGGTACTTTTTGGATACTTAGTAGTTGATACTTACTTCTTAGCTTATAGAAGAGAATTGCTGAAAGAATTATACTCTCCAAATTTGGCATCGTTGGGATGAGAGAGATTACATACTCATGGCCATAGTCTTATGCTGATCTAGAGAGTTGGAGTCTTGTCAAACTGAGGAAAACAGTTGTTCGGGACCCAGGAAGAACCTGTACAAACATCGAGGCGTTAAGGTTGTAAGGTTTCTTCTTTTATTCAAATTTAATACAAATGGATTCTATTTTCTCATTGAATTGTTCATCTATATTTTGAATGATTTAATTCTTAGACTCCTTGATCACTAAGATAGATTATTGCTTTCAAATTATCATATTTCGCAGATGCTTTTGATCTTGTTTTCCTGTCTTTCATTGCAGATCTTATATGTTGGATCGATAACTTCTGGAACAATTAGATTGAAGAAGTGACTGTATTGAAGACCAAATAAGAATTAGACTTTAGGTAGGAGTATATATCCATAGTTAATGAGAAATTCTTAAGAAAAATAGTCTAGAGAAAATGGTCTACATCTATCGGTTTGTTTCTAGATATCCTTAGTATACTAGGGAGATCGCTCTTTTCCGTAAGAGGGATTCATCCGTGCAACAGAATA
Source organism: Pinus albicaulis (assembly GCA_034641835.2). NCBI lineage: Eukaryota > Viridiplantae > Streptophyta > Pinopsida > Pinales > Pinaceae > Pinus > Pinus albicaulis. The sequence goes on from CM076571.1 coordinate 796,792,441, forward strand.
CTGATTTATTTTCTTCAGAAATTCTGAATCATTCTACAGATCAGTTGCCTTAGATCTAAGATCTACTCCATGTACTTCACTTTTTGTTGAAAACCCCGACGGGATTTTGAAGAGGAGACTCTATAGTGTACAGATCTAATATAGACCTATATTTTTGTACACAAATTTTCTCTAGATCTGAAGTGTAATCTACAGCTCTTTTCAGCTAATAAAATAATGATGTCAAGCTTGTACAATCATAGCATCTGGTTGCAGCCTCTTACTTTGAGTATTTCTTCATGTAAAGTCTATTTATTTCTGTTCTGTAATGAAAGGGCTTCAATATAACTCTGATTTACTGTTATGAACAATCATATTGAGCCTCCATATTGGCCTCTTGCATATATTTGGCTGAACTGAATTATTTTCTGAGCAATTTTTTCACATAGTGTTGCAGTCCCAACCTTGGGCATTTTCTAATATGTACTAGGTGTGGGAGACCTATTTAACCCACCTAGAAGGATTTTTTTTCTGATTCCCTCTTGGATTCAAGTCTTAGATTGTCAGATATAAGGGATCCAAGGGTTGGTTTCCAATCCTGTAGCATACATTCCTAAAAAATGCGTTTTTCAGGCATGCCTTGCTAGCAGTCCCAATTTGGGGATATTACAGGTGGAGAAAGACATGGGGAAGCATGTGAAGGCTCTTAGGAGAGATAATGGTGGTGAGTGCATCTCTAATGAATTTAAGAACTCCTACAGCAAAGAAGGAATTTGGATAGAACTGATAGTGCCTCGTAACCCACAGCAGAATGGGGTCATTGAAAGAAAGAACAGAACAATTGTGGGTGCAGCAAGAGCGATGTTGCATGATCAGGTCCTACTGATGCATCTGTGGGCGGAGGCATGCAACACTATGGTATTTGCACAGAACTGTTTTCCTCATAGGATATTTGGCATGAGTACACTAGAAGAGGCTTTCACTGGTAAGAAACTTGATGTTTCACATTTTAAGATTTTTGGCTCATATGTTTATGTGCACATGACCAAAGACGCTAGGAAGACGCTGGAACCAATAGCTGAGATTGGGATATTTTTCGGGTACAATGAAACTCCCCACAACTATCGAGTGTATTTTCCAGGCAACCGAATGACTATTGTGTGACAGAATATAAAATTTTATGAGGACAAAGCCATGTGATTCTCCATTGAGAGGGAGATGGATTTGCATGCAAAGGAGGAACTCTTGGTTCCCAAGGATGAGCCTCAAGATGTGGAGGAGTCACATGCGGAGGATCATGGATTGGAAAAAAACACTCATGCAAATCCATTCATCAGAAATGGTAGAAGACGCACCACGGAAGCTGATAGATTGAGACATGATCCTGCAGAGAATGTAGGAGCCCCTACTTCACAACGTAGACAGAGACAGTCTCCAGACAAGTTTACTAGATACATGGCTCTTACGAGCAAATTTATTGTGACTGAACCACCTTCCTTTCAAGAAGCAGTGCAGCAACCAATTTGGTTCGATGCAATGGTGGAGGAGTATGACTCCATTGTCAAGAACAGTGCATGGGAGATTGTCCCAAGACTAGTCGGTAAATTAGTGGTTAGATCTAAATAGATCTACAAGGTAAAGAAAGTTGTTGATGGGAGTGTGGAGAATTACAAGGCCATATTTGTGGCATGGGGATTCTCATAGATTGAGGGGATCGATTATGATGACACTTTTGCACCAGTTGCAAGGTACTCTTCCATTAGGTCCATCCCTGCACTCTCATCGCAGATGGGGTGGCACATTCATCAGATGGATGTGAAAACTGTGTTTCTCAATGGATTCATTGAGGAAGAAGTGTACATAGAGTAGCTAGAATGTTTCTATATCTTCGACAGTGAGTCGCATTTGTGTCGACTCAAGAGAGCATTGTATGGGCTGAAGCAAGCACGTCGTGCTTGGTACACTAAGATCGACAACTATTTCATCGAATTGGGCTTCACCAAAAGTGAAGCTGATGAAAACAAGTACCAGTTTGTGGTTGAGGGTAAGCTATTTATTAGTCTTCTTTATGTTGATGATCTAATTTTGACTGGTGATGAGAAGCTGATACACTCATGTAAGGAGAATCTTGCAAGGGATTTTGAAATGAAGGACATGGGACTCCTTCATTATTTCCTTGGTTTTGAAATATGGCAGCGCGATAGTGAACTTTTTGTTTTTCAAGGCAATTATTCCAAAGAGATATTGGGTAAGCTTCACATGGAGAGTTGCAAACCCATGGACACTCCTCTTACAGGAAATTGGAGGAAAGAGGATGCTACTTCTGGAGAGGTAGTGGATGCTACTGCCTACAGGCAGTTAGTTGGTTCACTAATGTACTTAGTGAACACCATACCATACATTTGCTATGCAGTTAACCAACTGAGTCAAGCTATGGTTAATCCTACCAAGCTCTTTTGGAAGGCAGGGAAGCATGTCTTGAGATACCTGAGGGGCACATCAGAGTATGGATTATGGTAGAGACAGATAGAGGGAGTGAAGCTTCAAGGCTTCATGGATTCAAATTAGGCAAGTAGCCCATCAGACAGAAAGAGCACATCAGGAGGGATTTTAGCATAGGATCGACAACAGTTTCTTAGTACAGCAGGAAGCAGTGATCTATGGCACTCAGTTCATTGAAAGCATAGTACATGGAAGCAATTCAAGCTTCATGTGAGGCTATCTGGATGACAAAGATCCTGGTTGGTTTGTTTGGTTCTCACATGGATCCGACAATGATACATTGCGATAAACAGAGTTACATTAAAATCTCGGTTAATCATGTGTTTCATGATAGATCCAAGCACATAGATATCTGGTACCACCATCTCAGAGATTGTGTGCAGAGGCACATAATTTTACTTCAGTACATTCCCACAGAAGATCAGGATGAAGATATTCTGACGAAGGCGCTCACCAAGAGAAAATTTGAATACCATAGAGACAGGATCGGGGTGTGTTGAGATTCATCAAGATGATGAGCTTAGTGAAAAGAGTCGCCTTGACTAAGTGGGCCCGCAGGCTATTTTTGGCGCAAGTCTATTTTTAGACTATGTCCATTTTTAGACATGGTGATCATATTTCAGAAGTTGCAAGATGCTCTTTTTGGATGGTTGGTCAAGTTGGAAAAATAGATGAAATTCTATTTTTAGAATATTGGGCGAAGTTTATTTATAGATCGTCAATCTAAAAATAGAAGTGTCGATTATTATTAGCTCTTAATAATAATCTGACAATAAACAACAACTTATTCTATTGGAGCACTTAATTTCAGTGCACAGATTTGGAAAAACAGTGGGCTGAAGGAATTACGCAATTCCTAGGGTTTACTGGTGGTTCATGCATGGAGGACTCAATTAGAACTGAAGTGGAAAAGTTATGACAGAGTTGGAAGAGTATTTCATGGAGTTGTTATTCAGTTTAACTCAATTAATGGATTTAAACTTAGTTGAGCTAGTTGTATCTAGTCTAACTTAATGATACACTAGTGAGAGTGGAGTGAATCAATAATTTAATTAATTCACAAATAATAACTCATTAATAAAATGAACAATACATCAGTTAACTACAGTGCATGTCAGTTCCAGTGGAGACCCAGTGGAGAGATAGGTGAAAGGGCAAGATGGACTATCTGTTGTGACTATAGTGATACATTGATTGCACCACACACACATTGGAGTTTCCAATGAGGATTTCATATTCAAGGCAAGGGTAATTCGAATTCTTTCATAGCTATTCTTCAACAGGGATTGTGCAGTGGAGGCAGGCTAGCAGGTGGCAAGGAATCGATGCATGGATTTGCAGATTTCTTCTTATTAGTGTGTGACGATTGATTGTACTGAGAGCTTGATGTATTAAGATTTGTATGAGATTGTTACATGATCTCCATGATACATAATATATGATATTTGGGGTTTTTAGCTTCAGGATTTCCCATTAAACAACTGTGCTATGTGTGATTGTTTTTATTGCTTCATGTGTTTGCAATTGAATGTTTAATTTCCACAAAAGATTAACAGTGGAAGGATTCTGTATTTAGCAAGAAGATAAATATTGTTAGATCAGGATAATTTGGATATATGCAGGCATTTTGTATATAATTTCTACATGGTATCAGAGCAGTGTTAATTCTTGAAGATTGCAATTGTGAAGAATTGTTGAGTTTGTGTTGGTGGACAATTCGAATTTTCTACAGAAAATTCTTGGTGCAGAAGTTGAGTATACAATGAAATGTCTTTCAATGGGTTCCGATTGGAGTATGCCCTTTATGGGAGCTCAAATTTCATAGCCTGGAAGGATAGGATGGAGGTGGTGCTGGAGGATAATGGACTGAAGGAGTTCATCCATAGCGATGTTCCTAAGCGAGGATCTAGCGATGTTGCATTACTTGACGCATGGAAAAAGAAGATAGCAAAGACAAGAAGAATTATGTTGGAAGGTGTGAAGGACCATATTATGTCCAGCCTTCACGGGAAAGCCACTCCATTCTTAATGTGGAAGGCTTTGACAAATTTTTTCCAAAGCAGCAGCGACCAGAGGAAGTTGGCTCTAAAAGACAAGCTCAGAAAAATAAAAATGGAGAAGGGCGACAGTATTCCAAAATGTCTCACGAAGTTTGTCCACTATAGGGATGAATTGGGAAGTGTGGGGATTACTGATGAGGATGAAGACTTGGTGAGCTTGGCTCTCCTTGGGCTTCTGAAGATTTGGCATAGCTACGAAGACTCTGTCAATGGACGGGAGAAATTGTCGGGATGGGAGCGACTTTAGTCAGATCTTGCGTAGGAGGAGATAAGCCGGAGTACCAAGGATGGCTCTTCATAGAATAATGAAGATGAAGAGAATTGGGCTTTGGCTGCCAAAGCAAGGAAATGGAAGGGGAAGAAATTTCCTTCAAAATCTGAAGCAAAAGGCAAGAAGCAGGATTTTTCCAAAGTGAAGTGTTTTCATTGTCACGAACATGGGAATTTTGCCACTAACTGCCCACAAAAGAAGAAGAACAATAAGGGTGCTGCAGCTGCAGCTGGAGAGGCCTTAGCCTTGCAGTTTGAACTTTATTTCTCTTTGATCGCATGCTTGGTTTCAAGCTATATGGGATCGGTGTGGTATCTTGATAGTGGTGCACCTTTCCATATGACGGGAGATAAGGATTTGTTTAGTGACTTGGAGGAGAAGTACCTTAAAATGCATATAGATATGGGCGACGAAGGTTGATACAATGCAACTGGAATTGGGACCATTACCTTTGAGAGGGAATCTGGTAATCCATTCTTGTTGAAAGATGTTATGCATGTTCCAGGTCTGAAGAAGAACTTGGTCTCGGTCGCAATGTTGGAAGACAAAGGTTATGATTTTGTTTTCAGTGAGGGAAAATCCTTCCTTTGACATAAAACAACGGGTCAAACCAAGAAGATAGGGATTCGAGTTAAGAATCTCTACAAGCTAGAGGTAGATGGCTATGCTGCAATGGTGGGAAAAGCAAAAGAAGTGGTGAGTCGGGATGAGGGCGAATTATGGCACAGGATATTGGGCCATCTTCACCATGGCGCTTTGAAGATTTTGTGGCATATTTCTACTGGACTTCCCAAGGGTACTATTGCATAGTCAGATCAGTGCAAGGGATGCACTATGGGTAAGTTTGTGAAGACCACCTTTCATGAGAAGGAGAACCGTGCTTCGGTGATCCTGGAGAGAATTCACACATATGTGCGTGGACCTTTCTCGGTTGCTTCAACAGAAAAACACAGGTATTATGTTATATTTTTTTATGACTATTCTCGTAGATACTGGATCTTCTTCATGCAGAAGAAGAGTGAAACATTCTCAAAGTTCTGTGAGTTTAAAGCATTGGTGGAGAAGGATTCGGGGAAGCAAGTGAAAGCTCTAAGGAGTAATGATGGTGGTGAATACATCTCAGGAGAATTCAAATACTTCTGTAGCAAAGAAGGAATTAGAAGAGAACTCATAGCGCCTCATAGCCCACAGCAGAATGGGGTCATAGAGAGGAAGAATAGAACGATCGTGGGTTCTGCACAAGCTATGCTTGAGAGGGAGCTAGACTTGCATGCAGTGGAGGAACTGCCAGTTCTGAAAGATGAGCCTCCAGATGTGGATCAGCCACAGGAGGAGATTCATGGAGTGGAGGATTCCACTCATGCAAAACCAAACATCAGACAAAGCAGAAAGCCTACCACAGAAGCTGAGAGACTGAAGCTTGATGTGGCACAGAATGGAGGAGTCCCTGCATCACAGCGCAGACAGAGACAGTCACCTGACCGATTTACTAGATACATGGCTCTTATGAGAAAGTGTATCGTGACAGAGCCATCTTCTTTGAAGAAGCAGTGCAGGAGCCCACATGGGTAGATGCCATGGTGGAGGAGTATGACTTCATTGTCAGAAACAGTGCTTGGGAGATTGTTCCAAGGCCAGTGGGAAAATTAGTTGTAGGATCAAGATGGATCTACAAGGTAAAGCAAGCTGCTGATGGGAGCGTCGAGAAGTATAAGGCAAGATTTTTTGCCTGGGGCTTCTCACAGATTCATGGGATTGATTATGAAGAAACCTTTGCACCTATTGCACAGTATCCTTCCATAAGGACCATCCTTACTCTCTTAGTGCAGATGGGTTGGCACATTCATCAGATGGATGTGAAGACTGTGTTCCTTAATGGGATCATTCAGGAAGAGGTGTACATTGCGCAGCATGAAGGATTTGATATCTTCAACAGCGAGTCACATGTGTGCAGGCTCAAAAGAGCATTGTATGGGCTGAAGCAAGCAACACGTGCTTGTTACCCATGGATCGACAGCTATTTCACTGGACTTGGCTTCACCAAGAGTGAGGCAGATGCAAACCTGTACCAAATTGTGGTGGAGGGTAAGCTTTTAATCATTGTTATTTATGTTGATGATTTAATACTAACGGGTGATGAGCAATGGATACACTCATGCAAGTCAGATCTTGCAAAGGAGTTTGAGAGTAAGGATTTAGGCCTCCTTAATTATTTCCTTGGATTGGAAATGTGGCAGCGGGAAGGTGAACTGTTTGTGTCTCAAAGAAAGTATGTTCGAGAGATACTGGAGAAGTTTCACATGCAAGGCTGCAAGACTATCGACATTCCTCTTCCAGGAAATTGGAGGAAAGAGGATGCTACATCGGTAGAGATAGTGGATGCCACTATTTATCAAAATTTGGTGGGTTCGCTCATGTATTTAGTTAATACAAGACCGGACATATGCTATGCGGTGAACCAACGTTCACAAGCGATGGTTAAGCCTACCAAGCTCTTTTGGAAAACAGGCAAGCATGTCCTGACGTATCTCAGGGGTACATCTGAGTATGGCTTATGGTACAAACAGAAGGATGAGGTGAAGTTGCATGGCTTCACGGATGCAGATTGGGCAGGCAGCCCAACAGAAAGAAAGATCACATCAGGAGGGATTTTCAGTATCGGATCTACGGCAGTTTCTTGGTACAGCAAGAAACAAAGATCCATGGCACTTAATTCAACGGAAGCAGAATACATGGCAGCAAGTCAAGCTGCATGTGAGGCTATCTAGATGAGGAAGATCCTGGTTGGTTTGTTTGGTTCACATTTAGATCCTACAGTGATACATTGTGAAAATCAGAGTTGCATTAAACTCTCGATTAATCTTGTGTTTCATGATAGATCTAAACGTATTGATATCTGGTATCATCATATCAAATATTGTGTGCAGCGGAAGATCATGTTGCTTCAGTACATTCCTATGGAGGATCAGGATGCAGATATTCTGACGAAGGCGCTCACAAGGGGAAAATTTTAATACCATAGAGGTAAGATCAGGGTGAAGGATAATCCATATCTTGTTGAGAGGGAGTGTTGAGATTCAACAAGATGATGAGCTTAGTGAAAAGAGTCGCCTTCACTAAGTGGGAATGCAGGTTATTTTTGGCGCAAGTCTATTTTTAGACATGGTGATCATATTTCAGAAGTTACAGGATGTTATTTGTGAATGGTTGGTCAAGTTGGAAAAATATATGAAATTCTATTTTTAGAATATTGGGCGAAGTCTATTTATAGATCGTCGATCTAAAAATAGAAGTGTTGATTATTATTAGCTCTTAATAATAATCCGACAATAAACAGCAACTTATTCTCTTGGAGCACTTAATTTCAGTGCACAGATTTGGAAAAACAGTGGGCTGAAGGAATTACACAATTCCTAGGGTTTACTGGTGGTTCATGCATGGAGGACTCGATTAAAACTGAAGTGGCAAAGTTATGACAGAGTTGGAAGAGTAGTTCATGGAGTTGTTATTCAGTTTAACTCAGTTAATGGAGTTAAACTCAGTTGAGCTAGTTGTATCTAGTCTAACTGAATGATACACAAGTGAGAGTGGAGTGAATTAATTTGTTAATTAATTCACAAATAATAAATCATTAATCAACTAAACAATACAACAGTTAACTACAGTGCATGTCAGTTCCAGTGGAGACCCAGTGGAGAGATAGGTGAAAGGGCAAGATGGACTATCTGTTGTGACTATAGTGATGCATTGATTGCACCACACACATATTGGAGTTTCCAATGAGGATTGCGCAGTAAACGCAAGGGTAATTCGAATTAGTCTCGTAGCCATTGTTCAATGATTGCGCAAAGGAGGCAGGCTAGCAGGTGGCAAGAAATCGGTGCATGGATTTGCAGATTTCTTCTGATTAGTGTGTGACGATTGATTGTACTGAGAGCTTGATGTACTAAGCTTTGTATGAGATTGTTACATGATCTCCATGATACATAATATATGATTGATGGGGTTTTCAGCTTCAGGCTTTCCCGTTAAACAATTGTGTTATGTGCGATTGTTTTTATTGCTTCATGTGTTTGCAATTGAATGTTTAATTCCCGCAAAATATTAACAGTGGAAGGATTTTGTATTTAGCAAGAAGATAAATATTGTTAGATCAGGAGAATCTAGATATATGCGTGCATTTTGTATATAATTTCTACAGGGTGAAGGATAATCCCTTTCTTGTTGAGAGGGAGTGTTGAAGTTCAACAAGAAATTTCATCACCTACATTAGTGTGGGACCAGGAGGTCCAAGCAGCACCTACACTAGTGTGGGACCACAGGTCTTAGCAACACCTACACTGGTCTAGGCTAAATCTGGTGCATGTCTATTTTAGTTATCCCTTAATTAAGATGGACAATAAAATGTAATCTAATCTCAAAATAACTTGTAATAGTTAACTGAATGTGATAAACTTAGTTAACTCATGAATTTCGAGTTGAGGGTAGTTGGTGAGGCATGTAGAGTAATTCTAGTTGTAACAGAGTTCGAAGTGTAGTGGTGCATTAGTTAATGTAGGTTGTAATCAATTTAACTCATTTAAGTGAGTTAAACTTAGTTGTGCTAGTTGTAACTGTTTGATACACCAGTGAGAGATCAAGTGAATTAAATATCATTTAAGTCACAATTAGTGATCTCACATGCAACTGAGGATTTAATCTTATTAGTTGTATGCATGTCAATTCCAATGGAAACCCAGTTGAGATCTAGGTGAAAGGGAAGTTGACTCTCAATTGTATGATTATTGTGTTGCACCCATTCAACCAAACACCCATTGGATTTCCCATGATCATTGCGCATTCAAGGAATGATCCAGATTTATGCAGGAATGCAACAAAATACACATAACCATAAGCACAGAGATCCAGCGGAATTAATGCTTCATTTTATTAATAAAAGAATGACTGAAATAAGCTTACAAACATAATGGAAACAAGCTAGGGCGCTGGTAGCATATCTCTGAGAAGAGATGTGGTGTACGCAGGCCTCTAAACTGTGTTACATTGAGGATCGAAGGCCTATTATAGACATAATGGAAGTAGGTGAGCTAGGGTACTGGCAGCATGTCCCTGAGAAGAGATATGATGGCTACCATCCCCCTGAACTATATTAAAATGAGGCTTGAAGGCCTATATATTGTTGAGAAACAATCTAAAACCTGAATCGTCAAAAAACCTAACCCTAGGAGATGAAGCGCCAAAATAGTGGGCCTCGTTTGGGTAACTTTAGCATATGATCTTCGTTTGACGTGCTCAATAGCTCGTTATAAAGAGTTGTCCGAGGACTACAAATTTTGGTGTGAGAAACATCGGTCCATGGACCCATGATGACATCGGTCCACGGAACCATGTTGCTCCCAGTTTTCCCAAAAAACGTCGTTTAGGGCCTCAAAATAGCTTCGGAAGTTCATGACCCGAAAAACTGCTAAAAATAGTAAGTTATTCTAAAACTTAAAAATGGAAAGAATTGATGGTGGGGGTTCAAATGGAATATGTGGGTGGCCACCAATATCCACCTGGATCATTAATGCCTTAAAATGGCTTTGGGCGTGCAGGATTCGAAAACTTGCTAAAAATAGTAAGCTGATGGAAGTGAAAAGCTACAAGAATTGATGTTGCGGGTCCAAATGGAATAGGTGGGTGGCCACCGATATCCACCTGGATCATTCATCCCTCCTTAAGAAGCAATGGTATCCATTGTGTTAAGTTCCTCCATGGGGGGGGGGGGGAATTCTGCTGAACTTGGTATTGGATTTTTCCAGGATTTCGCGGACCTGTTGACAGACGTGTTGGATGTAGATGTGCCGCCGATGGGCAGCTGTTGAAGGATCTGGGAAAATTTATCCATCTTCGTGCTCCTTTGTTTCTCGAGGGCCTCCTCAAACAAGATTGTGATATGTTCGTTATAAAGATATGTTCAAAGAATACAACTTTTGGTGTGGGAAACATCGGTCCATAGACCCATGTTGCTCTCGGTTTTCCCAAAAAACGCCATTTAGGGCCTCAAAACGGCTCCGGAAGTTCAGGACCCGAAAAATTGCTAAAAATAGTAAGTTGTGATGAAACTTAAAAACGGAAAGAACTGATGGCGAGGGTTCAAATGGAGTAGGTGGGGTTACCAATATCCACCTAGATCATTAATACCCCAAAATGGCTCCGGGCGTGCAGGACCCGAAAACCTGCTAAAAATAGTAAGCTGCTGGAAGTGAAAAGCTGCAAGAATTGATGTTGCGGGTCCAAATGGAATAGGTGGGTGGCCACCGATATCCACTGATCTGGATTTATGCAAGAATGTAATAGAATACACATATAACCATAAGCACAGAGATGCAATGGAAATAATGCTTCATTTTATTAATAAAAGAATGACTGGAATAAGCTTACAAACATAATGGAAACAAGCTAGGGCATTGGTAGCATATCTCTGAGAAGAGATGTGGCGTACGCATGCCTCTAAACTATGTTGCATTGATGCTCGAAGGCCTATTACATACATAATGGAAATAGGTGAGCTAGGGTATTGGCCAAAATTCCTATGGAATAAGGATTGCATTCCACATGAATTGTGCAAGCAAGGCAGGCTATTTAGAGGCTGAGAATTGGCTAATTGTTGGTCAGTTTTGTCCAGGACAGTGTGAGACATTTATCTGAGTATAGGAGGGCTCTTGTGAGAATATTTGTATGTAATTGTTTCATGTATCCATGTTGAATATACAATAGAATATAGTGGGATTTTGAGCAGCAAGATTTCCTTTGGAAATTATCTGTGTTGTGGTTTGATTGATTCTTCTTTGCTTCATGTGATTGGCGGTTGTGTTTTTAATTCCACAATTTATTTGTAGAAGCGATTCAGTATATAGCTTTAGTACATTTTTAGATCAGACTGAATCCATGATATACATGCTTGTTGTATAATTTCTACACTTTCATGCATTTGGCAAGTTGCGACAAGTATACATTGTGTGGGTAAAAGGTAGTATAGGGAGAAGAGTTTAACTAATGGAAGAAGATGGATAGCTGGTACCTATTCCATGAAATATTACTATCCTAAATCAGTCACACAGCTATGATGATGACTCTTTACACAAACTCCCTTTATGAAAAGCAAACAACATTCAGAAAATAGATTGCATGTATAAAGTATTACACAAATCCTTTATGAAATCTTCATTGACATGTTCTATAACACACATATAATTTGCAGGAAACTGAAAGAAGATAATTTATTGTTAAATCCTTTAACAGCTTATCACTCACACCTTACTAGTTGTTGCAATTCATATTTTAGAAGAAATTAGCAAAGAAAAGAGACACACCACACATTAAATGTTCCTTGAGTCACAAAATCCTCCATCATGAAGCAAAAATATTTTTTTATTTCATTCAGTCTTCAGGTAGACCAACATCCAACCTGGAAATGGTATTTACAAATGGTATATATAGCAAGAGAGGCACCAACTTCATCTATTCTAAAAACAAGGAAAATTAATTCTAACATTACATAGGTATCAAAATACATTACAACCTTATCCCATCGAAATCTAATGGAAAGGACAGATGGAGAAGAAAGAAGAGAAGAGATTTGGGCTGGAATGTTGAGTGTTCTATCATGCTGCCCCTTTTTCTGCCGATTTATATCCTTGTGTCTTGGGTTTTTAATAACCATGTAGCTCCATTTAATAATACCTCGAACAACTTCATAACCACCCTTCACCATCAGTTGTATTATCCATTTGGTTATGGGTTCTTATCCATCCTTAACTGGGTCGGAAAAATTTGTTAACAGATGTCAAAATTAGTTAAAACAGGTGCTACCGAAAATTCCAGTAAAAACCTGTAACTGCGCAAAATCTGGAATGCTACTGGAAATTTTGGTAGCATCCTGTTTCTTTTTCAAAAATGCATAGAAAATGCTAAAAATTATGTGCGGACTTATATTCCTTGACACCTAAGCTTCTGTTCAGAATTCTATCTGATAAAAAAAAAGGTACTCGTATCAAAAAACCTTTTTACCTTCCCTCTATGTGTGTTGCAGCTTCAGCAAGCTTATCCAAATATGTTTTGTTGTCAGTATTTGATTTGGATCTGGTTTCTCTTGTGGTTGCTTCCTTGACAAGGGCTTTGTCCTCCTTATAACCCTTTTGTGTTTTCTTCTCTTTGAGGACTCTTAGTGTTGTTCTGAAGGGGTTGTGTTCTTGTTTGTCTTCATGGTTTTCTCTATCTTTGAACCTTCAGGTTTGCCTTCAATATCAATGACCTTTGTCATTAGGCTTGGATTATGTAGAGCCTTGGACTTAAGCCTAAACTTGTTGTTGTCTTTGGTATGCCTCTTTATGGTACCTACAACAGTTTTGGTTTCTTCCTTCTTCTTCTTATTGTTGATGTCATATCCAGCATCTTTAAGGAGCTCTTCATCTGATGGTGTAGGCTGAAATTATTTTTTCAACTTCTGCTGAATATGTGCTTCTGGAATTTTCGGTAGCACCTACACTTTTGATTTATCTACAGTTGCAGACCTTCCTCTTCTGGATTTAGTGTAGACATTAGGAAAGGGAGGAACGGGGGGCACTATTGTCATAGATTTGGGTTTACTTGCTGAGGAACTCTCTCCTTTTTCCAACCTTCTTTCAGCCTTGACTGCAGAAACCTTCTCTTTTTTTCCCTTGGCCTTCTTATGAATGTTTTATTTTTGGCATTTCTCTTTGTTCTTATTTTTACAGGTTGAGGGTTTGGTTGTGAAACTAGAGGTGTAGGTGCAAGTTGGCCTGCCCTGTAGAATAAAAAGTGGTCCCAAGTTTGGTTTCTCTTCCCCAACTCTTCTTCAACTAGAACTTTGATCAAAGCTTGATGGTACAATCTATACTCAGAAACATCAATGTGAGTCTGAATTCTTGCTGACATCTTTGTCAGGCTTTTCAACAAGAAAAATGGTAGATTTAATTTCTTCATCCCTGCAATATAAAAAAGAAACCTCGTGTGATAGAGGAACACAAATGTATACCTCCTTTCACAAGTGAGGTATATCTTGATAAGCTTGATGGCTTATGCCCAGTCATTCTTAAGATAGCTACTTTGAATTTCTTTTTCCCAATTTTGATCTCTGTGAGCGTCTTTGAGGAAGATATTGAGATCTCCTCCTATAAAGACCTATCCTTTGAACCACTTTTCTCCTTCTTGGAGAAGCTTAAAGGCTTCAGCAATGGAGTCTTCATAAACTTGCAAGGTGATGCCATAAATCGTAGCTTCATATCCATTAAAAGAGTTAGAAAACACTTGGGCTACTCCTAAGTGAGAGCTCCCTAACTTGGTGCATAGAGAATACCACCCACGACTGAAATAAACAAGCTTCTTACCCTCGAATTGGCATCGACTAGATCAACACCTTGTGGCTCTATTCAATTTATTTCCACTGTTTTAGTCATCTTCGGAAAATAAATGACTCTATCTCTTTTAACTAATAGGAGGCGAGTTGAAGGAGCTTTACCTTATAAGTGTTGCCTATATTCACCTTTGGAAATATTTTCTAAAATCCGGACTCCTTCTCAAAATATGACTCTCAGGCAATTCGAACTCTAATAGCTAAAACTTTGAATGACAAGATTTCTTGCTTTTTCAATGGTTTTAAAACCAAACATTTGGTTCATCAACCATACAAATCAACCTTCATAATTAAAAAAAAGTCCTCACCATGATGTGCACCATTTGATAATCCATCATCACTTTCGATCGGCTATGTATTTTCGTATGAAGTGCTCTAGATGTCTTGAGACAAGCGGATCTATGAAAAAATAATCACCTTCGTAGTATTTGTTGTTAATTGATCGAAATTTTTGGCACCACTGTTGTGCAGCCCGACCAAAAAAGTTATGGCGTTGAGCATAATAACCAAGATCTCTTCCATTCATAAAAAACATGTACCTCAGACATATGTATAACCGACTTGGGGTTGACAGGGCGAGGGATGGGGTAACATATATAACTCGACTTGGGGTTGACGAGAAGTACGGGGATTGACACATGGGTTCAACGTATATTACAACTTGAAGTAAACTAATTTACTACAATACAGACACCTATCATGACATATGAAAATATTTATAAAATATTTTAGGCGTATTTACACTACAACACGTGGCTTAACTAAAGCGAAATACAATTTTACGTTTATATTTTAAAAACAAAGTATGCTTCCCAGAAATTCCGATAGCATCGGAATAAAAAAAGAAAAAAGACATAAACAGGAAAAATAACGAGTGTACCGAAAAGACTAAAATTGGTGCTTCCGGAAATTCTACAGATGACCAAAAAAAAATTTAAATTTTGAATTTTTTTTTAAGTTTAATCCTAAAAATAAAACTATGGAATGGACTCATGACTTAGCAAAGAAATGTGCTAACGAAAGGTTCCAAACCAAACTGAATCTTTGAATCCACCGAAGTGTATTAGAATTTCTTCTTGCAAATGGAATCAATTTGACATTTCATGGATCCATTCCCTAAGATGATGAGATAAATCCTTTGTCGAAAAAACACCACCAATAAAACATAAAAAATCAAAGTTGCATGACAAACGGAAGGGGACATGGCAAGAAAGAGGATGGAGGAGAGGATCGGAAGCACAAAAAGTAAGCCCTAAACCCTATAAAACCAAGAATTAAACATTAAGAACATCATTTTTCACTTTTTGTTTGCAAATTATAGGAGGTTGAGGCACGAAAGCACCTAACGATGAAGCATTTAGAGACCATTAACATAGTAGTGACAACCTAATATCATACATTTGGAGAGTGAATTTGGCATATCAACATTCTCATTAGGAAATTTTGGAGTGAAAAATCTTTAGAAATCTTTCATTTTTAGCCAAAAAAACAATCCTCTCTACGATTATGAATGTAGCTCACGAAATTTATGATGTAATTTGTCAACACCTTATTTTGACATATCTAAAATGAAATATGAAATTAGAGTTTACTATGTACTATAAATTTTGATGTTTTTGTTAAATGTTTAATCATTTAATATTCGGAAATAAGGAAATTTTAATTATGTAATTTGTTTATATAGTATTCTACGAATGATGAATCGAATATAGAATACGAATTGTGACTATATGAATGAGGAATCTAAATAAATAACATGAATTTTTATGGCATGAATGATGAAATTAGAAAACAAGTAATCTGTATTTTTTATAATTTTTTTTCCAAAACTTGATTCTCTTTCTTGTAGGATATAAGTTAAATATATATTCATAAAAAAAAATTAGGGTTTGGATGCTAATTCCATAGTTCCCTGCAACATACACCTCCCCTCACATCTACCTAAGTAACCAACCAACCGGGGTAAACATGAGTTGTGGGAAGTTAAGATCAGACTCAACCTCCTTAGCGACTTTAAGGAAGTGGAATCGAGGCAAAAAAAACAAAAAAACAAAAAATCAAAAACCCATAACACGAGACTCCCCTGCACTGGTACAAGATCCTCAAAGGCTATCCCAATCATCAAGCTAACTTGTCCCCTGGGTCCCATTGAATGCTAAAGAAAACCACCAGAAGCTCCCTTGATATGGGAAAGGGTGCACCCTGGGAGGCTCTGGATGCACCCATAACATGGGCATGTGTGCGTCCAGGGGACTCAATTTCCCATACTTGTGCTCGTGTCCATGGAATTTAAGGCACTTTTTAAGCCTAGAATCCAGGACACCGCTAGAACTTCATGTAGCTTTCATAAATCATTAAACACATGATGACAATGCCAAATAACCAAAAAACTGACTCTAGGACTAGGCTCGACCATACCCAACCCAGGGATCGACACTCTGTCAAACACTTGGAATGAATGAAATCTACGAGGTATATGATATAATATAGAGCATGAATGATTGAAAAATAAATTACATGAAGGATCACCACCCTCTTACTTGAACATATATGACATTAATTAGGTCTTTCATCCATTAGTTTAACAATTACAAATAAATACATGAAATAACCATGAGATGAACCATTCATGTAAACATGCTTATAACTAGACATAAAACCATGGGAATTATTGAGATAACAGACCATTAAATCCACACATTAATAAGTACAAGAGCAAGAGAACTGAGCTTCCATTAAACATAGGCAAATATCGACTAGGTTCAAGACTTCCACATACCATCACAACCATAGACATGGGTTGAGCCAAATCTCTCTTCATCTAGTCACCCTTGTGCCATATTCCAAGCATGAAAGCATGAATGGGATATCATGGATAAAAAAAATCCAAAACAACCAAGGGAATCTAGAGATTAAACCATCTCCACCCGTCACCATACCGTGATCACACCAAAATCGATGCCCTAATCACAAAATCGAACCGAACTTGGGATGCCATCCAGAATCCATCACTATCCATGAGGAATTTTATGTCTCCCTATCTCTCGGGCTTTACCGCAATCCAATACCGAATCACTAGAACCTAAATTGAGACACCATACTCAGGGCTTTACGGTGTATCCCACCAAAACCGGTCAAGGGATTCCTAGGCCTTCGGAAAAATTTTCATTGAGACCACCTCTCCCTCAAATTACGAAATCCATCGAGCAAATTCCCAAGCTCAAAACCGAGATCAAAATCCCAACACACGACATGGCATCTAGAAAAAGGAAAGACAAGGATGAAAAAACATTGTCAAAACCCGGCAAAAACCATGCCACCGACAACAAGAGAACCAAATACCAACATGCATAAGCCATGCATGTCCAAACTAGCTAGAAAAAATCACAGATGCAATATGTTACCTGCAAGTATTCCTGCTAAAAATACTAGATCCTGCTCTTCCTTGCTTTCCTTTCCTTTCCGTGTCCTTCCTTTGCTTAATTTCCTCCTTCTTGGCTCTATGAGAGAGAATAAGGAGAGAGCTCCAAAAATGAACTGACAAAAAGCTACACTGACAAAAGGTACCAACTAAACCTCAGAAACCTTTTTATTAATTAGGCCTCTATTTTATTCAATTTCCATTATTTTCATTTATTTTCCTCCTTGCATGCAACCTGTGACCTTTTACCTTCCTTTTCTCCTAATTTCCTTTATTTTCATAAATAAATGTGCCAAAAATACTTTTTGTCTCTTTAATTCCTTAGCCATTCCCTTTGCCAATTTTCCTTAGACATAACCACATGTCTAGTGGTGCCCACTAGGATATCTTGCCCAACATTCAGCTTGGAATAAGTGTCCCTTAACTATGGTTTTATTCTGCCTTTATTAACTTTTATTACATGAACTTTTAGCCCAGGTTTGTAACAAAACCCTCCCCGTTGGGGAACACCATCCTCGGTGTTAAACAAGACCGACACCTTAGCAAAACCACTGAAAAGAAAACATACTACTCATGGTGATTTATAACTTAGCTTAATGTAGTATTTACAATGAGTAGCCTAATCAAAAGCAAAACCACGATAACATGACCATATACATCCATACCGCTTATTGGATCTTTATAACTTATCTCATGGTGGTATTGACATCCATATACATATGTACATATACCAAAACATCACCAAAACATATACAAATCATATAACAAACATCATACCAAAACTGCTTTTCCTCAACCGACAAACAATGAAGGATACATAGACCGCATCTGATCTTCCATCTCCCATGTAGCTTCGTCGGGGCCAAAGTGCTTCCACTGCACTTTAATTTGCTCGATGTCTTGGTTACTAAGCATGAGTTGATTCCGTTGCAATATGCACTGAGGTTTTGGTTGGAATTCTCCTTCTTGATCCACCTGCAATACAAACCAATCAATAACATGATCATCATCCTTTATATACCTTTTAAGAAATGAAACATGAAACACATCATGGACTTTCACTGTTGGAGGCAGTGCAAGTCAATAGGCCACTGGTCCAATCCTCTCAGGGATCTCAAAAGTCCTTTAATACCATGGTGCCAACTTGGCACATTATTTGATCCTCAAGGAGCTCTTCTTTGGCTTGATGTGTAAATAAACATGCCCCCCAACCTGAAACTCCTTAAATACTTTGTGTTGGTCTACGTAACTCTTATGTTTGTCCTGTGTTGCCTTTAGGTTCTTCTTTATAATCTGCATTTCCTGCTCCATTTCTACCAACATGTCCAGTCTAATCAGTACCCTATTAACTGGATCACTCCAACTGATGGGAGTATTACAACTCCGCCCATATAGTGCCTTGAAGGGACCCATACCCAATGAATCTTGATACCCATTGTTGTACGCAAGCTAAACCAATATTAGATACTCTTCCCATGTCTATTGTTGATGCATCACATACATCCTCAACATGTCCTAAAAGATCTTGTTGACCCTCTCATTCTTTCCATCTCTCTAGGATGATAAGTTGTGTTGAAGGCCAACTCGGTGCCCAAACCTACATAGTTCCTTCCAAAACTTGGAAGTGAACTTTACATCCTTATTTGGCACCATCTTCTTTGGAACACCATGCAATATGAAAATGTCTCTGATGGACACTTATGCTACATCGCTAGCTAAATACGTAGTCTCCACTAGGATGAAGTGTGCAACCTTTTTCAACTTGTCCACAACCACCATGATAGAATCATGTTATCTCATTGTCCTCGACAACCCTATAATAAAGTCCATGGAAATTGACCTCTCATTTCCATTCCAGAATCGCAATAGGTTGTAGTGGACCACCTGGATTCCTACACTCCGCCTTTACCTGCTAAAAGTCCAAACACCTAGCCACGACTAAGCTACATCCCTCCTCAAATTTGGCCAATAATATAACCACTTCACTATAGCCAATGTCTTTTGATATCTGGGTTCTTAGAAATATGGTTCTCACCGTCCCTCGGGAATCTACCTTCTTGACTCACTATTCACTGGCACAAATATCCTTGTCTCTAAACAAAACCAGGCTGTCATGGTGAGATGATAGTCCACATCTGTCTGCCTATACATGTGCCTACTCTCTTGTTTGCAATATGTGCCTAAGCTCCATATACCCGACGTCACCTGTGACACCTCGAGATCCTGTCTTGTAAATCTATCCCATACACTGGAAAGGTGCTCTTTTTAATAATTTTATTTTATATCATGTAACTGAGCATATACGACCTTGTTCTCTACCTTATGTTGATATTACTTGATCTCAAAATCAAACTCATTGATTGTATCCAACCATCTAACTTGCTTGGCATTCAGAATTTTGTTGGTCAAACAGAGCCTCAACTACTTTTATCACTCATCATTTGTTTACTCCTCCTACCAAGAAGATAGTGCCTCCACATCTTCAGTGCATGGATGATCACTGCTAGATCAAGATAATGCGTCGGATAGTTCTTCTCGTGTTCATTTAGTTTCTATGAATCGTGGAATACCACATGTACATCCTGCATAAGGACTCCACTAAGCCCTCTTTTGCAAGCATCTGTACATATTATAATCTCTTTTTCAAAATTTTCGATCTTTAACACTGGAGCATGTGACTGACGCCCAGAAGTTTGCTATGATAAGCCTCACGTTCCCTCATCCCTCGAACTGTACCCGCACTATACAAAGCTGATGTAATCTGATAAGGAATCTGTGTGAAATTCCTAATGAACCTCCTGTAATAACCCGGCAATCTCATGAAATATCTCACCTCATATACATTTCTAGGAGCTTCCCACCCCATGATGTCTCTTACCTTTTATGGATCAACTGTTATGTCTTCCTTGGAGACAACATGTCCCAAGTAATGTACCTCAGTTTGAAAGAAACTAAATTTGTTGAAGTTAGGATAGAATTGATGTTCTCTCAACAATCTCAACACTACACCCAAATGCTCAACATTATCTTCCTCATTCTTGGAATATGCCAAGATGCCATCGACGAAAATAATCACAAACTTGTCCAAATAAGGGCGCAACACACTATTCATCAAACACATAACTATGGTTGGACTATTAGTCAAACCGAAAGGAACTACAACAAACTCGTAATGCCCATACCTGGTCTTGAATGTAGCCTTGTAAATTTCCTCTTCTTTGATACGTACCTAATGATACCCTAACATCAATTCGATCTTAGAGAACAGTGTTGCTCCCTTCAGCTGATCAAAAAAATCATCAATCCTCAGTAATGGGTACCTGTTTTTTATGGTCACTTTCTTCAGCTGTATGTAATCAACGTATAATCTAAGAGTGTCATCCTTCTTGTTCACGAGCAACCTAGTGCGTCCCATGGCGATACACTTGGCCCAATGTATCCCTTATCAAACACCTCTTTCAATTGCAAATTTAACTCTACCATCTCAATTGTGTTCATCCTGTAAGGTGCCTTTGATGTTGGTGTTGCCCCTGATACCAACTCAATAGAAAATTCTACCTCCCTGTGAGGTGGAAACTCTGAAATCTCTGCTGGAAACACATCCTGAAACTGTTGTAGAACTGGATACATGCTCAAAACATATACATCCTCAACTTCCTTACCTTTTTCACTAGAGATATGAACCAAAAATAGAACACACCCTTTCCTGCAACTACGCTTGGCCTGCATGGTTGTCACCATCCTAACTGATGTTCCTTTCTTCTTTCCTTGTAAGACTCTTGGTTCCCCATTGTCATCCAAGCGCTCAATGGATTTTTCATAACAATCCACCTTGGTCCTATGGATATATAGCCAATCCATACCCAATAGCATGTTATATGATCCCAACGAAAATATGTTCAAGTGCATTGTTGTAGGCATACCATTTAACTCAAATGCACAAGATCTTACCCAACGGTGAACTATTTTCTTGGTACCTGTACCCAACTACACTAACCAAGATTATGCATACATTTATTTTCTCAAACCACACTTATCCACTAGGTCAGGACTAATGTAACTATATCCATCCCAGTGATAAAATCTTGATGATATTTCTGCCTGTTGTCCACAACTACATAAATTTGAGGAATGCTATGACCAACATCCCCAACTGTCTACACCTCTTGTGCATTAGAGATATGGGGTATACCACCCTAATATTGCAGACAATCCCTCTTATGATGATCCTTGCCACATATCCAACACTGCAACGGTGCTCTACCATCACCTCTAGTCAGTTGCTCTCTAGCTCCCTTCCCAGTTGTATTGAACTTCTTGTAAGGAACCACATTTTATTTCTCACCTACATCTTCTGGTCTTTCCCGCTTTGGTGGCCATATTCCTCTAGCTTTCTCATTTCCTTTCAAATCATGCTAAGGCTCAATTTTGCGTTGCTCATAACAATGCTTCAACTTTTGAATGGCCTCCTCCAATGATCTAGGATCATTGAACTCAATTCAGTCTTTGTATGCTACTAGTAACCCATTGATGAATCTTTGAACCTTAGCCTTCTCCTCTTGAGATAAGGCACATATTTTACCAACTCCAAGAACCTGCTAGTATACTCATCATTTGTCATGGAACCCATCTGCAACTCATAAAACTCCTTAGCTTTTGCATCATAGTACCTCTTCGATAGATACTTCTTCCCAAATAACCTTTCAAACTCACTCCAAGTCAGTTCCTCCTTATAAATACCCCTAACATTCTTCACATATTACCACCAAATATATGCTTTACCTTTGAGACTGAATGTGGCTATTATGGCTTTCATGTCTTCTGAATAGTCATGAAACCTTAAGAGTTTCCTCATACAAAGCAGCCATGCCTCTGCATCCCGTGGTTTCTTCATCTCTTCGTCAAATGTAGGTGGCTTTTCTTTCTTAAAATCATTCGATAAATACCCCTTGTCACTCCTCCTGTAAGGATGATAGCGATGCTGATCATATTTCCTAGCATAACCATAACTAGAGTAGTACATGTCTTTATCACCTCTCCTATCCAAAATGTCCAAGAATCTGCCATCTCTAATCGTGTCATCTATACTCGACCTGTAACCACCAGGATACCTACTTCCTTATGCCAAATTAGTTTCGTCCTCCTGTCTATAATTGATCCGAAGTGGCTCATTTCGCTGCAAATTTGGCAAACTCTAAAGGATTTCCCAATTCACTTCTGCTTGTTTTTCTTGTGCCTGTATGATTATTTCATTGTCCAACTTACAACTCCTTATCTCTTCCTTCAAAATTCTCAGTGTATCTGCTAAATCAGATGTGTGCCCAACATTATTTTTCTAATTGGAATCATAAGGAGAATATTTGTAGTCTACCATCTGGTTATCCATCTTTGATTTCTTCCTCCAAGGCATCTCATGACAGCTTAAACCAAATCACAATAAACCAACGTACCTTAGCATAATTCGGGGAGGATATATCATCAGCAATGTCAACCAATCAACATAATACATGTATAAACATATTTTTATAAAAACATATATACTTATAACACATGGTATATTAGCACATAAACATCATTCTAGTTAGAGTCCAGCCATCAATGAACGACCACATCAACTACACACCATGACCTCATGCATGTCAACCTCAACCATACCATTGTACACTCGACAACATGTAAGCACAATACATGTATAACTAGTCATATGCTCATATAAAACACATTGAAAACAACAACATCAACCCTCCCTTGGCGACACCACTGCCACCATGACCAACACCATATAGATGTAACAAGTACATGTACCATAACATGAGAAACATATACACGATCGACGACAATAAGCTTGACAACATTTGACTTTTCCCAAGGAGAGCACAACCACATCTCCCCTCACATATACCCAAGTAACCGGCGTAAACATGAGCTGAGGGAAGTTAAGCATGGACTCAACCTCCTTGGTGACTTTAAGGAAGTGGAATCGATGCAAAATAATAATAATAATAAAACAGACTCCATGCACCTACTACACGACCCCCAGAGGCTATCCCATTCATCAAGCTGACTTGCCCCTGGGTCCCATTGACTTTTGCTAAAGAAAACCCCTGGACACTCCCTTGATATGGGCAAGGGTGCGTCTGGGAGGCTTTGGACGCACCCATAGCATGGGCATGCGTGTGTCTAGGGAATCAATTGCTCAAACTTGTGCCTACATCCATGGAATTTAAGGAAATTTTTAAGCCGAGGATCTATAACACTACCTAGAACTTCATGTAGCTTTCATAAATCATTAAAAACATGAAAAAAATGTCAAATAACCAAAAACTGACTTCGGGACTAGACTTAACCATCCCCAACCGGGACTGACATTCTGTCAAACACTTTGCACGAATGAAATATACAGGTCTAAGATACAAGACATAGCATGAATGAATCAATACGCTTATGAAACATCACAAGATGGATCACCACCCTCTTCCTTGAACAAATATGACATAAATTAGGTCCTGCATCCATTATTTTAACAATTACAATTAAATACATGAAATGAACATGACATGAACCAATCATTTAAACATGCTTATAACCAATACAAAACCATGGAAATAATAGTGAGATAACAACCATTAAATCCACACATTAATAATTATAAGAGCAAGAGAACTTAACTTCCATTAAACATAGGTAAATACTGACCATGTACGGGACTTCCATGAACCACCCGACCATAGACATGCTTTAGCCAAATCCCTCTTCAGTCAGTCACACCCATGCGATATTCCAAGTATGAATGTGGGATCTCATGGATAAACCAATCCAAAACAACCAAGGGAATCTGGAGGTTAAACCACCTCAATCCTCACCATATTGTGATTACGCCAAAACGGTTTCCCCGATCACAAAACCGAACTGAACTTAGAATTCCATCCGAAATCCATCACTATCCTTGAGGAATTTTCCATCTCCCTGTCTCTCAGGATTTACCACAATCCAATCCCGGATCACTAGGCCCTAAATCGAGACACCACCCTCAAGTTTTACCATGCATCCTGCCAAAATCAGTCAAGGGATTCCTAGGCCTTTGGGATTTTTTTCTTTGAGACCACCTTTGCCCCAGATTTCGAAATCCATCTGGCAGTTACCAAGCTCAAAACCAAGATCAAAATCTAAACACACCATGGAATCCAGAAAAAGGCAAAGCAAGGGTGAAAACCATTGTCAAAACCCGACAAAACCATGCCACCGACAACAAGAGAACCAAATACCAACATGCGTAAGCCATGCACGTCCAAACCATCTAGGAAATCACACATGCAATATGTTACCTGTAAGTATTCATGTTGAAGCTACTAGGATCTTGATCTTCCTTGCTTAATCCTTGTTTTCCTTTCCTTTGCTTGCTTTCCTCCTTCTTGGCAAGAAAACTCTAAGTACCCAAGAGTGTGAGAGAGAGAGAATAATGAGAGAGCTCCAAAATTGAACTGACAAAAAACTACACTAACAAAAGGTACCAACTGATCTTCATAAGACTTTTTATCAATTAGGCCTCTATTTTCTTCATTTTCCATTGTTTTCCTTCATTTTCCTCCTCACATGCAACCTATGACCTTTTACCTTCCTTTTCTCCTAATTTCCTTTATTTTCATAAATAAATGTGCCAAAAGTACTTTTTGCCTCTATAATTCCTTAGCCATTACCTTTGCCAAATTTCCTTAGCCATTGCCTTTGCCAAATTTCCTTAGCCATAACCACATATCCAGTGATGCCCACTAGGATATGTTTTCCCAACATTCAGCTTGGAATAAGTGTCCCTTAACCCTAGTCTTATTTTGCCTTTATTAACTTTTATTACATGAAATTTTAGCCCGGGTCTGTTACAATTCCTAATTTTGGGATGGTTGACAAAGCCACTTTAGAACCTTCTGCCATTCCCAATTCACCCACAATTCTTGTATCTTTGGAGTAGGTTGAGTTTTGTATCATTTTTGGATAAGGGTTGTGATTAATTCTTGTAGAGTCTAAGACCTTTATAGGATATGTCAGACTATCTGATGGGTTAAGAGTTTGGTTTATATAGGGACAATGTGCATCTTCAGCAACAAAGGTGCATCAGTCACAAAAGCATTTCATATTCTATTACAGTAGAGGAGGCGCAAAAATGTGATAGGAGGACAACACGTGTGAGAGTTAGAGGGTGCATGCATGGACCACCCTCAAGTTTTTCCCAGTAATATAGGACTTTTCCTAAAATTTAGCATTTGAGTTTGAGTTTTGGGTGAGTTGTATTGATTTCATTTCTCGAGTTAAAGAGACAATAGTAGTAGTTATGACAATCCATTTAGTTTTCTCTATTCATATTTTTCATTGTTATGTGTTTCGATTTTTTAGCATAGATAAGATTTGCAGCTTTGGGAGAAAATTAGATATTTCCATTTTTAGATGTTAGGGTTTTAATCTGAGCAAAATTGTTACATGAGTTGATTGATAATTTCAATAGAATTGGAATTATAGTTGACAAGGATTTCCAGGGAACCTACTTTCCCTATAGTACTTCTTGACAACAGTTGCAATATTGGACGGCTTGTGCCTACGGGTCCCAGTGAAAATGGAAAAAAGGTACCCTAAATTCCATTAGACATTGCATTTTTTTTCCAAATTTGTTTCAGATAACTTGCTTGTGCATTATTTCCAAAGTAAGACCTGCACTTTAAATATTTTCAAGTCACTCATTGCTACTGAATATATTGTTGTGCATTTCAACAATATCTTAACGGAGCCTGTTGTTTGTTGTTGAATATACATTGATGAGCACATAAGGTCAATGATAATGTGACAACTTCAGTATGACTCAAAGCCTATTGAATTGAGCATCATTAGATACCCCTCCTGGGAATTTTATATAGGAAACATGTAGAAACCCACAACATCGATACAGTTGAAATGAAGATAAATAACATATCTTTAGACAAACTATATAATAGTATAATCACATGGGAATGCAACAAAAAATTTATGGATCCAATGATTCATGTTAGTACTCCTCTTCTCCCAATTATGAGGTTTGAATATTTTTTTATTTCGAGTTTCACAAACATTTAATGCATGGGCCAGTGTAAGTATGAAAAATGAGTCGGAGATAATTCAATATAGGAAAGGAGAAAGATGCAAAACTTCAGATATAGATATCAATCTTAACAAATAAGGAAGCAACCCATGAATAATCAAAAGTAGCAATCTTAACATACAATTTGAAAATTCAAATTAAAAAATATACAAAATTCAAATCTAAGCATGCTCTTTCACAAGGAAAATCCACAAAAATTTTCAACTCTGGCCACACTAATTGGCATCAGTCAAGGAAAAAATTCAATGAGAAAAATGGATAAGGAAAATATGGTGTCTCACCTTGTTATGTACTACAATTAATTAGTATTATCTCTTGTAATGTTTATCTAGTTTAGGAAACCCACTACAGTGATGGAATTACCTTCAAAGAGGCAATATTTTCATCAATAGATTCCCAAGAAAACCATCCAACATGTTCCATTTTCATTTGTGATGTTTGTATGTTAACCTACTACAATGAGAGAATTGTCTTTTAAGTAGATTCTATAGTAACATGTGCATGTAGATTTGGTAAAAGAGAGGAAAAACACACCTCATTATCGAAGGTAGAAAATCAGTGCATTCAACTAGAAATATTAATGTTGGACACTAACAGAAAATGTTGAATTAGAAAACAAAAAAAAATTCCTGAGAATTTATCCCCCACAATACCCAATCTGTTAATAATTTAATATAATATCGAGCGTGTAACATGATACAATATACATACATGCAAGCATGGCATCAACAAAAGCATAACATAAACATAATGCATATTTTTTGTTTTATTATCAACTACTCTCTGAGATATCAGATACACATTCTTTTGTCTACTATTAGTTGGACCAATGGGTAACTTGATTAATTGTTGGTGCATATAAGCATTTATTGTAAATAGAGTCTAGATTATATACTTACATTTTGCTAGTTTATGCTTAAATTAAAATAAACGACTTGCAACAAAAGTGATCAACATCCAGATAAGTTTGTGCATCAACTTTAACAAGTTGCATGAGCCTCAATACTTTGAGATAAGAGAAAAAAAAAGGGCTTGATTCATAACTCTAATAACTCAAGGTTATCACCTTTGCAGTATTGAAAACCAAAATTTTTCAATTAGGGAGAATGCTAACAGACCACAGGGGTATTTTATAGTGTTTACAATTAAAGATGGCTCTTCCAACATTATTTGAATCATAATTTACAATAAATGCAACAACACAACTTCCAGCTCCCACATAATATACATAAGCCTGAATAGGCAACACGTAAGTCATTTTTGTCCTTCGTAGAATTATTTAAGAAAGTAGGAGAAACGTTTCTATTTTATGTATACACAGAAATCATATATGTACAATGCAATCAAGCAAAACAAAGCTTACTTGCTGGAAATTCCCAAGGGACGTAACAACAAGATCACCACTGACTAAATCAGGTTCACAAAGCTTTATGGATTTGTGTAATTCCTTGAGATGAACCCATGTTGGTCATCTCATAAGTCTTGCCAAAGACACATAGTCAAAAGCAATAGGTTGTGTTCTAAAGCTCATAAGTAATTTCACTATTCACAAGGCTGGATATTAAAAGGAAAATGCAAGAATT
Source organism: Pinus albicaulis (assembly GCA_034641835.2). Lineage (NCBI taxonomy): Eukaryota > Viridiplantae > Streptophyta > Pinopsida > Pinales > Pinaceae > Pinus > Pinus albicaulis. The sequence goes on from CM076571.1 coordinate 796,820,799, forward strand.
ACGTAAGACTTGAGGAAATTCACATCATAGCAAATGAACAATAATTCAAGCTTTCTCCAGTTTTTATCAATTAAGAATGTTTTTTCTATTAAGCCCTAAAACATAAAATACATTACAAAAAATTTCAATTCCCTTGCCAAATAAATATATAACCTGATAGATTTTGTAAGTATGAAATTCAAATCCTGAAAAAGCTTCTCTCAATTTTGCAAAACTGCTAGACATCAAATGAAAATTTCAGAGAATATATCACATCCAAGATATAATGTACCATATTCATATATGGGTGCATCATAGTCATAAGAGGTTACAATGAAAGGCCCTCCTGTTGTACGACCAAAATGTGTTCCTCCATGGTATTGTAATATAAAAAGATCATAATCATACATAATTTAGACAAAAAATTTGTATATGAACATCACATGTTGGGGTGATCCAATTGTTAGTGTGCAAAGACTACCATGTAGTAGTTTACAAAATATCCACCCTTCACTAAAATGTGAGAAATTGCAAAGGCCAGATCTTCCACTGGTCTAAGTACAAAAAATTTGAGATATGATATTAGGTTGTAAGTTTCTTTCTCTACAAGGATATTATTGAATTAAAAACTTTGTTGCAACCACCTGTTTCATGTGCATTTAATTTCCTTGTCATCGTTATAGTTCTGAATCTCTCATTATATTCTTAGCATATTGGCATATTTGCATGAAGCGCTGGATCTAAAGGTTGTTCACAATGATATTAAATCAAACAACATCTATCATGAATTCAATGCATATGTTTCTAATTATGGGTTAGAAATTATTCTTGGATCATGAAAGAGCCATGTTACAATGAGACTAACGAGAAAATTTGGGTACAATGACACTAACTTTCCCAACTTTCCTCTTATTAGACAATTATTTGTTTTTTCTAGTCCCACTCTTCCATGTTACAATAAATATGGTTTATTCAACAGGCAGACTCTTTGGCCATGATTCCATGGATAAGTGTGACCTTTCATATCCCAAGACTTGACTAAACATGCATCTAAGTCTACCTGCATTTATGTAATTTTAAGGAAATAAGCATGTCGCTCCCCTTATCTAGTATATATTTCTATATAATTTGAGAAATTATTATCTAATCCCCCGATTTCTCTTATCTCCTGGTTAATTAATTGGCTACATACTGAATTTTAGGATTAAAATGATTTAAAATTGCAACATGCATGTTGGATACTCTCATCTGCTTGCTTGCCCGATGCAAGCAAAAGTGTATTTCAATTTTCCTTGCACAAATACATTTATTTCAAATTGATGGAGTTGTCTAGCTAATTTGGACTCTCGACATAAAGTCGTCTTGGATATATACAATCCATGGGCATCTGTAGTAAATACAGCAGCCCTTTATATGGGTTAGAAAATGTTTTTGAGTGATATGTCACATAAACTTAAGATTCTAACAAAATATCTTGATATTTTGCATGAATTTGTTTATAGTGAGATAATTAGATGATTGAATTACAAAACAAGATTCTGAGTGGCCTCTGGTAAATATATTTTTTTAGATGATATATTCGAAAGATGTTTGCTATTTTGGAACATTGCCACTAGTTAGGATTTTCCCAACACAATGGTCAATGAATAACATTGCATTTCATATTTGTATATCAGTTGGATGAATTTCCTTAACAGAAGTTGGCTTCTCCACTATTTGAATTTTGAAGTCAATGGCTCCAATGGTTACTTATGACACAATATTTTATGTTTTTTTGGTTGTTAAACCCCTTTGGACCTAAGATATTTTGAAACTCCCCATAATATATCATCAATACAACCAAAAATCCTTCGGCTAGCTCTAATTATTACTTATAATGTAGTGTTTGTACTTTTTTTGTCTCATTTGACCCAAGAGGTTATGTAACTCTTCACAAGAGATCACCAAAAATAACCACTAGACCTTTGGCTATAGAGCTATGACTGTGGGTAAATATTTTGTTCAAATTCACCCAAGACTTGCACCTAGACTCATTTGCAAAAAGGAGTACATTTTCACATGGTCCACCCTAACAACACAACCACATTATTATGAGAACCATTATCATTGCATTAGCACAACCCACACCTTGAAATGCTTGCTTAACAACATTATTGTCGGGAGTGTGCCCTCCAAGTTTTGAATCTGGCTCATCACCACTGTGAGCATTCCAACTTGCTGCTAGACCATCTCCTGAGTGATGCTGTAATATTTGTATTTTCCCAAAGTTTGTGCATTGTGTTGTAACTTGTTATGGTTGGTTTTATGTTCGCATGAAGTTTTATTTGGATGGTTTGTTCCTATTTAGTTGTCTTGTAAACATTTTTGTTAGTTTTTGAATTTCTTGTCTATATTATACTTGCAGATCAAATTCAACTGTGAATTCATGCACTGCTCGAGTGAGTTATTTGATATTTTTACACTAATATTACTATCAGTTGTATTGTTCTTGTTGGATCCATTTGTATACATAATCAAAATCTGTCAAAATCAACACTTTTAGGTGCTTAATGATATTTTTGGTAGCACATTGGAGCTTTTATAAACATCAAATTGGATGACTTAATTTATAAATGCTTTTACTATTACTTCTAGATATGTTCCTCCAGAGTATGTAAATACAGGTTTGTTGAATGAAAGAAGTGATGTCTATAGTTTTGGGGTCCTACTCTTAGAGGTTATCATTGGATGAGAGCCAGTTGACTATGGTAGACCTGTAGGAGAGGTACTTCTGTATTACATTATATTTTATAAGTATAGACAAGAGGCTATAAATAGAGATCCACTCATCAAATTCACATTGGAATAATCACGCGGGCTAATGATGCAGGTGAATCTTGTTGATTGGTTAAAGATGATGGTAGGGAACAGACGCTCTGAAGAAGTTCTAGATCCAAATATGGAAGCAAAACCATCTACACGAGGTCTCAAGAAGGCACTTTTGGTGGCACTAAGATGTGTTGATCTAGATGCAAAAAAGAGGCCAAAGATGGGCCAAGTTGTTCACGTGCATGAAGCACATGAATTGTCATTTCCTGAGGTATTTTTTTCCATTCCCCACTCATTTCCCTTAGATCTATTTACTTGATAATTCATTGGTTTAGCATAGATGACAACATGATTGTATATTACAGTCAAATAGAGATAAATGTTAAATTCATTTAATTATAGCATCGAAGAATCAGAGCATAGTGGGCCAGAAACATAGAAGTTGGGACTCAATATAAAACTTACCGAATTCCAAAAGGCAACCCTGTTTCCGGAGCTAGAAGGTAAAAAGCACAACAATGATTTGTGGACAACACAGATGATTGAGGTCCAAACATAAATGGTCATAAAATATAAATGATTTCAGGCATGGTATCAGCCAACAAATCCATATTGCAAAAAGAAGTAAATGAACAATGTAAAAATAATGATACTTTAGACAATAGAGGTAGAATTTGGCACAATTTCCTAGCAATTATTTTCTTATTTAGCAATGTATTGGGTCAAGAAGTAGCACCTATCTACTTATCCACATTACAAACAGAACTAATATGTTGTCTTTAAAGCCAGTGCAACAAAATTATACAACATAGAAAGAAAAAAAATGTTTTTTCTTGAAAGCTTAAATTATGTTCAGAAAACAAGATGATATTCATATAATAGCAAACCTGATGTGCAAAGGTTGCAGCTTCAATTGCAGCACCACAAGAATGTTGGATTGATAAGTACCAGCAGAGGATCCTAGACCATAAATACTCTTTTCATATGCAACCCTCAAGACTTGACCATTCCTTTCCATTTTTGGTCCATTAGTTGCCTCCAATGCATTTGTTGCTTTTTTAACCTAGAAGGATACTCATGCATATAAAAACAAACTATGCATATGAAAAAGGAAAATTAGTAGCAAAGAATGGGAATAACCTTTGGATATTTCATAAATAAATGTATGAAACTCAATACCAAATGAAAAGGTACAAGTGAAAAGCCCCTTGAAACATGAGTAAATTTGTCACGAACAAATCAAAGGTCCTACAAAAAATTTAGGTCGTGACACTTATCATCTAGAAAGATTAACTTATTCTTTAATCGCATGCAGTAGAGTAATCAAATCTATCACGATTATCTTTATAGGTGGATGATTGGAAAATTCATAATGTAGCATCTCTCATCAAAATTCTAATCTACTAATTTCTACTGATACATATCTAGCAAATTCAAAAAATGAGAATTAAAAGCTAAATATATTGTTAGAGATGCTCCAACAGTGTTGTTCGTCAAATCTCATTGATTTTCTCTGGAATTTGGAAGTTTTGGTGCTTCATTACTTTTTATGAACATGCATTTCTTACACATATACATAATTTCATATGAACATGCACTTCTTATGGACAAAAAACTTATATTTGTGCTTGAAGAATAGTTTGAATTACCTAAAGGAATGTTTTAAACCCAGGGCTAAGGCATCTTGAGAACCAAGTTCTTCTCCACATATTTGTACCCTTACACATGTTGATGAATATTTAAAGATGGAAACATAGCTTCTACTCATGTGATTCCATATCTTCACACAGATTAGTCTTCTTACCCACGAAGTCTGAAAGGAATATGATAGTAGTCATAGCAAATTATGCAACAAGAAAAAAAAATCACCTTCAAATGAAACACACATGTTTTCATGTGTCTTTAGCATCCGTTATCAAACCAAGTTTTCCTAGAAGTTGTGTAAGAGGAAAGTATACCCGAGGTAAACACAAACCAACCTTTTAGATGCAGAATCTAGCCAATCTGCATCCAGAGAGGGCTCTCTCTTTATGATTTATCTTTGTTTTTGGAAGGTTTTAGGCTAGTTATAGATTCAAAGTTTGTTTTGGGAAAATGGTGGAATCCACAAACTAAGGGCAAGGTTGAGAGCTTTCAGTCCATTGGGCTATGGAATCAAAGGATGGTTTTACTGGATTTCTATTCTAAGCACAAGATGGTATTACAGGGCAAGATAGCTAGACAGAGAACAATCCTTAAAATTTAAAGTGGATGGGATGATCTTGAAGGGATGAAAGGCAGCTAAGAATCTTTCACCATGTTCAAAAGAAAGAAGTGAAATGACTACAAACAAAGAGCAATGAAGGATTATTTATTATAGTAATCAACAATGTTTAAATTAGAAAAGCAGGAGCATTTAAGAATTCATGCTTATAGCTAATTTAGAAGAAAACATTAAGAACAATCACATTTGAAAACAGAGTACAATTAAGCAAATTCTGTTTCAATCCTTTATGTAAATTATTCAGAAATGGATATGATGGTATTATAAACTAATATAAAATTTCAGACAAAAGGTAGAAACACTTATTGAACTGTAGTCCAACACATGAATCCTGCAACAAGTCCAGTGCTTCAAATCGTCATCCAGTAAGCCACAAGTAAATTTCTCCAAAAGCTTTTATTCCGAAAATCTCAATGTTACAACAGAGTAATAGAATCCACCCTCAACTCTCTCTTTGAGGGTTTATTTATACAAAAAATAATCCTAACAATCTTACTCTATCCTAGCCAATAATCCAGGCTGACTTAAAGCATATTTACAAACACACAAGAGACACATGGTCTCGTAAAATAGAATAATGAGTAATGGCTGATGTGTTGTTCCTTTCTTCATGGACGTGCTAAGGATAAGTGCTTAAAATAGGGCTCTGTGCTGTCCTTTGCATATTCCTTTGACTTGTTGAATACTCTTTCTTCTTACGGATACTCTTTAACCTTTCATCTGATACTCTTTCATCTGCTTTTCTGCTTTTTACCATTTACTCAATAGTAAAGATAAACTTTTATCCTGAAAACATTTTTTACAAAATTTCCAGCATTTCCTTCCACCACTGATCATCTGGTATCATTGTTCTTCTGAGTTTCCTTAAAGTTTCATCTTCTTCAGTAAGTTTATAAAAAGTGGGCTCGTTCGGAAATAGATACTTTAGTTCATGCTCCAGATGAAATAGATTCCTCACTTTTTCATAAATACTTTTCCCGGTTGGTAATACAGGTTCTGATGAGCTAGTAGAACCTATAGTTGTATGTTTAGCATGAGCTTTGATTCTTTTCTCATAAGTTTCCAAGTCTACTATTTTATCCTCTGTGAGCATGGGACTTGGCAATTCACTGTCGAGCAGAGCTTGAAACTTTTCTCTGAAAACGTTGATATCTACCAAAATGTATGTACACTTTCTTTCTAGATTTTGCATGAAAGTCCTCTTGGTGAAAACTCTTTTTGCTTCCAATACTGAACCTGTTCTGTCATCAATTCCTAGCAATGCTAGCTGTTGTTTTGTTCTGGAATTCAAAAACTGAATGAGCTGCTGGGCTAGCTCTGGCTTGCCTCTTAATTCATGTCTAGTTTTGTTTATTTCCTCTTGGGCTATCTTGACTAACTCAGTCTGCTCAAAAATAGCTTGAATGGAAGGCCAAATATCTCTTATTAAATTAATGATGTTGTCCCAAAGAATATCATTTATTTCATTCAGAGGCTTTTCCGGTGTAAGATCTTTTTGCAAAGCCTCAACCAATTTTTCCAACCTTTTTATTTCTCTGAGGTTGTCAGCAACTGTCTTTTTGGATGTGTCATATTTTCCCTCCAATTTTGTTAATTGTAATTTTGCTTCTTGGAGTTCTGTGACCTTTAGCTGCAAACTCTCCATCTGTTTAATTAAATCCTCAGAATTCAAATTAGAAATGTTTACCTGAGCTGGTTGTTCCTGTTGTCCTGTAGTTGTAGTACCTGTTGCTGAAGCCTGCTTGAGAATTTCCTGTTCCTGCAATGCTTTTTCCAACTCCTTTTCTGTTTCATTTAGTCGCTCTGTCAAATTCAAGAGCAACTCCATCATTTATTCTTGTGAATTTCCTTTTATTACTTCATGTGTCTGGGGGTGCCTCGAGGCTGGTATTTTCAGCTGTTTTCTGAGTGCAGCTATATCATCCTCTTTCTTTTTTATCAGTGCCTCAATACCTTTAGTGTCTTTGGGATTGTGACCCAAACCAATGATGATCTCTTCTAGAGACTTTATTCTATTGTCCTTGGCCTGTGAGGAGGCCCTTTCAATCTTCAATGTTGCAGTGGTATTATTCAAGGAATCTTGTAGCGTTAAAGCTGCCATGGCTTTGTTGGTGAGAGTAGAATAAACCATTTCCCCTGTTTGTCTATGAAGCTCTATCTGATCCAAGGGATGGATATCTTTTGCTAAAACTTCAAAATTTGTTCTGATGTAATCTGTTGCTGAAGTTGGCTTTGGCACCTTTGCTTTAAAGTGGCTCATTAGCATTTTACCTTGTGAAAGATCAAATGCAGACATCAGCCTTTGCTGATTGTGAGGAGCCATCTTCATATACTGATCGTATACCTTCATTTTCAATGGTTCATTCTTTGTTTTGATATTAATGAAGGTTTTCTTAATGTCTCCAGTATCTGTCTTTGGCAGTCTGAAAGAAGATACTTCAGTGCTCAACTGCTTTTGTATCCCTTTCTGGCTTATGTTTGTTTCACTTGCTGTACCTGTTTGCTGACTATCCTCCCTGCCATCATCAAATATTTCATCTATGATCTCTACATCTGGAGGTAGATCAGACTTGTGTTTTTTAGCTTGATAGACTTGTGGGGCTCCTTTTGAAGGTGTGGTATCTGGAGCTAGCCTCTTTTTCCCTATTTCCACATTCAGTGGAGTTTGCATCTGTGGAACTTGGATTTGCTTTGCTGGTGTAGGAGAAGCCTGAGATGGTTCTGGTGCTTTGGAGCTCTGTGATTTTTCTGCCATGACCAGGGTTTCAACGACCTGAACTATAGGTTCTTTTCCTTTACCTTTAGGCTCTGCTGCTACTGATGGGCTGTCTTCCTGTATAGCTTGTTGTAGAGTGGCTGTTGAAGATGTGCCAATATAGGGTACCTGAATTTGATCATATGTTTCTAGGTCAAATTTCTTCTCAGCATCTTTCATAAGTTTATTCAATTTGTCAGCTCCACTTCCCTCTTCAACAAGTGTTCCTTTAACCCATTCATCTTGATTTGCATACTGTTCTATGTCAGGAATTCTGTGATGTGCATAAGGAGATGACTTATTTTTTAATCTTCTTTCACAAATGAAACCAAAAGGGTCATAAGGGACCCAACGGAAAGATGTCTGGAATTTTCTCTCTAAGATAAGTTCTGCTTCTCTTTCAGCTTCTCTGGAATTGCAAATAAAAGGACCTAACTGGCTTTTGATCCTTAACTGTGCTTTCTTCTTTACATTGCAGAAATGGATTACATCTGAGTTATTCATCTGTCTAAAGTATTCCAAAGCAAAAATTCTCATTGGTACATATTTGGGCAACTTGTATGGACGTAATTCACATCCATAAATCCTGATGACTGTATGATTTTGGTATAAGTACCAATCCCCAACTTTATAACTCTTTGACAATTGCAGGGTCTTTCTAATTTCAGTACTAAGCCTGGGGGGAGAAACTCCTGTTAACAAAGTTGTAGCAGGATGTACAAACTGATCAATGAATTCTGAATAAGAGTAGGGGGAATCAGAGGACGAATGAATGATAGGGGACCAAAAAATAACAGACCTGGGATTACCCTTAGCATCAAGTTTCTGAACAGGGAAAGGGAATCTATCTGAGTGATAGAAAATCATGAGATGATAGATAACTGAGGAGTACTTGAAAACCTTTTCATCATCAAGCTTTAAAAATTGATCATGGATTTTGTTGGCAATGAAGGAAGCATAATCATACTTAATCTCAGGAGGCTGCCCAGGGGTAAAGATAGATAGCAAAGCCAGAGTTATCTCATCTACATACTCACTGTTATTGAATCCTAAGACAAAGGATATTATATTCACAATAAGTCTTCCCAATTGGTTGAAAAAGTGAAAACCATAGGGGGGAGTCCCTTTTGGCTGATGCTCAGGTAACATAAAATATTGACACATTGCTTTCAATTTCTCTGGAGTTAACAGTCTAGTTTTCTCAATCAACCCTTCCATGGATAGAGGTGCTAACTCTTGTTCTGGCTCAAATTGTAACATAGCATTGATGGCCTGAGGTGTGATAGGGAACAAAACACTTTGATCAGGAGCCAACACAGCTCTCTGTGTGGGATCATAATTTGCATGACAGTAATGAATGATTTCAGGGAAAACGTGGACTGTAGGAATGAAATACCTTGGGAGATTGGATTCCCACAACCCTATAAGATCTTGCCCTTTTGAGTATTCGTCTCTGCAGCGACAGAAACTCAAACGGGGACTTTCATCAAAATGCAGGTCTTTTATTTGGAAATCTTCATCTATGAGAGGCAAGTAGTCTAAATCTCGGTGAGGAGCATTCAAAGGAGTGACATTTAGAGCAGTAGGGGCCTCCATTTTGGTTCTTGTGGATTCAAAATGGAGGTTTCAGCTTTTCTTGCAGACCGGACGGGATATCTGACAAAAGAGGAAATTGGAACAAATTTCAGGTTTGGGAAGCAAATTCACAGGTTTTAAATCTTCAATGAGGACTCAGAGAGGACTTTTTGACCACTTTTTCAGAGAAAAAACACAGGAAACTAAGCTTAACTTGCAGTCGGGGCGCGGAATGATAAATACCTGTTTTTAATGGAAACTGGTTCTTCAACAGGTAATGAACAATGGCGGGGACATTCTTCAATACGGGCGCAGCGGAATTTCTGAGCAATTTGGTGTATTTGCAGTGAAATTTGAAAATTGCAGCGGGAGCTCGGTCTCTTTCAGAAACTAAAATAACTGAAAAAAACGCGAAAAATGGCTTAAAAACAAGTCAAAAGGGTTTTTGTCGTTTTCGAGGCGATGACGTCATTTGACGTACGGGGTGACGTAATGGAGTGGGGCCGGCGGTATTCGGTAAGCGGTAAGCGGTGAGCCCGCACCGCTTATGGACGAAAGCGGTAAAGGACGCGATGGCAGCGATTCCACAGGACGCTTGCCACGTGGAATGCTGAATAGTCAAAAACCGCCTCCTCCCCGCTGGCTAAATAACTCACACGGGATGGGCAGCGGGATTGATCGGGACCGTTGATCAATGGAGGGATGATCTGACGACTGAAACGGATGGGAACTTGTGCGGCTTCAAAGGTGAGCCCGTCGGGGTTTAAAAAGGTTTTAACGTGTAATCTAATCACCCCGGGGAGAAGTTAATAGGCGGGAATGGTTGTTAATTAGTCCAAATGACTAATTAACCCCGTGAATTTATGAAATGGATCGTGGCGGAGTTTGACCATGTGGAATGCCACGTGGACAGAACACGATGGCATAAACTTCCGCGGAGTTTATTAATATGTTTTGATATTAAACACACATGTCGCATGTCTAAAGGTTTTTTGTATATTTTTTATTATACGATGAATAAATTAATATAATCAATTCATCATAGGGGTGGGATGTATATATAAGGCTATAGTTTTTACCAAAGGGTTTTATAAAGAGGGGTATTTATTTTAAATGTGCGGGACTATATATACTTTGGTAAAACATTATAATAAGAGGGTTTTGGGGATATTTATTATAAAAGGGAGTTATATACATAGGAAAAGGGATTTCACTAGGGAATTAATATAATAAAGTTAAATGTTAATATGATAAAGGACAAGGAAAATCAAAGCACCTTTGTACATCTAACAAAGTGAAAACTTATGAAGTAAATTGCACATTTTATCTTCAACACTTAAACTTAGAATAACAAGTTGTTTTGAGGAATTTTGTGGAATGTTGCATCAGTTTCCTAAGTAAAATAGGATTTTACTTAGGAAAAGTTAAAGATGGAAGATAACAATGATGAATTATTTGAAGTGCTTAGGTCTTTTTTGATCATTAGGCCGAGGGTCCGGTCCCTCCAGAAGTCAAGGAAATGCCTTGAGCCCTTTTGATCTCCAAATACCTTAGTACCTTTGGGGAAATTAGTAAAACTCTTGAGGGGGAAAAATGATGAGGGAGGTTAATGAATTTGACTTTGCTTGCTGTGATTTTCCAGTGTATTTCCTGCTTCAGTACTTATGATGAAAGTAAATGATTAACCAACATGTAACAGCACCATTCATCAGATAACACTTTGCAACACCATCTACCTACCCTATCTACTTAACACTACTATTTTGTCTTCTTTATTAGGGTGCATTTAGACTTGCAAACCCTGATCAATCTTTTCTTTTTACATGATGAATCTATCTATTTCTACCCTTATTACATCCAAGGGCTCAGATTAAACTGTTGAGCACCTTTTAATAACTCTACCTAGCTACTTATCTGCCAAGATTAAACTGTTTGGCTAGATATTTATTCTCTAATCTATAACATGAAATTGAAATATGACTAAGCCAAGTTTAAGCAGTTTGACTTATTCATGAATTGTGGCAAAAATTTCACAAGCTGCACACAATTGATTTATTACAACAGAGTAAAAAGTAGTGGCATTTGGATTTGCACACTTTCCTTGGTCTATTTTTTTGCTTGGGGTTCATTTCTTTCTCTTTTTGACCATTTTATTCTTTTTACCCTTTGATCTTTCTTTTAGGGTATACCCTCTTTACATTTTTTAAATTTTTTGATTTTTTGGTTTTCAAGAATATGGAACACCTTTGCTCAAGTAAGAAGGTTTGAACATATTCCATAATTCAATCAAGACAATCATGAAAGATGAAACCTATTGATATAGGAGGCTAACATGCGATTCACCCCCCCTCTCAGTATTTTTCCCAACAATTGGTATCAGAGCAGGTCCTTCTACAGAAGCTTGATCACTTGAAGAAGATTCGTCGCAATGGGAAGTTATGAAGGAGTACTCTCTCTAAGGCCACCTCTATTCAATGGAAGTAATCTGTTATTCTGGAAGATACGAACAAAATCATATCTGCAAAGTCTTGGTGCAGAAGTATGGGCAATCGTGGAAGAAGGTTATCAGTATCTAGCAAGTATTCCTATTGATGCAGCAAAAAGGAAGAAATATGAAATCAATGCCAAAGCAGTAAATGTTTTATTAGGAAGCATGTCTGAACCAGAATTTGCTAAAGTGATGCAGCTAAATTCAGCAAAAGAAATATGGGACAAAATCATTCTGAGCTATGAAGGAGATACAAAGGTAAAAAGTGCAAAACTCCAAACTCTCCAAATTGAATATGAAAAGTTAAGGATGCATAGTGATGAGAGTATTGCCAGTTTCTTTTTACGTCTAGATGATATTGTAAATCGTATGAGAAGTTTGGGTGAAACCATAACTGATACTACTCTGGTAGAAAAAATCTTAAGATCTTTAACTTCAAAATTTGAGTCAAAAGTATCAGCTATTGAAGAAAGGCAAGATCTGCAAACTCTTACTATTGTTCAACTACATGGTATTCTGACTGCTTATGAAATGAGACAAGGAGGTCCCTCTCAAATCAAAGAAGTGGATTTTAAGGCGTGTGCAAAAGGAAAAGAAAAGGAAGTTGTCAAGGAATCAAGTTATATATCAGAAGAAGAAGAAGCAAACTTTGTGAGAAGACTCCAACCAAGTACTGGAAGATTCAAAGGTAAGCTTCCCTTCAAATGTTTTGATTGTGGAAGAGTGGGTCATTATGCTGCTAAATGTCCTTATAAAGAAAATCATGATAAAGGGAAACAATTTGAAAAGGGAAAGAGTTATTATGCAAATGAAGATAATAATGAAATGTCAAGTGAAGATGAAGAAGATTCTGACCAAGATCTGCTAGTGCTCATGGCAAAGAAGCAAAAGAAGAAGGCTACTCAAGAAAAGAAGATATCTCAGAAAACATGTGCAGCAGAAAATGAAGAAGAAACAGATATTGATTGTTGTTCTTGTAATCCACTCACTTGTGCATGCAATGATGAAGATAGTGAAAGTAACAGTATAAGTCTAGAAGCAAATCTCAAGATCAATGATGAAAGTAATTTTTGGGATCAATTTAAAAGGAGGGAATCTATCCTCAAGGATGTAATCTCTAGATTGAATGAACAGATAGAAAAAATGAAGGGACATATAGAAATGTATCAAAGACTGTAGGACAAAGTAACCAATCACAGTGAAGGACTTGAAGCAGAAATCATCTCTCTGAAAGCAGACCTTGAAGCATCAAATAAGAAGAATGAAGAACTTCTACAATCATTTGAAAAGGAAGGACGTGAAGCAGAAATCATCTCGCTCAAAACAGATCTGGAAAAATCAAATAAGAAGAATGAAGAACTTTTACAAATATTTGAAGAGCAAGAAAATGGGTTGAAAGAAGAGATTTTAAATTTGAATGATCAAGTAGAAGAAGGAAGAAGGGTTGAAGAAAGTATGAAGAAGCAGTGCCAAAGATTGGAGGTTGAGGTAAATATTTTGAAAGGTAAATTAGAAGAAAAAGATAAACTCATGAGGTTTCAAGATAGTACTAAGATTCTGGACAATATTCTTAGTAGTCAAAGGTCTCCCTCGGTTAAATTTGGTCTCGGTTTCATGAAAATGTTAAAGGAGAATCTAGTTCACAAGGAAGTGCTAAAAATTCAAAGGATATCAATGCAAAAATTGAAGTATTGAAAGAGACAAAAGATCAACCGGCAATCATGAACTCTGTTGAATGATTTAAGTGTCATAATTATGGGCATGTTGCAGCCAATTGCAGAAGCAGATTGTTTCAGCCACAAACGAACAGATTCTACACAGAAAGGTATTTTGGTTTCTTCAAGGGATATTGTTTTTCATGCAGCAAGTATGGTCATAAAGCAGTTGATTGCAATAGAAGAAAGAATAGAAAAACTCACTATGATCCTTATGCTTACTTTTCTGGTCATGCCAGATGTTATACCTGTAACAAGTATGGACATGTTGAAAAATAATGCAGGATGAATAGATCTGAGAAATTGGACAATTTCCAGCACACAATAAGAAGTTTCAAGCAAAGCTGGAAAAAGAAGGAGGACCGGTCAGAAACGTAGGGAATATTGACCCTACTACAGTCATCCGCTTCTAAAGCTTATTTCTCATAATGACTGCAGAATAATGTGAGATACATTATAGAGATTAGTAATGTATCATCACGGGGGAAGCGGTGTATGGTGAGTCTCATGGTTGATTTGGTTATTAAGTTTATGAAATGTGATGCAAATGTCAGTGCATTTACCTTTATTCTATTTGCTATACGTCGATGATGATCTAGGTTGTTCGAATATTGATTATCCTATTATAGAGCAAGTTGTTGGTTTGATGAATGTTCCTTGAGCTTAATTGTGTGGGTTGGATCCAGTATGAAAATTGATGAAACGTGGTCCACAAAGGTGCTGAAGGTTGAAGCCTTCAGTCAGGGGGTTGTAGCTCCCTTCCAGGAGAGGTTGGTAAATGAGAGCAGGGGGTTGTAGCTCCCTTCCAGGAGAGGCTGGTAAACGAGAGCAGGGGGTTGTAGCTCCCTTCCAGGAGAGGCTGGTAAACGAGAGAAGGTTGTAGCCTTCTGTAGGTGGGTGCCTGCGTGCTGGTATGAGTCTGCACTAGTACATGGTTGTAAGATGTTTTCTCTATAATAAAATATTGAAGGCTGAGACAACGGCAGCGGTGGTTTTCTCCCGACTTGGGTTTCCACCTAAAATCCTGGTGTTCATGTGTGTTGCTTATGTGTGATGGTTTATTCTGTTATTACTACACATGCTTACTGCTAACTAAACATCTGATGATGCATAGATCTAAGTAAAGAAATAAATGCATAATAAATTCTCTGTGGATATGCGAATTTTATGAAGGATATCCGCGTGTATACGCTAGTTAGCTTCAGCAAAGTAGCGTATGGGTTTTAGAGAATGAAAAGGTAAAAAATTTTGAGTAAGTCCTAAATACTGATTCACCCCCTCGCCCCCCCCCCCCTCTGAAATTATTTTTCCAACATATTTTAGCATTATATTTATTCAATAATGCTCTTGAT